>OY728164.1:1041289594-1042539594 GCA_963277665.1 Viscum album | reverse complement strand
CTTAATATACACTTATATTGAGGGTTTTCTTATTTTCAGACATTATAATGTAATTGATTTATCCTTAATCTAAGTATACAGATATTATAAGGGATTTCGTCTCAATTTATATTCCATTGGGACTTCATTGTTTTTATGTACCAATTCACTCTTATGTGGTGTATATACTATTTTTTTGGTATATTATATGATGAATCCCTTTATTCCCAAGAAATTATAAAGTTATAATAAAATGTGATTCCTCAATTATTTGTATTCGAGTGTCTCTCATTTTGTAAAAAACTCTTTAATTAAAAAATATTTTTAAATGTTTTAACGATTTTGTTATTATAAATAATTCTGATTGATTTCATTGTTCTCAAAATGGTTTTTAGGATATATTTATATTGTCAATAATTTTGTAAAATGATAATTCATTAAAAAACATTAAAATGGTATGGTTCACTTTAATTCAAAAATATATTTATTAAATTTTTTAATGGTTTTGAAAATGGTTTGAAAAAAATTGTTTATTTCCATATCCTGATTTGATATATTGTGATTCGAATGTGGAAATGTTATCTTTATTTTATTCTTGGGTTATATGTTATGAATATGTTATGGTTATTGGGCATTTTTTACGTATACAGGTGGTTCCATGATAAAACTGGGGCGGGTGAGCCCGAGATAGCTATCCAATGCATTGGGTAACATGACGGAGTTAAACAATAATGTTTCCCGAAGAGATTTAGGGAATATAGATTGATGGTTATTCCAAATGTGAAACCCTATGTAGCTGTGATATATACAATGTAATCATGTTTGTAATTATATAAGTTACATTTGTGATTTGTGATTTCTGTATGTTATTCATAAATCTTATGATTTCATGAGATAAGTTATGATTGAAAAGTATGGTTTCATTGATTGGTATTTATTTATGGGATAATTCTTTTTTTATTATTTTACAAACCTTACTATGCTTTTTATGCTCATCCCAAATTTTTTGAATCTTCCCCACATGACTAAAATATTAATAGGGTCAAGGATGGAATCATGGAAAAGATAAGCTGTCTATAACATGGAACTAGAAATGTTTTTTATGAGTTTTCATTTCAGGAAAAAATGTTAACTGAGTAGTACTGTCTACATGTAATATTCATGTTTTTATGTAATAGTTATGGCCTAATTCTCAAAAATATAATCCTGAAAATATCTTTAATATGAATTCTTGACAAAATTCATGATTATGTAATGATAAAATATGGGTCCTTATAGTTGGTATTAGAGGTCAGTTTATATAACATTAGAGGTTAGGGTGTTATTTGATCATAAGTGAAAACACCATAATTGTTAGGATTTTCGAAATATTCATAGTTATTTTAGATAAAGTGAATTAGTTTAAGATAACATGAATAAGTATATCATAGTATTTACCCTCCTCATAAGATATGATATGATGATTTTACTGATATTCTCTCAATGGCCTTTTTTGTTTTAGTAAATTGCTTGATATAGAAGGCACCAAAGTAAAAGTGGATGTGAAGAAAGCTCTGATGGTTTTCTAAATGAGAAACTAAATAAAACTGTAGCTCCAATGAGAACTCATGTGGTTTCTCTCAACCAACTATCCAGGTTCATGATTGAACACCTAAACCTTGGTGATTTTTATAAGGAATCATATATGCGATAAACAAATCCCCAAGGAATTTTAGGTAATAATTGTAATGGTAAGTATATTCAAAAACCTATTTTTCAAGGATGTGGAAAGACACACATAGTAAAATGTTTCTAGGGGGCGGGAAGATGCTACTGATGTGGAAGTGAAGGTCATAAAGCAAGAACCTTCCATGGAAAAAGGAAGCATCCAATTGACTCTAAGAAAGGGAAATAAGTTCTTTATAAGAGACCGATTGTATGTTTTTAATGTGGTGTTCATGTTAATTATACAAATAGATGTCGAAAAATTAATTTTCGCGAATGAGATCACCAGGATCATACAAATTGTTTTATATCAATACCTAATTCTATTCCGATTGAGGATGAAGAAACAAACAATGAACAAAGAAAGGTATGAATTATTTATTAACATATGTTTTGATATTATTGAATCATAGGATATGATTCCTGATTTTGTTTATAAGAAAAAATTATTTCTGAATAATTTGGAATAGAATGGTTAATGGAACATGAAGAAACTTTGAATGAGTAAAAAGTAAACATATATGGGATTCAAGAGTTATGGTATACTTTAGGATGGTGAAATTCATAAAAGTATTAATGTTGTTTTGATGAGTTGATTACATTAAAAGTTTTTTTATAGTATCTGTAACCCTAATGATGGTTATACGAATATAATATCCAAGGTTTAATTATCTATTCCTTTGTGGATATAGTTATAATGAACCATCTGGGATTATATGATCCATGAATTTGAGGAAATTGCAGTTTAATGTATTTTGGGATACAAAATGAAAGTTATTAGATAACCATTGTGGTTAAAATATGATAAAGTTATTGTTGATTAATTTCGATCTTTTTATGGGAATGTTATAATATTATATAGTTTATGAAAAAGAACAACACACATATCAGTTGAAAACCCATTGCATCGAAAAAGGTTGATGGAATCGAACATACAACCAAAGTGCGACTAGAATTTATCACCTACCATTGTACTACGTTATGTCCCACGGAAATATAACTAATTATTTTTAGTTATAAGATATAATGAATCATGGTTAATTTTATTTTGGGTTATCTATGAAAATGACTAACCAATCATGGATAATATGTGATTAGGTTGATTACTTTTCAATATGAGACTTTAAGAGTAATGGATGATATTTGGAGATAAATGTTAAGATATATCTTGAAGACTGTGTGATTAAAGGCTTCTGAGATTTGGGATTAAATCTTAGTCTTTATTACGTTGAATAATTTTAGGGACAACTTTTTATGTAATGGTATTTTTTGATCTTTGGGTTTTGTTTCACAAATTTTGGAGATTAAGGGTATTTTTTCTTTTTGTAGAAGATAGTCATTTTTTAGTATTATCTAATCTAGCACAAACCATTTATGTTTTGGATATGGTCTAAAGACATGAGAAATATATAGTTCATCATTTGTTGATTATGTGATAGTATAAAATATTATTATAGCTCTTCAGGTGTGAACAAGTCATCTTGAATACTCGTCATTTGGAGAAAAAAATGTGTATGTGGTAAGATTTTATTGATGGAAGAAAGTCTACATGAAAACAAAGTATGATTACTTCTATTTTTAGATCCGCTCATAAATAAAATCTTTAACTTTATGAATAGTAACTTATATCAAAAACATTTTCTTTTATCGTTTCCAACTGGGGAGTCAAATACTGTTTAACCCATCACATGTTTGTGATTTTATGGTAGTTAACTTTCTTGTAATCATGTTTTCTATCACCTTCCATCAGAAAACGATGGTTTTTTTTCTATTCCAAATCCATGTTTTCTTGGAATCCAAGTATCTTTTGTCATGGGTGACCTCTATACTTCCCTTACATTATTTTAAAGTGATAGATTTATTGACTCTTTTTCTGATGTGGTACTTTCAATGAAGTTTCTGAGCCCAATTTGAAAATTTAGAGGACGAAATTCCCAAAAGGGGGAAGGAATTAACATCCCATGTAAATAAATAAATAATAAATTTTAATTTTAATTAATATTTTGTGAAATAAATATTAATTTTACTTTAAAGGGGAAGCTATGTTCGATGGCGTATTTGATGCGAAACAATGAGTTTCTTTGAAATCTAACGTTGCATAATAATAATATAATATTATTATTTTAAATGGTAGTTATTTCCGAGCCGTTGTAATGGTGGTAATGGACAGAAATAACTAAAAAATTATTATACATGTTGGTTAAATGTTTTGACATTTATCCAATAAATTTAAGGGGCTTAAAATAAGAAAGAATCTGATTTAAGCATAAATACTCTTATATTTTTTAATTTGTCTATTTATATCATTTTGATGGAGATCCCTCTTTAAATATATTTTTAGTCACTTTTATAAGTTCAATTTGTAAAAAAAAATTATTATTTATAATTGGGACCTCAAAATTTACATTGTGTAAATTTTTGGTATTTTTCTGATAATTTTTTTTATTTAATACTGAAAAATACTGTATTTTAAATCAAAACTACCTTTTTATATAACCTATTTATAAGGTTATATTATCTTATTAAATGATTTTAACATGTAATAAAAATATATTTTTACCATTTAATTCAATACCTATCATTGGAAGAAATATCACTTTGAAATTGATCAAAAACATGTGTCAATCTTTTGATAGATATTATTTCTTTAAAACTCGCTATAAGTTTTGGAAAATGGAATTAATTTTAAATTTATTTTTGCAACTTCTATGTTCTGAATATTTTTAAAATAGACATCATTTAATAATTCATAATATCTAATTTATCTTAGGTGGAATATTAGGTATTTTTCTGAAAAACATAAATTTTGGATGAATAGTGAAACCACTATGTAGTAGATAAGAACCGACTTTTCTATTTAAATGAAATTTTACAGCTTCTATGAACTGAATTTAAAAAATATTACATACATTGTTGTTATTATTAAGTAAAATGGGGTTCAATAAGACGAAAATAATTTTAATTGGGAATAGTAACTTTTGACTTTTATTTACCGCGATTAAAGTTAAATAGGGTAATTCATGATAAAAAGAATATTATAATAATAAAAAATTATCTTAACACTTTCTCTAACATTATTGGATGAGTCATGGATTTCTATGGGTATCCATGTGTTGATTTTTCACCCCATGGAGCCACATGGGAGTGATAATGAAACATTAGATTAATTAATTTAAATTAAAGACAAAAATGTCACAAAAAATATATTTTAGTAATTTAATACTTACCTAATGATATAAATGTTATCTATTAGACTATAAATATTAATTTTCAAGCTAAAAAGAATTCCTACTTCATGGTATTTGTTTATAATTTTTAGGCATAATATAAATACAAATATTTGACACAGAAATGATGTAGTATTTACCTCATTAATAAATGATTTAAATAAATAGGATTATAAATATTAAAATAAAATCCAAATCCTGCCCAATTATCCTTGAATGAATTTATTTCTACCATGGGTCATCTTATGTTTGACCTTAATGAGTTTTGAATATTTAGAAACTGAAAATGATTATATAATAAAATAATAGTTTCACACTTACCTAAAGTGCCCTTCCTCCCCCTTATAAAATTATATCACTTATAACCCACTACACACAACTATCAATCCCTTTGATGCAACCAAAAACAACCCAGAAAAGCTCTCAAGATCTCTCTCTTCCTTATAGATTCCTTACCTTAGGTAGGAGGAATCTCAAAAGGTCCTTTTGTTTGAAACCAAAGGCAGTTACCCGGATTAATGGTAACGATTTCCCATAAATTATTTTCATTTATTTTACTTCTCCAAAAACTAAAATATTTTTATTATTTTATTTTATAAAAAAAGTATCCTAAATATACTAGGATGTTTTTATGATATGTATTCAAACTACACATACAAACACCTTCATCTAATGGGTAATGAACATACTGTTTCTATGGATGGAAAACAAAATCCTCATGAAACAATGATTGTTCAACTATTTTCAATCATATATTATGGTGACAATTATGATGGCATTGTATTTATATATGATATATATTATTTTTATGTTTTCTTTAATCTTATATATTTTTAATTTATATAATAACTTTATGGTTTCCATTATGAGTAAACAAGATAATTTCATTGTAGGAAGTGCAGACTACCGCCACATCAAAGTGATATGACTTGTTCATACCATATGTGGGATGTATAAAGGATGGAGTTATGGAAATTATATATGATATTATAATTTAATTATAATATAAAAATGTATCAATGTGTTTTCATTAAATTTAAATATGAAATTGTAATGAAAGTAGTGTTCATGCGTACGTACGACTTACCGTCTCCATGAACAGTGCATTTCATTTCTTATCCCCAAATGTTATGTACAATTATAAATACATATATATGATAGATATATATGATATATAAGATATCTAAATCAGTAATATCATTCTGGAGATAATGGAATCTTGACCACATGGACAACATGTAATTATAAGGTGTTCATTTTTTATTCAAGTACCAAATATCAACAAAATGACCATTATTAATATAAATGATTAAATAATGTTTATAACATGGTAATAATTGATAAAAAATGAATAATAAACTTTAAAAAGTGTTATGAATCATGTATAAATTAACTTAATTTTATTATTCCGGACGAACAAGGAACAAACAAGTCATGTCGGACACAAGGAATTAGATTTTTTATATCACTTTCAATTCCGTGAGGTTTCCATTATTCACAACTTATTATTGAATTAGGTGTATTGGGTACAACCATTTTATTTATATTATCATGATTCTCTTTATATTACTGTTATTATATGATTCATTTGGTGGTTATTATCTTTTGTTCATATGACTCGATTGATTACAGGGTGGTAAGTGGTTTTCATCTCACCTTTTATTCCCTTGAGATTCACGCTATATTGCCATTATTTAATTTTGTGTGGTTTATGTACTGCCCATAATTTCATTCATTGTTTATCATACATAAATTTATGGGTATTTACATCTTCATTTTATCATCCATCTTTAATGGGGTGTATGTTTCGTAAGTTACCAAATCGGTAAGAGAACATTTCACCCTCCCCTTTTTAAAAGAATTATTTTGGTTATGTCATTTTTTTTACAACATATAATGTTGGGATGGGTTATTCTATATCTTTATTATTTTAAATTTTATTTCCATGTGATGAGATACCCTTTTCTCTCTCACCAATTAATTTTCTGAATTTTAAAGTGACGTCATTAGGTTATCAAATTTCTGTAAGGGAACTTTTTCACCCAATTTCTATTCTTTCTGTTAAACATTTACCACATGATTATGCCATAATATGAATTTGTGGGAATAAAATCTTATTGATTCACATTTAATATCCATTTAAGTTGAGTTTATCATTATTTTTCACCCATTGTTATGTAATTAACTTATCCTTAATATACGGATACCATTTTTATAAGTGATTTCATCTCAATTTACATTCCATTGAAACTTAATTTTTGTTATGTATCAAGTCACTCATATGTGGTATATATACTTTTGTTTGGAATATTATATCATGAATCCATTTATTCCTATGATATTATAAATTTCGGATTAAATGTGATTCTTCAATTGTTTATATTCAAGCATCTCACATATTGTTAAAAACTCTTTAACTAAAAAATCGTTTTAAATGTTTTAAAGATTTAATCTTCTAAAAATTTCTCATTAATGTCTATTTTTTCAAAATGGTTTTTTGGATTTATTTATATGGTC
This sequence comes from Viscum album, assembly GCA_963277665.1. Lineage (NCBI taxonomy): Eukaryota > Viridiplantae > Streptophyta > Magnoliopsida > Santalales > Viscaceae > Viscum > Viscum album. The sequence goes on along the minus strand of OY728164.1, from coordinate 1,042,532,167 downwards.
AAAAATATTTTTAAATGATAATTCATTTAAATGCTTCAATGTTTTTTGGGACACTTTGATTCAAAAATCTCTTTTTTAAATGTATAAATGGTTTTGAATATTATTGGATAAATAATTGTTTATTTCAATATCTTGATTTGATATATTAGTATTGGAATGTGTAAATGTTATATTTATTTTATGCATGTGTTATGTGTTATGAATATGTTATTTTTATTTGGCATTGTTTACTTATACGGGTGGTTTCGTGATAAACCTTGGGTGGGTGAGCCCGAGATAGCTCTCCAATGCATTGGGTAACGTGACAGAGGTAAATGATAATGTTTATCCTAAGATATTTTGGAAGTATATTGTGATGGTTATTCCAAATGTGACCTCCTATGTAGTTGTGATATCTACAATGTATGTATGTCATGAATGAAATAAGTTACCTTTATGATTTATGATTTATGTATGTAATTCATAAATATTATGATTTTATGACGTATGTTATGATTGAAAAGTATGGTTTCATTGATTTGTATTTATTGATGGGATAATGCTACATTTCATTATTTTATAACCCTTACTGAGATTTTAAGGCCCATCCCATGTTTTTAAAATATTTTCCAGAGGACTTAATGATTAATAGGGTCAAGGATGGGATCATGGAAAAGTCATGTTGTCTAAAACATTGAACTACACATGTTTCTTTTTAGGATTTTTTTAATTAAAAAAATGGATACTGAGTATTAGTGTCTAAATGTAATATTCTAGTTGTTATGAAATATTTAAGGCCTCATTATCTTAAACTCTAAACCTTAAAAGATCATTAATGTTAACTCTTGACATAAATCAAGATTATGTAATGTTTAAGGCTGGGTCCTTATAGTTGGTACCAGTGGTCGGTGTAGATAACATTAGAGGTTACGGTGTTATTAAATCATAAGTGACAAAACCATAATGGTTAGGATTTTAGAAAGATTCAATTTTATTTTAGATAAATGGAATGATTTTAAGATACCATGAATAAGTGTATCTCCGTATTTACCCTCATCAAAAGAAAATATATGATGATTTTAAAGATATACTCTCATTGGAATTCTTGGTTTTAGTAAATGGATTGATCTAGTATGAACCAATGTAATAGTGGATGTGTCAAAAACTGTGACGGTTTTCTAAATGAGCAACTATATGAAATGGGAGCTTTAATGAGAACTCTTTTGGTTATTCTCAACCAACTATGTCAAGTCATTATTAAACACTTAAACCATGGTGATTTTTATATGGTGTCATATATGTGAGATACAAATCCCCACAGATGTTTATGTAATAATCGTAAAGTTAAGAATATTCAAAAATCTATGTGTCATGGATGTGGAAAGAAACACATAGAAAAATGTTTCAATGGGATGGGAAGATGCAATATATGTGGAAGTGAAGGTCATAATGCAAGAACCTGACATAGAAAAAGGAAGCATTCAGTTGACCATAGTAATGGGAAATAAGTTCTTTCTGAGGGATCATTTGAATGTTTTAAATGTTGTGTGAATGGTCATTATACAAACAGATGTCCGATGAAGATGTTTTGGGAATGGGTTCACAAGGATCGTACAAATTTATGTATATTAATAACTAATTCTATTCTGATTGAGGATGAAGAAACTGACAATGACCAATGAAATGTATGTATTATTTCTTAACATATGTTTTGATTTTATTTAATATTAAGAAAGTATTCATGATTTTGTTTTTAGGAAAGATTTATTTCAGAATAAGTTGGAATGAAAAGGATAATGGATCATTAAGAAACATTGAATGACTAATAAGTCAACATATAAGGGATTCATGAGTTATGGTAGATTTTAGGATGGTGAAATGCTTAAAATTATTAAGCCTCTTTTGATGATGGGATTAACTTAGAAGAAATTTAATAGTATCTGTAATCCTGATGATTGATATATGAAAATTTTATTCATGTAATAATTATCTTTTCTTTTTTGCATATAGTTATAAAGAACAATTTGTGTTTATTTGATCCTAGAATCTGAGGCAATTGTAATTTAATATATTTTGGGATACAAAATGAATATTATTAGGTAACCGTTGGGGTTAATATATGTTAAGGTTATTTTTGATAAATTTACCTCTTTTTTGGGAATGGTATAAAATTATATTGTTTATTTGAAAGGACAACACACAGACCGTGTGACAACCCGTCATGTTGGACAAAACTGTGGGAATCGAACCCACAACTAAAGTGTGACTGGAATTTAGCGCCTACCATTGTACTATGTGAAGTACTTTATTTGTAAGACTAATTATTTATGGTAAAATTATTATATGAGTCAAGAATAATTTGATTTTTGGGTTATATATGGAAATTATTATCCTATCATGGAGATTATCTGATTTGGTTAATTACTTTTCAATATGAGTCTTTAAGAGTAACTAATGTTATTTAGATATAAATGTTATGATTTATCTTGGAGACTATTTGATTAAATGCTTCTGAGATTTGGGATTAATTTTTAGTTTGGATTAAATTGATGAATTTTATTGGCACGTATTTCTTGAATCTTCTTTTTTGAACATTGTTCTTTGTTTGACAAATTTTGGAGATTAAGGGTAGTTTTTCTTTCTGTAAAATATTGTTCTTTTGGGTACTATCTAATATCGCTCTAACTATTTTAGTTTTGGATAAGGTATAAAGACATTAAAAATATATAGTTCTTAATTTATAGATTACGTTATACTCTAGAAGATGATTCTAGCACCTCATGTGTGAATAAGTCATCTTGAATACTCATCATTTGAATAAAAAAACTAGTTCGTGGTATGATTTTAGTAAAGTATGAAAGTCTACATGACAAGTAAGAATGTTTCCTTATATTTTTAATCAAGATCTTAAATAAATTCCGCATATTTGTGAAAAGTAACTAAAAACAAAATTTTTGTTTGTTTACTTTTCATACTGGGGAATCAAAGACCATTTAACCCATCACATGTTTTTTATTTTGTGGTGGTTAACTTTCTCTTAATCATGTTTTCTATCACTCTCCATCAGAACATGATGGTTTGTATTCTCCTCCATATCCATTTCATGGAATCCAACTTTTTGTTGTGTTGGGTGACCTTTTTTACTTATCATCCTTTATTTTAATGTGATAGATTTATTTACTCTTTTTCCGATGTCGGACATTCAAGGATGTTTCTGAGCCCAATTTTAAAATTGCAAGGACACAATTCTCAAAAGGGGGGAAGGATGTATCATTCCTGGTAAATAAAGAAATAATATATTTTAATTTTTATTAATATTTTGATAATTAAATATTATTTTTACTTTAAAGTGGTTTCTATGTTCGATGGCGTACCTCATACGCAACAACACATTTCTTTAAAATATTATGTTGCATAATAATAATGTAATGATATTATTTTAAATGGTAGTTAACATATTTCCGTTGTAATGGTGGGAATAAGAAAACTAACTACAATATGATTATACTTATTTTTAATTTTTTTAAAATTTATCCAAAAATTTTTAGAGGCTTAAAATAAGAAAGAATATGATATTAAGCATAGTTACTATAATATTCTTCAAATGGACAATTTAATGCCTTTTGATGGAGAATCCACATTAAATCCAGTTTTACTCACATTAATATGTTCTATTTGAGAAAATAAAATTATTATTTATAATCGGGTCATCAATATGTACATTGGGTAGTTTTTTGTGTATTTTACTGATTAAATTCAATTTTTAATGAATAATGAAAATACTGTATTTTAATTCAAAACTTCATTTTAATGTAACTAATTTTTATGGTTATATTAATGTTTTATGTGGTTTTTAATTTTATTTATATTATATTTCTACAATTTAAACCAATGGTGGTCATTGGATGAAATTTCACTTTGAAATTGAGCATAAACAAGAGTCAGTCTTTTGATAGATATTGTTTTTTTAAAAAGGCTATTGGTTTTGTAAATGTAAATTTATTTTAAATTAATTATTGAAACTTAAATGTTTTTAATTCTATAAAATACACATAATTTTTTAATTCCAAATATCAAATATATCTTAGGATTATATTTTTGTATATTTCTGATAAACATTTATTCTGGATGAATAGTGAAACCACTAAGTAGTAGGTAAAAAACTGACTTTTTCATTTAAATGAAATTTTAAAGCTTCCATAAATTGAATTTACAAAATCTAACATACATGGTTGTTATTAATAAGTAAAATTATTTTCAATAAGCGGTAAATATTTTTTTTGGTGAATAGTTACTTTTGACTTTTAATCACCACAGTTTATGGTAAATAGTGTATTTTAAAATTTAAAGAATATTATAAAAATAAAAAATTGCCTTAACACTTGTCCTAACCATATTATATGACTCATGTCTAACCATGGGAATCCATGTGTCGATTTGGGGACCCCATGGAGTCACATAGGAGTGATAATGACACTTTAGTTTAAAAAATTTAAATTAAAGACAAAAATGACACAAAAAAATATATTTTAGTAAATTATTTTTTACATGAGGTTATATGAGTAATAGTTTGGACTATAAATATTAATTGGAAATATAAAATTAATTCCTACTTCATCGTATTTTTTAATAATTTTTTGACATCAAATAAATATAATTATTTGAGACAACAATCATGAAGTATTTACCACAATAATATATAATTTAAATAAATAAGATTATAAATATTATAATAACATCCAAAATCGGTCTAATTATTATTGGATGAATTTATTTCGACTATGTGTCTTCTTATCTTCGTCCATAAAGAGTTTGGAACCTTTATAAATAGAAAATCATTATATAATAAAATAATAGTTTCACACTAACCTAAAGAGCCCCCCCCCCCTTATAAAAAGCCCTCAATTCTAACCGATTACACACACCTATCAAGCCCTATGGCTCATCCAACCCCTACACAAATAAGCTCTCAAGATCCCTCTATACCTCTTATAAGCCTTATCTTAGGCAGAAGGACCTTCAAGAATACCTTTTGGTTCAAATCAAAGGCAGTTACCCAAATTAAAGGTAACAATTTCTCTTAAATTCATTTATATTATTTTACTTCTAAAAACCATAAAGTCATTTAATTCCTTTATTTTATAATAACTAAATTATCCTGAATATAAGAGGATGTTTTAATGAAATTTATTCAAACTACACTTACAGACACCTCCATCTAATGGGTAAAGAACATACTGTTTCTGTGGATGGCAAACTAATGCCTCACAAAACGATGATTGTTCAATTATCTCCTACAGCCTCTTATGGTGGTCATTATCATGGCACTGTATTTATATATGATATATATTATGTTTATTTTTTCTTTATGCTTCTATGTTTTTATTTTATTGCAAAATATTATTGTTTCCATTATGATTGAACGCTATAATTTCTTTTGAATAAGTGCGGACTACCACCCCCTAAAAGTTATATGACTCGTTCATCCCATAATTGGGATGTATAAAGTATTGATTTATTGAAATTATATATGATATTATACTTTAAGTATAATATTACTATGTATAATTGTGTTTTCATTCAATTAAAATACAAAATTGAAATGTAATTAGTGTTCATGCGTACGTACGACTAACCGTCACCATGAATGGTGCATTTCATTTATTATCTCCAAATGTTAGGTTCTATAATATATATATATATATATATACATATTATGGTTATATATGATATATATGACATCTAAATCATTAATACCATTCTGGAAATAATATAATCTTTTTCACATGGACAACTTGTAATTATAAGGTGTTCAGTTTTTACTCATGTACCAAATATCGACCAAACAACCATTATTAACAAAAAAGATTAAATAATGTTTATAAAATTGAAATAAGTGATATAAAAGGAATAATAATCTTGAAAAGTGGTTCTTAATCAATTATAAATTAACATAAGTTTTTTATTCCGGAAGAACAAGGAACATACAAGTCAAGTCGGACACGAGGTAAGGGCTTTCTTTTCCCACATTCAATACCGTGAGGTTTCCATTGTTCGCAACTTTTTTATTTGATGTGGGGTATTGGTTACTTTAATATGATATATATTATCTTTATTATATTTACATTCATGATATTATGTGATTCATTTTTTGGTTATTAACTGTTGGTCATAAGACTCGATTGATTACAACATGGTTAGGGGTTTTCATCTCATCATTTATTCATGCAAAATTCAGGCTATATTGCCATTATTATTATTTTCTATGGTTTATGTACAGCCCCTGATTTCATTAATTTTTTAATATACATAAATTTATGGGTATTTAAGTATTCATTTTATGATCCGTCTTTCAAGGGTTGTATGTTTCGTAAGATACCAAATCGGTAAGGGAACCTTTCACCCTCAACTTTTTAAAAAGACTTATTTTTGTTATGTCTTTTAATATACATATTCTTATGTTGGGAAATGTTCGTCTATATCCTTATTGAAGTTAAATTTTTTTCATGTGATTATATACCCTTTTCTCTCTCATCAATTCATTTTTTGAATTTTTACGTGATGTCGTTAAACAGACAAATTTTTGTAAGGGAACTTCTTCACCCAATTTCATTTCGTTGGGTTAAACATCTACTTCTGGATAATGTAATGCTATGAATATGTGTGAATAACCATATGTATTTTAACACTTAATATCCACTTCTATTTAGGGTATTCTTATTTTTCACACATTATTATGTAATTGATTTATCCTTAATCCAATGACACAGTTTTTTTAAGGGATTTCATCTTACATTCCATTGAGACATCATTGTTGTTATTCACCAATTCACTCTTATGTGGTGTATATATTTTCCTTTGGCATATTATATAATCAATACCTTTATTTTCATGATATTAGAATGTTATGATAAAATGCGATTCCTTGATTATTTTTATTCAAGCATCTCTCATTTTGTTAAAAAAACTTTAACTAAAAAATGATTTTAAATGTTTTAATGATTTGTTCTTATAAATATTTCTCATTAATTTCTATGTTTTCAAAATGGTTTTTAGGATTTTTTTAAATGTAAAATAATTTATTCAAATGGTAATTCATTAAAAAGCTTCAAAGTGGTATGGGACACTTTGATTCAAAAATCTCTTTATTATAAGTTTTTAGTGAGTTCGAAAATTATTTGATAATGCATTGTTTATTACAATATTTTGATTTGAGATATTGTGAATGGAAATTGGAAATGTAATATTCCCTTTATTCATGTGTTATGCGATATGAATATGTTATTTTTATTGGGCATTGTTTACGTATACGGGTGGTTCAATGATAAATCTCGAGCGGGTGAGCCTGGTATAGCCTTCCAATGCATTGGGTAACGTGATAAAGGTAAACGCTAATGTTTCTCCTAAAATATTTAGGTAATATAATATGATTGTTATTCCAAATGTGACTCCCTATGTATTTGTGATAGCTAAAATGTATGTATGTTATGAATTCCATAATTTACTTTTATTATTTATGATTTTTGTATGTTATTCATAAATATTATGATTTTATGAGGAATGTTATTATTGAAATGTATGGTTTCATTGATTTGTATTTATTTATGGGATAATTCTTCTTCTCATTTTCTTATAACCCTTACTACGATTTTTTATGAGCATCCCACATTTTTGAAATCTTATCCATAGTACTTAAATATTAATAGTGTCACGGATGGGATCAAGGAAAAGTCATGCTATCTAAAACATGGAACTATACATGTTTCTTTTTAAGATTTATTATTTTATGAATAAATTGATATTGATTAGTAGTGTCTATATGTAATATTCATGTTTTTATGTAATAGTTATGGCCTAATTCTCTAAAATTATAAACCTGAAAAGATATTCAATGTGAATTCTTGACATAATTCATGATTAAGTAATATTTAAGGCTGGGTCCTTATAGTTGGTATCATAGGCAGGTTTAGATAAATTTAGAGGTTAGGGTGTTATTTAATCATAAGTGAAAAAATCATAATGGTTAGGATTTTAGAAAGATTCACATTTATTTTAGATAAATTGAATGAGTTTAAGATAACATGAAAAAGTCTGTCATAGTATTATCCCTCCTCAAATGATATTATATGATGATTTTACTTAAATACTCTTATTTAACATTTTTTTGTAAATTGATAGATCTAATAGGTACCAATTTAACAGTGGTTGTGAAGAAAACTGTGATCATTTTCTGAATGAGAAACTAAATACAATAGTAGCTATAATGAGAACTCCTGTGGTTATTCTCAACCAACTATCTGGAGTCATGATTGAACACCTGAACCATGGTGATTTTTATAAGGCATCATATATGTTATTAACAAATCCTGACAGAATTTCAGATAATAATTTTAAATGTATGTATATTCAAAAACCTATGTGTCAATGATGTGGAAAGAAACACATAGTAAAATATTTCATGGTGACAAAAAGATGCTATATATGTGGAAGTGAATGTCATAAAGCAAGAACCTACCATGGAAAAAGAAAGAATCAAGTTGACTCAAGGAAAGGGAATGAAGTTATTTCCGTGGGATAAATTTAATGTTTTAAATATGGTGTGCATGGTCATTATTCAATCAGATTTTCTACGAAGTGTTTCGGGAAATGGATCACCAGGATTGTACAAATTTTTGTTTATCAATAACTATTTCCATTCCAATTGAGGATGAAGAAACTGAAAATGAACAATGAAAGGTGTGGATTATTTCTTATCATATGTTTTAATATTATTAAATCTTAGGATATGATTCATGATTTTGTTTGTAGGAATGATGTACTTCCAAATAAATTAGAAAGTAATGGTTAATGGATAATGAAAAAATGTTGAATGAGTAAGAATTCAAGATATAAGGGATTCAGGAGTTATGGTAAATTTTAGGATGTTGAAATTCTTAAATGTATTAAGGCTCTTTTGATGATGGGATAACATTTTAAGACCTTTTATAGTATCTATAATCCTAAAGATTGATATATGAAAATTTTATTCAAGGAATAATTATATTTTTTTTTGTAGATATAGTTATAATGAACCATTTGGGTTTATATGATCCTTGAATTTGAGGCAATTACAGTATAATACATTTTGGTATACAAAATAAAAGATATTAAATAACCATTGTGGTTCAAATATATTATGGTTATTTTTAATGAATTTCCCTCTTTTTTGGGAATTTTATAAAATTATATCATTTTTAAAAAGGGGAACACACAGACCGCGTGAAAACCCATCGCGTCCGACAAAGCTATGAGAATCTTACCAACAACCAAAGTGAAATTGGAATTTATTTCATGCCATTGTACTATGTGAAGTCCCTTGTTAGTATGACTAATTCTTTTTAGTTAGATGATTTTATGAATCAATAATAAGTTGATTTTGGGTTATCTATGGGATTGATTAACCTATCATGGATAATATGTGATTGGGATAATTACTTTTTAATATGAGACTTTAAGAGTAACTGATCATATTTTGAGTTAAAGGTTAATATTTATCATAATGACAATGTGATTAAATGCATCAATTATTTGGGATTAAATATGAGTTTGGATTACATAGAATAATTTTATGGTCAACTATTTATTTAATGTTCTTTGTTGAACTTTGGGTTTTGTTTGACAAATTATGGAGATTAAAAGTAGTTTTTCATTTTGTAAATGATTGTCCTTTTGGGTATTTTCTGATCTCTCACTAACCATTTTGTGTTTTCTAATAGTCTAAAGACATGAGAAATATAGAGTTCTTCATTTGTATATTATGTGATACTCTAGAATTTGATTGTAGCACTTCATCTGTGATCAAGTCATCTTGAATACTCATCATTTGAAGAAAAAAATGAGTTTGTTGTAAGATTTTAGTAAATGAAGAAAGTCTACATGACAAGTAAGTATGTTTCTATATAATTTTAGTTAGGCTCATTAATAAATTCCACATCTTTATGAAAAGTAACGTAACAAAAAAAATTCTGTTAACTTTTCCTACTAGGTAATCAAAGACTATATGACCCATCACAAGTTTGTGATTTTATGGTGGTTAACTTTCTCCTAATCGTGTTTTCTATCACCCTCTATCAGAACATGATGGTTTTATTTCTCCTCTATATCCATGTTTTCATGGAATCCTAGTATCATTTGTCTTGGGTGACCTTTTTACTTCACTTACTTTTTTTTAGAGTGATAGATTTATTGATACATTTTCTAATGTGTGACTTTCAATGAAGTTTCCGATCGAAATTTAAAAATTACGAGGTCAAAATTCCAAAAACAAGGGAAGGATGTAACATCCCAGGTAAATAAATAAATAAATTTTTTTATTTTAATGAATATTTTGTGAATAAAATATAATTTATAAATTAAAGTGGTTTCTATTTTTGAATGCGTACACGATACCCTCCAATGAGTTTCTTTGAAATCTTACATTGCATAATAATAATATAATATAATTATTTTAAATGTATTTAATGCCAAGACTTTGTAATGCTGGGAATTAATTGAACTGACTAAAAATTGAATATATTTCTTTTTAGATGTTGTCAAATTTATTAAATAAATGTTAGAGTCTTAAAATAAGAAAGAATCTGATTTTAAGCATAAATACTCCAATATTCTTTAAAAGGTCGATTTACTGCCTTTTGATGGTGAACACTATTTCAATCTAGTTTTAGTCACTTTTATATGTTCTATTGGGAAAAATAAAATTCTTCTATTGAATTAGGACCCCAAAATTTACTATGGGAAATTTTGTTGGATTTTTCTTATAAAATTCAATTTTTAATGAATAGTGAAAATAATGTATTTTAATTCAAAACAGCATTTTAATCTAACTTACTCATATTGATATATTATATTATTAAATTGTTTTAAAGTTTAATTAGATTAAATTTTTACCATTTAATCTAATGACGATCATTTGAAGAAATTTCAATTCGAAATTGAGCGTAAACAAGTGTCAATATTTTTGATAGATATTGTTTCTTTAAAACACGCTATTTGTTTTGACAAAGAGAATTAATTTTAAATTAATTAATGCAACATCAATATTTTTAATTTTTGTAAAATAGTCCTCATTTTTTGAATTTAGAATATCCAATATAGATTTTCAATGAATTTTCCGTATTTTCCCAAAAACTACAATTTTTGATGAATAGTGAAACCAATAAGTATTTGTTAAAAACTAACATTTTCATCTAAATGAAATTTTACTGCTTCTGTGAATTGAACTTAAATAATTTTATGTACATGTTTTTTATTTGTAATTAAAATGTGGTTCAATAAGATGAATATAATTTTTGTTGGTGAATAGTGACATTTGACATTAATTTAAAGCTGTTAAAAGAAAATAGGGTAATTTAAAATAAAAAGAATATTATAATAATAATAATAAATGACCGTAAAACTTGTTCTAACATTGTTTAATAAGTCATAGCCTACCATGGGAATCCTGGGGTCGATTTTGGGACCCTATAGAGCCACATAAAATTGATAATGACAATTTAGATTAATTAATTTAAAGTAAAGACAAAAATGACACAGACAAATATCTTTTAGTAAATTAAATTTTACATGAGTTTATATAAGTTATATATTGGACTATTAATATTCATTTTAAATTATAAAATAATTCCTATTCGATGGTATTTTTTTATAATTTTTAGACATCAAATAAATAAAATTATTTATGACACAAAAATGATTAGTTATTTACCTCATTAATAAATAAATTAAATAAATAAGATTATAAATATTAAAATGACATTCAAAACCTATCAAATTATTATGTGATTAATTTATTTCGACCATGGGTCATCTTATCTTAGACCTTAATGAGTTTTTATCCTTTATAAACTGAATATCATTATATAATTAAATAACAGCTTCACACTTTCATAAGGAGAATCTCCCCTCCCTTATAAAAAGCCCTCGCTTCTATCCCATTCCTCAAACCCATCAATCGCTTTGTCTTGTCCAAACCCTTCCCAAAAATACTCTCAGTATCCCTATCTTCCTCCTAGAAGCCCTTCCATAGGCAGAAAACACTTTATGGAGTCCTTTTGGTTGAAACCAAATGGAGTTACATAAATTAAAAGGTAACAGTTTCACTTAAATTCATATTTTTTTTATTTTACTTCTCCAACCCTTAAATATTTTTATTTAATTATATAATAACAGAACCATCATATTATGTATACTATGATTTTTATGAGATTTATTCAAACTACACATACACACACCTCTATATAATGGGTAAATAACATACTGTTTCTATGGATGGTAATCTAACGCCTCACGATATGATGATTTTTTAATTATCTCCTACCACATATAATGGTGGCCATTATGAGACCACTGTACTTGTATATTATATAAATTTTGTTTATGGTTTCTTTGGGATTATGTATTTTTAATTTATCGCATACCTTTATGGTTTCCATTATGAGTAAACGCGATAATTTCATTTGAGGAAGTGTGGTCTACCGCCCCCTTAAAGTGATATGACTAATTCATACCATACGTGGTATGTAAAAAAGATATAATGATTGAAATTATATATTATTTTATACTGTAATTATAATATAAAAATTTATCATTGAGTTTTCAATCAATTAAAATATGAAATTGAAATGAATGTAGTGTTTATGCATACGTACAGGTTATCATCTCCATTAACTGTGCTTTTAATTTCTTATCTCCAAATTTTATGTAAAGTTATAAATACATATATATACTATATATATATATATCATATATATGTTATTTAGATCATTAATATCTTTATGGAGATAATGTAATCTTAACCACATGAAAAACATGTAATTATAAGTTTTTCATTTTTGACTCAAGTACCAAATATTGACAAAAGGACCATTATTTACTTAAATGATTACATAATTTTTATAACATGGTAATAAGTGATATAAAAGGAATATTAAATTTTAAAATTCATTCTTAATAAAGTATAAATTAATTTAATTTTACTATTCAGGAAGAATAATGAACTAACAAGTAAATTCAAACATGAGGTAAGGTATTTCTTATCTCACATTAAATTCCTTGAGGTTTCCATTTTTCACTACTTATTTATTGCATGTGGTGTATGGGGTACTTATATTTTATATATATTTTCATTATTCCCTTTATATTCATGGTATTCTATGATTCATTTCGTGGTTATTATCTTTTGTTCATACGACTCGATTGATTACAACGTGGTAAGGGGTATTCATCTCACCTTTTATTTCGGTGAGATTCATGCTATATTTCCACTGTTTCATTATGTGTGGATTATGTACATGCCATTATTTCATTCATTGTGTAATGTAATTAAAATAATGTGTATTTACAACTTCATTCTGTGATCCTTCTTTCATGTGGTGTATGTTTCGTATGTTACCAAATCGGTAGGAAAACCATTCAACCTCCTCTTTTTAAAAGACTCCTTTTTGTTATTTATTTTAATATACATCTTATTATATTGGGATATGTTATTCTATATCCTTATTACTGTAAATTGTATTTCCATGTGATGATATAACATTTTATCTCTCATCAATTCATTTTTTTGATTTTTTTGGTGACGTTATTAGGCTGTTAAATTTCAGTAAGGGAACATCTTCACCCAATTTCAGTTCTTTAGGTTAAACTAATACTTCTTGAATACGTCTCTCTCTGAATATGTGTGAATAAACTATAATTATTTCACACATAATATCAAATTATATTTATTTTATTCTCATTTTTCATACAGGATAATGTATTAATTTATTCATAATCTAAGGATACAGTTTCTATAAGGGATTTCATCTCGAATTACATTCCATTGAGACATCATTGTTGTAATGCACCAATTCACTCTTAGTTGGTGTATATACTGTCCTTTGGCATATTATATAATGAATCCATTTTTTCATTAAATAAACTCGTTTTGATTAAATTTGATTCCTCCATTATTTGTATTCAAGCGTGTCTCATTTGGTTAAAAACACTTAAACTAAAAATTCGTTTTAAATGTTTTAAATATTTATTCTTCTTAATATTTCTCATTAATTCCAATGTTTTCAAAATTGTTTTTAGGATTTATTTATTTTGAAAATATTTATTTCAAATGAAAAATCATTTGAAATTTTCAAATTGGTATGGGACACTTTGATTCAAAAATCTCTTTATAATTTTTTTAAATGGTTTTGAAAATGATTTGATAAAGAATTATTTATTTTATTATATTGATTTGATATATTGTGATTGGATTGTGGAAATGTTATCTTTCCTTTATGCTTGTGTTATGTGTTATGAATATGTAGTGGTTACTGGGCATTGATTTTGTATATGGGTGGGTTCTATGATAAACCCAGGGCGGGTGAGCCAGAGATAGCCCTCAAGTGCAGTGGGTAACATGATAGAGGTAAAAATTAATGTTTTTCCTAAGATATTTAGGGAATATAATGTTATGGATATTCCAAATGTGACTCCCTATATAGATATGATACTACAATGTATGTATGTTATTAATTCCATAAGTTTCCTTTACGATTTATGATTTCTGTATGTTAGTCATTAATCTTATGATTTCAAGATGTATGTTATGATTGAAAAGTATGGTTTCATTGATTTGTATTTATTGATTGGATAATACTTCTTTTCATTATTTTATAACCCTGACTGAGCTTTCTATTCTCATCCAATGTTTTTTAAAAGTTTTCCAAAGGACATAAATATTAATAGGTTCAAGGATGGGATCAAGGGAAAGTTATGTTGTATAAAACATTGAACTAGACATGTTTCTTTTTAACAGTTTCTATTTTATGAAAAAACGGATACTGTGAAGTAGTTTCTACTTGTAATATTCATGTTGTTATGCAATAGTAATGGCCTAATTCTATAAAACATTAAATCTTAAAATATATTCAATGTGAATTCTTGACATAATACAAAATTATGTAATGTTTATGGCCGGGTCCTTATAATATTTTTCTAGAATAATTTTCTATATTTGATAATATTAAGTTTTAAATATAAAAAAAATAATTTTTTTTAAAAATATGAGTTCTTATGGAACAATTAAATTTATAAGACATAAAAAAATTACTGATCTGTAATAAAATTATTGTATCATTTATCATAAGATAATTGTGTTTAAAAAACAGTATTCTACTTAAGACAAATATTATTTATTATACATTATTTTATTATAAATTTGAATATTTTTTATACAAAAATTGTGTTTTATTTGGGGCCAAAAATCAATTAATCAATTTCCTCCCAATTAAACATATATTTTATTATGAAACACTATTCATAAGAGGACTTCAAGATGTGAGACATATATTTTTTCCAATGACATTTATAATTTATGTAACTAATGTCTACACAAATAACCCCTTATTACACCCACATATTCCTTAAGGGTAATTTGTGAGGTGGTAGTTTCTTGGGATGCCTTGGAAAACATCGACTCAGTGGTCATATGCACTAACTTGAACATAACCTATAGGTTATTTCATTCAATATTAACTTATATAACCTCATATGGGTCTTGATCAAGGTATAAACCCAGTAATGAATCCCCCCTCCCATGTTATAAAAAATGTGCGTAAAAAAACTAATATAATGGTTGTGGCCATCGATTCTCCATGATGCATTAACTGTCCTTAATAATTACTAATTATAAATATATTAAATTTATTACAAATATTATTATTTCTAGTGGCCATATTGAGCAATGATCATATTTTATCAATAGTTATATTAGTGTCAAATCCTGATGGCCACATTTTCATTTATACTATATAAATACAACTTCATTGTTGAAGATAATTGGTTTTGGTGTGTATAAAATAATATATAAGAATGTTTTTGAGGGAAAAAGTTTTATTAAAAATGGATCAATCATTACATTTACACTTTATAACATTAAATTTGATGGATTAATACTCATTACATGATCTAAAATTAAAAATTACTTATCCTTCTCCTAAAACCCTAAAATTTCATGGAACAATATCCTCAATCATATATCAAAAAATTATTGAAATACCCTCTTACATGAATTAGATATATAAAGAAGATTTTTTATGTATTATTGGAATTACATATCTCATAGATTTTAATGGCTAACCCAAACAACATTAATTTTGATTCCCTTAAATAGGATATATATTAATCCTTCAAAATATTCATTCATAATACCCTAATAATCATTATTTCTCTAAAAATACCTTATGAATATATATATTGTCATTCAAAATCCAACATTATATTTTTAGAATAAATTGTATTTTTATCGAAAAAATTAACAACAACATTCCCTTCCATCATTATGGATTACATTGACCTCTATACTATTCTTAAGCCTCATCGGAAGGCCTAAAACACCTTCATAACCCTCCATATTGCTAGATAAAATTAAATTATAAAATAACCCTTTAAGCCATCATAGAAAATAAAAAACTCTATCATAACCATCCATCATCATGAATAACATTCTATCCAATTATAAACCTTAATCCTTTCTTGATGACATGAGAATATAGTGTAACCTTCCATTATTCTTAATGAAATTACACAAAAATATACCCTTTTCCACTTCCTAGATGAAAATAAAATCCATCTTACCCATTTAGGATCCTTGTATGTCATAAAACACAGTTGTAAAGCTATAATATTATACGATAACATTAAACTCCTATGATTCCTTCATGCCTTATTTTATGTCATTAAACCATAGTTTGATTATAAATCCATTAGGTATTTCTTGTACTACAATCAACTATTTCATGATATATTGGATAATAATATATTCTATAGTTACTTTCTATATGAATTCAAAATAAAACATGACCACCACTCATAAGTCAAAGATAGTATGATTACAAAGTATGTAATTATATAATAATTTAATTTTTTTAAATACCCATGAATGTATAATAATCAATAAAAACAAGTTGTTAAACAATTTAATCAAAATAATTTATTAATTCATTTATTTACATCATATTATCAATTTTTTTTTAATATTTCCTAAATCATGAAACTATTTCCAACACATAGTATCATAACATTATGATATGATTACACCACACGTCCTCTCAAATTTTGATCATACATCATAATATTTTGGTGACATCCCTTCCAAATGAATGTAACATAAGTTAGGGCATGGAAAAATAAAAAAAATAACGATATTTTAATTCTACTATAAAATTATTGGGGAGAGGAAAATAAAATATCCATATATGATGAAAAAATCATTTATCTATTTGCAACAGGAATATATACATCTACTTTATTTTATTATATTCCACTCATTTAATTTTGATCATTATCATAAATTTGAGATCCATTATTTGTTTCCTATTACAAATAAGTAAAATTATATTAGTTGTATTTTATAATGTAAACATATATGATGTTACTATCACACCTACTGTAATTTCTAATATCAAAATTCTATTTTAGGATCAATATTTTTCAATGTATAAAATTATTTCAAATATAATAAATATAACATTATACTCTGTTTTAAATAAATTTTATTGAATTAATATTGAATTTATATCAATTTACACTTAGTATCGACATTGGTGTCCACCTTTTACATCTATATTACAATAATAGTGTGAATGGAAATCCTTTTTATAATTTCACTTTATATATTATGATTTCAGAACAAGGCCTTATCAATGTTATTTATGTTATATTTATTGATGAACTAGTCAAATGGTATTGGAAATGATTATATGATAGGCTCATAGCTAATTCTTTTTAAAGGTAACCCATAGTCTCTACAAATTGTTAATAAAACTAATAATTTTGTTACATTGGAGGAGATAGGCGATCCATTATATTTTCTTATTGAAACAAAACATTCAATAATTGCTAAATTTCATTTCAGCTGTACTATTAGAACTATTTTATGGGTATTTTGTCATATCAAACCCCATCAATATTATTTTCTTTTTAGAAATTTTTACATATATCAAAATTGATTATTGAATTATTATGAATTTCAAAAATATTTTAATCATTATCATTCATTATATTAACAATGGAACTATTGGGAAACTAAATAATTAGAATCTAAACAATCTTCTCTGGTTAGAGATCAATTATTGAATTATGAAATTAATCAATGAATTTATTAACATTTGTTTTTTTCATTTGAAGTATATCATAAGGATTTAATACATTATAAAAATTAATGAATTATTTTTTCAAAAGGATAACAATATTTGACTTTAAATTTTAACCCAAACATATTATGATTAAAATCATCACAATATGTTTGAGTTTTAATCATCATATAATGCAAAAAAACAATAAATAGATGATTATTTTATATCCATGTTTATTATCAATTTTGTCTCCCTTATATTGTCTTATTTATAAATTATATTCAAAAAATGATTAATTAGAAAAATTTATGTCAAATATTTAGATATCTCATAGGAGACAGTTAAATGGTATTAAAATCAATTCAATAATTCAGAAAATTATTTATTATTTGATATAAAAATAAAAAACTGAAATTTATTATAAATATTACTAAAAATAATAAAATTTTAAAAATACTTCATTAATCATAATTTTATAAATAACATTTAAAAGGATATTGGAATGTAACATATCCTTAATGAGTCATGTGGAAAAATTATTGGATTTCACACTCTCTACTTTTATAATACATGACATATCAAACAAATATGATAATTAATATCATTTTAATTTTACAAATATTTAAAATACATCACATAATAATGCATACTATTATTAATAATAAATGTCTTCATTTATATGTCATCCATTATTCTTCTAAATAATAATCTCATACATTAATCCGTAAATTTTCATTATAAATGTATCAAAAAAATGCGATTTTATTATATTCATTTGTAGAATTATTTCTTCACCCTATTAAGAAACCCGAAGGCCATTCACAATTTTGGTAAACAAATTATATCCTATATAATTAATGATATGAAAAATATCTATTAATATATCAATTCCATATAAAATATAAAACAATATTGGTCAAATTTAATTTACCAATTTTTGTAAGACCATAATGGCGTTTTTATTAACTATCTTAGACTATAAATACAATACATGTTCATTATAATTCATTTGAGGGTAGACCTATATTAAAATATAATTTATTTTCATTATTTAGATTGGCGACCAAAATTTTCCATAACTAATGCAATCTGATCTAAATAAAAATTTCCACAATAATTATTTTTGAGGATCCTAATGTCATAAAAATCCTATAAATGGAAAATTTTAATATCACATTTAAAAACCTATCCATTGAATATCAATAATTGATATATTAATAATTTTTTCATCTTAAATTATATGATATTGTATTTTCAAAATAAAAAAATGAAATTTATAATTGCAATAATACCGTAAACTGTAGATTAAATGCCAATGTGTATCTTGAAATTAGATATATGAGGTGGAACAATCATAAATACATGTATATTACATTCTATTATAGTTCTATTCATTTTATCTCATAATATTTCACACCCAAGAAACTAACGGTTTAGTGTCTTTCGATATTAGTGATAGAATTAAATTATTCTACAACATATTCAACACCTATAAGAAATTCAATTAAATTCCACCCAAAAGAAAAATCATACATATCAATATACTTTATAACATTTGTAATGTGAAAATAAGAAATGGTTGTCTCAAATTATTAATGCGGTTTAATGATAGATATCATAATTAAGTATGGGCTAATAATGTGGGTATGGGTACATAATCAATGTCGAAGAACATAATATTAAGAAATCATACAATAATAATAAATTTAACGTAATATTAAAATAAAGTATCTAAGAATAATATAAGGGAAAATTCATTATAGCATTATTATTATAAAAAGAAACATGAAAATGGCATAATATAGACATAAAAATCCTCATATATTGTTTTTGGAAACTCATTTAAGATTCTCATAACATTGCTGATAGATAATCCCATTAATACCACTTTTAATTATCTCAGGAGATATAAAAAATTCACCGATGAATTAGTTTAATATATATATTTTTACCACTAGTCCCATAATAAAAAAACTAAAATGTGTATGGAACATGTACTTGTAAATATTTATAATTTCAGCATATCTCAATTGACCTATGAAAAACAATGTTGTTTCATTATCATAATCCTTCTAGAAAAAAATAGATGATAGTTTCCATTAGAGAATATTAAAAATGGATCATAAGAAACATTTAAATTTTTTATATAGATGAATAACAGTTTCGAAATAGTATAAACATTTACATGGAGAATGTAGAAGAAATATACCTCTTATTTTTTAAAGCTCTTATGAAAATTTTTATGAATATCAATTGGATATAAAATCACTAATAAAACAAATAAAATAATAGAAATATTTTAAACAAAATATATGAATGTGATTAAAATATTAATTAGTATGAGAAATTTTTAATTGAATATTCCTTTCACATTTTATAAAATAGGTCCACGAATGGCTGAAACCCAAAATTCCAAAAACAGTAAAAAATATACCTTTTAAAAATGAAGTAAATTAAATTTAAAATACCTTTATAAATAATAAATTTTTAAATAATTACAAAAATAAACCAATATATTGAATACAGAT
The DNA here is from genome assembly GCA_963277665.1 of Viscum album. Lineage (NCBI taxonomy): Eukaryota > Viridiplantae > Streptophyta > Magnoliopsida > Santalales > Viscaceae > Viscum > Viscum album. Next base: position 1,042,511,514 of record OY728164.1, on the reverse strand, counting down.
AAGAAGGAAATAGATTCATGACTTAAAATGAATAGTAAAGGTATATTTCTCATTCATGAATAGCTATGAGTGAATTATAAAACCTAGGGGGGATATAGTGAGAGATAATTTTAAATAAACAAATAAGAGTTAAAAAATATATAATATTTCAGATATAATTTTCATACAATATTAAATTATTTAATCTTATTCAAAATAATGTATAATTCCAATTGAGATTAAAATAAAAACCAATACAATAATGGCCCATACATATCTGGTTCATTAAATTGTGAAAATTAGTTGTTTTAATTGTTGTGGGAGGTTAAGGTGACTAACTTCAACACTTTGAAATATTTACTAGGTTTTCATGTTCTCCAAAAGTGACACCTACCTGTGAGTCACTAGAAGTGACTCTACAAACAGAAACTTTTCCAATGATGACTCGCTGAAGAGTGGATCCCCAAATGGTCACTCGTATACTGATGACTTTTCGAATGGTGGTTCACCGAAAACCACTCATCCATCACTGACTTTACTAATAGTGACTCATCAAATGGTCACTCATCCAATGGTGACTTGCTGAATGGTAGTTCGATGAATGGTTACTCTCCAAATAGTGTCTCATACAATTTTTAGTCATTCCAATAGTTACCTATTTTCCATCTTTCTAATAGTATCTCATTCTAAAATTGTTTTACGACCAATGTTTCCAACTTCCTATTGTATCACCCCTATAACATTATCATTGTGGTAAAATGAGTTTAATACCATATTAAAGTAGGTTTTAATCCATTTCATTAACTATTAGTCATATCATTATATTCATATGAGTCTAAGGGATTTCAATGACTATAATCATGAATAGATCCATCAGTAATTGAAAATTAATGATGTATCTAAACAAACGCCTTATTTTAGAACATCCATTATCTAAAAAATAGTATTCCATATTTTTTCCTTCTAATTCTCTCATAGAATGAGGCACCTGGAACCTCTCTCTCTAACAGAGCCATTACATCGTGCTTCACTAGTTGGTTTATGTTTTCCATAGAGTCCCCTACTGCATAGATTCCCCTATATGAGTGAAATCCTGAATTTTTATAACCTTTTAATCCATGTAGGTTTACCTTCGTTTATCCGTATGTGTCTGATGGGGGATGGGTTATTATTTCCATCTCTTGTGAACATGTTTACAATGGAATTAATAATGATAATGAATAAGCTTCTATTAAATTTACAATGTGCAGGGAAATGTGATGCATGATCCTACTATTTTATTGATATTATGATTGATGTTGTGTATGTAATGGTCTAAACGCCAACTATTAAATTTTTTCATTAGGGGTCATTGTTTGAAAACTAGATTACGGGTTGTCTAATGCATGTACCTTATATGGCTATTAACATTACATTTTTTATAATTCACTACCACATAAATTTCGTTAAAATAAACGGATTCCCCAAGAACATATAATCTTAAGTTTTAAAACCCTTATATAAAGAAGGATAGTTGATTAAATCATTCCCTACTAAAAGTAAATGTATTTTTTTCACTATTATGTGTTGTAACATGTTTGCGGACATTATTTTCGGATGTTGGAAGGCTCCGATGATATGATTGGAGGAATATGACTATTTTGTGATGTGTGGGGTTAGTGAATGAGATATTTTAGGTTATGGTGAAATGCGTTCTATAATGGTATAGTTTTTGAACTGGGTTATGATGGTTTTTATGGTAAGGTTATGTAGTGCTCCTATATAAAGGTGGCGACTATTAATTGGTGAGGATTTTAGATTATTGGAAATAGGGTATTGAGTCATTTTGACGTATTGTTATTTTTATATTTGTTTTATTATGTTATATCTACCCACATATTAAAGTTATTAATATTGGATGTTAATAATTTAAAATGTGAATATTTAACGCTGAAATTGATGACGATTTTTTTAATTAATAGGTTTTTGTTAATATATTAAGTAATGAGTTAGACACGTGAAATATGTTACCTTTATATGTTAAATAATATTTCTTAAGAATTATTATGACACAAATCAAAGAGGCTGATAATGTGGGATTTAGTAACAGAACAGAAACAATGTAATATGTATTATAGAGGAAAAAATGTGGATTTTGTTTTGTTTATGTGTTTTTTTTCATTTAGAGGATGTAGAAATTTTTTGGATTCTATGAGATAGTTAATTAACATTATAAAACCTTAAGATGGTCTTTTTTGATATAAATCAATATGTATATACAATGTATGTTTACATGTTTTCTATACACACCCCACCCTAGTTGTGTATTATGTACCTAATACCTCCATCATCGCGGGGGGGGGGGGGGGGGGGGGTTCTTTCCCAAACAATCCAGTGTGAGGATGTATGGATAGTAACCCACTCTTTCCTTCTACCTCTTCTAGGTGGTGGTAACATACGACTCTTTATGTAGGTTTTGGTTGGTTTTTCACATGTGTTTGTGGGAAAGTTGAGTTTTCCTAATTTTCATCGGGATGATATGAGTTAGGTTTTTCATGGTGTATTTGGGATGATATGTGTTTTGATTTCATAGGGGTTTTCATGAGGATATGTTTTTTGTGTCCCAACTATCTCTTAGAGGGATGTGATGTGGTTTGTGTCACGTGTGTCTATGGGAGGGATGTGATGTAGTTTGTGGACCATGTTTATCAGGGTGATAAGTGATATTGATCATTGCACTGGTGATGGGATGAGGTGTAGTTGTGATTCCCTAGTGTGTTTGGGTAGGCTGTGATGTGGTTATATTAGAAGATATGGGAGCACAAGGGCATTTTCCATTTGTCAATAAAGGCCAAACTAGTGGGATGTTTTGTGGGGTAACCGACTCATCTATGTTTTTAATACATTTCAATACATGACATGGGTTACATGGTAAGTGTTTTATATTGAGGGTAGGACAGTTAGTATATCATTATAGGAGTTGTTTGGTTTTAATTCATTCCCATGAGTTCATTAGAATGCTATACTCACTTGTAAATGAGAAATATATGTTTTCATATTTAGTATACCTATATTATCATCATATGTTTATACAATGATTTAATGGTTTTTCGGAGGACAATGTGGACCATCCCAGGAAATTCATATTTAGACCATTAGAGTTATTGCTATGTTTTTTCTTTATCTTTTATTCATTTGGGTTTTCTTTTGGAGACCTTATTTATAGCAGTTTTGATTTATAAATTCATTGTCAGATGTTTGGATTTATTCTATAATATTTCATAAAGTTGATTTTCGTAGATACATCATTTCTCCCGATCATTCCATATTATAAAGTGTAAATACACCAAAAATGCTGGATCTTTATACCTTCATTATTGTTTCCCACTCAGGGCCTACTTGTGTTGGGACTCAAGATCATTATATCCCTTTCTTTATTTCTAGCCTAGGTGGGGTATATTTGGAGGGAGGGGTCATGAAAGAATGGTATCGAAGTTGATGGTTGAGAGATAGAATAGATTTCAGAGTTATGAATAGTGAAAAAATCATAGGAGGATAGGGAAAATGTTTTGGATTACACTGGTACATTCTATTGGCTAGAGAGAACAGTTGTGACAAGGGATATTAGGGGAACCAATGATCCATTGCACGGAATCTGAACAAACTGAATGACCATTTGATGCTACAACATATTCAGGGTAGACACCCTAGGAGGGGAACAAGACTCATAATGACTTGTGTTATTATTTTAGTTGGGTGTTCTTTGGAATATAAAATGAATTAAATAAGACATTATATTATGTGTGTGATTCTTTGACTTTTGCTGACCTATTATTTCTATGAAATTAATATTATTTTCTTAATTACACAAATAAAATATAGAGAAAGAGTAAAACTATATTTAAATGGAATGTTCTCTTATTTTAAGACCTTTTTTTTGTGATTCAATATGTCTTTTCCTTTCCAGTTATAATGTGAATCTTAATAAATTGTATATTTATTACCTTGTTTGAAATTTAAAACACACCACCTAGTTTTTCTAATGTATTAAATTGTTGTAAAAAAATTTTAGTGTATTTTGTTAAGATAAATTGATTAATTTGGAGGAACCTTATGATTCATGTAACATATAAGTAAATTTCATTCAGGAATGATATAATAAATTTATTAGAAACTATTCTTATAAGTATTATAGATTCCATGTTAGAAAACATGTCTTTTGTTTCATTACATCTATAATTTCTCATAATAATGTTTTTATGAATTGTTTTAAAATATAGATTTTGACATTTAAATTATGAAAAATTTGAAATTTTACATCATAGTTATTGATATTTTTTTAAATTTGACAGCCTTGACAATAATAATTTATTTATCTTTGATTTTAGTTATACAGTATTGATATTGCAATATCATCTAAGCATGTGTTTGGATAGAAATTCTTCTGACCATTATTTCAGAATTTTGGATGATGATAATAATTCTTTGTGGTAACTAATTGTGACATAGAACTGTGTACATGATTAATCATATTATTTTAAAATTGATAAGAATTTTTGTGTACTAAAATAACCATACCTTACATATAAAGTCATGTATAGTTTTTTTATGGGAAGCATGCCTAATGTTGAAATCATTGGTGTGATACATCTAGAAATTATAGTATTAGAGACCTGTTAATGTAGCATTTTTAATACATTACATTTAAATATGTGTATAGAATATTGTTTTCTTTATTAATCTTTATAATAATATTTTCTTGAACTATGAAATGATTAGAAAAAATTTATCTTGGTTGTAATAAATCATTAAACATATTAATAACACTTGTGTAGTTCAAATATTATTTTCATAAACAATATTTTTATTGGATGATTATAATAATATTATGATTATGTAATGTATTATTTTAATTGAAAAAAATAACAGAGCATGTAGAAATTTTCAGAAGAAGAAATATGTTTATTTACATGAAAATAATATGAACCCATAATGTTTTATGTAACCATATTAAAAATAGTGTCTGAATTGACATGAATGTAATTTTCCTTTAAGTCAGATTCATGTTATAAATATTTAAATGCAATGCACAATGTTTCACTATAAATATCCAGGAAAATTTTACTGTAGTTGGAGGTTTCATTTTCATCATTGCATTGATGTGTGGATATTCCCTAGTGAAAATGTAATTTGTTGGAAAACATTCTTCGATTGTGGTTATTGTTGATTATGAGACCCTTGACTAGACTAACGGATCAAGGATACTATGTTCAATTATTATAATAAAATATATACCACAAATGAACTGATCCCCCCATAAAAAAATGAAATTTTTGTGAAAGAAGCAATGATAAATAATGAGTTGAAATAATATATGCCCCTAAAATGTTCGTGAAGATGCTATGTGTTGCTGCTATGTGTTATTTTTCTTTTTGAGATTCTATGTGTGGAATGTGACTTAAAAACGTCAATACTATAAATTGAGGAGAACCTGATCCCTAACCGAGTTGTGATATACATTTATGTGATTAAAATCATGATAGTGATTTAGTTCCTGCCAACGCGGATAATATCTCGACATGGGAGAGGGAATTAATTGATTTGTGTGCTTGAGGCCCTGTGTGATGATAACGGTGATCATTTTTTGGATATGTGTGGTGGATGAGGGGGATATTGTTACATTGTGATACCATTTATTTTTTATATATGGTAATGTGTTGTGAGGATGTTTCTATGAAAAAAAGTTATTGTAGAGATTGTTGTTGGTTGGAATGTTCCGAAAATGGTTGTGTTGTATTGTCAAAGTGATGTGTGTTTGAAGAGATGTGTGGTTAAAGTGGAGATATGACTTGTGTTGGGTAGTTATATCTTGTGATTATATTTCATGAATCCATCACCACTCATAAAATGGTGAATCACTAAACAGCGGTAATAAAATAGACTTTTCATTTTAGAAATCATGATCAATAAAGATAAGCTAGCATCCCATAAATAATTTTTTTTCTTAAAGGTAGTGTTGATAATTATTGAATACCATCATGTCCCTATGTTTTTTTTGATCTTATATTATTTTAATGTGATATGACCTCAATTATATGAATAGAGGGAAACTATTTCCCCATATCATGACATGTTATATTATGACCAGTTTCAAAACTGAGTGGGTGAGACAGTGCCACCCAAATAAAGAAAAATAATGTTGTGGTTGATGGGTTCCTTTGATTGGTATGATTGTGGTTTCCTTTTGTATATTAATATATATTTTCATGTTTATAGAGTTATTTTTTTTCAATCTACATCATGTAATGACATAAAACTATAAAAATAGAAATTTTAAATGTTGAAACCCTTAGTATTTTTGCATAAAAATGATCCTATTAATTAATATATTAATGAAAAAATGGATGAATTTTAGACATGGATTAGGTTACTTGATTAGAAATTCATGTGTCATTTTTTAGGCATGCAATATGTTAATTCAGGTTTTCTAAATTTGAGGTTAATATATATTAATAAAACATGGTAATGATAGTGGTAGACTTCTGTAAGTAAAACAGAATTAATTTTGTGCAATCACAAATCATCGTAATTTATATAAGTTATCATGGGAAACATGTTGAATAAATGTTGGCTTTACAAAAATCTTAAAATTGTAGTAAAAATGAATATTTTATGAAATACTATGATTTAAAAAGGATTCAAAATTGAATTTAAATCAATATGTTTTTCTGGGTTTACTAAATTGATTTTGGATTTCATTGAAATGATTTAATATGATTTTTTAAAAACATTACATTTCTAAAAATACAATTTTGAGGCACATTTATAAAAATTAATAGATAATTTGAAATATTAATCATATTTTTTTAGAATCTCCACTAATATCAGTAAATAAAATTTCTACCCAAATATGATAATCAACTTTTATAATTATATTCTAAGAATGATATGTTTTCATTTGTCCAAAATTAATTTTTATGGATTAGAAAAAGTGGATAATGCATTTATGGGTATTTATACAATGGAATTTCTAAGTAAATAAATTGAATTAAAATGTATAACAATTTTTTGCCTATCTGAAATACATTCCTCTTGATTAAAATAAGATGAATAGGTTTTTTATGAATATTTTACCATCTGTAGTGTTATGATTAGGTTTTATTATTATGTGTTTAATACTATAATTTTTAAACCTCTTTATATGACTATTTTCTTGTTTCAAAGGTGTATCCCCTGAGAGATTTTGTTTAATATATTTGGTGGATTTCAACTTCTTTAACCTAGTGGATTTTTTTGTTCAAATCATATCAAGAGTCTTGAGAGGTATCTCATGGGTTGGTTTTTAAGACTAGTTTTCCCTTTTCTTATATATGGGATTTAAATTTTTGAGTGTGAGAATAGTTTTAGGGGTTTCTAATGTAATTCCCAGAACTACGTGGTTTATTATATAGTGAAAATATATTATATGATTTGTTCAAGGAGGTCATGGTGACTTATTTAAAAACATAGAATAATTGCCCAGTTTTTCATGTTCATCAATAGTGACTCCTTGTGGTGACTCCTAATGGACAATCACTGACAATGGGTTACTGCCTATGACTCGCTGAACAATGAATCACTGAATGATCAATCATCCCGTGATGACTCACCTAAAATTTGGTCATTCTATGGTCACTCATCTAGCAGTGAATCATATAATAATGGCTCACCGAATGGTAACTAAACTATTAGTGACTCACCGAATAGTTAGTCGTCCAGTGGTGACTCACTGAATAGTGACTCATTAAATGGACACTCTTCCAATGGTGACTAACCGAGTGATGTATCACCATACATTATCTCGATGAATAGTTACTCATGGGATGTTGTTTTGTCCAAAGGTGTGTCATTCCAATAGTTTAACAATTTCCAATTTTCCAATGATATCTCATTCCAATGGTATGTCATGAATAGTATTTCCAAATACCTATAGTTTCACCACATTAACATTTTCTTTTTCATAATGTTATTTTAAAACTATATGAATGTTTTTTTGATGTTTTTTAAGGATTATGAATCATATCATTAAATTACTATGAATTTAGGAGATTTTAATTAGTCAAAGAATATAATCATGACTGTATCCAACATTAATGGAAAATTAATGATGTATCTAAATCGATACACTATTTTATATATTATAAAGGATGAAACAACTTCCTCCATGTTATTTCCTTCTTGTTCACCCATGGTACGAGGTACCCATTATGTTTCTCTACATGGGATCATTCCATTTTGTTTCAACATTTGGTTTTTGTTTTCCTTTGAGTTTCATGTTGCATACGCCCCCACTGTTTTGGTGAAATCATGATGTGTTGATCTCCATTTCTTCCATGTTCGTTTTTCCCTCATTTCTCTTTACGTCTATCATACGTGATGGGTTATTATTTTTATCTCTTGTAAAGATGGTACGAATCATATTAAGAATGATAATTAATTAATTTATATTTTATATAAAATGAAAATGGGAATGTGACACATGACCATACTATTTTTTTAAAAAATCCAGTGATTATGTGAATAGTATGGGTAAAACCCCACCTAAAATTGTTTCCTTTGGAGTTTACTTCATCTGCAGTAGTTTGTGGTTTCTAGAATTCAAGAATGTTATTTGGTTGTTAAATTTAGTTATTCTGTAATTTTTTCACCACATACATTCAGTGAATATTAGTAGCTACCCTAGTCTTTGTTAGCTTATGTGATAACACACATATGTATGACAGTGAAATTGACTAAGTGATTTTTTACTGAAAGTGAATTTACATTTTTAACATTTTTGTGTTGTAACATTTTTGAGGAAATGATTGTTTGTTGCGGGTTGTCTCTAATGATATGATGGGTTGAATATGACTATTTTTTTATATGATGGGTAGTAGATGATGTTTTTTATATGGTATGTGATTTTATGAATGGTATAGTTGTGAAACAAATATGTTATGGGCGTTTTGGTATGGTTATGTAGTGTGTCTATGAAATGGGGGATATACGTGCGAATTGGTGGTGATGTAGGATTATTGGAATGAGGGTAATCAGCTGTTGTGTGGTGTTGTTATTTTTCTATGTGTTTGGTCATGTTATATATATCCATTTATTAATGTAATTAATAATATATGATAATAAAAAGAAATGGTCAGGTTTAATGATGAAATTTATTATGGGATGTGTTGTTTCAGTGGTGATGTTTATATATAAACTAATGGGATGGAAAACTAAAATAATACATCTTTTATTGTGAAATGTTTTTTCTATAGAATGATGATAAAAAAAATAAAAGAGGATAGTAATGTGGGTTTAGTTGATAAAAAGGATATTATGAAACATGGATTAATGAATCGAAAATAAATATTATTCCCTTTTAGTTGGGTGTTTTTATGCGTTTATAGGTGCCAGTGATTGTATGGATTCTTTGAGATGATTAGTTCTTATTTAAACCCATAATAAGTGATTGTGTTGTGTTTCTCTATATGTATATACATTGTATGTTATATTGATTTCTATATGCACCCCACTATAGTTTAGAATTATTAGCTGAATACCCACATAGTCATGATAGAGGGTGTCTTTACAAACCATCATGTTTAGAGGATCGATAATTGGTCACCAATTCATCCACACTCCCTCTTCCATGGGTTGGTATCCAAAGAATCTTCGAGAAGGTTGGGGTTTGTGGGGCATAGGTTTGTGCAGAATATTTTTTACCATGTGTAAACTAGATGAGATGTGGTGTGGTTTCTTAGGTGTTTTCAGGATGTGAGGTAGTATGTGGACCATGTGTCTATGTGTAGGATGTGATCTGGTTTTTGGCCAAGTTGTGTGAAGGCGGGACGTGATGTTGTTTGTGTCCAATATATTCGCATGAGAAATGTGATATTGATTGTGACTTAGGTGATGGGATGAGGTGTGGTTATGATAACCGAATTTGTGCGAGCGAGTTATGGTGTGGCTTTTTTCAGAATAGGTGGGATTGTGATGATGTTTTTTGGTTTGGAAAGATAGGATGAACCATTATAAAGTGGTGTAGGGTACCAACCTCCTCAATGTTCTTAATATATTAATTTATATGAGTTGTGTTACATGGTGAGCATGACTTTCTGAGTCCACGATGGTTGGAATAACATTATAGATGTTGTTTGGTTCTAATTTTTTCACATGAGTGCATTATTAAGCTCTTCTCAATTGTAAATGAGTGAATTCGGTTTTCCTACTGATCATACCTATATTCTCACCCAATGTATTTAAAAACTATTATACTGTTTCCAGGAGGATGATGTGGACCATGATGGACAATTCTAGTTCATACCTTTGTAGCTATTGTTGTGTCACTACATTATCTTTTCTTATTTTGGGTTTTTATGTGGCATTTTATTCAATTGATTTGATTAATACATTCATTTTTGGTTTGATGGATTTTTTTTAAAAAAATTTATGGAGTTGATTTGTTTTGATGCATCATATCTCCTAATATTTCCATACTATAATAGGTGATTCATCGAATGATGTGGGATCTTTACTCCCTTAGTTCTAGTTTCCATCCCAGGTCTTACTGGAGGTAGGAATTAGGGGTTCCTTATCTCTCCATCATCGTTTACTTCCTAGGAGGGTTATCCATGGATGGATGGGTTGTGACATAAATCATTTCTCCCAACTTCAGAGAAGGTTCATTAATCTAATATATATTTAAAATAACAATCTTATTATCATATGTGAAAAACATATTCCCTTATAATTGTTTTTTAATTCTTTAATTACTATCATTCATTATAAAATTATTCTCTATATGGTAATTAATTTCATCCTTTTGTGTTTGTAATTTCTAATTTTTTTAAAAATAATCATAATGGATATGTCTAACAATATAGTTTGATAAAATTTTCATTATCTATTGTTATAAAAATAACATGAAATCAATTATTTCAATTATTTTTAATTTCTAATTTGCTTTTTATTTACGCCATGGAAATGTCTCGAGAGAATGAGATCCAAGATGAGTTTATTTTGAGTAGTTTTCTCATACAAACGTATTACATTTTTTTTGTGTAATCCTTTTGGAACTATATCTTTTACATATATTAATACTTAATAAAAGAAATATTAATTTAATAATTTTTAAATATAACCATGTATTGTGGTAATTAAAAATGAAATATAACTTTTATAATGGCAGCTTTTTGTTTATATCATGGGTGGCATATTTATTTTATGAATAGTTGAGAGGAAGGTAAAAAATAGTTGTATGATTAAAATAATAATAATCTATTTTAAAAATTATAATTATATTTTTATTTTATGATGTAAAAATATACATTGAGGTAAAATAATCAAAATAAATTGATAAGTAATGAAATTTGATTTATTGGAATTTTTTAACCATTGTCCTTCGAACAATATCCTTCAAAATCGTATGATTCCTTTGAATGCTAGTGTTTTGACAATACCATGTCTTATATGATGATTATAGGTGTTTTTGGGATTTATATGGCTATATTTTGGTCAAAATAAAAGGCCTAATTTTTTAGGAGAAGTGGCCGATATAGAGGTCCTTTTATAGGTGTGAGGAGTGCATTGTTTATTTTAAAAGATACATTATTTGAGGAATGTAAAACAGAAAATGAAAATAATGAATTTAAAATAATATTTGGTCATTAAATCCTTCATAAAACGATTTTAACATAGTTTTTTTACATATTAGGTTTTTATCTCAGAGTTTTATCAGGTTTTACCATTACTGTGGTAACTCAACATTAACCTCAGTATCTTATTTATATAAACAAAAATTCTATTTCACATATAAATTAATTTAAATATAATGATTCCAAATATGAAAATAATTTAATAAAATAATTTTAAAAAAAATGATAAATAATAATTTTAAAATAGTAAATGTACAACACAGAAGATAATTTATATTCAAGAAAATAAAATTTTTATTTCACAAGCTCAAAATAAGTTTTGAAATTAAATAAATTTTATTAAATTATTAATTTCACCTAATTAATAAATATTTTTTGTTAATTGATTAATAAATCCTTATTATATATATATATTGATAATTTCATAAAATTTATAATATTTTTAAAAAATCGATTTTTCATAATTCACATAAAAATCAATAACTCTAAATTCATCTCAAGAATTAAACATAGGATAATATTTTGATTTTTAGTACCAATTTGTTGTTTCCTTTTAAAATTAAAATTAAAAAAAACTATGAATTCAAATTTCAAATTGGACTAAATATAATAATGTAAAATAATATTTCTAGAATAATGACTTTTATTTAATATTAATTATTCTTTGTCTTGTTTCATATAAATTACTAATGAAATTAATTTTAATATATTAATCATATCAAGAATATAATTTATGATCAGTTAACTTTAATATTTTATTCATAAAATAAAAAATAATAGTTCACAAAGGGGAATTTGTAGTAAAATAAATTTTGAAGTAAAAAAGGATTTAGTAGTTCTTTAGCAATACGAAATGAATTTTATTATGGAATTATTTTTATTAATGATGTTCAATTTACATTATTAATACATTTAATAATGTGTTTAATATATTTATTCCCAATAATTAAATATCTACATAATATTGGGTATTTTTCCTGCTTATATTCTTTACTATTAAAATGTATCACATACCTTTTTTTAACATGATTTCATGTAAAAAGGTTATTTAACAGTGTAATTATTATAAGAAATAAATTTATAAAATTTTGGGTTTCTATATAAAAAAATCATAAATATAATTATTCAACTCATATTTATTACTCAGATGTAAAAAAAATAAAGTTGCATTTCACTCAATAACAAAATAAGTCCCCATGTCTCTTGGTCAAACAAAAAATTCCTCAACAAAAAATAACTAGATTATTAGTATTATTTCATAGTACATTATCTATATATCCAATATTTCTATGGATTTTTACATATAAGAGACATCATGTTCTAGGTGTATGACCAATGATTTAATACATGTTAAATATCATGTATTCACTTCTACAATTTGATACATTAAATAAACTATATAAATAGGAGATTTTCAATGTATGTTTAATGTAACCACCCGATTTTTAGATCAAATATGTATCATGTATGTTTTTTATAATTATTAATTTTGGACCAATCAAGGATTCCTTATGAGGTTATTATCTGTTACAGGGGCGTTCAGGGCATGTTCTTAGCTCAGAACCCTGACTAGTGGGTGAAATAGATTGGTCATATGGTTAGATGAAACTGTTAAATATAGTCCACACATTTACTAATAATCGTGCGAAGATAGACAATGGGGTGATGCAGAGTGCATAGATTGGCCTAACAATGTGACAGATTCCATACACCCATGTGAAATGTGGACGGTTTTAAGAATATATGATGCACACTGTTTGCGCATGGTTGGTTAATTTTGTGGATTAACCCAGCTGGTTCCCTCCAAAAGCAATGTAAGGTACATAGTTGGAAAACATTTTTTCCAATCGTGTAGACAAACCATCCATCCCATGAATTTCATGGTAAATGACTATTTTCTATTAAATAATTATATAACATAATTTTTTCCGCATTCCTTTAGGAGATAGAAAAATTTCATACATTACGTAGAGGGGTCCCACAACAGATCTAACCTAATAATCTCATAATATCTTTTTTATACTGTCCAATCATAGTACATTTCCTCTCATTTCATTACCAGGTGTAAGATCTAGATTAGTTTATATCACTTTGTTATTATTCTTTACCTTGATGATTTTATTTTTATATAGACCCATATACCATTTCTTAGTGTGTTTTTCTCTTCTTCATATCTATTTAAATACAAGACAAAATAATAGATGATACTAAATGAAGTGTTTCATACAAGCATAAGGTATCTTTTCCATGACTCTTCCCTCAAGATTCTCCATTTTACAAAATTACAAAGTTGTAAATGCATAGATTTCAACATGTGTGGCCTATTACATTCATGTTTATAGCTAGTAATCCACATAATCATATTCTAAAACCCATGTTATATATGGGATCAATTTTCATTGTTTACGTTCTCAACACAAACCACTCCATGTAGGTTATTTTCAATAATTATGCTTTTAGAATCCTGTTATGCCTATATGTGGCACAATTTGGGTGTGCATTGTTTTTTTCCTTTATAAAGGTAGGTGTTTATTTTAAATTTACTAATTTTAATTTTCAATAAAATGCGATGATTTCACTTAAACCCTATATGGTAAGTGTTCTATTTAATTAATGAGTGTTTAAATGGAAATTTGATGGTATAATATGTATATGACTTGAACTCTCTTGGTGAATGCAATTAAACGGTTTGGTTGGATGTCTGTTTTACCCCTTTTCATTGATAATAGAAGGTATGAGAGTGAAACTAATTAATTGATTATATCCTAAATAAAAGAATAAATTGTTGCTTGTCATTTGAGCCTCTCCAAATATAAGAAAGGTAATGGAATGAACCATTTGAATTATTAAATGGAATGACAATTACATAAATGACTAATTAAAAGAATCAATAATATGGATCCCATTAAATATGGACCTAATTGGAGTGTTCATACACGAGCTCACATTGTATTCCAAATTGAATACCTTGAGCACATGTGGAAGCCATTCTTATAAAAGGATGTTAGTTTACAATGGTGAGACCCGCATTGGAACTCGATCATTATATACATTTTGATTTCTAGTATGACACCGTAGGATTAAAAATTTATCATTACCGAATTCCTTGCATACACTCCTTGGAACTAGCATGATGTCTATGAACATGAGGAAATTGGATACACCCTTGGGCCTAGTCATTTCATAACATTTTTTACCTTAGATAAAATAGCTGGAATCCAATGTAAAAATGTTATTATGGAATTCATTTAAGAATTCCCTAGGTGTTAATAACATTTCTTAATAGTCAGGATACATATCATTATTGAGTTTACATATCCCATGAGGTCAAGTACTACATTGTTATTACATTGGACCACATTAATTATTATAATATTCATGGATGTGTTGTTATATATTAGATCCTTTATCATTATCTTTATCTTGTTAGGATTCTAGATATGGTTACTCCTCACATGGAATACCTATATTAAATAGAACCAAATTAATACATTACTTGGAAAATTGTTTAGACACTGGATGTGGCAGAAGCTGTTACTAGGGTATTTGAATTACTGTACTGATTACTTTTATATATTCATTCCAAAAAATAATTAAATTTATATTACATGGACTGTAGGTTATAGATTTTATTCATGGTGGCCTATTGAGCATTAACTCACACCCTATATATCCCACCATTGGTTCGTGGGTAGATTATATGTACGTAAATATTGAGAACGAAAAGTGTTCTTCTTTGGAATCCTGATATTTCTTGATTGCAAAGGATGGATCTTGGTAGCAAATGACTGAGCTCCATCTTGTGATTATTATTTATTTTTTATATTCTTCTAATTATTTATGTAAAGAATATATTTCCTTCATAAATTTTTACATATTTTTTAATTTTATAGTTACATGAAATTTAACATTATCTTTTTTTATAACATTCTTCTTCCAGTTATAGTTGATAACTTTCAGTTCCTTCTAATGTCTTATTTGATTAATTATATTTATTCCAATATTAATCTGTTACTGTATTTTCTTATTTTTTCTGCACTGCAGTAATGCAGTAATTTTCAACATGTAGCCAAACCCAATGACCTCATTGCAAGTCGATAGCCTCTAGAATTCTAGGTGATGCCCCTAAGGACATTTATCCAACTATGATCAAGGAACCATTTAGTGGAACCCAGGTTTGTGAAATCCCAAAGTGGAATCTGAGCATGATTTGATTGTCAATTTATTATTTGAAGACAATATACAATATTTTGGGAACACATTTGAACTTGGTTATAACTTGTTCTTTGGCCTAGCCAACCCACGGTCAAGGTGAATTCCATACTGCATGAATAATAATGGTTGTTCCATTTTTTATATAATATTTCATATCCTACTTGTTTTGGATGATTTAATTTATATTAAATGGTTATTGTTATTATCTTGATCGATTATTTCATTTATTCCCTTGCCCAAAGTTATGATGGAAAAGAGCATTGCAGCGTACATCATCACAGCCACTATGATTCACATTCCATACATATTCCTTTCTATAATGGTACCTTTAATTTCATTAATTACTTTTATTTTGTGTGATTTTTATGATCCTTTCATATATATATATATGACTATTATTTTATGTTGATTTGATTGAGAAATTTCCAGTTTCAATTCATGAGGTGTATGGCCCCCCATGTGTTATAATTTTTAGTTTTCAAGGATAATATATTTTATATAACAATGTACATTATATTTCCGAATGTAGAATGGGTTAATTATAATATAAATTGGGTTTTATCTCAGTAATTTAGTGTATAGTCATTGATTAAAAAATAATTTCATTCTACTTTAATAAAATAATTATATATTTTTTTAAGAAAATGTTTCTCAAAAATATGAAATCATTCATAAAAATTAATGGATGCAAAAAAATTATGAGGAAAAGTCCTATTTAACCTTCATACACTGGAACCCAAATAATGTAAACTTGAAAATATAAAAAACATGGTCTTTTAATTAGGTATTTTGGATAGTATATCATAGGTAGTGAGTCCTTCTTTTGACATTTTTATTTCAATGGTGTTGCTATCTTCATCAATCTTGTTCTAAGGCATGTGATTGAAATTTCATGACTTATGAAACCTTGAAGACCATTTTAAACATGCACTAGACGTGGATGTCCCTAATCCAAAACTCATACCACCAGATGTGCCACAAGAGGTTTCACTTATTATATAAAATCTCGGCACTAATTCTTAACATTGTGAGAGTGTCCTATATATGATTTAGTCCATGTAGGGTGTTTCATAACATGTACCTATATTACTAGATCTCATATTTGAGATCCATCAACATCATATATGAACCTTGTCAGGGGATGGTGTTCTTAATGATGATGAGCCTTGTTTGGTACCCACTCTATGTATCTTTGAGAATCTAAAGACACCACTAGAGTGTAGTCACTAATAAATAAGAGGCTCTTAACAGTTCAACAATAAGACTTTATCATTAGTAAAAATCCTCAAATCACTGGATCACTGTAAAAATGTGGAATCTTCCCTCAGTGTTTAAATGAACTGTTAATATACCTCTTTAACTATGCAAAATATTCTCGATTAAAATGTCTTATTTAATAGCTCTTTTTCAGCATTGATAATGGATGTGATGTTAAAGGGGATAAAATTATATTTTCTTCAGACATTCATGAGCTTGAGCCCCTTTATTAGTGCTTCCATGACCCCTTTAATAGTGCTCCCCAACCTTTATTAGTACTTTTCACCCCACCACCCTGTTTATGTGATTTTTCAAGTTTCCAGCCTCACGTGTGCCCACAGGTATTTAAACCTTGCACCTATCCTTCGAAGATAGAAGTCATTAACCACTACACTGTGTTGTTTTTTAGTCTGTTTAATGATATTTCTATATATATATATATTTATTACGGATATATTTATATAATTATATTTAAATTCATTTATACAATATATGTGTGTGTTTGATATATATACTTATATTTATTTAAATATATTACATATTATATATTACATTCGTTTACATATAATAGAACATAATGTAAATATATTTTTTTATTAATATATACATATATGTATATGTGAACATTATATATATATATATTTGTATAATGTAAAAAAACATTAGATACTTTTTTAAATATATTTATAGAATATATATTTATTAAGATATATTATAATATATATTTTTCACAAATATTTTGATATATGTATTCATATAAGTGATTTATTATTTTTAAATAATAGAAAACATGGATATGTTTTATTATAAATAATATAACATTTAAAAAAATATTTAAAAACCATAATATCTATATAAATTTAATCCCAGGGAATAAACTAATTCTCCAAAAAAGGAAATAATACACCGTTAAATGATGCATAAAATTATTCGAATGTTAACGTATTGTGGTACCCCGACTAAAAAAATTTAAGGCCTTTTTTGTTCCATTCATGGCCTTTAACAATTGTTAAATAGGTTTTCCTATGTAACCAAAGGCACATAGATCATCACATACATTGATTTGATATGTGCTAGAGCCTAAATGGACTCCCTGATCAAAATTTATCTATGTTTGAAATTTGAGTTATGTTTTCAAATTAATTTAGATCTTTTATTAATTATTTTTTTGTCTTAAATTATATATTATATTATTATTAATTTGTATTAATAACAAAATAATTAATTGAAATTATTTTTTATTTAATTTTATGTCATTTTCAGTAAATATCTTATATATTAATTCTAAACTCCTCAATGCCTTATCTGGAACATATTTTAAAAAATATATATTAAATTTATATCAATATAAACATATAAACATATATTAATATTTTATTTCTAAATATATATATATATATATATATTATAAGAATACCATTATCAGCACGACTAAAAAGTTGATGATGAAGGGGGTACATTATCAGCGATTCTAAATACCCCCTTTATATTTACATTTTTACGAGCACTGATAAACAACCCCATTTATCATTTCTCTTTTATAGTTGATGATAAAGGGTGATCCTTTATCATGAAATGTATGAAATCCCTAATAAAGGCCATCCTTTAACAATTATTTTTGATATTTATATTAAATCCCAATCAATGTATAAGCATAGTTTTTGAGAAGTGATATTTAATATTTCCACCTATATACTCCATGATTAGGCCATGTACTGGTGGGATGTGATTACCTAGGCTGGTCAGAAACAAGGATTTTTTTTGGATGACTTTTAGACTAATATATGTGATTATAGCATTCCTCAGACTCTGAAATTTTACCAATCTAGAGAGAGCATGAATCTAGAGAAGGGTGGTAAGTAAAACATGGAGTATTCATCACTTTTTTATATGTTACATCACATTATACCACTTGTAGAGGATGATGAGGTATCATTCTATAGAGGATTTAATGATGGGATTCATTATATTGCCCATACTCATGTGAATTCTTTTCTCCTACATATGTTCTATCAGATCGTCAATTATGATCTTATGAATTAATTCAACCTAAAAAATGTAGTGTTATGAGGAATTCAGTATAAATAACAAGGTTGGATAGTAGTACTTTCGGTATCAATAATCATTCCATTTAGGTTTCATTTTATATTAGTGGTGGTTAGAGTAACCACATAGACAAATCTACTGTATTCCATCTATTTGGAAAATAGTGGAATCTAAATCCTTGGTGTGATATAGACCCAATGGGAAACTGTGCTTTTTTGTTGTATGGGACGTATTTATAGATTCTTTCGGACTAATTCATCTACTTTAATTTGAATATTCTCTACACCATCATGAAAATTGGGGGTAGGTTCATTCACAGAACGTCATGTTGGGTGTTGGAGTATCACCATTAGGACATTCTAAAGAGGAGTATGTGGTCAAGGTATTTAGAAATTATTTCATCAATTCTAGTAGCTCGGTCACCCTCAAGGTATTCCAACTTCAATGTAGGCTCATGTATCTTGTTATTTTCATGATTTATATACAATAACTTTGGATTAGAGTGCCTGAAATTCAATAATATGTTTTAATATTCATGTAGGCTCCACTATAGTACCTACATTACTCGATACATGTTCTTCACACTCCTTCATCACATTATTAATCGTGGAATGGCTTGGGATTGAAATTAAGTATTAATGTGGAGTAATGACCCGATATACATCATTGGTGTTATGGTCAAAGGGAATATATCAATGGAGGGGTTGTCCGAATGAGTTAGGTAGTTAACATTTCATGGTGGACCTCTTCATATATAAGATTACATGGTTGGATTTCATTATCAGGATAGATTTTTTGGTCTCATACCAAGACTTCATAGACATCAATTATCATAGGTAATTTTTCAAAACACTATGTGCTACAATTATCTATATAGTGTTGAGTGGTATGTCCATTCCAACCTAGCCAGACCAAGGAATCACAATCTAAGTGGAGTGACCAACAAGATTTCTAATCTCTTCGTGGAGTATTAGGGTTTACATCAATATAATTTCCCTCTGGTGGTAGATTGTTTCAGGGACTCCATTCCTGAAAATATTTTTTTCTTACCTAATAAGAGAGAGGTATAGTTTATGATCGAGATTAGGCTGAAATTAGAAACAGGGCCCATTACACCATAAAATATGAATCCATTATAGATTTAGGAACATAAGAAACAGTTAGAGGATATAGAGGCAACATGTTTTATACATCCTGGAACATCCACTTGGTGTTAACCCATGATTTTATCCAATAAGGTGGATGTCAAATTTTATTTATCTATATAATATAGAGGGTTGAGCCGTCTTATAGTAAAGACCCGGTATCCACTACCTCAAATATATGATCTCTTGGACCAGCTTTAATGTTATGTGGTGTTTTCAATGACCAACTTGACATAAGGATGTCATCATGTGTGAGTCATTGCATCATACATTCCTTGTACAACATTCCATAGTAGGTATTGTTTTTATGAGTATCTCTTTATTTCATTTGGTATTATGAAAATTACATCAATTTTATCATATTTTATGAATATGGTGTTCCACACTTATCTGTGAACTTTTTTTATAGTCTTTATGTATAACATATTTGTTTATTATCACACTCATATCGACCATGCTAACAACCTTCAGATCATTTTGAGTAAACTGTGGGAGCTCTATATTTTTTACAATCATCAAAATTTCCACATATATATCAACAAACATCACTTATTAGATCATATTATCATGGAGTCATGAGTATCTTCTTTCATAGAGTTGGTTAGTGCAGTGGTTTCCTAGGAGCAATTGAAGAACATGTTTGATATATGGAGTTTCATTAGACTAGGAATATATTAATGAAATTTCAT
This sequence comes from Viscum album, assembly GCA_963277665.1. NCBI lineage: Eukaryota > Viridiplantae > Streptophyta > Magnoliopsida > Santalales > Viscaceae > Viscum > Viscum album. The sequence goes on along the minus strand of OY728164.1, from coordinate 1,042,490,535 downwards.
ATATTTCATGCCACACATTAATGAACCTATTAATTGTTTGAAAAATTACGGTGTGAAGTTTTTTTATTTAGAACAGTGTGATTAATCCATTCAGGAGTTGAATGGAAGGAATTCCACAACACTGAATCTGATAATTCTAGAGCATGAAATTGTTAATACAAAATTATTTGATGCATAAAAAAACATGAATCATGTAGTTTTAATGAAATAAGAATAATTAGTTGAATACAGATCTAGGTAGATGTGGCCTCATGAGAGAAATTAATAAGACACAAAAAATTGTGGTGACTATATTATTCCATGCATTACATTTTTGGAGAAATTATTGGTTGTATGAATGATTTGTGGTGTACACATACCACAAAATCCAAAAATATCTCTTTACATTATATAATTTGAATCTCACAAAGTGAAGATAGGTTGAATATCTCTACTCCATAAATATTGAGATTGCTTGTATGCATGTACATGAAAATGTAGTAGATAATGTTTTAGGTTGGAAAATTCAAACACAAGTTTTATGGGAATCCAGTGATGAATAGAAATTGATGGAATTATTTTATCAGAGGAATCTAGAGTTTCATAAAAGTTATTAAATGTCTTATCTCTATGCATTTATGGTTAAATCATCACTCCTTGAGATGTTAATAAGTATGTGGTTTGTATATCCTTAAATCTTGGTTATCTATGAGTGTATTTTATGAGGTGAAGCACACCCAGATTGGTGCTTGGATAGAGACAACATCCTATATTTACATGGTCATGTCTAGATTGTAATAAAAATAATGGTGGAACTGATGTCGGTGTCCCATGAATCTCAATGGGATGTTTATCCAAGAATCTCCAAGATGTTTTGAGATATGAGACGCTAGTATTGGTTTCATGGGATAGAGGATCATACAGTAGGTTTTATTACTAGTTGTTCTATCTATCAGTAGATGAAGGTGGAGAACATGATGCTTGAACTCTTTCTATAGCTGCTTCAAGTCATTGAATGGAAATAGGAAGATGTTACTATGGATTCTATATTTCCATAGCGAGGTCACCTCAATGTAGTGATTTATTTTGGGTAGTCATTGACCAGCTGATGAATGTAGACCACCTACATCCTGTTTATGTGACTTTATAATCTTATTATCTAGGAATATTTTATGTCCATGAAATCATCTAAAAAACTAGGTTCTCTTATCCAATCATCTTAGATTGGGAAACTCTCTTTATTTCTTTTTTCTGTTAGTGGTTCCATATGTCTATGGGGATACAGGTGCTTCTGAGCACATCATTTCACCCTCAAACTAATGTTCAGTCAGAACGGAAAATATGGGTGTTATATAACACGTTTCTAGCATGAATTCTTCATTTTTGTGGTTTTTGGAGACTCATAACCCTCTCATTTTTTTATCCTATAGCATTAGGTTTTAGGTTCAATTTTCAATGGCCCCTTTTGAGGCCATATATGATTGGATGGGTCATTCTCACCAATATTTCATTGTGGTAGGATAGGTCGCCCTACTAGGTCATTGTATCACGAAGTAAACATTGCAATATTATATGATAATCAGGATGTGTATGTCTCTTTAATAGTGTACATATTAATTTTATGTCGACCGTCGTCGATGACCTCTAGTGTTTGAGGTTGGGGATCATGTTTTCCATAGAATACCACCTAGGATTGGATATCAATTAACAAAAAGGCAAGGGAACTATCTCATTGTTATGTAGGCCCAATTGATATTCTATTTATATTTATCTTGGTATAATATTACTTGTTAATACCACATATATATTGTACAATGTACATCTTCTTGTGTGTTTCAATGATTTTACAATATCACATTGACCTGTCTAATATTTTTTAACCAGTGGAGGATGAGTTATATGTCAATTATTCCTTTGAGGAGTATCCAATATGAATCATTAACCTATAAATGAAGGCAATCTATGAACAGTCTATCCCGTTACTATGGGTTCAATGGAATCATGGTCATGTACATGATGAGACTTTGAAGTGGGGGTATCTGTACATTCCTTGTATCCATAGTTTGTCTTATACAATGATTCTCCACCATAGGAAGGTTACCGTGGAGATGATTACCTTTAACATGGAATTACTATCCGACCCCAATTTTTATCTTTTCCATGGATCCATTTAAATTTATTTTGATTCCTTAATTTTATCCTTGTGTGGATACCCTTTTAGGTAATATAAGTTATGGGGGTTGTTCGGGGCATAATAAATGGTCTGAACCAAGGCCGATTGAAAAAATAGTCTAGTCAACTGGTTATGAGAAACAACACGAACCCATCCACATGGTTACTACTAAACATGAATTTCTAGAAAGTGGGTTGAAGAAGGGATATCAGGTTTCCATAACCATGTGCCAGTGGTGGTATACCCATGTGAAATGCTTGCAGTTTTTAGCAGAGGTGATTCACCTCGTCGGTGCACAATTTCCCTAACTAGATTTCCTAATAGTGCATGGTTCCTTCTTAAGTAATTGGCGGTGCACAATTGGTGAATGTTTTTTCCATCAATTTGGTCAAACTATGTGACCCAGGATTTTTGTTTGGAAATGACTATTCTCCCTTAATTGTTTTTATAAATTTTAGTTTCATTTTATATTACATCTAGTGGAAAAAACGTTCTACACTCATTCATAGAGAGCTCCCACCATGGATCTAACCTAGGTTTATCAATATATCATCCTAATAGATATTGATCTAGTAATAATTCTTCTCATTTGATATACATTTGTAATATGTTCATTAATTTCTATCCATTCATTATTATTCATTCTCTTGATAAAACTATTTAGATGCTGGATCATGTTCCCTATTTTCTGGTTTTTCATCCATTATTCCAATCTCTTCCAATCCATGCTATCTTATATACTAATATTGGATGAGGATATTTTTACTATTTTAAATTAAGAATTCTATGAATCATCCCTTGCGTCTTGTATTTTTTAAAATTCTCATAGTTTCACATGTAGCGATTTCATAGGGAATGGCCTATTAAATTCATGTGCCTTTATCATTGTAATTAGAGTCATATCCTATGACCCTTGTAATATATGTTATCCACCATTTGAGGTTATGTCCTCAACAAAAACTACCCCAAGTAGGTTATTTTCCCAAATTATGATTTTAGTAGCTATTAATTCTTTCCTACACCATTGATAGGGTTTCCTTCGACATTACCATCACAAAGGCAATTTTTTAATTAAATCTATTAAATTTTAATGTCTATTACATGTTGATAAATTTGTTGAACCTTTTATGGTATGTTTTATAAATAAATAATTAATTTTTTAATTAGATATATGAAGGAATGCTAGGTATATGACTAGGAATGTTTATTAATTAATTTTATTCAACGGTTTGTTTTCTTTTCTATATATCCCATTTCTGTGAATAATGAAAGGTAACTGAGTGATCCTTAGGAATTTATTGTGAATAAAATAAACCTATAAAAGAGTTTCATGTCCTTTGAGACTTTTCAGATGTATGATAGGAAACATAATGAACATTTTTTTGTTATTAAATGCCTTGACTATTTCATGGACTGATTGAATAAATTGATCAACTAAATGGCGCCAATTTTATATGGTCTGAATCATTATAATAGACGTTTTCATACTTGATCTCACATTGGATTCCCTATAGAATTACTTAAGCAGTAGTAGATTCCATTTTGATGCAAGGATGTGGATTTCTATGGGTGAGACCATCCTCAAAACACAATAATTTTCCACTATTGGATGTCTGGTTTGACTTCGTATGATCCCTCCCTTATAATTATTATATGCCTTGTATACACTCTTTCAATGAAATGTGGTGTGTACAAACATTAAGAACATTAAACACACCCAATTACCTATTCCTTCAAAACCTTGTTTTAACTAGGATGAATTCCCTAGACTTGATCAGAATTATGTTAATATAAAATTCATTTTTAATTTCCGCTTGGAATACACTCATACCCTCATATATAAGATACCAGTCATTAATATGTTTGTGTGACCCCTGATGTGAAGGATTACTTTGTTATTAACTTGGATCATTTTAATTATTATCATTAACACGGATACCTTCTTATATTTTGGATCATTTATCATTATTATAATCAAGTCATGAAGTCAACTCTAGTTATACCTCCAATGAATTACCTATATTATCTCTAACTTGATTTATAAATTAAATTGTTACATGGTTGGAAACCAGGTGACGATGTAGTTGGATATTGGGTGTTTACATTACAATAGTATTTTTTTATATGTGCATACCTCTACACTATTTCAGTTTGTATTACAATGAATGGATGTAATATATACTATTAGGGATGACCTATTAAGATTTATCTCACTCCCAATGTGGGCCTCCATTGTTACCCAAGAAAATTACATATATGTAGGTGTTTACAGTGGGATACATCCTTCTTTGGATACCTATTATTTTTTGATTTCAAGTGGTGTAGAATTGTAGAAGATGATCGAGATGAAGCTTGATATGCTCAAAAATATTTTGTAGTAATTTTTTTTTATTTTAAATATTATGTATTGCCTAGATCATGTATCCATGTTTTCATGTTTTATAGATACATTAAATGTATCACTATATTGTTTATATGATTGAACTTGTAATTATAGTTTGTTATTTTCATTTGCTTCTAATGTGCCATCTTTTTGACATAGTTTCGTTTGTGATATAAAAATTATTTCATTTATATAGTGTGTAAGATTCTAATAATGATGGAATTGTCTCTCCATGGATGTACCCTTGGTTTTTTCTTATAGTTGGCATCCTCTAGTGTTCTTGGATATTTTCTTGAGTCCATATGGTGAACTGGGATCAGGGCACTATTGAGTGGCACCTCAGTTCAGGACGTCACATATAAGATGGTAAAATATGACCCCCAAAAATTGAGGATTTAATATTGAACAATTTTTATGAGAAATAAAATTCCCTTACTTAAATATCATTTAACATTCATCCTCAGTGATATTAATAACCATAACTTACCTCATGCCTCAAACTCCATATTTCATAGAGTGTTATCAACAAAACAACATCTTAGATATTTCATACTTTTAATGTACTACTATAAAGTTTGGATATTCTATTTCATATCCTATGATAAATTGTGTATAACAGACATATGTCCCCATACATATCCCAATATGTTAAATTTCTACACCTTCTCTCTCATAGAGACTCATATTGATCCATTTTATTGATAGAGTGAAAGTTCTTATTATATGGCAACTCAAGTAAGGTAAATCAATGATTACAACCTCATTTGAAACACATCTAATATGAGTTTAGTATTTCATGAATATTTCTATTTATCCTTCTAGATTTAAAATCATTATTACAATGATAAGTAACACTAAATCATACCTTTGTATCCAATTAATGTAGAAATATTTTCCAAAACATCGATGTGATTCTCAAATCACAATCTGTTGTAATGAAAAGTGGTACACCATGTAGCCCTACCACATCCCTTATGTATATCCTATAATTTTTTCCACATAAGAAATTTTATCTGATATAAATAATATATACTAAGATATTATGGTGATCAACTATAACCCAAATAAAATAATGGCCCATCGAAATTTCAGGGATTTTGATAAAAAAATCCGTTGTGATGTTCTCCCATTTCCATTCTATAATGTGTTATGATTTCATAATTTCTCTCGGATTCTATATTTGAGAATAAATTTATTGTCATATCAATTAATTATATACATATTCTATAATATCCCCATTTATGGTTTCCCAACAAAAAATTACCTTTAGAATCCTATATAATTTTTTGCAACGTGGTTGGACAGAGAATGATAAAATATGTGAATCACCCAAAACAATTCCTTCATAAAATGTTATTTTGATGAAAAATATATACTTTGACTAAATATAATAATATCATCATTCTTAAAATTGATCTTCATAATATTCCCTACTTTTTATATAACCCCAATTCCCCCTCAAATTCCTCCTTTATATTCACATATATAGATAGTCGAGTCTTAATTTGGGAAATGTATAATTTACCCCCCACCCTTTCCTTGTGATTTTACATTCATTCCATTGTCATTATATAAGAATTTATAATTTTCATATCCTTTTAACTTTTAGGGGAGAATTATACATTCTACTAAAAGAATCAGACACATTTCTTTTAGGTATTGTGTTGACAAAACATAGTCTTTGATCAATTATATATGTCTATTATTAGGTATATTCATAACATTATTGATTAATATATACATTAATGTCTTGTGGTATATAAAAATATAATATTTTTCTATCTATATATAATGCCACAACATTGTCAATACAATTTCCATTAATACCAGGTCAAAATCATGAGTTCATTTATTTTTCTCTTGTTTTATTAATTTATATGGATCCTAATCTACTACATTTTCATTTTTCATATTGATTAAGCCCAAATATTGTAATAAATAAATATCATATATTAAAACAACTAATCTATTGTGTAAAATGAATGCATGTGTGTCTTGAAAAATCTCCTCTTTGGATACTTAATGATTTCGTCACCATTTCTTCTATAGAGGACCTTCACTCCATTCAATGTAAATATTGATAGAGGATTAAAGAATCCTAAATTTTTTATCAGATATAAATTTTCACATCCCAAGAATCCTAGATAACTATTTATTTGAATTATATTGTTTGGTTGTGAAAATTCATAAATTAAATAATTTAATATTTGAAACAAAGAAATATACCTTCTAATGTGATTAAATGACCCCATAATGATACTTTTAGCATAATCATTTCACACATTCTGAACAAGGAATGTAATTTATCCATCTATAGGATATTTATACCTAACATCAAATAATCTTAATGTTCTTCATCTATCATATAATATAAAAGAATATTATCAACAAAGACTATGGAAAATTTGTACTTGTAATATATAAATACTATATTCATAAATTACATAATGATAATAGGTAGATTTGTAAGATTTAGTGGCCTCATAGTGAATTCATAGTGTCAATATCTTGGGAAGAAGGTTATATCGGGCATATCAACCATTTTAAAACATAATGGTTGAAAACTAGATCAACGGTCAATGTTTTATAAATATTAATCTTATTATAATTGATCAAATATATAACATATAAATGAAATATGATATTTTTTCTTTATTGTTATCTTTATGTTCACATTATTCAATGTTGATAGTCATTTATTCATCTGTAATAACAAATGAGAGCATCAGTGCACCCCATGTTGAATCATACAGATATATAATATTTCTATCCTAATTTTCTTGATTTTAATTTTTTAATTCCTAATATTCAATCAGATCCATTACATAAGGAGTCCTTGATGTAGGATTAACACCATGTATTATTTGAATTAAAAACGCAACCACGTTATTAGAGAAAAGACTGATAAATTACTCATGAATTAAATTGAAATGTTCAAGAAATATATTATAATATTAAATACCATGTTATTCCATAATAATATTAGCTAAATATCACTCGTTATTTGGTATTAAGACTCATACAATGAGATTATTTTCGAAATATTATTCATATTCATACTTTCACTGATAAATAATGAAGTGTTTATTAAAGATGTTAAATTTGGATTTTATAGCCTAATAAATTAAAATGAATCTATATGAAGATATCCATTCAATTCCTAAAACCCCATCAAATTCAACCAGAGAAATAATTATAATATTTTTAGAAGAGTAATCCAATAAAAATTTATTTGAGGGGTTTTTTTGACAGAGGCTGTAGTTATCCCACCACCAGTAGTATTAAAAAGTTCGGAATCAAGTTATTAGGAAGGTGATTCAATGTCTTTAGAAAACATTCCACATATAATGGAGTTGTCACAACCAAAATAATATGACACATTTATAGTTATTTAATCGATGATATGTTTACATTTCACAGAATCATCTTCTTGACCAACTCAAGTAGTTTTAATATCATGTGTTTTCCATTGTTCCCAAGGCATAGTTTGTTTCTGATATTGATTGTATCCATTAACCCTTAGATTATTTAACTATTTGGAAGAAATATATTACACCTTATAATTTAATTACAAAAGCTTGGTTAGTGCATTTGGATTAGTTTTCCTATCATCTATTTCTATAACCTTCTTTATTAACTATTCATGACAATCACATGCATGATGACTATATTGTTTATATTCAAAAAAAATTCATAGGCCATTATGAATATTTTTCCATGATTCATACCACATATTTGGTATTCTAGAAGATTAAAATTCTTACCACTATGTTATTTCCCATTATTTTGGTTCATAAAACTCTATTTGTTTCCAACTATATTCCAAAAAAAGTGTATATTTTGAGTCTTGAAAATACATTTTATCCCTGAGAGACAATAGAAATTTTATTTTCACAACATATAAAGTCTCTATTATTGATAAAACCATTCAAAGTCATTGATTTAACAAACTCGGTAATCATTCAATCATATATTTAGGTTCGTTAAAAATAATTAAGGCATACCATGTGAGTATCATGATGTTTTTCTTATACATAAATATATATTCATAATACGTTTTTACACTATTTGAATTATATATCCATTTTCATGAAAAGAGTTTCATAATTACAATTAGTAAAAAATAATTTATCAAGCACCTATAATTAAATACACTAAACTTCTTCCATGGGATTAATAATACTTATAATTTTCACCATTAGTCATTATATCCAACCAAATGATAAATGGATAAAAAACCATCACATGGTCTTATCATTAGAGAAAATAAAATATATTATTTACATCATTAATCCATTTTGGAAAAATTTATTGGCTTGATGAAAAAAATATGGTTGTATGTTTCCACATAGAGGCTATAATAGGATTTTTTACTTTCATTGTTTATATTTTAGAGCTATATGTGGTTTTTTTATTCATAGATTGAGTCAGTTAGGAGAAAATTGTGATTAGTTTTTCAAATATAAGATTTATCACATTAAATTTGAGATTTATATGTTTTAATCTATCTTATTCATTATCATTTTCTTATTTTGTTATATAAAATAACCTGTTATATATTAAATTATCTTATTCAATTAAATTCCATCATAATGTGTTTCAAAAATAATGTGAATCACCAAATCATACTCCCCCGTATTTCAAAACCCGGTGTGCAATAAGGCCCATATTCATTGAACTAGGTCAAGATCATATAGTAGACAAATAGTGTTTCTCTGAGTTATTAACCCTTTGTGAAACTATTATTAATCCTATATAAACATATTTATAACTAGACGTGGATATAATTTATAGGAAAAAACACAATAAATACAAATACAAAATTTTTTGATGTTTTCTTTTATTTACTATTATCATTACATGTTTCAATATTTTTTATCAACCCCTAACACCCCAAAAAAAGTAAACTAATCCCAAAAATATATAAAATGAACTATTATTCCAATTTAGGTGACGTAAATTAACATATTTACATAATACATCATTTTAAAATAGTATCCATATCATTTCACAATAAATCAAAACTTTAATCCTAAATGATCAGCATCTCTTATGACTGGCTACATCATCAACCTATTCAACATGTAATAAATATCTCTATCATATTATTTTACATATCAATCTTATGAAACATCATGAATAATAATTTTTCTCATAACATATTGATTGGAGATGTAATAATGTGTGAGATCAGATTCATAGTAATAAGAATAAATAAATATTATAAGTCATCATAAGATAATAATATGGGTATAAGAACATAATCATTTGCCATGAACCTAAAATTAGGATACCATACCCAAATAAACGTGAATACTAATACACAAATCATGTATATATTCATAAAATAATACATAATAAACAATATAATGATTAATAATAAAAACATATGAATGAGGAAAAAATATATGCTTAAATACCATACCATAGTGGATCATGAATCATGATCCTGACTCCCATAATATAATGGATTAAGAATCTCATTATTTCATCCCATAATAATGTTTATAATGAATCACATTATTTTCTCCCATTATAAAATATGGATATATCAAACATAAAACTATTTAGTTAAGGCATATAATATTCTGCCCCACCAATCACATAATTAAAAACTATAAGTATATGAGCTATAAGAACATTGAAATATTAATATTTTCATCTTATCTCAACTTACTGATTATAATTAAACAAGTTTAACTATAGTTTGTTATTAAAAAAATAGAATTTTTATTTTTTTTATTTCATATGTTATTAAATGTAATGCATAAGAAACATTTAAATATGCTTACATATATGGGAATCATTTTCATAATAAAATTAAAATTTACATGGAAAATGGGGATGATATAGCCCATTATTTTTTATGACTTTTAATAAATTATTTTTTAAAAAATTGAATATTGGTCTCTTTGAAATCGAATTATAACTAATAGTGTAATATTCTTAAATAAAATGGATTAATGTTGAAACAGAAAACAGTAGTATTGAAAACATATAAAGAATAATCCTCTCATATTTTTGGTAGAAGATCTATATTGGTCGAAGGTGAATACATTCAAAATTTCTAAAAATATTATAACCTTATACAGAAAGTAAAATTTATTTAATATTTATCTAAAAACTATTAAATTATAGAAAAATTCATCTATAAAATATAAAATATAAAATATAATATGATGGAAAGTATTTCTAATAAAAAATAAGTTGTAATGTCAATTTCACTTACCAGAATCTCTCTAAATAAATTATGAACCAAATGAGATGAAAAATAGTGGGAGTGAATAAAATATATGAATATAATATGATAATAAAATATATATATTTTTAGATAAAATTGTATTTTCATTTCCCAAGATTGAATCATTGTCAAAATAATCATGAATTTAAATTTAGAATGCAATAAGAATCATTATATTCTAACAAAACCTAAATTAAATAACATCAACCACATGTATAATTAACATTAAAATATATATAAATTATTTTATAACCTTATTCATATATATTTCTATTTTTATTTAATTATAATAATTTTTTATACATTTGAGACCTAGTTAATGTTTATATTCATTATCTGTCGACTATTTCACACATGCTTCATAATGGTGATGTCGATCAAAATTATGTGATACCATGTTCATCATTAATATTTTTACAAATATATATAAATCTATTTTTTAAATTATTTTTGAATCCATATTTTAATTTTATAGAAGCAATGGATATAGATTGAGAGAACGACATCAATGACGATCATGTTTTGAGTAATTTTCCCATATCCTCAAGTTTTTCATTAATTATTATTAATTTTTTGTTATTTTAAGAACCATATAAATGAAATATATTAGTAAATAATATAATATATATTTATAAAATCTATATTATAACCATCGGTGAAAAGTGGTGATAAACGCTGAATTATGTCATTCGTCATGAGAGAATTATGGACTTTACTCAAGCGATGCATTAATTTTTTCATTGGTTTTTAGTAAATTAGAATATGTATGTTCCCTAAATATAATAATATTGTTGTATAAATATTATAATTCTATAATTATAAATAATTTTTATAATATGAATTTTCATTGAATAAAAAGACTGTATAGAATATAAATGAAAAAGAGTTATTGGGAATTTCATACTTCCCAATAAGAAAAATACTTTTCAAATTGAAATAATAATTTTATAGGAGTTTTTTTATGATATCAAGATCTCTTGAGAATTTCTATGTGTTTTAGGAAGTATTTTGGAAAATTTAGGGCAAACTAAAAGACTTGTGGTTTGAGGAGAAATGAAAAGGTAAATAGGTCCTATTATAAGTTAGTGGGTTAATGTATTTCTAAAAAGAAAATAAAATCCCTTGTAATGTGGATATGAAATTTGTATTAATAGAGTCGGGATATTTTTTTCATGAAAAAAAATAAACACATTTTTTGAGATATTGTTATTACATTTTTTTGTTTTTCATTTCTTTATTTTAACACTTTTTTACTTGGTTATAAACTTTCAATAGTAACTATAATTTTCGATCACTAACATATTTTTTGGAATAATTTTTTTTATTAAATACATTGATATTATCATTGAAAATATTGAAACCATTTTAAAATAGAAAATTTACTATTGTTTTATAAATTACTATTAATTTAATATATTTATAAAGTATAAAAAATGTTCAAGTAAAAAATACACCTTAGGATTAATTATTTCAAGCATTGGTTTCTAAATTAGTTTTCAAATATATAAGTGTATTGTTTAACATATAAGATATATTTTCTGTCAATAAAATGGAATAGATATTATTTTATTCGTATTTAAATTAAGATAATGCAATAAATGTTATGGTATTTTTTAAAAAGAATTTTGAACTCTTCACCTAAAAATAAATCTTCATAAAAAAATTAAACGAATATAATATTTTCACGATGAATCAAAAAATATTTTTATTTTATTCAAATTGAAATTTAATAATTTTAAATTTTAACGTTTAAATGTAGATATACAATGTAATGAAGAATTGAATTTTTATGAAAATGATGTTTAAATATTAAATGTTATTTTTTTATTTGAAATAAATTTAAAATTAATTTTTTTAAATATTAATCACATCTATAAAATTACACGTAATCATTTATCAATAATTTGATTATTTTCCTAAAATAAGAACTATATGAAAATAAAAAGTCAATTTTTAGTAAAGTACCATGTGAAGAATTAAATTATCTTATTAATTATTTAGCCACAATAATTGAATTGTTATCAGGGAATTATACTTAAAAATGACTATTATTTCTATTTCAAAATGGATTTCATAATGCGGTTTCATCTAATTTGTCTCATCAATTAAACATCAGCATTAAAATGGTCATATTTACAACATATAATATTAACCTAACAAATTATTTTGTTATTCATTTTAGTTTGGTGTAATGTGTGAGAAAATATATCAAATTAAATATTTAATAAAGGAAAATAAATATTTTAAAAATTAGTTGGTACAATTTAATCCAATCAGAATAATGATACAATTCATTTTTTATTTTATACTGTGATGCAATTTTTTAAAGCCTCTATTTAAAATCAAATATATAAATCAAGATCATTGATTGTGGGTAAATGAATGATCCAATGTTTTTTAAACATTCATAAAATTCACTAAATTTAATAATGGATTACATTTCAATTAGTAAGTGTGATTTTTCCCTATCATTATCATAGTATTTTCACAAACAATCATATTGAAAGAAAAATATTATATTGAGTATCATAGATATTTATTAAATAAATTATCTTACGGTGAGATGTTAGTCATTAAAGTGTAGTTGATGTTTTCCCACTTCACACGAACCATTAATTTTTATCAAGTCAAAGCACAAGGTAAATGGGATATCATTGAACCCTTTCTCATCCATTATTCCCCAAAATTTATTTTTCCTTCCTATTCAATTTCCAGAAAAAAGAAAATATTAATAAGGAGGTAAAATAACAATGATGATCATGTTTTTAGTGAAACAAATGATATTCTTATTCAAAAATTAAGATTTTATTCTAATAAGTTCATTTTATGTTGAACTACACTTTAATTGTTTCTATATAATATTTCACAGTTTCTTTAAAAATGATTTAATTTTTTTATCCTTCTTGTATGTCTATTAATAACTATAAAATGTTTTAGTAATTAAAAATTTTGTTTCAAATATAACATTTTATATTGAATAGTTTAATGAGATATATTTTCAATTTTTTCGACACAAAAATTGGATATATATTATAAGAAAAAGTCGTAGAATGATATTGAATCACATTATAATGTTTCCATAGTAATTAATGTATTCATTTAAATGGTTCTTAATGGTTTAAAGGAGTAACTTCATGTCCACATTAATGAACCATTATGATGAAATAAATATATTGTTAATTTATACATATAGTGTAGGTTATGTTTTATTGAATATGGAACAAGGATTTTATAGAATTCCATAGTTGAATAATTCTATGAATTATCAACTAATATTTAGACTGAAACAAAAATGGAATATGAGAATCCAATTCCCAAAATTTTAAACATGGATAAAGGAATTAATTTAGTTGTTTGTAATTATATATTAAAAATCTATGTTATATTATTATAGGTAATGAATGAAATGGTGTGAGGGAATTGAACATTTGTCATTACAAAATGATAATAAATTAAATTCACTTATTGAATCTAAACATTTCTAGAATTACTTATAAAATACATAATAATAACTATTTGAATCCACTAATGGTTCCAAATTTCAGGGGTATATTCCAATAAAAAATAAAATCTTATTATCGCTTGATATAATTATATCAAATTTCAAACATCAATCAACACATTGTGGAATATTATAACATGATTTAAACATATATATGTTGACTTTAAATGGGTAGAATAAATGTGTTTCATAGATAGTATTTAATATTGATTCAACAACCTATAAAAATTGAATTTTCCCCCATTCTTCATATTTATGGTTCTCTATGTGTAATGATCATACAATTCCCCTGAAATGGTTATCTTGGAATCAAAATGTTCTATTTGGGACTGAAATAAAGGAACCAAATATGTTGATGATGCATAAAAACAAATATATTTAAATATTTTTTGTAAATATATTAGGAAATATTATATTATTCATGGATTTAATATATTCAAAAAAATTATTTAATGCAATTTATTTAGAGTTTAAATAAAAAAATCAAATGATACATCACTCAATTTGAAAACCCCAATATATTCTTCGCATAACTGGTTTTTTCATATCCCAATGTATCCAATGGATTTTCCACTTATATCATTTAATAAATATCTATAATATCATATTTATCTGTTATCTATTTCTAATGACATTACATTTTAAATCAAATATCCTTGCAATGCTCACTTGATTTCAATAAGAAGCCTCGAAGGATTCAATAAATATAATTTATTCAATATTATTACTTCATTCAATTTCATAGAAATTTATTATTAAAAAACACGGCTGAAATGAATATTTCATATAGGGGACCCCTATATGAGGTTTTAGGTCTATAATAATCATATTTATATCTATATTAAACAATTAAAATTTTCATTTTGATTCTTAGATATTTTTAGCCTCGTAAACAAATCCAATATTTCATAAATGACATAATTCAGTTGTTATATGTCAAAAGTAGACCAAATCAGTCAAATATATATGTATTAAAAGTTTTGAGATGATTTTAAATCCATTATTATAGAATAATACTCCCATATATGTTCATTATACTTTATATATAAATTTTATATAAATTTTAAAAAAAATTATATCAATTATCATAATTTAACAGAGATAGTTATTGAATAGCTTAAATGATAAATTAAATTAAAATTATTATAAACATAAAGAACATAAAATTTTATTTTATTTTAATCATTCTAAATTGAAAAATCCCCATGAGTTGAACTGGGGTCCTACTACACCCTAAACAATCATTCTTCTAAATCTGTTGATCTTCTGGATAAATTTTGTGTGTGACCCTAAAGAACATTATCTTCATTGTAGTCAGTCATACTCATAGACTAATAAACAATATAAAAAAATTATAACCCCATAATATATACATATTTGTCACAATTATTCCAAAATCCAATGAACAAAAAATATGTAATATAATCTCATTGTGTCTCTGTATGTTATAAAAATCATCCAAACGTTATGTCAATTTTATATCATGGTTTATTTATATTTGTTTGAACATATATTATTTACCTGAATTTGTCAACTATGAAAATGTATTTTTTAAAGGAATTATAATCGTAATCAAATATCCAATGATATTTTCTTCATATACATATAAGGAACAAATTATGTATAGATTTTTTATTCAGTGATGTTCCCCTAATAATGAACTCGAGGAAAGATACATTTCCCCATATATAATATATCAAAGTTTATAGATATTATAAAATAATTATATTGAATCATAAAACCTGATATAATATCATTTTTAAAGATTAATACACATTCTCATAGATAGGATCATCCAATGACACACAAAACATGTGGTCTTTTGATTGTATTGTTAGTTCTTATGATCTCATACACACAAGGACAACATATTTTAACTTCACGATAAAAAGTATCAGTGGTTAAAATTATCCATGATTGATATTAAAATGTAATATATGTCTTATTAGTATAATTTATATATACTATAGGACATTTGGGTAATAGTATATATATAATATAATTATTTTCTTATTATCTTTTGGAACTAATATAATAATTTGATACAACATGTAATGTAAATATGCTACCAAATATAGTATATGAAAATGGTATATAACTATCATGGTAGGATTAAATCATGCATTTATCACATTTTTTCAAGATGTGTTACTGTAAAATTAATAGTTTGAGTTAATTTTAGGTAACCCACTCATAAAATAGGAATAAGAGTTAAAATCATCCCATTTGAATCATTAATTAATGATCCTTCATCTTTGGCATTTAAAATTTTGATTTGGGATCCTATTGTATAATATAATCCCAGAAATATTCTATTAATTATTAGGCCTCCACAATCTAAATCCTTATTATGGTAAATTGAGTTAGGTCCTTTTATATTGGTTCTTATAATCCTCTTCATAAAAATATTTCAACTTCAAACCTTCTTCTTCTACACCAAAAAAGTTGAATGTTAATAAATAATGAAAATAGAAAATATTTCATAGTCACCTAGAAAAGTATTCCTATAAATTTTTTTGTTAATTCCAAATTATAATGGATAATGGTCCTTATATTCACGGGATTAGATTTGAATGATGATTATAATGATACAAAAACTTTTGTAGGTGAATCCATAAGAAGTAATTATTCGTTAATATCAATTTTTTTAACCTTTTTATGTTATCAATTTATTTATAGTCTATTTAACAAATATTTTTATTTTATATTAAATAAAACATCCTGAAAAATTCATGATACATATTTACCTCAATATTAGTTATTTTCAAATACATCAAATATTAAAAATTAATATAGGACATGGGATTAAATCTATAAAAAACATTAAAATGGTAAAACATATAAGTATAGTTTTATCAATATTATATAAAAACAATACATGTGGTAGACCCTCCTCCAAAATTTACTGGTCTTTTCTTTATAATGTTTTATAGAAATAAGGATTTATTATTATTCAAAAACTCATTTTTTCAAAAACATTTATGATGCAAAATGGGGAGAAATAATAACTTGGATCATATATTAAAGTATAAATTTTTTTTAAGTAGGTGAATATTTTTTGTTTCATTGTCTGAAAAAAATAATTACGATCATCTCATGTAGTTTCAAAACATATTGAAATAATAACAATGAAACATTATCTAAATCATGTATTTTATATAATGGATAAAATAATATATATTTTAAAATCATTCCACCATAAACTATTTGTTAACACATCCCATTATTATTAAAAGTCCACATATATGTCCTCTTGAGGAGAATTATGTATAGGTTGGGGAAGAAAAAAACTATTAAGTTTTATTTTAGATATTTTAATATCACACACAGTACATTGTTCCAAAACCATTTAAAAACCTATGGATATTTTAGACCAATAAAACTTCTCATTGATGGAACATAATGTTTTTAAAAAGTCAAAAAATATCATCAACAAAAAATAATAATTCTTTTAATTAAGGGAAAATTATAATCAAACTAATAATGTAAATTTTATAAAAACAAAATAATAATCCAAATGTAAATAAATAATTTTATAACTACTTTAATTTCTGTAATGAAAACAGGGTTTAAAAATACATATAATTGGAAGACTATTATTTAATTAATTGATACCAAAAAACCATGATATTTTGAGTGGAAAAAAGATAATGTATTCATGAATGTTCATCAACAAAAAATTTCCATCTTATTGGAAATTTTTATTTATGAAATATATAAATAATTGGATGATTATAGTAACTTTGAATTCTTCATATTCAAGTTATGTAGTCCCTTCATGTGATTAATAGCCTTTTAATCAGAATATATCACTAGTTATTTTTGATAAATTAAATGTTTGTGTGTTCCCAAAACTCTAACCAGTTTATAAAACACTTTTTAATATATAACACATTTTACAGATGATTCATTTAATATTTCCTAAAAATATGAGATATTATTTTTTTATTTCATGATTACCCTATAAATTATAATTATACTTTCATTAAATTAAATTTCAAAAGTCTTTATAAAATTATGGAGGGCGATTTGATAAGTTTTCTTGATTCATTACCTGAGATAATGAAATTACTTGTCCGGAGTTTTCATCAACATAAATGGAACATTATTATTTCCAAACAAATATCATTATGCACCTAATTTGTATAATTAAATCAAAAATATTGTTTCAATACTATTAATCCCATAAAATATTATATTTTCGTTTAGTAGGTTAGGCTCAAAAAAATTTTGTGGGATTTTCTTTTAACACTACCAATCCCAACAATATCAATAATCAGATAATAATATTAGTACAACAATTAAATCTATATGAAAACATATAATTTTTAATTTTCTAATAATATATTTGGTTTTAAAAACAATTTTTTTATTACATAAAATATTTTTTTTTTATAAATTTATAATATACAATACTGGTTCCCCATATACTACAACCAAATATTTTATTATATATGAAAATTGTAAACAAATAATTATTCTGATTAATATTCTAGTATCATTGGTGAGGAAAAAGGGAAAAAATATTAATTTATAAAGAACCTATTTTATTTAAATGTTTTCTTATTCTCATCACCTTCCATTATTATTATTTACTATTAAAAACATCTTAAATAAAAATTGGGGAAACATTCAACCCATTTTCCCCATCAAGAATATCATTTGACCTGGGAATTGAATGATGATACATGATGATGATGTTATAGTTTACACTATAATATATACAAGTAATTTATAAATAACATTTCTCTCAAACTGGTAGCACCAGTATTTTAGAAGATCTCAATATCTCTCTCATATATATATATAGTGACCAAAAAAAACTTTAAATTTTCATTCTATTTATTTTTTCACCTCCATCTTGGTGTGAGTATAATTATTATTCCATATAGATACTGCTGACATGAGACGAATTTTATAACTAAAACCACTAATTAGTGGTAAACCTGTTGGTAAATCCTTCCTAAAGGCATCATCATAAAAATTCATGAATTAAATTCCAATATTCTATAATAAGATATTATGTAGTTAGTATTTAGAATAAAATCTTTCTATATTACCACATCAAATTGTTTAAAAATATCAAAGTTGTCGTAATCACAATATTTTTAAATTTTAATATATTTTTTCTCAGTGAATTAATTTATCCAATATATTTTCTGTTAATATATTAATTTATATTTTATCATTCTATACTAATTTATCGCGCTTAATTTTATTTTACCTTTTATATATTCATTCTAATTTTTTAGGTATCTTAGATTTTTTTCTTATAAATGTTCTATGGGGGTTATATGAGAAGATTTATATGTTCAATATGTCATATAAATGGGTATTATTAATTAATTTTACCTGATAAACATTATAATATTTCAAAAATGGTTTCTTTAGTATAAATTTTCATTCATTCTTCGAAAAAACACCAAACGATACCACATATTTTCACTAATTGATGGTAAATTAAAATTTTACCTAAATAATGATAATCAACTCTTAATAATCATTCATATATTCTACCTAATATTGATATATTGGAATCAATTTATGATTTACTGGACTCTTTATTAACACAGTGTATTAACCATTTCTATAACTCCATCCATAAACAATCACATTCTATCCCTCCCATTGAATCTTGAAACATGTATAAAAAAATTAATACCACTTCTATTTTTTATTTGAAATTATTATCATACGTCATGTGATTAATACATAATTCTACATAAAATATTATTATTTTAAATTTATATGAATACATCATATGATTACGTAACATGTATGAAATCATTAATAGTTATTAAAATATATAATTAACAATGAAGTATAAAAAATAATTTTATATTCCCAAGAACTATCAAATTTTATAATTTAAATTATTCAAATTAGATAACATAATGTATATTTTAACAATGTATCTATATAAAATTAAATTATTTATATATCATTACATATAATAATGTTTTTAAGTCTGGACACTTTTAAATATGGAAAATGATGAAAAGTTCATATTTTTTTCAATAATTCATAAATATATATATATATATATATATTATAATATAATATTAATGTATTAAAATATTACATTTTCCTAACATTAATTTTAATAAATCATTTAAAAATAATTATTTCAATAATTTATAAACATTTATTCAATTTAGATTTAAAATCAATAATTAAAAATATAACAAATAAACTCCCAATATCATTGACAATGATATACCTTGTACCATGATATACTATATTGGAAATGTTATACCACCATGGATTAATTTGAAATGGTATCTCATAAGGGTTTCAATGATGGTGATGTCATTATATCTCTTGGAGTGATTTAAAGAAATATCGCCATTATGTCAATATTTTTGGTTTAGTTTTTATTTGTAAATGATTATATCTTTACATATCATTGAATTGTAAAACAACACATTATTTTCATTATCCATGCCACGACTAGTGATATTTTTATGTCTATATAGTGATTCAAAAAATTCATTTATAAATGGTGAACCTTTCATATAAAGGTCATTGTTATTTGATACCATTATCTACAATATAATTATAAAAAATAGGAAATATTAAACATAATTTTACAAATAAAATATCATTACACACATAATAGTGATATTTAATATTCATTATATTTTTCATATTTTCTAATAAATTGATATAACCTTCCATGTATCATAGATTAATTTGAAGATACATAGTTGTTTATTGAAGAGAAAAATTAATCTAAATACAATAAGACAATAAAACCAATATCATACCACAAAATCCTTCCCTAATAGTTTAATATGATTTTATAAAAAAGATAAAAATCATTAAATACAAAAATATTTTTCTCTTTAAATAATATGGACATAAATATTTATGAATCAAGAAATACGTCATTACAATGATGTTTTCCAAAAAAATGTAAACTTCCTAACATATAATATGCATCTCCTAATTATCCACAAGTTGTCTTTATATTGTTATTAATGGTGTGGTTGTTTTCCATATTATTATAACTGATGCACTGTGAATTACATGAATATATATATTCCTCTTGGTTTTGATCCTATATATATAAGTACCCTTGTATGATGCACGGATTGGGTAATGGAATAAAAAATTATTAAATCTTATATGAATTACAATAATTATAATTTAAGGGTTTATATAGATTTAATGGAATTTGTTTTATATATCTTAATACAATAGTTGCATAAAATGACCATAATCATCGTGATATGAAAACCAAAACAATGTAAATATAAAATAAAGAACACATATATTAAAACATATATAAGGATTTTTCTTGTTCTTAAATCTGATTTGATTATGTGGATCTCTAAAGAGAAAACAATTAGTACCTCTCTATGTGTTTTATTCATGGGATAATAAGAAGCACCCAACATCTTGGGAAAGATCTTCCTAGAAACAATGATGTTGTAGTACATCAGGTGAAAATGGTTAATCGAATAGAGTTAGTCATAGATAATTGATATAATCATGGATAATAATTTCATACCACCTCTATTGTATTAGTCCCTTTATATAGTCTTTTGGTAAACTCCCTTATCCATTATGCATTTAATGGTACATAATATCACATACTTGAAAATTTCATTTTTTATAACATCTTTATCCATTGATGAGTTTAATTCAATTCAATATGTTTCACCATATAAATCAAATATCATCAATGATAGATATAGATGATTACTTAACATTAATATTTATCATTATTATGTGATAATCAATTATTGGTTTTTCTGTAAATTTTACATACCATTTTAGCACATATCAAAACAATCTGATAAGTCTTCTATGATACACTATGACATTCATAATTAGCTTCAATACGATATCACCATATCATAAATTAATATATACATGTTATTACAATATTTCTTATTCTATAAAATACGTATATCATAGAAACAAATATAATCCAATAAAAAATATTCATATAGAATTTAGAAAATATCTCTATTAATCTCCCACGTTCACTAATATCCTATTGAGTTGGTGAAATTCCAACTAATTTTATATCATATACTATAATTATTGAGACAATATGTGAATTATCTTATAGATATCTCGAAAACCATTTGAAAAGTATACAACAAAATTTTCAATGTATCAAATAATCTAAAACACCTTGTGAATAATTATCTAAAATGAATTTGGATAAAAAACATAGTTTAATGAATATCTTTGGAATTAATAAATATCAATCCTTATTCAATAATCAACCATATGTGACCTCTCATGCCTTTCAATCATTGAAAACAAATAATTAACCAAATTAACCAAATATATAAATTTTATCCATGAAATGGGCTACCCAATCTATAATTTTTTCACGTTTGATATCCATCAAACCATTTTATCTCAATTTCCATCTCCACATTATTTATCAAATATTAAAATTTATCTTATATTTATATATTTTTTCATGACATTATTTAACCATGGGACACATATAATGAAAATTCCTTATAAGAACTTATACATTCTAGATTCTTTATCTATATACTATGTAAATCAATGAATACATCACATGTTATTCTTTTAAGTGGATGAAAAATTCATATGATCCTCATGTAAATATATATGAACATCACAAATATTATCAAGTACATCCAATTATTTCCTTAATTATATCACATTATTAATCCTATAACTCATTCTTCATCTACGAGCGGAAAAATCTCTTATTGGTTAGGAATCAACCAATGACATTATCAACATTATAACAAACCACCACCTGATTAGATAATCCATAATTAATTCATATGAAATGAATAAATATATTAAGGATCTCATGATAAGAATATTTCTAAACATAGGTATTAGGGAAATTAAAATATGTAATATGAACTACTAAAATACAAAAGGAATAGTGTTTGAAATTCCAGGTAGTATACATTGTTGGGAGTACAATTCATAAAAATCCCTTGAAACCTCTTGAGAATATTTCATATATCAATAGGAAAACCTATTGATGATAACCAAAAAAATTCATTATAACCTATAATAATCCAAGATGATCATTCATTAGGTATAACTCAATGTAAATATTTTATATGCCTTTTATCATTTAACTTTATAAAACATATGTATTCAACAATATATAATGATAAATTAGTAATATCATTTTATTAAATATTATAAAATTCAAATTTTAAAACTATTTTATAAACTCTAACAATAACTTAAATATGTACTAATCTAACCATACCCCGCATGATAAACCTTTAAAGAGGACTTATATTTTTTATAATATAAGGGTACTGTTAAACTAATTAAATAATTATGTATTTTTATCCAAATCTCTATGTTACCATTTAATAAAATCCTTAAAAAATTGTTATGTGATTAACATATATAAATAATGTTATATTGAAAAAAGGCGAGACTTAGAATGAATATTCATATTCTCATCTCCTTAAACATGTATTCAAACTTATTTCCATTACCACATCTACCGTAATTTTGTAAATACTAATTGTCATTACTTATAAATCCTTTTATATTCAATATAACTCTATTTCCTAGAAATAATTTAGAAATAAATTACATTAAAATGTTGTTTCAAATTATTTTATTATTTAAATAAATGTTTGGAACTCCTTTAGTGTGTAAATTGATTTTTTCTTTTCTAAAGATTTAATTTATGTCTTAAAATTTAGCTTTCTCAAAATACTTGAAACACTATTTTGATAATGTATAATTAAATATTAATTTTAAAAATAACATGATTTACATTATTTTTCTTGGATCTTATTTAAGAAAAAATATATTCCCACTAGCCTTTTTACGTTATATTATTATCAGATTATCTTGTTATGATACAAAAACTATTTTATGTTAGGAAACATAACATATCTACACTAGTGGTAATTTTTAACACATAAATCTTATTAACCATATCTTAAATGGTATTATATTTTTTTAGATAATTTTTTTAAAAAAATTATTCATTAAATTATTATTCTAATGTGTGGTGGGATCACATCCCCCATATATTAAAAAATATGTTGATAAAATACACCAATCTTGGATAATTGTTTTTACTTCAACTATTCAAACTTGTCATTGAATTTTATTAATAATACTCCCTGGGAAATAACTCAATAATTTTTTTTTCATAACAACAATTTGTTTATAAGAAACGTCTCGTATCATATTAGATAAATGATAAAATAATACAAACTCATTATTTAGATCCCAATGGGATTAAAAAATCTACTTTCACCCAAATACATGATTCAACATCCCTTTTCTTCATCACTAGAATATTGAATACGATATCCTTCAATTTTTAGCTTAATTTTGAACATATTTCATTTTTTATGTTTACAAAAATATATATTTCATATCATATACTCGTAAAAATAAATAAATTCAATTATATAATTCTAATTCATAAAATATGCATTCCATGTAATTTTAAAAAACTCTTAGTGTATTTCACAAACTTTCATGCTATGAAATCATTCTGTATCTATCCCAATAGCTCTCTTAGGGTTCAATGTTAACAAATGTGTATTGGAAAAACTAATCTTCTCTTTTCTTCAATATCATTTACCACTTTGTAGTATCCTCATATCCCATGATCCTGGATAAGACATGTTATATTCATATATCCTTGACGATTTTAGAATATATGGTTATAATTTATTTATTTTTAATTCATATTATCAAAATCCTTTCCAAAATAATTATAAATCAATTTAATATCTAAAACAAGACATAAAGATTATCATTAGTCGATCATAGTCATTAAAAAATAAAATCATATTGAATATATGAGAAGAGACTATAGTAACTGTATTCATTTCATAAAAAATTCCATTTAAATATCATGTTAATACATCTATAGTTATCATGGGAATGAAAATTAAATTTAGAACAATATTTTTAATAGAGTGTTTATGAAGAGTTGTAGTAAGACATAAAAATCATCATAATACATGATTACATTTCGAAAAGTTATATACTAGTCTTATATGCGTCTTATGTTAATCTTCAAATATATATAATATTGATCCTAAAGTAGTATGTAATGATGATAATTCACATTCTGTAAAAAAATATGTTCATTATCATGCTTTAGAATCACTAATAATTAATTTTATTACATTATTCCCCACTAATGATATAAAACAATTCAAAATTTTACATTATATTCATTAGTACAAGAAGTTGAATATTTCAAAATGTAGTGAGTCTGATTTATTTGTCATATCACCACATAGATATTATTTCTGTACTATATTTTTGAAAATATAATAAAATACATCTGTAAGGCTTAGTGTACCACTCCTTTCTTAATCTATAAGATGTATTAGCATAACACTAATCCTATATTATCTTATCTGACATTGTTTCCTACTAAATTGTAACCTTAATAAAACCCAAATGAGATGAGACTGATAAATATTGGGGTAAAATAATTTTGTTCCTTCCTTACACAATATAATCCATGGGCACCCAAATATTTCATCAACCTACATAGTTGGATTATTGTGATCTTGAAAAGTGTGTTGTTGGAAACTAGTCTAACAGATTGTATTTGAAAGTAGACTTAACCTCATAATCGTATCTCATATATTACTTTTAAATGTATTCTTGATTCAATTTACTTTTCCAATATTTATCCACTCCACCAAATCAATATGTTAAAATCATATTGATTTGTAACTTTTTACATAACTCATATCTTGTGTAACTGTCCATAATTGAATACAAACTATATTAAAACATATCTAAATTCATCTCCTGCATATGCAAAATGTAATTATTTCTATTAAGTTCATATAACCATATAAAATTAACAAAAACAAAGAGGCTAAGCATTGAGTGAAATAAAAACAACCCACACTTTTATAGGCAAATCATAACTATCTATGTTAGTGAGTAGTTTAACCCAAACTCGTTATATATGGGGTTATTCTACTCCATAGAGACATCAATTCCATTATAAATCTAATAACTAATATGTGTAAAATATATTTAAACTCCTAATTTAATCTCAAAACCATGGATAAGAAAAATTCATAGTAGATGAAAAAAAATCAATTATCATACAATGCATATAACTCCTTGGATTCATTTTTGAAACATTATAGACATAGTTAAACAAAATAAACTAAATAGTACTATTAAAATTAATAAAAAAATTATATTCATGAATAAATAAGATAAAAAAATAAATGAATGAAAATTCATTATTTTACATAGGTGATATTGATTTATAAACAATTCATAAATAAAACATCCATAAAATCATTATGATTGATCCATGCATTATGGAAATTGTAAAGACCCAGAAATCCCGTGGAAATTGTTTTTTTAATACATGGGATTTTTACGCGTCCGTGAAAATTTACGGTGCTTGATTCTTTGGACCAGTGTGCCTGGAATCAATTTCTGAAGTTTTGTTCGGGTACATTCAACAAATGTACGATTGGGTTATATAACATTTGAACTGGTTCTCGAAATTTAAATATGAGGGCACCGTTGAACTCGCAGTGCCGATATTTTTATAAGAATACCTTCACCTCGATGGTAGTTTGTCAAGAATAAAAGTTATTTTTTGGCTTTCCAATAAAAAATCATAATAAAATAAAGTACCATAGTCGTTATTTTATTTTGAGCTACCATTTGGTGTGTTTTGGTAAAAAAAACTCCCCAAGAAGGTTGGACGTGGGACCACCGCACCTTAACCTCTCTTGATAGGTTATGGTGGTGGGTGCCACCCGAACTCAACCTCCCATGTGAAGATAAATGAGGTGGGAACCAAACGGGGCTTAACCCCCTATTAATGGCAGGAGAAGAAAACCTCCCAAATCCCCTCATAAATGAGGTGGGAGCCTCTTGACCTCCCCATTAATCAATTTCGCGAATGCATGTGATTTAATTTAGGGGAGCCTCTTGACCTCCCCGTTAATTAATTGCGGCATCATTGGGAATTAATTAAGGGGACCCTCTTAATTTATTTCTCCAATTTGAATTTGTTGTGCCAATAAAATAATAGACAATATATATTATTTTTGTCTTGGAAATTGTCATTTGGTGGGAGATTTGAGAGGAGAGATTTGGAGAAAATAAGTTCTCCCAACAAAGAATGAAGAACGAAGAACGCCAAAAACAATCTTCCACGAAATTCATCCATGGAAATCTTCCCCAGATACTTAATGACATAGAGCCACTTCCACAACTGTTGTGTGAACTCGGAAGTCGAAGCGTGCGGCGGACGCGATGAACAATGACTACATGTTCTTCCCGCGACTACACCATCGACGCTCGATAATCCAGATAGGGGTCTATTACGCGTTGATATTATTTTTTATTTTCTCTTTCAATTATTTGAATGGAATTGTTGTAGGTGAATTATTGACCATCTTTTTCTCTTGAGGAGCCTTTTGTTATCACCCTGAAACGCGGAGGGTGCGGGCCAACTAACATGGCCTGACTCCCTCTGCAGATCTCTTGTGATGTTTTTTCGACATGGAAATATAACAATGATGACGAGATGGAGGCAGCAACAACACGGTCACACTACCCGCGACCTCTATGAACTACACCGCCCCCGTAGTGCCATGCATGCCCCGACTGAACCCACGGCCTGCCGGCTCCCAGACCGCCTGTCGGCGGCCTCCCGGCATGCTTCCAGGTGCCCCGCTTGCCACCTGGCGCACTGCCCAATGCACAGGCCGCCTACCCGTGACCTCCTGGCATGCTACCTGGGGCCCGGTAGGCCTCCCGGCGTGCTGCACGACGACCTGTCGGCCTCCCGGCTTGCTGCCCAACGCCCACACCGCCTACTCGTGGCCTACCAGTGCACTGCCTGGTGCCCAGGCCGCCTGCCAGCGGCCTCCTGGCATGCTGCGCACCCCTGCACGTGCCTACCATGCACTACTCACGCACCCCGTGGCTTTCCTGGACATTGTCGCGCCCCATGCCACCTCCCCGCACCAGCCCGTGACCAGCCCTCACCCCGCTGACCTCTTGAGCCGACCAACAACGTCTTTCACGGCATCATTGGATGAACTGGACCGACCTCTCAGGATGAGTCGCTGAGCCATGCCCCTCGCAGAACTGGCAGAAACATCCCCGTTCTTCGGACCGAGCTGCCTACGTGGCGGCCTCCAGGACGAACCACCCTCGCAGTCCGCTAGGTCGGGCCCAATGAACTGGGTTGAACCTAACGGGCTGACTCGCCCAACGGGATGACTCGCCCAACGGGCCGGTTCATACCCAACATGTCATTGTGGGTTGACCCAGTCCAGGTAAGCCCAGACGGGGTTGGGCCGAGTCAGTCCGACCAGGTCGGACTGCACCCGGGCCCATTACCAAGCCTATTACTTCCTTTGGTCGTAATATAGGCATCGAACAAACGTTTGATGAACCGTCAGTGGTTCTGGTTTTCATGGATCACAATGGTCCCTTGAGTGTACCCCCTAGAGTTTGGGGTAATAATGAGATACGGTCTGTTTGGATCTTACACGAATCCTACGGGGTCCTTGGGAATAAAAAGCTAATAACTCACAGACCGGGTGTCTGATTGACACAACATCTATTGTGTTGAGACCCTTATGATGAGATGGAAATTTGAAATAACTATTCATGCGACTCGGTTTCATTTTACATTTTGATAATTGGCTTGAGGAGCAGACTCTCCAAGAATCGAGTGTGCTTGATGAAAACCTTGCTGCTGGCTATGCAGTTTTGCCTGTTCCTGGATCATGTGTCAGTACGAATGTTCTGATGACTATTCCAAGATCATGTGTCGGTCCTACAGTTCTAAATCTTTATCCTGGACCATGTGTTTGTCCGACAGAATAGATGGACCCAGATCATGTGTTGGTCCGACAGCTCTGACTATTGTTCTTGAATCATGTGTTGGTCCGACAGTTCAGACTTCTGTTCCTGAATCATGTGTTGGTCAAATAGAATAGTTGGTCCGTGATCATGTTTTGGTCTGACAGATCTGATGATTCAGTGGCTATATCTGATCATATTTATCTCTCTACATAAGTTGTATACCTGTATGAGATAAGTCAATGACTTCTATCTTTTCTTCTTGAATAAGATGGGTTATATGAAAACATTGTTATATGTATGGGGATATACCTAAGTAATGGATATCCATTGATTTCATACTTTTTGATTTATCCTTGTTGGATTTTGTGAGACCATGAGGGTCTTGGGTTCCCTTTTGAGTATTGTTATACTCACCCTTGCACGGGCTATGCCCGCAACTCATTATGTCAGATGCAGACAACAGACAATGCTGACTGAGGCTGAGTAGCAGGATTGGATGGTACCTGGAGGTGGTCCTTACGATGAGTTGGTACACAGAGGTGACTGACAGATGTGGAGTGCTGAGGAGGCCGTCTATACCTACCCTTCAGGTAAGAACCTCGGAGGATGACTGGTAGCTACTTTTTATTTTCAGTTGTACTTGCACTTTCCAGTTGGGATTTTATTTTTGGCCCCTTTACTTTTTATCACACTTTTGTATTCATCTTTACTTAGAATTTTCTTTCAGCTCATACTCTGTTGTGTGTGTTTTCAGTTTATAAAGGCAATGCATTCCCAGATTTTGGGATTTACTCTTTTCGTGCTAGTCTCCAGCCCTTGGCCTAAGGAAGGTGGGCTTGGGGAAGTCACATCACGGGCCCAACGAGGGATGAGTCGTGAAAAATTGGTATAGGAGGAGTCGGTTCTACCACAGAACATAGGAATCTGATCTTTATTTTGTGTGAAGCAATAGTGTTAAGAGTACTGAGTGTGGTTTTCAGTCCAGAAAGTCTAGTGTTGGTGCGGCGGCCGACGTATCAATACACCAGGACCCTGACTTCTGATTTCAGACCCAGTGCACAAAAACACTTATTGCAAGTGTGTTTTCAAGAGTCTTCATTGTGAACTCTTTGAGTCATCTCATCAGGTATAAATTATTTACCATGGTGCACCTATTCCTTATCAGGATTACACTTCGTAGATAGCCAGCTACGGTTCCCGAGAGAGTACACAATGATGGCCCACTGAGCGATGAGGCTCTGATGAAGGGCCCTCTTTCTATTTTGACAGATAGTTTACCAATAGCACCACCACTCGTAGGGTAGCAGATACCACCATCCGCACTAGCTTATGATGCACGCCGATAGAGCATGATCGTATGATTTCCAGCAGAATATTCCTCTAAGGTTTCGATGCAAGATAGTTTCCCACGCACCTGAGGTCTGGCTGGAGGTGATTGCTAGAGTTTTCTTCCTATTTGAGACACCAGTAGTGCAGATGGTGATCATAGCTAATAGACTTTTTCAGTGAGTGACCATGAGGATGGTTCGCATAGTGATAATGCCTCAGCATGTGGACCATTACCTGAGATAATACCTCCGGGTAGTGTGTCAGCTATATCACAGCCAGTTGTTCAGCAGTTTAAACCGGCAGTACCGGAAGAAAACATTAGTAGGCTTAGTTCCTTACATGTGTATCAGCATCAGATACCCATCAGGTACTTAAGGTGAGCCCGACTCATAGGTGGCAAACAACTGGCTTGAGGAGGTGGCTAATAGTTTCCTGGTACTTTTACAGCTTTTGCATGACGATGTGTCGGTATCTGAGTATTCATCGCGGAATACCAATATTTCTTGGTACTCAAGGAATATGGTATGATTAGTTATTTAGGGCATGAACTTCTGATCAAGGTGTGTTTAAAGGACATCCGAGCCAGCACAATTCCACTACACATTCCTACTTATGTTAGGATTCTATAGAGAACCTTTGTGTTTGAATGCTCTTTGGTTGAGTAGATACAACCAATGAATGTTAGGAGTGGGAAAGTAGGAAACTGGCGCCAGTCTCAGATACTTGAGCATGTAAAAATGTTTTAGGAAGAGGAAGTGTTAAGGAAAGATGAATCAGTAGGG
This sequence comes from Viscum album, assembly GCA_963277665.1. NCBI lineage: Eukaryota > Viridiplantae > Streptophyta > Magnoliopsida > Santalales > Viscaceae > Viscum > Viscum album. The sequence goes on along the minus strand of OY728164.1, from coordinate 1,042,459,326 downwards.
TAGAAGACATAGAAGGAGAGCTAGGAGAGAAACATTAAGTAGTGTAAATTTTGACATGTTACAAAATCCCCCTTATGTGGAACCTTCCAAGCTCAGGGATCTAGAAAACATGGGAAGAGAGTAGCTGCATGCTGTCGAGGAGTGAGACCCAAAGTCTATAGAAATGATTCGAGGTACGGTCTACGTCTACTACTAGCTACCGTTACAATATACATAGGTACCAATCATTCATTCCTTCCAAAAATCTTGTCTAAGACCTAGAGTTTCCGGTTAAACCGCTGACATGACCCCCACATAAAGAGAAACCTTTGTGGGGAGACTCATTAGTCACACATTCGTTGACGGTGTGATCTGACCCTTGAGGCGAGAGTTTCGGTTAGAACCACTTGGTGGCAGTGTCAAGGGCTTACGATTTTAGTTTGGGTTTAGACTTTACATCCATAGTTCACACTCATATTGTCTGTATTGTGAAAAATGGTTGAGGCATAAATACAACGTTTGGATTGTGTTTTCCTTGGTAAGCGAAAAGGAAAACTCAGGCAGCACAGTATGGACTCATGCATAAGATGGTGCAGCCGATCACTCTGGAGTCGACCAGACTTACCTTCATTCTATACTTCTCCAGTGTTGCTGCACCAATACTAGCCATGGAAAAGAACGGTCAACCATTCATGTGGTCGGAGAGATTCCAGTAGAGCTTTCAGAAGTAGAGGTAGAGGCTGACTAGTGCCCCAATCCTAAGGCTTCCGGAGTAAGGTGTAGGGTACGTAGTTTATTGTGAAGAATCTGGGACCAGACTCAGATGTGTTCTGATGTATGAGAGATCAGTGATCATATATGGTATTCGGTAGCTAAGATAACACAAGAAGAACTACTCTACCAATGAAATGGAGTTAGAATCCGTGTTCTTCCACTTGACGATGTAGTGGCAATATATTATGGGAGAATTTTTTACAGTATACACTGATCAGAAGAGTCTCGGGTATATATTTTCTCAGAATTAACTAAATCGAAGACAACAAAGTTGGCTTGAGGTCTTCAAGGACAATGACTTCGAGATAGTCTATTACTCCTGGGAAGGGGAACATTGTAGCAGATGCACTCAGTTGGAGATCTGTTATACATCTTTTAGGCGAGGGGACATAGTAGCTGGATTCTTTACAGATATCCTTTGTGGATAGAGATGGAGCAGCCTTACCTCAGTCTCTGACAGTCACTCCCCCACATCTTCAGTTATTTAGGGAGGAAGAACATGGGGATGCTAACTGTGAGACACGACGTGCTCAGATATCCATAGGATAGGAACATGATGGATTTTCTAAAGGTGGGGAGAACGTCCTCCTCTTTAGAGGATGTAATATGGTTCCAGTGTGACTTCAGGGGGAAGTTTTGAGGGAGATTCACACATCCCCTCTAGCAGTATATCCAAGAGTGGCGTGGATGTACCAGGACCTTCGACAACAGCACTGGTGGCCATGTATAAAGAATATAGTAGCAGAGTTTGACTATCGAAGCCTCACTTGTCCGCATGTGAAGGTGGAGAATCAGGTACTAGCAAGCTTGGTTCAACCTTTAGAGGTCCTAATGTGGAAGATGGATGAGATATCCATAGACTTTGTGACGGGTCTTACACGTACATCCAGGGGTCATGACTCGATTTGGGTGATCATCGACCGAGTCACCAAGTCATCCCACTTCAAACCGATCAGAGAGAAAGGTTTACTAGAGAGCATGGGACGCCTATACATGCATGAGATTGTGTGGATATATGGAGTACCTTATTCTTCTATCTCCGATCATTATGCACGCTTTACATCCCAGTTATGGAAGGGGGTGCATGAGGCTTTCAAGACGCAGCTGCATCTGAGCACCACCTTCCATCCTCAGATAGATGGCCAGAATGAGAGGACCATTTAGACCCTTGAATACTTGTTACGTGCTTGTGTCCTCACCTTCGGTCGTAGTTGGAAGGATCTCTTAAATTTGGTATGTAACCCTTTGAGGCGTTATATGGGTGACCCTATAGATCACCCTTCTGCTGGACAGACCCTTGTTAGTTAGCACTGGTGGGACCAGAGATTGTACGAGCTACCAGAGAGAAGGTACAGATCATCCAGGAGTGGATGAAGACTGCACAGAGTAGGAAGAAGTCATATGCTGACAGGATACAGAGTCCTCTGGAGTTCGAGGATGGAAACCACATCTTTCTACGGGTCTCACCTCAACAAGGTCTACGAAGATTTTTCAGGGGCTGCAAGTCATCTCCCAGGTTCAACTAATATATCTAGGTCCTCAGTAGAGTTAGCGAGTTGGCATAACACATAGCTCTTCCACCCAAGTTTCACACATTGCATGATGTCTTCCATGTATCTTAGCTGAGGAGATACGTGCATGAACCCTCTCACATCATCAACCATGGATAGATGGACGTCAAAGATGGGGAAAAGTTTACGGAGGACAAAGTGGAGATTGTGGATCGACATGAGTGGGTCCTAGGTGGGCAGTCGATACATCTGGTGTGCATTCGCTGGAATCACTGGAACCTCCAGGATTGCACATGGGAGTGGGAGGCTTAGATACATGCTCAGTACCCCCATTTTTTCCCTTAGATAGAGTTGTAGCTTATGGGGACCTAAACCCTGAGGTGGGGAGAATTCAATGACTCAGAATCCTGTGGAAATTAATTATTATTTTTTAATTTCATGGGATTTTAACAAGTCCGTGAAAATTTACTACTCTTGATTACATGCCCGGTGTGACTGGAATCAATTTATGATGTTTTGTTCGGGTACGTTCAGTAAACATATGAGTGGGTTTTTATAAATCTTGAACCAGTGATCAAAATTGAAATCTGAGGGTACCATTAAACTCACAGCACTGGTATTCGCTTAAGAAGACATTCACCTCGATGATAGTTGGTTGAGAATAAAAGTTTGTTTTTGTCTTTTCAAAAAAAAATTATAATAAAATAAAGTTCCTTGTTCTCTATATTATTTTGAGCTGCCATTTGGTTTGTGGTGGTTAAAACCTCCCCATGGAGGTTATTGGTGGCGCCACCACAAGTTAACCTCTGCTGAGAGGTTATGTTCATGGGGCCCACCCAAACTCAACCTTCTATGTGAGGATAAATGAGGTGGAGACAACATGGGGCTTAACCTCCGAATTAATGGGAGGAGAGGAAAACCTCCCAACTCCCAAAATTAATGAGGTGGGAGCCTCTTGACCTACCCATTAATCAATTGCGCCAACGCATGAGATTTAATTAAAGGGAGCCTCTTGACCTCCCAATTAATTAATTGTGGCATCTCCGTGAATTAATTAAGGGGAAGCTTCAAAATTTATTTCTCAAATTTGAAATTGTTTTTCCAACAAATTAATGGGCAACTAATATTATTTTTGGCTTGGAAACTATTATTTGGTGGGAATGTTGAGAGGAGATCTTCAGAGAAAGTAGGTACTCCTATCGAAGAACGAATAACGTCGACAATGATCTTCAATTGACTCCTTCCTCAGACTTATTCCCCGGATACCTACCATTGTGGAGCCACTTACACAACCATAATGTGAACTCGGAAGTGGAAGCATGTGGAGGACGTGACGAACGACGACCACATCTTCTTCCCGACACTACACCATCGATGCCCGAAAATCCAGGTAGGGCTTTATTACGTGAGGATATTCATTTTTCTTATCTACTTCAACTATTGGAACAGAATGTTGCTGGTGAATTATTGGCCATTATCTTCTCTTGATGAGCCTTTTGTTATCACCCATAATCACAGAAGAAGCGTGCCACTAACATGGAATGACTCGCTCCGCCGATCCCCTATGATGTTTTTTGGCATGGAAATATAATAATGACAAGGCGACGGAGGTGGCAATGACAAGGCCGCTCTACCCGCGTCTTCTATGAACCGCGCTACCCCCGCGGTGCCCCATGCACCCCCGCCGAACCCGCGACCTGCCAGACACCCAGGCTTCCTGCTTCCGGCCTCCCAGCGCAATTCCCGGCACCCAACAGGTCTCCCGGTGCGCTACTCGGGGCACATGCCACCTATCCATGGCCTCCCGGCGTGCTTCCCTTCACCTTAGACACCTGCCCGTGGCCTCCTGGTGCGCTGCCGGGTGCCCGGCCGGCCTCCCGTCGCGCTGCCCAGTGCCTAGGCCGCCTTCCCACGACCTCCTGGTGCGTTGCCCGGTGCCCAGCCGGCCTCCCGACGTGCAGACCGGTGCCCCAGCCTCTTCCCCGCGGCCTCCTGGCAGGTTGACTGCGCATGCCCGTGCCTACCGCGCACTCCCAGTGCACCCCGCTTCCTTCACACATCCCATGCGGCCTGCCTGCCCGCCGCCGCACCCCGCGCCGCCGACCCATGGCCTGCCCGCGCCCCACCGGCCTGCCCACCGGCCTCCAGGACGCAAGCCTCCTGAGCCGACCCATGGCATCCCTCGCGGGGTCGCTGGAAAAACAGGTCTGGTCTCCAAGGGCGAGTTGGCAAGTTGCGCCCCTTACGGTGATGGCCGAACTAGCCCCGACCATCTTGTCGAGCTGCCTACGTGGCATCCTCCGCGATGAACGACCCTCATAGTCCGTTGGCCCGGAGCCAGCGGACCGGGTTGAACCTAACTAGCTGACCCGCCCAATAGTGCGGGTCAGATCCAACGAGTCTATCCGAGTTGACCCATACTAGGTCGGTCCAGACTGGGTTTGGCCAAGTCTGTCCGACCGGGTTGGACCGGACCTGGGCCCTTTTCCGACCCTGTTACGTCCTTTAGCTGAATCTTTGGCATCGAACAACCATTTGACTAACTGTCAGGGGAGATGGTTTTCATGGATCACGACGGTCGATTGAGTATACCCCACTGAAGTTCGGGGTAATATTGACATATGGTCAGGTTGGATCATACACGAATCAAACCGGGCCCGCAGGACTAAAAAGCCAATAACATACAGACTGGGTGTCTGATTGACGCTTCGTCTATTGTGTTGAGACCCCTATAACGAGACGGACCTTTGAGATACTTTTTCGTGGGACATGGTGGTAGTTGACGTGTCGACACTTAGCTTGAGGAGCGGACCCTCCCATAATTGAGTGTACTTTGTGATAACCCTGCGGTTGGCTGTGCACTGTTGACTGTTCCTAGATCATGTGTTGGTCCGATAGTTCTAATGACTGTTCCTAGATCATGTGTTAGTTTGACAGTTCTAAATTATGTTCCTAGATCATGTATTGGTCTGACAGAATAGCTGGACCTGGATCAGGTGTTAGTCCGACATCTCTGATGACTATTCTTGGATCATGTGTTGGTCCGACGGTTCTAACTTCTGTTCCTCGATCATGTGTTGGTCCGACAAAATAGCTAGTCTTGGATCATGTGTTGGTCTGACAGATCTGATGATTCTATGGCTATATCTAATCATCTCTATCTCTCTACATAAGTTCCATACCTATGTGAGCTGAGTCAGTGACTTCTGTGTTTTCCTCTTGATTGAGATGGGGTACTTGATAACTTAGGTATATGTATGGGCATATACCTATGTAATGGATATCCATTTATTTCATACTTTTTGGTTTATCCTTGTTGGATTTTGTGAGAACATGAGGGTCTCGGGGTCCCTACTAAGTATCGGTATACTCAACCCTACACAGGCTATGCCCGCACCGCATTGTTTAAGATGCAGACGACGAACAGAGCTGACTGAGGCTGAGTAGCAGGATTGGACGGTACCCGGAGGTAGACCTTATGAAGAGTTGGTACCAGGAGTTGACTGACAGACGTGGAGTGCTGAGGAGGCCATCTATACCTACCCTTTAGGTAGGAACACAGTAGGCTGACCATTAGCTACTTTTCATATTCAGTTGTACTTGCACATTCTAGTGGGGCTTGTATTTCCTGCCCCTTTACTTTTCAGCACTCTTTGGTGTTCAGCTTTACTTAGAATTTACTTTCAACTCGTACATTGTTCTGTTTGTTTTTTTAGTTTATAAAGGCAATGCCTTCCCAGTTTTAGGGATTTACGCCTTTGATGCTAGTTTCTAGCCCCTGGCCTATAGAAGGCGGGCTTGGGATAGTCACGGCACGGGCCCAATGGGGGATGGGTTGTGAAAGAAAATCCAAATGAAAATAATTATAAAAAAATACATATTAATATATTAATAACTAAATATTACTATAATTTTATATAGAATTTTTATTAAATATATTATATCTAAAATATTAATTCTATATATATGATATATTTTTATATTATATAAAAATTATTAATATTATATATTTAATATTATGGAAACCTTTATAAGTTCAATTACCAAAACCCTTTTTAATATGGTTTAGTAATTTCATAAATATGTCCTTAAATTTATAATATTAGAAACAAATAATTCTGAAAAGTTAATAATTTTATAAAAAAACACTTTTATATTTTATCGTTGTCTTTAAATTTATAAAAATTTTATAAATTACTATTATAATTTACATATAATCATTTTATTGACAAAGTAAAATTTCCGGTCATGTAATTTAAAAAGTATTTAATATTATCTTTTGATATTGTATATATGTATTTATTTATACCTTCATAAAAATTATATAATTAATTGGAAACAAATTATAATAAGTAATCAACAAAAAATTATAAATTGAAAAATTACAAAAAATATATTTTTCATAATTTATAAATAATGTATAAATTATATAAAATAAATTATAATTGAAATATAAAAAAATAAAATTTTCTTGTGAAATAAGTATGCTATAGTATTTTATATATCATATTGTGAGATTTGTTACATTATTTAGTATAATTTAATGTTGATAGAAGATATCTTTTGATGTCTCCTTTAGTATGTAGTTGTAGGATTTTTTGAAATCTTAAATATTATAATAAAAATACATACAATATTTTTCAAAACAATATAAGAAAAAATAGCACCAAAAAATTTTAGGAAACCTAATATCTTAGACTATGATATAGGTAAATGTTAATTAATTTTCACAATAACGAATTTTTTTTTGGTTTTTAGAGATGGTCTCAAAAAAATGAGATCTAATAAAAAAAGCATGAGTTTACAACCCATTAGTCCACTTTTTCAGCATTGATTAAATATAATCTCCACCTAAAAATTAATAATGGTAGTTTTTCAAATAAGTACAATTATTCATAATATTCTGGGAGTTTATTTAAAAAATTCCAATAGTTAAAACATTTTTTTTGTTTCTTCCCCTTTCTTCCGTTGCGTGAATCACCCTTTATGATTCTTGATCCACATTTCTCATTATTCATCCATCTTGGAAACCTATCAAGTAAAACACTACCTATGTTTCTAGATCCCCCTATCCTTCTTTGCAGTGCTTCCCCTTTTATTTCCCGATCTCTTTCATACCATTGTAATGTTATCCCCCTCCACTTCTCTACCTATTCCTTCATGATTGAAGGTATGTTCCTTGAATCTATACTATTCACTTATATTTATCATTCCTTAAATGAAATAAATTTCATGGGATTTACATGGGGATTTCAAATTCATATTTTTTTAATTTTTCATTCCGAGTTATAAATGTTTGGTTTTTTATTTTGATTTTATCATATTATAAAATTTAATTATTGGAAATTGTTTAGACCCAAATCTTGAAATACACCCTATTACTACCACTTCACCCCAACAGTACATCTCTAATGATCATTTATTATGTTTACATTATTTTTTTCATTTTATTGATTATAAAATATGTAGTTTAAATCTAGTTGATTAGTAGGGTATGTTTTTGGGGGTAAGTTTTCTTTTTTATGAATTATTTTATTGTGATTTATTCATGGATATTTTTTTCATTTTCATTTTAAATTTTTCATTGTTTGTATTTTATAGAGTAATAATTCATTTATTATTTCATATAAATTTTTTTATATTTTATATTATATTTTTGTAATCATTAAATACGAACTCTGAATATCAACTAATCCTTAATCTATTGTATTCAATAATTTATTCTTAGTTAATATATGAAAATTAATATATGTTATTATTTGTTATGTTTTATTTTTAACTAGTTTTTATTTAATTAATTAGTTTATATTTTTTCATATATATATTTACGAATTGAAAAATATTTATAAAATTGAATTATTTTACCCTAGATCACACTACATTATTTTTAGGTATGGATGTCGTCATATAAATTTTAATATTTCAAATTTATTTATTTATGGAATATTAAAATATCCATGTCCAAATTTTATTTTTGGAAAATGATAGAAAATTAATAATGGATATAATCACATGATATTCAAACAATTTCTTACTGGATATGTGAGATGGATATTTCATATCGAATTAGAAATTTCTAAAATGTTTACATGTGACTATAATAAAAATGAACATTACACATCCTTATTAGTTAAAAATGAATTTCAAAACATTATTAAATTTCATTATGAAACTAAAAGAATTATCCGAACATAGTTAAATAACCTAGGGGTGAATCATGGTATTACAGATTTTAACAACTTCCCCTTAGGTTATTTCTTTTTCATTAAAGCAGACATTGTTCTCTTACTTTAAAAAGTAAATTAATGAAAACAATGAAGGTATGCAAGAGAAACAACAATTTTATTTGGTTCACCCTCACTGTGATATGTCCAAGGGTCAAATAATGACAATGTTTCAATGTAAAAAATAACTTAATCCTCACTAAAAAATAAGGTTTAGGATAGATCAATTCTATGCCTAGGCTCACAGCCTTTACATAGTTAAAGGGTAGAACAATGCTTCCCATGGGTAACTCCCTAGATCTCTATTTTAATAGATCACTTTTGGTGAAAAGGATCTCCTTTATCATCTTCATTTAATCACTGTTATTGGAGTGGATTCACACAGAAGTTCTTGACATGTACATCCCTTCATTAGAAATAATGAATGCATCCACACTTTTAGGTATATTCCCTATTTATGTTCTTCTATCATACTCTTGATTAATAGAATATTATGATAAATTCACAGTAAAATCCATTCTCAACACCATTGGGATACACATACCATTTATGAAGCCACCCAATTTATCAAAATAATATTATTGCATTATGAACCCTAAAAATTATTCAAATATCAATTGTTTCATGATGTTCATCCATCATTCACAAATCAACTAGCATTCACAAATCATGAACACATTCTGAACTCTCACATACTCTATGTAGATCTCATACATTGCAGTCATATTTCATTTCTTTCACAAACATTATAACATTCTTGTTGGTTACAAATTTCTACCAGATTTTATATCTTTAATAATCTTCCATCTTTCAAGAACAGTTCGGAAAAAACAAACATTGTAAATCACCATCATGAATCTCGATCCTTATAATATTTTTTTTGTTTTTTATTTATTTTTATGGGGATAATAGATTTTATATAGTCGTTGTATCAAATTTTATAATCTTCCATCAATGTTATACCCAATTATTGAATCTCACCACTCACACATGTGATGTTTCATGTCATTACACAGCCCAATGGGAAATTTCCATTCACTATGATTCTCTTAGTAATGAATATCACCATCATCCCTCCGTGCATTCATAATTCTTATATTATCGTAATAATGGATATCATCGTCAACCCTGTGTGCATTCATCGTTCTCATTCATGGCGATCTTTTTCATTGAGAAACTCACTTCGAGAAACCCAGTCATCAATAAACTAATTAATTTCTCATATTTTTTTGAGTCATTCATTAATATAAAACATTATAAATGGTGTGACCAACGCTTAAATATTAGACCCAATAAATTTGTAATACATTGGACAAAAACTCCACAATGTGTTTGTAATTATCATTAAAACATACAGGGAATCCATAAATCTAGCATGTCTCTTTTTAATTATACCTTTTCAACAACATCATTGGAACTCCACAACTGAACATGGAAACCTTCATTATCTATAACCAAAATCCACCCATTAATGTTACAATGTTACATAGTGGGAGTTTTCCCATTAACACCTCAATATGAAAAAGATTGTAACTTATATGTAGGGTTTCATTCTAACTTGTCATATATTAAAACAAATGATAAGATAAATGAGAAATAAATTGATTGTTTTGAATTATTAGATAATGGATATAAGGTTTTTTATAAAGTATATTAAAAATATAATAAATTCCTTTCTATGTAAGACTTATTATATCATGTTCTCTTGTCGAATTACTGATATAGAAATATTTATTAAATTATGATTTATTCAAAAATAATTTGATGAAGATAAGATTTTATAATTATATTATGAGATATAATTTTTTTAATAATAATGTAATCAAATATATAAAGATAAATGCATGATTGTATGAATTCATGATATATAGGGGAGAAGAATAACATAGAAAAGTGTATGAAAGGGTCTATAATTTTAGATATAAATAAACTCATGATGATAACTATCTGATTGAACATATATTAAATGAGAATTTAATTAACACAACTATGATTTTTTTACAATATATTATATTTAAACCAGGATTTCGAGGATTATTACAATATTCTAAATTGATAGGGAAAATGATGTTTAATTCCATGGAAAAAAATGATGTGTTTTTATGAAATCATAGATATTTGAAAAAAATGAATATTATTTCATTGTTTATTAGGATATTTAAATTTATATCAAAGGAATGTCTTCTCAGGATTTTTTACTATTTGACATAATCAATTTAATTATAGAATATGTCTAAATATTTTGGTCCCATGAAATCTACATACATGGATGTCTATGAAACAACCAATTTTTTTATTTCAGTGATCATGACAGTAAATTAAATCTATATAATTGAAATTTTTTCACTCCTTTAACCATTTATAGATTAATTGAATGAGTTATGGATAATGGTTTAGAAATTTGAGATTCATTAATTTCTAAAATATTCAAAAAGTATATCATGCTAATGAGAATATTTATTGAGTTCTTGGGATTTTCTTACTTTTATTTTGCAACACTCACATTATCTAGACATGTTCATTTTATAATATTAAATTTTATTCTTCAGTCCTAACATATTGATAAATGTATTTAATCATCTTTCATCATAGATTTTAGACTAATCTTTTATATATCAATTTAAAAAGATGCATTTTAATGGATGAACAATTTAGATGTGACCTCCAAAATTATTATTAGGTTCAATAATCATGTATAAATTATAAAATTTAGATTTTATGTTTGGGGATTTATATCAATAGAATGATTCTATGAAAAAAAATACACTCATCTGATATAAATAGTACACAAAATGTACAAATGTAATAATTTATTCCTACCTACATTATTATGAATTTCAATAGTTAAGTCATAATATATACATTATACTCATTAAAAATAAAATGTTAAGATTTTATTTTCAAAATTGAATGAAAATATAAAATACAAATAAAATATTATCACTCATAATTAATTATATGTAATTAATATAAATAATCCCAAATTGAACAATCAAAATGAAAAGTATACTGATGTTCTTTTCCTATTTAAAATTCATGAAATATTTGTATATCTTTAGAAGAATAAAAATTTAGAAAATACCAAATGGATATTTAGACAACATTTCATGATTTGAAAATTTAAATTTTTTTATGTTACATGTGATCAGAATTTAAAACCCACATATTTTAGTGGAGAAATATAGAGCATTTTAATTTTATAAATATTTTCCTAATAAAATAAAAACAATGGTAATTTTTTTCACATTATTTAGATAAATTTTTGAATAATATTTCAACATCAGTAATTTTGAAAAACACAAAGAATCAAATATTGTGGTATATTTTAGTTTAGAGCTTAAATATCACCAAAAATATATCACAAATATAGTTTTTTCGAAATATACATTTGACCTGGGATGTATAAGGTAACTAGCCCATACATTACGAGTGGTATATCCAATACCCGGTATTTTTATAATACTTTTTATCAATTTTGAAATTAATATTTTCAAACGCATTTCATATATAGTTTTTTCTACAATGATAAATTTTTCAAAAAGGAAAATTTATTATTTGAATTCATTTTTTGTGAAACAAATCTCAACTATATATATCTATTATAGAAGATTATATGGGAAAAGAGTGCATCAATTTTTGTTTGAGGTATTTTAAAAAAATATCAAGACATGATCCATTTAATTTATATATATGTAAAATAAAGTATATTAATTGAAATATAAGAGTAAAATAGTAAAAATTCCAATGTTAGGTTATGTTTTTGGGAAAATAACATTAGTTTCATTGGAACAGATAGATTTAATACAACCACGGAGATATGTTCTTCATAATATTGATATTTTTTTATCATTTTATAAAAAAATTGATGATACAAAAAAATGGAAGACACTGTAATTTACTAAAAAAATGAGAAGGTGATAAGAAATTACCAATAAAGATAATGTTGATGGATTTTCACACTATGTAGGATCATAATCATTTTCATATTAATAATATATATATATATATATTATTACCTAATAATATAACATATTTATATATTTAGATCACCAATTTTATAAATCATGATGAATTACTTTATGATTTGAAAATTTTCACTCGATGACTTTAAAGTGGACTTGTAGATTAAATTATTTCAGAGTTAATGGATTTCTATATCATATATTATTTCATAATAAGGGTTTGAAAACACCAAATAGTTTCTTATTAACATAATTAAAGGTGTTGGGGAACTATGTATTGTTGATTGGAAATATAAAATTACTTTTCTAGGGATAATTTTTAGTTGTGTTTTTCAAAATGAACTTGGTCGATATTTATTGGAGAGTAATAAGGGATTCATTATAATACACATGTAATTTCATATATTAACATATCGACACTAGTGAGAATATTGAACATGGTCGATATATTTTGGAATCATGAGATAAAATCCAAAATTATTTTAATGATATAATCTATGAAGAGCGGAGTCTGGTAGTCCATGTCAAGATGATGTACTTTCATGATATGGGTGATAGATTTAATAATTTTTTTCATTGAAAATTCCTACATAATATGATAATAGTATATCTATCCTCAATAATATTGAAATAATCAGTCATGAAATGGAGGGTAGAGATTCTGAATTCATTTTATCAATGCATGCAGAAACTAATTTGGTCACTTATGAATTAATTTATTATATTATTAATCCTTTATTAACATATGTGGTATTTTTTGAGAATATAATTCAATTACTATATATATAACCATTTTTTAAAATATCTTATATGAAATTCAATATTTATTATATTAATTTATAATTTTTACATATTTTAAATAAAAAATTACAAAAAATGAAGTGGCCCTCCACAACTACTATACAATCATACACATCTAATACACTCCCACCTTTATTTGATACACACCATACATTTGATATTTCCCATTTCCTCAGTTTAATGTATTATAACATGATCCCGTATACCTCAGGTATTTTTTCTACATCATGCGAATCAATCTCTACATTCGGTATTTTAGGGTGATCTTATGGAAGTGTTGAAGAGTGTTCTTTAACAAAACATATGGTGTATAATTTTTCATCTTCAGGTAAATGGATGGTGACCAATAATAAAATGTATTTGTTAATATCAAAAAATTAGTATATTAAATCTATCTAATAGTTATTTATTATAATTTTTAAAATTAATTTAAATAATAACATAATTGAAATAAAATAATACCTTTTATGTTTTTAGGATAAATCAATTTAACGTATTTGAACCATTTGATATGTAAGTAGTGTCTATAGATGATGAAATAGTCTTCTATGGGTAGATACTTGGGAAGTTATCTAGTAAGATCCCATCCCATCCCATCATAAATCGGGAATATAGAAACATTTCTGTTAATTTAAAAAATATCATTTTTGATGAAAAAATAAAAATATATAAAAATAAATATTTATAGTGTATTTTATTAGATAGTCCTATCAAATATATGTCTATTTATTTTTTTCATATATAACATGAATTTTATGTTTCATTATTATGTAAATTATGTGGTTGTTATTTAATGTACAATGAATATTTTAGGGAAAAAGTGGAAGTACATTATGAATACGATTTTGCATTACTCTAATGACACTTCCTTGAGTCTCTAGAATATATATGAAAATATATCAAAAGGGATACACCTAATCATTATATTTAAATTCTCGATATGATTCATTTTGAAGAAGTTGATATATTTTACTCTATCTTAGTAAATTGGTATTAATTTTATATAAAAAATGAAACAATGTATTGATATTACTATTTTTATAATAATCATCTAAAAAACATATCAAAAAAGGAAAAAAAATCCCTCACACACATAGCTGGTTAAAAAATCAAGTATATTATCAAACAACGTAATATGATAACAATTGTTAAATATAGTTTTATGGTACCTTAAATACAGAATGTATAATTGTAATTATTTTTACACTTTGAAAATATGTGTAAAAGAAGTTATTTTTCAGGTTAGAAGATTCCTGTTGTAGTTCAATGTTCATAAGTAAAAAAAATTTGAATTAGAGAAATGAAGCCCCAACAAATATTAGGTTAAACTATTTAAATTACAATTCACTTTTTAAGGATTATATTTTGTTCAATCATGTTATTTTTATGGAATAAAATATTCTTGGGATGAAAATCCATTAGGGTCATAATTAGTCTTCCACAATGATGTTATTTCCCATATTGTTGGAAATGATCATGTTGGTCATATATGATGGTTGGATACAAGACCCTCTTCATCACTATTATTTGACAGAAAATAGTCGTTATTCAATGAATCTTATCCCCCAAAAATTGATTGTAATTTTACTAATATTATTCAATCTGAATTAGAAAAATATAATTATTATCCTTGAGAACATAATCTAGAAGAAATATTGTGATAGATAGATTTAAATGTGTATTATGAATTAATGGGATGTTTTGTGGTTACTCTATATCATTGAATGATTGAGAGCATTCCTAAAAACAATACATCATTTATATTAATGAAAATAAATAAATTTTATTTTTTTAATATTTATATATTATTATTATATTCTTTCTATATATATTTTGTAGCGAAAATTTCAATTTAAAACTAATTTTTATTTAACATTTCATTTTATTCAAGAACCAATTACACTGATAGCCGGTTGTTGATAAGAATAAATGTAATATGTATCATGTGAAAAATACTATCAAAAATTAAGGGGTAGAGTCGATATTAGATCCCCTTATTCTTGTGATTTTTATTTTTCATCATAACATATATTTATTGAGTTTTCAATATCGGACTAATACAATCTTATTTTTGTACTTAAAATATAATGTCATGAATGATATATAATTGTTTTCTATTTTTGGTTTACCCTAAATTTTGATATTATTGAATTCTATATCTTATGGATATATTTGTATTATAAATTTATGGTAGTATAATATCCATATGCCACAATCACAACATGATTGTTTTTGGACTGGAAGTGGTTTGAACTGGCACTAAATTTTAAAAACCAATGCTAATTATACAATGGTGTTTAATCATCCTTCATCCAATTTTGAACCACTTCTATGAACATAAAACCCACCAATAATTATTTCATATTTGTTTTAAGGGAAACTATTTTTTATAAAAAATAACATAACTAACCACCATTATATATGAGAGTAATACCAAATATAAAACTACCACACTCATTTTGAATTCTTCATAAAAAATCCCCATATATTAATTCACAGTGGATCAATAAGACCGTTTGTAAAAAAAATTACTGCCGCTAATTAATATATTTCATAATAAAACATGGTAGTATGAGATAATTTATAGAATAAAAATTTAATGGTTTAATCAATCGTATAATTAAAAAATTACACTAAAATTCATCATCTTTATTGTGTGAGTTGTACCAATTTTTACTGTTACGAAATGAAGTATGATATATGATAATAAAAAATTATTTAAACAAGAGTAAAATGGAGAAAAAAAGATGAAGATGAATGAAAAATATATTTAAATTGTGTAATAATATCCTTATTTACATAGAGACTTAAAAATCAATACGTCTCTATAGCATAATTACATGGAATATCTTTAGTGTGATTTAAAATATATCACAAAATATATCAGAAAAACCTTATAATTATTAAATCAAATAGAAATTTTATTTACATTGTATATCCCATGACACAAACATATGAAATAAGTCAATACAACTGTAGTTACCTATTGGGGTAGTCAGTCATCACTGATATTGTGCCTTGAGTCTCCATAGTGTAGGAGTTGTGGACTACCGTGCAGTACATAGTGAAAATAATTTATCCTAACATTAATCAACATGTTCTACCTCCAATAGTATTATATTATCTCACTAGAATCTTGATAAATAATGTAGACCTTCTTTTATGTTAATGACATATACAACTTACATAATTTGTGTTTTTCATCTTATTCAATTTCCAATTGATAATTTCTCAACAAATCATCAATTTTGAAATGATGACTCGTGAAATACTAGCTACCATCCCTTATATAAAAATATATTTTCTCCCATATTCTTCGTCATATCCACCATTCATCGCTATAGACCAACAATGGAACAACAGTGCCAAGGATTCTCAGTCGACGTCATCTTTTTTGGAACGTCTTCGATATTTCTAGTTCTATTAATTATTTTCAATGTCTACAAAATTCCATGTATCAATACTCTAATAAAATGGTAAATCAATTGAATATTATTCATCAATGATCAATATTCATGGTTTCATTGAAATTTACGAATCTCTAATAGTTAATTTATAACAATTCTTCCTCTAAATTTCTACAAATCTCATCCATGAAGTTATTCATCCAAACAACCATGTTGAAATATATTAAAATAATGTATTATACAATAATGTGGAATGTCCCACCCAATTTTATATTTGAGATATATATATCATCAAATTTCTCCCATTTTTAAACACATAACTCATGGTACTCCTCCTATTATCGACATCACCTTTATGTTCAGCATCCACATACCACTATAATGAATTTACGTCCCCAAAGCACATAGATAATTATATTAATCCTTTTAAATACATTAGTATCCCCATCACTGCTTCCTAATGTTTATTTACAGCGTTAGTGATATACCAAGTCCCAAATCTCGTTGTATGTGAATTATTCATTTGATTACATACAATTCCATATATAAATCTTCTTCTTGTTGATGTGTATAGAAACATTTCCATGTAATCAACCTCAATAATTTTCTATGGTTATTAATCATATAAAAAAATAAAATTTCTTTCAGGTGGAATTTAAGTTGTATAATCATAAAACATGATAAAATAATTAAAAAACATTATTATATATTTATCCCATAATAACATAAATTTTATAATTATGTGGAATTTCTTTAGCGTAACCCCAAAACTTTTCTTTATTCAGCAACAACATTCATCACAATATATTCTATAATATTCCCTTTCAACACATCAATCCTCTATATACAACATCATCAAAGGAATTATTCATCCCCATAATTAATAAATATGATGTAATAATCAACAAAATACATGAAATTACATCATGTATCCATGACATTACATTTATATACAATTTTTATCAAGAATTAATTAAAATTAATGTTTAACAATGATTGTTCCATGTTTAACCCATTGAAACCTTTCAATAGATTTCAAAACTAGTATTCCCTTCTTAACATAACATAACATGGTTGTTTTGGTATTTAAATATTATCAGCAGGATTTATATAAACGAAAAAACTGTCTATGTCCTAAAACACACTATGTAAATTCTATAATAAAATAATAAATATAATCACCAATATGGATGTATGCTTTCTAATAGGTGATAATATCTTATTAAAATCTATTCCTTCATTCTCATGAAATTATTTCACTACCATCCATACCTCATACCTCCACATAACATTATGTCATTTAATTATTGAGTAAAAACGTTTATTCAAAAATTAATTCTTTCATTATGGATAAGGTTACGTACACCATGAATTGTTACCTTGTAATAAATACATATCATCCTTTAAAGACAACTCCCACTTTCATGAATTCATTAACTGCATTCACACATAAAAAAATTCTGGATCACAACCATAATTCAAAAAATAATATTTTCATTATGATTAATATATATAAATAGTCATTCTCATGCTTTTCTATCTCCACAATTCTACTTGAGGAGTGGGATTCTCTTTTTCCGGTGTCACATGATTAGGTGCACCACCAAGGTTTACATTATCCTAAAATTTTGATTCATTATTCAAAATTTTTTTTAAGGGAATATAAGTTATTTTATATGATAAATCACTAAATATCATGTTGTGGATTCTACTTATATAATTATTTTCCTCATCCATGAACTAATAACTAGACTCCTTAGCAACATAACCAATAAATAAACATGATTTTCACATAGTATCAAGACAGTTCATTGAGTATTTTTCTACATGTACATATTCTTGGAAACAAAACACTCTTAAATGGGAGAGAATTAAAATGTTTATATTTTATATCTCCTAGAGTATAAATTATACCATTGGAACAAATAGATTTTTGTTGATGAGTTATTTATTCATATTCACATCATGTACAAAAAAAAGTATTAGGTAACCCAAAATATTGCCACATACTCATGAAACATTAAATAGGTGTATTTTTAATCCTTTTAGATAAGATATTATATTATAGTGTACATGGAAGAGTCTTCTCCAACCAAAAGCAATTATCAGCAGAAAATTACATGAATTACTTATATTCATAATCTCTTCAATTGTACAACATCGCGCAATTTTAGCATTGATCTTGACTCATTCTCTAATTTGATATTCCAATTATGAAATATGTTAAAAATATCAAATAATATTTTCCAAATTAATTCCATACTGTCCTTGTTAGTTCATCGATAAATATCATATAATATTTTGTCTCTCTGATGAAATATAGTGGTGTATACCCCCATGCATCAATATACATCTGTTCTAGTTACCCATCATTTAATATTTTCCCTTATTTCATAAATAATAACTTTTAAAACTTTTTATTGAAACAATATTCACATAATAAAACATTATATGACTACATGTTTAGTTGTATTCCTTTTATTTACGCCACATCTATCCCCTTCCGAATAAAGTGGCCTAACCAATAGTTTAACAATTTTGAATCGGATATAATTAATTATTTCCTGTATTTTCATGCATGTTTTTTTGATATTTTAAATGGCTTAATTCATTTCCCCTACATTTTTAACCATATATCCATTATAGACTTTCCAAGAACCACCAAATAATGTATTGTACAATCATTAATTAGAAAGATTCCCAAAAATAAGTATTTCTTCTCAATCCATGGATATAAATCATATTATCTATAGAAGATAAAGTCTCATTGTTCTTCTGGATCTATGTATCATAGGTTACCATAATCTGAATGGGCTTATCATCTGAAATATATACAATGA
Organism: Viscum album; assembly: GCA_963277665.1. Classification (NCBI taxonomy): domain Eukaryota; kingdom Viridiplantae; phylum Streptophyta; class Magnoliopsida; order Santalales; family Viscaceae; genus Viscum; species Viscum album. The sequence continues at coordinate 1,042,439,828 of OY728164.1, read as the reverse complement.
AAAAATTTCATATATTATAAATATTTAGATAAACCTTTTCTGATGTGGAATCAAAGGATGCCCCACATTTTAACATACAAGACTCCATAGGGTTATCAATACTAAGTAGTAAAAAGACTTTAGTTCCTTCAGATAAAATATTGTTTGTATTGTTTCAATGTGCCTTTTAATTTTCATAACACTTCTTATTAAGGTTTCATCTCATCATGAAATATTGTAGGTTTCAGAAGGTCCATTTTTCTTATCTCATCACATTCATTCTTAATTTTATCATCCACTATGATTATATAACTATATGTATCTACCTCTTACATTCATCTTTAATGTAAAAGAAGAGAATATTCCATAATATCTTCTCTAAATTTGATCCGTAATGATTAGGACTCACACATCCTTTGAAACCAATTGTGTATTCCCTGATGAACAATTCACAAATTTTAGACTTTCTTCCCAAATATCTAGTAAATCTAAAAATAAAATCTTGTTTTAATTGTAACATCCCAAGGTTTTCTAAAAATAAATTGAAAATGCTTGAAATTTTGTTTAAGGTATATATTTATAAGTATCCTTTAAACATAATTTTATTTCTTCTATGTTTTGAATTTCAAGAAACTATCATCTACAATTGTGTTCAGTATGTTATTTCGAGTCTGATGGAACAAACTTGTTTTTTTGGTGAATAGTAACATGCCCTTATGAATAGTAATATGAATAGTAATATGAATAGTAATATGACCTCATGAATAGTAAATAATATTATTATTTTATTTTCCCATGGCAATAGGATAATGGGATCTTAATTAATTTTCCAATGTCACATAAAACTAATTGCACTTCAATTTTGTTATTTTTCGAATTAACTGTGACCTTATTTTAAAATTAAATTAATAATATTTAGAAAATTATTTTTGAAAAATGGAGTTCATTTTTGAATTCCACACGTCGAAAAATGGTTGGGGTAAATTTTTGGTATTTTTCTGAAACTCATGAATTTTCGGTGAATAGTGAAATACGGTAAAATACCGTATAATCAATTTATCAGTAAAAATGCACTATTTATGACATCATAAGTGATGCAAGGCCACTTGCTTCGAAATCACATGATATTTTCACTAATTAAGGCCACTTGATTTGAGATTATTCATAGTCTTGATAAAAATATTATAATAATAATTAAAATAATCTAAAATACCTCCCCTCCTCCACTATAAATACCACCCTCACTCCCCTCTTCCTCCCACACCTCTCAAGCCTTGAGCATTGTCTAATTTCTGCCAAATTCCCTCCTCAATCTTCTTCCCCACGTCCTAGAGCTGCCGGTCTCACCAAAAGACCAAAATCAAAGCCCTTAAGAAGGATCTCAAGGAGAAGAGATCAAGAGGTAAACATCCTCTTTCATTTTCATTCTTTCCATCCATTTTATGTTATTCTCTTCCTTTCCCTTTGTCTTTTGTTGGGATATTTCATTAAATATTTTCCCTTACAGTCCAAATTTTGTATGATTGATGAGATATTCCATTCCTCTCATCAATCTTGTTTTTATGAAATTTTTAGAGGCGCCGTTAGGCTGCAGAATTTTTTGTAAGAAATTTCTCATGTTTTCTTTATTTCATGATTCCTTCCACTTATTTCTTCACCCCCTCTTATCCAAGAGGCATGAAATCTCCAGAATCATGTATATTCTGGATATTTTCATGTTTATGGAAAATTACAAATCATTATTCCTCTCCTCTTTCACTTATTTAAAGAATCAAAAAACATTGTCCATTTGTGTCGAATTACTGATATCATGGACGATGTATTTTCAATTTCCATTAATTATTTCAAGTCTGGTCATGAAACCATTTATATGGTTGAACCAGGTTATAATATAAGTTTTATGAATCATATAAGGTTCTATAATTCTTTTGTACTCATGATTCAAATTTATAAGACTAAATGAGGTTGTAATTATCAAAGAACCACTTAAATTATCTAAACGAACATAATTAATGTTTTAACTTATAAATCATCATCATATAAGGCACCAAAGTGATGAATGGTATTATTTATGGTACTGGAATTATGTAACTAATACTCCATTCCAATTCTGGAGTTTCACTTCCAATCAACAAGAACGATTCATCATGAACCGATCGTGAAAATCACAAAAGACCTCACCCAAAATAATGCAAGGAACAAAATACTAACAAATAAGGGGTGAAATGAGGTTATGAAATGACCATATAAGATGTTATAAACATGAACACGTTTCTTTAAAATCCTATTAACACTCCTTTAACCATTATACAGGAGGTTCAAACAATTTTGAAGTAGGACAAGCCCAAGGTAAGGGAATTCTTAACCCGATTTCCATTCTTTGGGTTAACCTTCTACTTTATAATTTATGTGCTATTTAAATTGTTTGTGTGATGGGTTCTGTTTATATTATGTTTAATTATGTGTATTTACAGAGTATATACATATTCCATCCACTCTATTAAGTCTCACTTCAAGTGTATGATGTTTATAAGGGACTTTTCTTCTAAAACCCCCTTTTAAAATTCTGTTTTATAAGATTCAAAGGCAATGTTTTTATGCTATTATTTATGTTGAATGATTATGTTTTGGCTATTGGGCATTGTTTATGATGAAGGGTGGGACCTATATTTCCCTCCAATGCATTGGGTATGAGTAAGTTGGAGGTCGGCCGTATGGTTACTCCAAGTGTAACTGTGATGGTTACACAAAGTAAGGTAGCCGTGAGGGTTACAAATTTTAAGGTAGCCAAGATGGTTACAAGATTATGTAAGTAATGCCCCAATATACCTTTATGATTATAATTATGTTTGTATGGATCTTGTGTAAATCTCATGTTACACAAAGTAAGATTTTATGGGTGTAAATCATGTATTTTGAAAATGTTTTCATATGTCTTGTGTATTCATGGACTAATGAGATTTTTCCTTCTTTTTCATACCTTACTGAGCTTTTGTGCTCATTCCAAGTTTTTAAATGATTTTTCACAGGTTAATGGATGAGTAATACAAGGAAGGAGGACATGTTAAATGTTGAAGAATTGTCAAGGAGTCTTGTTTTATGTTTTAATGTTTTATATTCTGAGGAAAATGGAAACTGATTTTATGGTATCCACTATGTAACAATGTGTAATGTTATGAATATTTTGTCTTAATTCTCTAAAGCTCTAAACTTAAAAAGATCCTCAATGTAAAATGAAGTGTTTTCTTGAATAAATTCAAGATTATGTATGAAATAAGTGCGGGTCCTTACAGTTGGTATCAGAGGTCGGTTTAGACAACTTTAGGGATTATGAGTTCTTGTGAGACACGTGATTAGTCCCTATATCTATTATTTCTGTTAAATTATTGTTTTATAATTTTTTTTTCTCAGGTCAAGTAAAGTCGGGTACGAATGGAAGGAGAAGGATCTCAAACGACATTCCTATCTCTTCCTTATGACATGCTTGCAATAATTATTGCAAAGTCATCTTCGGATGATTGTGAAACTTTTTCTAGCATACAACTCACTTGCAAGCAGTTTTTTGAGATATCAAACACCTCCTCTATACCTCGTTATCATCGTGGATCATGGGTTGTTTTTAGACAAATACTATTTTCACAATATTCACATAATTTCAAGAAAGGTAAATATTATCAAGGTATCTTCAAATATTTTACCTTATCAGAAGAATTTGAAGCATATTATGATTTTAAAAATGGTGCTGAGGAAGGAGACCCTTGTGCAACCTATTTATATTTGCTTTTAAATTATAGTCTCATATCACATACTTATGGTATTTTAAAAGGACCAATAATAGAAAGTTTCAACTCAATTTCGGTCCGACTATTTTATAGAAATCATGTTTTATCAGATGTTTTGGAATTATATGTCCTACATGATTATTTTCCAAAACTATTTTTCTGTGAACACCCATATGACCCATGTTGTACGAGGTGTATTTGGATGGAGGAAGCAAATGATTTTGAAGGATCTCTAAATCATTGTTGTAATGCATGGGACTTCTACCTACGTGAACAAGATGACGATGAAACCGAGTGGACACCTTGATCAAGGTACCCGCAGTTGTTTAATAAGTAAATAAAATTGCGAGGACGCAATTTCAAGAAGGTGGGGATAATGTAACATCCCAAGGTTTTCTAAAAATAAATTGAAAATGCTTGAAATTTTGTTTAAGGTATATATTTATAAGTATCCTTTAAACATAATTTTATTTCTTCTATGTTTTGAATTTCAAGAAACTACCATCTACAATTGTGTTCAGTATGTTATTTCGAGTCTGATGGAACAAACTTGTTTTTTTGGTGAATAGTAACATGCCCTTATGAATAGTAATATGAATAGTAATATGAATAGTAATATGACCTCATGAATAGTAAATAATATTATTATTTTATTTTCCCATGGCAATAGGATAATGGGATCTTAATTAATTTTCCAATGTCACATAAAACTAATTGCACTTCAATTTTGTTATTTTTCGAATTAACTGTGACCTTATTTTAAAATTAAATTAATAATATTTAGAAAATTATTTTTGAAAAATGGAGTTCATTTTTGAATTCTACGCGTCGAAAAATGGTTGGGGTAAATTTTTGGTATTTTTCTGAAACTCTTGAATTTTCGGTGAATAGTGAAATACGGTAAAATACCGTATAATCAATTTATCAGTAAAAATGCACTATTTATGACATCATAAGTGATGCAAGGCCACTTGCTTCGAAATCACATGATATTTTCACTAATTAAGGCCACTTGATTTGAGATTATTCATAGTCTTGATAAAAATATTATAATAATAATTAAAATAATCTAAAATACCTCCCCTCCTCCACTATAAATACCACCCTCACTCCCCTCTTCCTCCCACACCTCTCAAGCCTTGAGCATTGTCTAATTTCTGCCAAATTCCCTCCTCAATCTTCTTCCCCACGTCCTAGAGCTGCTGGTCTCACCAAAAGACCAAAATCAAAGCCCTTAAGAAGGATCTCAAGGAGAAGAGATCAAGAGGTAAACATCCTCTTTCATTTTCATTCTTTCCATCCATTTTATGTTATTCTCTTCCTTTCCCTTTGTCTTTTGTTGGGATATTTCGTTAAATATTTTCCCTTACAGTCCAAATTTTGTATGATTGATGAGATATTCCATTCCTCTAATCAATCTTGTTTTTATGAAATTTTTAGAGGCGCCGTTAGGCTGCCGAATTTTTTGTAAGAAATTTCTCATGTTTTCTTTATTTCATGATTCCTTCCACTTCTTTCTTCACCCCCTCTTATCCAAGAGGCATGAAATCTCCAGAATCATGTATATTCTGGATATTTTCATGTTTATGGAAAATTACAAATCATTATTCCTCTCCTCTTTCACTTATTTAAAGAATCAAAAAACATTGTCCATTTGTGTCGAATTACCGATATCATGGACGATGTATTTTCAATTTCCATTAATTATTTCAAGTCTGGTCATGAAACCATTTATATGGTTGAACCAGGTTATAATATAAGTTTTATGAATCATATAGGGTTCTATAATTCTTTTGTACTCATGATTCAAATTTATAAGACTAAATGAGGTTGTAATTATCAAAGAACCACTTAAATTATCTAAACGAACATAATTAATGTTTTAACTTATAAATCATCATCATATAAGGCACCAAAGTGATGAATGGTATAATTTATGGTACTGGAATTATGTAACTAATACTCCATTCCAATTCTGGAGTTTCACTTCCAATCAACAAGAACGATTCATCATGAACCGATCGTGAAAATCACAAAAGACCTCACCCAAAATAATGCAAGGAACAAAATACTAACAAATAAGGGGTGAAATGAGGTTATGAAATGACCATATAAGATGTTATAAACATGAACACGTTTCATTAAAATCCTATTAACACTCCTTTAACCATTATACAGGAGGTTCAAACAATTTTGAAGTAGGACAAGCCCAAGGTAAGGGAATTCTTAACCCGATTTCCATTCTTTGGGTTAACCTTCTACTTTATAATTTATGTGCTATTTAAATTGTTTGTGTGATGGGTTCTGTTTATATTATGTTTAATTATGTGTATTTACAGAGTATATACATATTCCATCCACTCTCTTAAGTCTCACTTCAAGTGTATGATGTTTATAAGGGACTTTTCTTCTAAAACCCCCTTTTAAAATTATGTTTTATAAGATTCAAAGGCAATGTTTTTATGCTATTATTTATGTTGAATGATTATGTTTTGGCTATTGGGCATTGTTTATGATGAAGGGTGGGACCTATATTTCCCTCCAATGCATTGGGTATGAGTAAGTTGGAGGTCGGCCGTATGGTTACTCCAAGTGTAACTGTGATGGTTACACAAAGTAAGGTAGCCGTGAGGGTTACAAATTTTAAGGTAGCCAAGATGGTTACAAGATTATGTAAGTAATGCCCCAATATACCTTTATGATTATAATTATGTTTGTATGGATCTTGTGTAAATCTCATGTTACACAAAGTAAGATTTTATGGGTGTAAATCATGTATTTTGAAAATGTTTTCATATGTCTTGTGTATTCATGGACTAATGAGATTTTTCCTTCTTTTTCATACCTTACTGAGCTTTTGTGCTCATTCCAAGTTTTTAAATGATTTTTCACAGGTTAATGGATGAGTAATACAAGGAAGGAGGACATGTTAAATGTTGAAGAATTGTCAAGGAGTCTTGTTTTATGTTTTAATGTTTTATATTCTGAGGAAAATGGAAACTGATTTTATGGTATCCACTATGTAACAATGTGTAATGTTATGAATATTTTGTCTTAATTCTCTAAAGCTCTAAACTTAAAAAGATCCTCAATGTAAAATGAAGTGTTTTCTTGAATAAATTCAAGATTATGTATGAAATAAGTGCGGGTCCTTACATTAATAACCCATCATTTATGTCCTTTAAGTATAGAAAAAATTATTAGTGTTTCTTTAGAATTTTTTGAAGTGACCTTGAACAATATTATATTAAATAATGCACAGATTAGATAGAGGTCACATGTGGTACACAATGTTTGATGAAAAAAAATAATCTATCAAATTTTTGTGATATTTCATAAAGACGTATATTATTTTATCCCTTTTAATCCTTGAAACAATTTATCTTCAATGTAAGGTGTAAAAATTCTTGATTATTTTGATTTAATATCCCTTATTCAAAAATTACAATCTCAATTGGGATTTCACCCAAAATAGGAAAGTTTGTTTTTTTGTTTAAATATAGTCTTTAATATGAATCCTCTAATAAATTAAATTAGTTCCCTCAAAAATATAAATCTTCACCTTTAATTATTTCATTTCCATAACTAAAATAACGAAATTAGACCCAAATCATACAAACTCAATACTTGATTCAATGTGTTGTAAAAATAAAATGTGATCTTCATTGAAAAAACATTCCGGAATAAATATTAAAATATGTAATAAAACATATGGTGATACATAGAAAATATATTTATTTTGATTGAGAATATCCCTAAATAAACAAAGAGAATGAAATTTCACTACATATCATGAGAACAATTACCCAGAATTTTTTTAATGTTCCATAAACCCTATATCAAAAGTGATCATAAACAATCACGTTCAATAATATGATGAATTACAAAAATTTCCACATAAAAATTACACTATTCAATAGTATTTATGGTGTGAATATCAAATGAGCTATAATGCATTGCTGATATGAACTATCGGCCATATTGTAATTAATATGAAAGGTTTATATAGTTAAAGAACCCAATGAAATGTTTCTATAGAAATTTCACACGATTGTAGTGGCTTTTCAATAGAGTGTGATAACTATTCTATAATGGTCAGAGTTTTTAATGTGTGGGAGATGTTGTATACTGTGCAGAATGGACCACATGTATTCAACTAAAATTCATCTTATAGGATTTAGGTACACCAATCAGGCCATTATGATGTCACATTTTTTATAAGTTGACACTATTATTTTCATGATATCAAATATCATAAAATAATATATAGTTTAACATCTACATCATTATTATGATGTCTAATATCATAAAAAATTATTTCCATTTATTCTTCATTTTAAACATGGTATTTTGAATTAGGAGTCATGATAATTTTCTAATTACACTACTATATTTATCCGTATTCAACAAAAATTGTTCTAAATAATGTAAGACACTAGAAACATAAAATTCCTATGATCTCCATTATTTGAAGAAAACATGAAAATATAAAATAATGAATGTGTAATAAGAAACATTTGTATTTGATTCCCTTACTCTTCAATCAAGGTGGTTGATAGAGATCCCTAATGAGAAACCAATGGGTTCCACCATCGTTGGTGTATCATCAAAATAAAATAAATCACCCAATATATTGGTATGTAATCTCTTCATAACCACAATATTATTTTACCACTAGTGGCAAAGGATGGAGAAGGAAATAGATTTTAGGATAACCACAGTAAGCTTAGGAAATGATCACATAGCATCATAATGGAATTGGGAACTTTATTTACTCTTTTGGGTCACTCCCTGATCCTATATATGATTAAATGGATTTGATTAAAAACAGATACCCTTTTCCAAATGAATCCTTCCAAATATATTTCATCATATGAAATTTTACATAACAATGGTGGATTTTTCTTAATCTTGAACATTATTGTTCAATATTAAAGTTGTTTAATCAATTATTCGGTGTTTTTTTGGATTTTATTATATGGTTTAACACATAACACATCCTTATGTCATCTATATAATTATCCAGGATCAACTCGACAAGACACTCAACCTGGCTTGTCACATGGACGAACACACATTCCTGATACCCAGAGGCTAGAGAACATAACTTGGATATCAAATAATCATAATCTGGTGTATATTTTACCCTCGAAATCCAATAAACTAAAATAAGGAAACTAACCAATTATTTTACATGATATCAACATACCTTGGATAACCATGCCAAAAAATAATCAATTCCAAATTATATAAAATACAAATAAATTATGACACAAAAAAATATGAATATAAAAATAACATCGTTAAAAAATTAAATTGATTATCGAACATTATATAAATAAATGCGTCCAAATATAACCATGTTCAAAGAGAAAGATATAAAACTAGAGCCAACTCCATACATAGAGGATCTATAATATGGTCTACATGATCCATCACTATGTGAGTTTTGAACACTTTCAAAACCAAACAATAATGCTAATAAATCATTGAAAATTTCTTCTATAAAATGCATATATGTTTCCTTTACATTAATCAGGATTAACTAATTCTTAATACATATATATTATAAATTTATGATGTTTAAAATGTCTGTGTATAATACAATCTATGATCTATACACTTCTATTCTCAATAAAAATCGGTAGTTCACTTTATAAAATATCATTTTAGAAATAATTTTTTATTTGATAAAATAATAAGTGTCAAACATTTTTTTTATTTTTTTGGTTTTATTTATCCCCACTATGTTCTAAAACATGTATAAATAAAAAACGTAAATGATTTGATAAAAAGAAACCTGAAATATTCATAATCACAATAGTTAAATAAGAATTTGGACACAAATAAAAATAATATATACATAATAAAAAAAATGAAAAATGGGATCAAATATTTTTGACAATACCATGTGGTAAAATCTTTGAATTACTTATAGAACACTAGGTAGAAATTGTGAACCAAGAAAATTTATCCAATATTGGATGTCATTTCAATCTCTTCACAAATGACGCTTAGATAGTATATAAAACTGTAAGAGTGTCACCTATCTATATTACCCAAAATCATTCCCAGGTTTTCAAATGTGCCACATAAATTAATTCAAAAAACAGGTTTAACATAATGAATTAGGAAATAAATATAATTAATATAATAAATTGGAATAATTTTTTAAAAAAAATAATGTTTAGATCATTATTCTTTCAGAATGACTTTTAAAACACTATTTGGAATCAAAAGATTCTGTAGAATTTTTTATAAAAACACCACGTTAAATAAAATGGACATAAAACTGAAACAACACATTAAAAAAAATAAAACCTCACTTTTTCAACAAAATATCAATATAATTTATATATAAACACAAATATTTCCTTAATAATGTATTTTATAAAAAAATAAAAAATTAAACTAAAGGAAACTCATGCAGAATGGGTAATCCAAAGGAAATACCACTAATTTAGAAAATTATATATTAAATTTAAGGTAAACTCCTAAACATTACTTGATACCATAAAAAGGGAGTACAGTGTCACCACAAAGACCTAATAGATATAATAATTTAATTAAAACACTCCCTAGTCAATATCATAGTCACCATGGCCAACATGCATAAAGTGACAAGAGATCGAAATTAGAAAAAAGATAAATTGGAATATTGAAGGAGAAAATGATTATATTTCATCATTAGATCAGGATTAAACTCACTTAATCCATAATAGTTCAACAACAAAAAAAAGAGAGAGAGATATCGAGGACATTGAGGAGTATGCTCAATGAAATGGTTTAGAACAGAGATATTAAACATAAATTTTATAAGGGTATAATTTTTATTTAGTTTTTTTTAGAAATATGCGTAGTTGGATGGTTTGGGATACCATGTTCCATTCACCTTAATACAAACTTGTGAAAAAAATATTTTCCTAGAGATATATGTTGTTGGGATAAATTTGTACTAATCATGAAAGCCACATTGAAAATACCATCCCTCTTCTACATGTCAAGAGTGTATTGTTCCCCAAACCATGCGTTAACAATGCACTGAATATTTTTTAATAATATTTTCATTGTTTCAATATATAGAAATTTAAAACTCAAAAATTTAAATAAATAAATAAAATAATTAAACTAAATATTTACTATTGGCCAGGATGGTTTTATAATTCTCCAAATCTTGCCCCATTTTTCCCCCAAAAAGATGTTAGTGCTCCACATTACTGAAGAAATGAGCCCCTTAATCTTGAACTAAGGCTTCTAGATCCCACGTCTCATGATTATTGCAAAAATACCACCAAATAATAGATATTAAATATATATAATTACCCCATTTAACTTTTACTTGATGGTTCATGGTATGAAAATGCTACTCAACCATGGTGTTGGGATACAAACACAAATCCTTCCTATAAACGAATTGAGATAATTTATAAATATAATCAATAAACTTCCATAAGTTAAATAAATCATTAATATAATTAAGGATTGATGATAATTCTAGACATTATTACACTTTTGGGAGACTCTCAATTATCATAAATGGTCTTACATACCATGACACCAACATTCCCCACTTTATCCGAAAATGATGACATAATCGATGAGAAACCGTAAGTATCACTAGAACAACCATGAGAAAATATAATAGATAATGATTTAACCTCATATAATACTTTTTGAGACTTTGAGTTCTCTCCAATCAACTCTAAATCAAGTTAATATAACGTGTCAAGCCTTATATGATTCTCAATCCTGATAAATATTTTTCACAGAATTATGAATAGTGAATATGGGACCAACATGAAAATACATAAAGTGTTTAAAAAGTATATATCTCTATTTTGGCTCAATATTTATTATTATGATAGAAATTATAAAATTATAAATGTTTCTCCCAATATTCGGAACAATTATGCACTCAATATTACAGTATATCCTTTAAAATATGAATAACCTACGCTATCTAACTATCTATATATGGATGACAGTTCATTATTAATTTTATTTAATAACCCATCCTGAATTATATTCACTTAAAAAAATGGAATGTAAATTGTTTATTAAAATCAGACATAATATCTTATGTCGTTCTGTGAAACATCACTATATCATCTACAATGTTATCTCCAATATCTTACTCCAATAACAATTATTTAAGATGTAAAAAGAGGATTGATTTTATAAATTGCTCGATAGTCATACGTATTTCAATCATTCCACGAGGGTGAAAAGGAAATATGGTAGGAATATATTTAGAGACATCATCCCATTTTCATACAATAATAGGAAAATAATACAATAAATCAATTTTTCATTTTGTATTAGGATTAAATCCTTGGATAACTAAGGCACTATGAAAAAAAATAAAAAATTTCATTTCTTATCATAGGATACAAATATCAAAAAAATAGATTCTAAAACATATTATATTCCTTCGGGTGAAAACCACAACTATAGTGGTTCCAGTATGGTATCACCTCCAGCATGAAGTGAAAATTAAAAATATAGATTATACTAATTAGATACCTAATATAAATTTTGAGTTTCAATGTCACAATAAAATAGTACAGGTAGACTGATAATTTTCCCCTAACATAAGATATTTTATGGGATTAATTATGTTTTTTTATCTGATAATGTGGTGTTTATCTTATGGTAGATTATGGATTACTCTTTGACAATATAGAGTATTGTAGGACATTATATATTTAATTCAGAAATAAATATTTATCATAGCACTCAAATGATTATTTAGTGGCCTTCATTTTCTTTGTTTCCTTATTTTTATATTTGGATGTTATATTTTTTATTGATTTTTTATGTAATGGGAAATTGTAGTAATTACGTATCCTTGATGATAATATATAATGTATAATATTTTTTTATATTACACATGTGTGTAGTGATGAGAGAACTATATATATTAAATTGGGGATTAGATGTGGAAATAAATGTTATGTTTGTGTTTAAAATGGGTGGTTTACCATTGATATTTTGAATGTTTAGTTCTAACATGTGGTTTCTATGATTTATCATCACTAGTGTTATTAATTTTATTCTATATTTTTGTGAATTTGGTCATTTTGTATTATCATTTCTTCTATTGATATCCCCTTATTGTTTCTATCAAGGTCTATCTACTATTATCACCATTATCACCCTATATAGAGGGGAAGATGGGAGAAAGACTTGATCCTGGTGAAATCAACAATGTATTGCAATGGGTGATGAGTTCCAAATTCATGATGACATACACAATTGGACCACATATTTATGTTTAATGGTTGTGTTATTAAATGTATTTCTCTATTGATATAGGGATTTGATATTATTTTCACCTTATTATTTATGAATTATACTACTAATATATTAATTGAACCCAGATTCATCATTATTGTATTGAAGAATATTGTTTAAAATTTTTATATAGGATTATTATAGTAAATAAATCCCTATTATGGAATCCTAATCCCATCTATATGATATTTATTGTGTATAATTTTTTATATGAAAAAAGTTTCTTTATTTTTTAACAAGAACCTAATTTAAAATTATGAAGATTATGAGGGAACCATTTATTTTTCCTTTAATTTGTTTATTCTATATCACACTCTTTATATCTTCCTTTCTCACATGGATGATACTAGGTTTCACGGTTTGGGGAAATAGAGGAAGCACATAACTTTTAGTCTAAGAGAAGACTGTCCATGCGTAAGAGGAATAGATAATTATTATTGAGATGGATAGTGAATGTATTGATTATTGGATAGTGCACTAGGTTTTCAGATTGACATTATATTGTTTTCTAGTTGGGAAGGAGAAACAATGGCAAGAGGGAAAACCTATTAAATATGGATTGGTTGTTGATTCAGTTGGTGTTATAAGGAATAGGTTTTCTATTAGGTTGACGATGTAGATGTGAGGCAGTTGTTACAAGATATTGTTGTGTAGGGAGGTGGAAGTCAATTAGTTATATTGTTGGTACCCCATATGTATGGTCGACATAGAAGTTCATGGTAAGTTTTCTAGCCTTAATTCTAGTGCTATTTGGGATTTTCAGGACAAGATAACTCAGTAAGTGTTCCCATGATCTCAACCCTCACGGCCTAAAATCATGTTCCTCTCCCCAATAGTCATGCGACCACTTCATGGCCTAATGAGACTAGGATGCTCAATCCAACATGTAATAATTCTCTCATAGTGTGTTAGGTCTTCCACGCAACCCAATTTGGTGATGACCTTTGAGAACTAATTGTTGAAGCATTATTTTGTGTCACTAAATGTGTGATACAAGAACAATCATTATAGGGTAACTCTCCGTTTATAAAACCACTATGTAGTGCACCTAGAGGACAACACATGGACTCATATCCAATTTTATTGAATTATCCATGGGGTTTACACCGTAATTAATTTCATCAAATAAATATTATATATTAATAATTTTTTTACATATCAAAACACTATGATCTCTTTTGAAATTGGTTTCTGTTTCTATGTAATATGGGAATTTTCATGTTTTATACCTATATGTTAGAAAATAGAGTTTAAGCATAGAATTTAATGTATTATCCGGGATTAGTCTCCATTAGTGTCATATCCATGTCATATTTTGAGTCCCTAGTATCTCGGATATGATTCAATAAAACCCAGTCAATCAACTCTTGCTTACACTATCTTTAATTTTTGTACTCCCTTATTAAATGTGCTAGGTGGGGTGTAATACAACAAGGGGGTTAGTAATACGTTCATAGAAAAGTATTCCTAAAGGATGAATGGTCCCCATAAACTATTTTTAATTGGTGACTTGGACTTTCTAATCGTTGTGTAGTAATGATAGCAGGGTTCCATACTACCTTCAAATACTTCTTTTCTCAAGAAAAATGTGCATCCCTGTGTAGATTTCTAAAGTTGATAATAGAAAGTGGTATGTTTTCATGTGTGATACACCCATGACTAAATTGAATGCTTGAGTGAAGAAAAGGATTCCATTTAGGGATTATACTATTGGATTGGATGAAAGGATCAGTTGATCAGATCATCAAGACTTGTAAATACTCAAACACCCTCCTTGATTTCATTAGAGATATGATATGTAGTTGGGATATATGAATTGATTTCTGGAAATTCAAATACTCATCTTATATTTATTTTCTCATGAATATGGGACCCCTAATGAGTTATGATGAGACAGTTGAATCAAATGTTTTTTATGAGAAATCAAATTATTGAAATAATCTAGATTATATTTATTCAGCTTACACATGGTTACATTATAATAATGATGTTTGATCTAGGTTGATTATTTTATTTTCATTATTGTTTTATGGAATCCTCATTTTTATGATTATCCTCATCGTTATATGTAATTAAAATGCATACTTTTTTTCTACTGATGACACATGGTTCATATTTGGAAATGGTGGATATATAGTGGGTATGTTTAAATCAGTGCTAATGAATTCTAATTAGTTGTAATTTATGTTGTGGAATGTAGGTTCCTAATAATGGAAGTGAAAATATAATTTATAGATTTATATAGATGTACATTAAAAGAGGAGTTTTAATTCATTTTCTTTGTTCAATCATATTTAGATGAATTTTATGTTTAGAATTCCTTTGGTATATTCCTTTGGGGAATGGTTTTTAAATTTTTGGTCACATGTATGTTTTTTACCCATTTAAATTATTTATTTATATAAATTTTTTATTATTTTTTTGTTTCTATGAATTATATATATATATATATATTATTTAATTATCTGTTTAGGCCTCCTATATTGTGTTATATTCATACATTATGTTATCAAATAGCCCCTAGCCTATTATATATTGGCATGGGGTTGCACACATAGAATGAAAATAAATCAGAAGGGGCCCCAATAGGTCAGGTCATGTAAGAGTTGTATCATAGTGGGTCTATCAATGGGTAATTTCAAATAATGTTTAGTCATGTGTAGACTGGGATATAAATTAATGGTGATAATGTTATGGGTGTATTAATTTCAGTGATCATACCATGGAGGCCAATGTAGGTTTAGTATGTGAATATTATTTTTATTACGACTCTAATATAATTTTATCTATCCTAGAACACTAATAAATAGATTTTCAGGTATAATATTATCTACATGCATCATTTAGTTTCTATTTATGATCATTCAAGTCATTTTATGTTCATCTCAGCTATATTTGTTAAAATTTTCATGGGTTCATAGTATTGAATGAAGGTAGCTACCAACATCTATCCATCCTATGAGTAAAGGAAATGTAATTACGATTCATTTATTGTAGTTATACCTCACACCACTATACGACGAGAAAAGAGCCATTGACTGAATGATTTAGTAGAGAGACATTCATTGGATATGATCTAAGGCAATTTATATCACCTTTAATCTTATTATAGATATTTCATATAGGGAAAATAGTTGCTCGTATTGATTTTTATGATACTACCTATAAGAGTGACATTTTTTATCCATTTTGATAATAGATAACACATAGTTTTTCAAGGAGATCATATTCCATAGATGACCAAATAATAGATGTACTATAGGAATCACATTTCAATCTTGTTTTACCTCTAACCGATTAGATAAATATTCAACCCCTGATATCGTTATAAGAAATGTTGAGTTAACGGTTAGTGATGTTTTCTTTAACTAAAAACAGTGATACCCTATTGTTTCTAGAGATTGAGTATTTTCTAAAGATGATGTTTTATCCGATGATTTTAATCATCCTAAATGTGGTGCAGCCATGTACATTTACACATTGAGTCCCAAAATCCACATAGATTATTACCTATATGTGATTCATTATTGAATTATATAATCTTGTTGGTTTGGGAAGAGCATTAAATATATATTTATCATGATTTTATCATATTTCCATACAACAACACCTATATCATAGCCACTCAAGCATTAATTTTTAAGATTATATTTTTTGTGATAATGAACCCCTGCGATAAGATCATGACATTATTTCACCTAGTGAAAACTAAAGAGGTTCCATGGATATAATTTGTCATTTGATATGGGAATAAGACTATAATTTTATATGTTATAGGTTTTGTGGACAACTGAGGAGTTAAAGTTTGTGTGAGAGTAGTCGGAGATGGAAGATACATCAATCTTATCTTATAATTTCCACAATTATTTATTTTGCATTGGGAAAAAAAATTTATAATAAATTTTATGGTATGATGTGTGAATAAGATGCCTATGATGAGCTATCCATATGTGTATTCTGAATAAAAAGTTATTTTCTCTCTTCTAGAACCCTCATTCTAGCTGGAGAGGTTTCTGAATTTTCATCATGCACCTTATGTTTGGGAATTTGATAATATAAGTGGGATCCTATGTAAAATCTTATCATCTAGGTAATTCATGCTAATGGAAACAACCCATCACTAACCCCTAATATTAATGTGATTTTATTTATAGTAAATACATAGGTATTTATAGATATTCCTTTACAATGGTGAAGATATGAATTATTACCCATCCCAATATGGGTCGGTGAACTATCGTTAAATTATGTGATAATGAACAATAGAGTAAATGAAGATAAGTCCACTGTAAAAAATTGATTAAAATCCCACCAATTTATTTAACAGACCTCACCCTCAATTTGTTGATAGATACCCATTATATAGTAGGAATGTGTTTATTATCTATGTGTATGGATTATAATTCATATTTGATGAATGTGAAGGAAAAGATGAATTCATCCCAACGGAGACACATTTTTATCCCCCACCAGTTAGTTGATGTATGCATTAGTTCTCATTCCAAATAAGTCAATTTAGATTCTTATAAGTGGAATGATGAAAACCCTTGGGAAATTAAATGAGAATATAGACAAAATTTATCACTTAATTGGTCTATTGATAATTATATACGTAATTTGAGAAATATTTCCTAGTCTCCATTTTCTATATTCCTCAGTAGTTGTTGTCTCATTCTAATGAATAATATCCCATCAATTCTCATAGGATCCATAAATAAAGTAGAGGTGTTTTGGGAAAGTCCTATAAATTAGAACTCATATAATACCACTAATTCATTTCCCTTATTCATAACATCTTTAAAATGTTAATCCTTTTTTGTTCACATCAATCTGTGAAATATATGTTGAAAATAATTCCCATGAACTATTCCAACACCATGGAATTGATTCCACATATTAGATTCATGTTTCTAAACAATTCCCAGAACTAATAGGCTTATCCTTTCACAAGGTATACTTATAAGGTGAATTTATATTTCTCCTAACAATGGATTACATAAAATATTGTTTCTATAAATATTATCCATTGTTTAGAAATCACTAGGTCAGTAGATCCACTGAAATAATATAGTCATTAATGACTAAAGGACTCAATAGAATGGTGTTCCCTTCAAGGTGAATCTTGTATCTCGACTAAATTCCAGTTATTTTTAATGACATGAGTAACCTGATACATCATGCTTGTGAATTTTTCTATCCCTTCATCCATAGAAATGTCATCAGTACATTGTCCATTGAAATCATCATTTGCATATTTAATCCTATTTTATAAAATTTGACTAAAATAATAAAAAAAAGATAGAAATAAGTTTAACTAATATTTTAATAATTAATGTTTTTTATTTCATAAAAAACATTCTTGAATATGTTATAGATATCATATAATTAAAATTACATTTTATATAAATTGTTTAGAAATGATTATAAAAATCTTGTGATTAACCAAACAATTCTCCCCAAGATTATCAAACCAAGAGTGTTGTAAGACATTTTTTCATACACCAGTTCCCATTCAAGATAGGTATTTCTTTTTCGAGAAACAACCTAATTATTAATTCACCAAAATACAGGGATGATTTACTTATTTTATATTTGTTCCTTGGGATAAAATTGATGTTTTCACATACAGATTTCCTTAAACAACTAAAATACCAATTCGTACCAAATATGGGATCACACCATTTTATTACATAAAATTTCATAAAATTTTACATAATATAGGATGTGTTCATTTTTATAGAATTGGAAATAAGGTACATAATTGAATAAATCCTAAAAAATTTCTTCTCAACCTTCACGAAATACATCATCATGGGTTCACCCTGAGTTATTTAACTACATCTTATAACCCGGGGACACACATAAAATGAAATGTGTGACCATGATGCTCATTAAGTGAATAAATAAGAGAGACATATGACCTATGATATTAAGACATAACAATTAAAACACAATTCATTTCTATATGCAATGATAATGAATAATATCTTAAAAAATTACATGATTCCTTTCATGGAAATGTGGAAATAACATTTAAATGACACATTCATTATCATATCACCATGTTTTATCACCATGGTCTCGTAAATAATAATTACCAAGGTTTTTCACAAGGCTAACATAAAACATGTAATCACTATAGATTGTATTCTTTACCCAACACAATGTAGCACTATCCTAGAAAGAACTTTATATATCCTAATTTAATGAGATCCACATAATAAATAATTTCATTAATAACTAGTATTTATTAAATAACGTGGTTCTTATAACAAACCATGGCATGAAAATATCTTAAGGAGATGATTGTTACATCATTTTTATCCCATAAAATGAAACCTGATCTTCATATATATAAATATAAAAATTAAAAAATCATGTTTATATAATTTTGAATACCCTTTGAAAACAAACGTGGTTTGGGTATTAAAAAGGGAATGTTAATTACTCATTTAAAAGAGAATAATTAGAGAAGTATATTAGACAACAAGAAGAGTATATAACATGGTTTTTGAAAATTATAAAATCAGTGGGGAGAGGGGTCTAAAATTCATAAATTACTATTGATTTAGTAGTGAGATAATATAATGGAAAAAATGAACATTTTCTTGAAATCTGAAGTCATTCTACATGAAAATGAAGAATGTATGGAAAAGAGAAGTGAAGATTTCCCACACCTTAAATGTGTCACCACTAGATCATGAGGAATGGGACCTTGAGGGATTGAGGACACCATTGAGGGACTCCATGGGAGAAAAAATCCATATATCTTTATCATGGATGGATTGGGAGTGAATTGAAATAGATAAATTGGTGTGTATTATTTGAATTGTCATATGAATTGTTTAATAATTTCTAAATATAGGTCTTGGAAATATCGTCTAAGGAAAACGAAAAACCAAATCCATATAACCATGGAATTTCTCATTTTTTGAACATTTGGGTCACATTTTTTGACAACTTAATCCCCCATAGCTGAAAACCATTATTTAATACATTTTTTTTCATGGGAACGTTAATATTTAAAAAATTATTAATTTTAAAAAATAAAATATTTTTTTTGAATTTGGAAAGAAATATATAGTTGAAAAAATTGAAGAAATATTATAAAATACATAATATTAATAAAATAAATATTTTTAGTTTTGAATTTTGGTTAATTAATTATTATATAATTATAAAATAAATATGATGTCATAAAATATATTGAAACACTTAAACTATATTTTTAATATTAACAACAAAAAATTCTTTTTATAAATTTCAAATTAATTCACCCTAACCAAATATAGACATAATGATTTAAAAAATGATGAATATTTTTAACATCCCGGGTAAATAAAGAAATAATACATTTTTTTTAATAATTTTTTTTGAATTAAATATTATTTTTTCTTTAAATGGGTTGCTATGTTTGAAGGCGTTCTTGATACGCAACAACGAGTTTCTTTGAAATCTTATGTTGCATAATTATAATATAATATTATAGTTTTAAATGGTAGTTAACGCCTAGTCGTAGTAATGGTGGGAATGAAAATAACTAAACAAAATGATAATACATGTTTGTTAAATGTTTTTACATTTATAAAATAAATTTTAGAGGCTTAAAATAAGAAAGAATATCATTTTAATCATAAATACTCTAATACTCTTTAAAAGGTCGATTTACTACATTTTGATGGAGAACACTCATTAAATCTAGTTTTGGTCACTTTTATATGTTCTATTTTACAAAATTAAATTCTTATTTAGAATCGGGACTTCAAAATTTTCATTGGGTAAAATTTTCTTATTTTTCGGATAAATTTTATTTTTTAATGAATAGTGAAAAATACTGTATTTTAATTCAAAACTGCCTTTTAATATAACTTATTTATATTGTTAGATTATCTTTTTTAATGGTTTTAAAGTGGAATTAGATTATATTTTTATCATTTAATCAAATTCAGGTCATTTGAAAAATTTCACTTTGAAATTGAGCGTAAACAAGTGTCAATCTTTTGATAGATAGTGTTTTTTAAAACAAGCTTTTTGTTTTGAAAAAAATAGTTAATTTTAAATTAAATAATTCCACTTTAATTTATTTATTTTTTAAAAATATAAATCATTTTTTAATTCACAATATAAAATATATCTTATGCATAATTTTTCGTATTTTTCTGAAAAACGTCAATTTTTGATGAATAGTGAAACCACTAAGTAGTAGTTAAAAAACTGACTTTTTTATTTAAATGAAATTTTACAGCTTCTAGGAATTGAATATTGAAAATACAACATACATTTTTGTTATTATTATGTAAAATTTTGTCCAATAAGATGAAAACAAATTGGTGAATATTAACCTTTGACTTTTTTTACCGCGATTAAAGGTAAATAGGGTAATTCAAGATAAAATGAATATAATAATTATACAAAATTTCCTTAACACTAGTCCTAACCTTATTTTATGAGTCATGGGAAACCATGGGAAGTCATGGGAATATTTTGGTTACCCATAGAACCACATGGGAGTAATAATGACACTATAGATTAATTATTTTAAATTAAAGACAAAAATGACACAAACAAATATCTTTTAGTAAATTAATTTTAACATGAGTTTAGATAGGTTATATTTTAGAATATAGATATTAATTTTAAATATTAAAAATAATTCCTACATATATGGTATTTTTTTAAATATTTAGACATCAAATAAATAAAATTATTTGACACCAATTTGATGTAGTGTTTACCTTATTAAAAAGTGACTTAAATAAATATGATTATAAATATTAAAATAACATCCAAAACCTATCCAATTATTGTTCGATGATTTTTTTTCTACCATGGGTCATATTATCATATACCTTAATGATTTATTAACATTTATAAACTGGAAATCATTATATAAAAAAATAATTGTTTCACACCTTCCAAAAGAGCCCCTCCTCCCACTTATAAAAAGCCCTAACTTTTAACCCATAACTCACACATATAAAGCCCTTTGGCTCGTCCAACCCCATCCAAAATAATCTCTCAAGATCCCTATCTTCCTTCTAGAATCCTTACCTTATGTAGAAATCACTTTAAGAAGTCCTTTTGGTTAAACCAAAGGGATTTACCTGAATTAAAGGTAACCGTTTATGTTAAATTATTTTATTTTATTTTACTTCCCCAAACCCTAAAATCATTTCATTAATTTCTTTTATAAAAAAAATTATCCTCAATATACTAGGATGTGGTAATGATAATGATTCAAACTACACTTATACAAACCACCATCTAATGGGTAAAGAACATACTGTTTCGGTGGATGGAAAACTAACGCCTCACAAAACGATGATTGTTTCATTATCTCCTACCGCCTATTATGGTGTCCATTATGATGACACTGTACTTATATATTATATTTATTATGTTTATTTTTTTCATTAGTCATATGTATTTTTAATTTATAGAATAACTTTATGGTTTCCATTATGAGTAAACGCGATAATTTCATTTGAGGAAGTGCGGACTACCACCCACTCAAAGTGATATGACTCGTTCATACAATATGTGGGATGTATAAAAGATGGAGTTATAGAAATTATATATTATATTATACTGGAATTATAATATAACTATGTATCATTGTGTTTTCATTCAATTAAAATACAAAATTCAATTTAAAGTATTGTTCATGCATACGTACGACTAACCGTCTCCATAAATGGTGCACTTCAGTTCTTATCTCTAAATGTTTTGTACTGTTATGAATACTTATATATGCCAGATATATATATATACGATATATACAATATCTAATTCATTAATTTAATTCTAGAGATAATGGAATCTTGACCTCATGGACATGTTGTAATTATAAGGTGTTCATTTTTGAATTAAGTACCAAATATCGACAAACCAACCATTATTAACTTAAATTATTAAATTATGTTTATAACATGGTAACAAGTGATATATAAGGTACAATAAACATAAAGAAGGGTTATTAATCATTTATAAATTAACTTATGCTTATTATTCAGAAAGAACAAGGAACAAACATGTGAAGTCGTACACGGGGTAAGGGGTTTCTTATCTCACTTTCAATTATGTGAGGTTTCTATTATTCACCACTTATTTATTGCATGAGTTGTATTGGGTATTTCCATTTGATATATATTATCATGATTCTATTTATATTCATGTTATTCTATGATTCATTTTGGGTTTATTAACATTTGTTCATACCACATAATTGATTACAACATAGTAAGGGGTTTTCATCTCACCTGTTATTTCCTTGAGATTCAAGCAGTATTTCTATTATTTCATTTTTTGTGGTTTCTGTACAGCCCATGATTTCATTCATTAGGTACTATAATTAAATTAATGGGTATTTACGTCTTCATTGAATGATCTGTCTTTCATGGGTTTTATGTTTCGTAAGTTTCCAAATTGGTATGGGAACCCTTCACCCTCCTCTTTTAAAAAGAATTATTTTTTATGTATTTTAATTTTCATCATCTTATGTTGGGATATGTTCTTCTATATCCTTATGTCTGTAAATAATATGTCCATGTGATGAGATACCCTTTTTTTGGTCATCAATTCATTTTCTGAATTTTAATTTGACGTTGTTAGTCTATTAAATTTCTATAAGGGAACATCTTCACCGAATTTCAATTCATTGGGTTAAACATCAACTTCTTTATTATGTCATTCTATTAATATGTATGGATAACCTCTAATTATTTCAAACATTATATCTACTTATATTGATTGAATTCATATTTTTTACACATTATTATATAAATGATTTATCCTTAATCTAAGGATACAATTTTTATAATGGATTTCGTCTCAATTTACCTTCCAGTGAGACTTCATTGTTGTTATGAACCAATTAAATATTATGTGGTGTATATATAATCCTTTGGCATATTATATCATGAATCAATTTATTCCAATGATATTATAAAGTTCTAATTAATTTTGATTCCTCAATTCTTTGTATTCATGCTTCTCTCATATTGTTAAAAACTCTTTAACTAAAAAAAATCATTTTAAATATTTTAATGATTTATTCTTCTAAATATTTATCATTAATTTATATGTTTTACAAATGGTTTTTAAGATTTATTTATATGGTACATAATGTATCAAAATGATTATTCATTTAAAGTCTTCTATGTTTTGTGAGACACTTAGATTCAAAAATCTCTTTATTAAATGTTTTAAATGGTTTAGAAAATAACTTGCTAAGGCATTGTTTATTTCAATATCACGATTTGATATATTTTGACATGAATTTGGAAATGTTATATTTATTTTATGCTTGTGTTATGTGTTATGAATTTTTTATGGTTATTGGGAATTTTTTACTTATACGAGTGGTTTTGTGATAAACATAGGGCAGGTGAGCTCAAGATAGCTCTCTAATGCATTGGGTAATGTGACAGAGGCAAACGTTAATGTTTCTCCTAAGAGATATAGGTAATATTATGTGATGGTTATTGTAAATGTGAATACCTATGTAGTTATGATATCTACAATGTAAGTATGTTATGAAGGCCATAAGTTACCATTATGATTTATGAATTATTTATGTTATTCATAAATCTTTTAATTCCATGAGGTATATTATGATTAAAAAGTATGGTTTCATTGATTTGTATTTATTGATGGGATACTGATTCTTTTCATTATTTTATAACTCTTAATGATCTTTTGATTCTCATCCCATGTTTATGAAATGTTATCCGTAGGACTAAATGATTAATAAGGTCAAGGAAGGGATCATGGAAAATACATGATGTCGATAACATGGAACTAGACATGTTTTTTTAAGAGTTTTTTTTTTATGAAAAAATTGGAAACTGAGTAGTAGTGTATACATATAATATTCAAGTTTTTATGTAATAGTTATGGCCCAATTTCTTAAAAACCTAATCCTGAAATGATCTTCAATGTGAATTCTTGACGTAATTCAAGATTATGAAATGTTTATGTCTAGGTCATTAGCATTAGTATAATTGGTCGATTTATATAAATTTAGGTGTGACGGTGTCATTTAATCATAATTGTAAAACCATAATGGTTAGGATTTTAGAATGATTCATAGTTATTTTAGATATCGTGAATGAGTTTTGGATAACATCAAAAAGTCTATCTTAGTATTTACCCTCCTCATAGGATATTATCTGTTGATTTTACTTATATACTCTCACTTACCTTTTGGGTTTATTAAATGGCTTGATCTAGAAGGAACCAATGTAACAATGGATGTGAAGAAAACTGTGATGGTTTTCTGAATGTGAAACAGAATAAAATGGGAGGTGCAATGAGAACTCTTGTGGTTATTCTCAACAAACTATCTGGATTCATGATTGAACACATGAACATTGGTGATTTTTATAAGGCATCATATATGTGAGAAAAAAATCCCCATGGATGTTCAAGTAATAATAGTAATAGTAAGTATATTCCAAAAACTATGTGTCAAGGATGTGGAAGGAAACACATAGGAAAATGTTTCAAGGGGATGGGAAGATAATATTGATGTGGAACTCAAGGTCATAATGCAAGAACTTGACATGGAAAAAGGAAGCATCCAGTTGACTCTAGGAAAGGAAAATAAGTTCATTCTGAGGGATCAATTGGATGTTTTAAATGTTGTGTGCATGGTCATTATACAAAAATATGTCCTTGGAAGATGATTCGGGAATGGGATCACCAGGATCATACAAATTTTTTTATCGATACCTTATTCCATTCATATTGAAGATGAAGAAACTAATAATGAACAATGAATGTTATGTATAATTTCTTACATATATTTAGATATTATTGAATCTTATGATATAATTCATGATTATTTTTGTAGGAAAAAAGTATTTCAGAAAAATTTAGAAAGGAATGGTTAATGGATAATGAAGAAACTTTGAATGATTAAGAATTCAATATATAAGGGATTAAAGAGTTATGGTATATTATAGGATGGTGAAATTCTTTAAAGTATTAAGGATATTTCTATGATGGGATTACATTAGAAGACTTTAAATATTATATGTAACCATGAAGATTGATATATGAAAATTTTATTCATGAAATAATTTTCTTTTCTTTTGTGGATATAGTTTTAAAGAACCATTTGAGTTAATATGATCCTTGAATATGAGGCAATTGCAGTTTAATGCATTTTGGGATTCAAAATGGAAGTTATTTGATAGCCATTGTGGTTATGATATGTTAAGGATATATTTGATGAATTTAATTCATTTTTGGGTTTGTTATAAAATTATATAGTTTTTGAAAAAGGACAACACGCAGACCACATGACAACCTGTCATGTTGGACAAAGCTGCGGGAATCGAACACACAACCAAAGTGCAACTAGAATTTATCACCTACCACTGTACTATGTGAAGTCCCAGGTTAATATGATTAATTATTTTCAGTTAGATTATCTTATGAATCAAGAATAAGTTGATTTTGGGCAATCTATTGAAATGATTAACATATCCTATAGAATATGTTATGAGGTTATTTAATTTACAATATGAGACTTTAAGAGTATCTGATGTTATTTAGAGATATATTTTAAGATTTATCTTGAAGACTATGTGATTAAAGACTTATAATATTTTGGGTTTAAATCATATTTTGTATTACATTGACATTTTTTATGTACAACTGTTTATTGAAGGGTCTTTGGTGAACATTTGGTTTTGTTTGAAAAGTTTTTCAGATGAAGAGTAGTTTTTCTTTTTGTAATAGACTATCATTTTTCAGTATTATCAGATCTCGAACATACCATTTTGGTTTTGTTTATGTTCTAAAGACATGAGAAATATATAGTTCTTCATTTCTAGATTATTTGATAAACTAGATATTGATTCTAGCACTTTAGGTGTGAGCATGTTATCTTGAATACTCATCATTTGAAGAAAAAAATGAGTTTGTGGTAAGATTTTAGTAATGGATGAAAGTCTACATGACAAGTAAGTATGTTTCCTTATATTTTTAGTTTTCCTCAGAAATAAATTACTCATATTTATGAAAATAAACTTAAAAGAAAAAAGTTTTCTGTAAACTTTTCCTACTAAGAAATCATATATTGTTTAACCCATCACATGGTAGTGATTTTATGGTGGTTAACTTTCTCATGATCATGTTTTCTATCACACTCCATCAGAACTTGATGGTTTGTATTCTCTTACATAACCATGTTTTTTCTGGAATCCTTTTATATTTTGTATTGGGTGGCCTTTTTACTTCTCTTCCTTTATTTTAATGTGATATATTTATTGACTATTTTTTTGATGTGGGACTTTCAATGAGGTTTCTGAGGTGAATTTTAAAATTGCGAGGACACAATTCTCAAAAAGGGGGAAGGGTGTAATATCCTAGGTAAATAAAGAAATAATACATTTTCATTTTAATTAATATTTTTTGAATTAAATATTAATTTTACTTTTAAGGGGTTTATATGTTCGATGGCATACCCGATACACAACAATGAGTTTCTATGAAATCTTACATTGCATAATAATAATATAATATTATTACTTTAAATAGTAGTTAATTCCTAGTTGTTGTAATAACGGGAATGAATAGAACACACTAAAAAATATTTATACCTGTTTTTTAAATGTTTTTACAATTGTCTAATAAATTTTAGAGGCTTAAAATAAGAAAGAATTCGATTTTAAGCATAAATATTCTAATATTCATTAAAAGGTCGATTTACCCCCTTTTAATGGCGAACCCCATTTAAATATATTTTTAGTCACATTAATATTTTATATTTGACAAAATAAAATTCTTCTTTAGAATCATAACATCAAAATTTACATTGGGTAAATTTTTTGTATTTTTTCTGATAAAGTTCAATTTTTAATGAATAGGAAAAAAATATTGTATTTTAATTCAAAACTAAATATTAAAATAACATATTTATTTGGATATATTATCTTTTTAAATGGATTTATAGTGTAATTATATTATATTTTTACCATTTAATCCAATTCGGGCCATTGGAAGAAATTTCACATTAAAATTGAGTGCAAACAAGTGTCAATATTTTGAATGATATTGTTTCATTAAAACACGCTATTTGTTTTGACAACATGAATTAATTTTAAATTATGTAATGAAACATCTTTGTTTTTAATTTTATAAATTATAAATATTTTTTGAATTAAGAATATCAAATGTATCTTAGATAGAATTTTTTTGTATTTTTTCTGAAAACATCATTTTTTATGAATAGTGAAACCAATAAGTAGTTGTTAAAAAACTGATTGTTCCATTTAAATGATATTTTATAGCTTTTGTGAATTTAATTTCAAAAATCCGTCATACGTGGTTGTTATTATTATGTAAAATGTGCTTCAATAATATGAAAATATTGTATTTGTTGAATAGTATATTTTGAATTCTATTTATTGCGTTTAAAGGTAAATAGGGTAATTCAAGATAAAAAAATATTATAATAATAAAAAATTAACTTATCACATGTCTTAACGTTATTGGATCATTCATGGTTGACCATGGGAGTCCTTGGGACGATTTTTGGTACCCCATGGAGCCACATGAGTGTGATAATGACACATTAGATTAATTAATTTAAATTAAAGACAAAAATGAAACAAACAAATATATTTTAGTAAATTAATTTTTACATTAGGTTATATAAGTTATCCTTTCAACTATAATTATTAATTGGAAACATAAAAATAATTACCATATCTTGGTATTTTTATTATAATTTTTAGACATTAAATAAATAAAATTATTTGACAGAAAAATGATGTTGTATTTAACTCATTAATAAATGATTTAAATAAATAAGATTATAAATATTATAATAACATCCAAAACCTGTCAAATTATTATTGGATGAATTTATTTCGACCATGGGTCATCTTATCGTTGACCTTAAGGAGTTTTGAACCTTTAGAAACCGAAAATCATTATATATAAAAATATTAGTTTCACGCTTTCTATAAGAGCCACTCTTCCCCCTTATAAATAGCCCTCACCTCTATCCCATTACTCACACCTATCAAGCCCTTTGGAGCATCAAATCCTAGACCAAATAATCTCTCAATATCCCTATTTTTCTCCAAGAAGTTTTTCTTTAGGAACAAGGCACTTCAAGAAGTTCTTTTGGTTCAATACAATGTGAGTTACCCGAATTAATGGTAACTGTTTCTCTTAAATTCATTTATTTTATTTTAATTCTCCAACCCCTAAAATGTTTTTACTCTTTTATTTTATAACAAAACATGTATAATCAATATAATAGTGTGTTTTAATGAGAATTATTCCAACTACACTTACACACACCTCCATCTAATTAGTAAAGAACATATTGTTTCTCTGGATGGCAAACTAACGCCTCATTAAACGATGATTATTAAATTATCTTATTACTGCCTCTTATGGTGGCCATTAAGATGGAACTTTATTTATATATTATATATATTATGTTTTCTCTTTCTTTATGCCTCTATATGTTTAATTTATATAATAACATTATGTATTCCATTATGAGTAAACGCGATAATTTCATTTGAGGAAGTGCGGACTACTGCCCCCTCAAAGTGATATGAAACATTCATCCATTTTGTTTGATGTATAAAGGATTGATTTGTTTAAATTATATATTATACTATAATGTAATTATAATTTATCTATTTATCATTTTGTTTACATTTAATTAAATCATGAAATTGAAATGAATATAGCGTTCATGTGTACGTACGGCTTACCGTCTCCATGAACGGTGCATTTCATTTATTATCTCCAAATGTTATGTACTATGAAAAATAAAAATATATGTTGGGTATATATGATATATATGATATCAAAATCATTAATATCATTTTAGAGATAATGGACTCTTGACCACATGGACAACCAGTAATTATAAGGTGCTCATTTTTGACTTTATTACCAAATATCGACAAAAGACCATTATTAACATAAATGATTACATAATGTTTATAACATGGTACTAAGTGGTATAAAAGGAATAATTAACTCGAAAAAGGGTTATTAATCATGAATAAAATAACTTAAGATAATTATTCAGGAAGAACATGGAACAAACTAGTCAAGTCTGACACGAGGTAAGTGATTTATTATCTCACTTTCAATTCCATGAGGTTTCAATTGTTCACCAATTATTTATTGCATGTGGTGTATTGGGTACTGAAATTTGAAATATATTAACATTATTTTCTTTATATTCATAGAATTATATGATTCACTTGGTGGTTATTAACTTTTGGTCATATGAATCGATTGATTACAACGTGGTATGGGGTTTTCATCTCAACTTTTATTCCAGTGAGATTTATGCTATATTGTCATTACATCCTTTGGTGTGGTTTATGTACTTCCCATGATTTCATTCATTGTGTAATATACATAAATTTATGTGTATTTACATAATCAATATATGATCTGTCTTTCATGGGGTGTATGTTTCATTGGTAACTAAATCGGTAAGGGAACCTTTCACCCTTCTCTTTTGACAAGACTTATTTTTGTTATGTCTTTTTATTTACATATTATTATGTTGGGATATGTTCATCTATATCCTTATTGTGGTAAATTTTATGTCCATGTGTTGATATAGCCTTTTCTCTCTCATCAATTCATTTTCTGAATTTTAATGTGACGTCGATTGGCTGTCAAATTTCTGTAGCAGATCATGTTCACTCAATTTAAATTCATTAGGTTAAACATCTACTTCTTGATTATGTCATGCTATGAATATGTGTGAATAACACATGATATTTTTACAATTAATATCCATTTATACTGAGTTTATTCTTGTTTTTCACACATTATTATATAATTGATTTATCCTTAATCTATGGATAATGTTTTTATAATGGATTTCGTCTCAATTTACATTCCATTAAGAATTCATTGTTGTTATCCAACAATTCACTCTTATGTGGTGTATATACTGTCATGTGGAATATTATATAATGAATCCATTTATTCTCATGATATTATAAAGTTGTAATTAAATTTTATTACTCTATTATTTGTATTCAAGTATCTCTCCTTTTGTTTAAAACTCTTTAACTAAAAAATCATTTTTAAAATTTTTAAAGATTTATTCTTCGAAATATTTCTCATTATTGTATATTTTTTTAAAATGGTTTTTAGGATTTATTTATGTGGATAATAATATTTTCAAATTTTAATTCATTTAAAATATTCAATGTGGTTTGTGACACATTGATTCAAAAATCTCTTTATTAAATGTTTTCAATAGTTTTGAAAATTATTTGATAAAAAATAGTTTATTGCAATATCATGATTTGATATATTGTGAATGAAATGTGGAAATTTCATATTTCTTTTATTCATGTGTTATGTGTTATTAATTTTTTATGGATACTGGGCACTATTTACGTATACGAGATGTTCCATGACAATCCTAGGGTAGGTGAGCCTGAGATAGCTCTCCACTGCATTGGGTAACATGACAGAGGTAAACCATAAGGTTTCTCCTAAAAGATATAGGGAATATACTGTGATGGTTATTCCAAATGTGACTCCCTATGTAGTATGTATTATATTAAATGTTTTTTTAATTCTTAATTTTGGATCTAACATGTATTCTATGAGATTATAGATGTTATAGGGGTGTCCATGGCTTGTTCTTACCTAAGAACCCAGACTAGTGGGAGAAATAGAATGGTCATATGTTTAGATGAACTTATTCGATAAAGACCACAAATTTACTAATAATCATGTGGAGATAGTGAATGGGGTGATGTAGGGTCTAATGTTTGGCCTAACAATGTGATAGGTTCCACACACCCATGTGAAATGTGAATAGTTTTAAGAATAGATTATTCACATAGTTGGCGCGTGAATTTTTAACTGTATTGAATAACCCAGTTGGTTCCCTCCAAAAGCAGTGTAAGGTACACGATTAGAACATAGATTATCCAATAGTGTAGCCAAACCATGTATCCCATGAATTTCTAGAGAAATGACTATTTTCTATTAAAAAATCTTATAACAATAGTTTTTCCCCTTTCCATTATGGGATAAAAATTTTTCTACATTACATAGACAACTCCCACTAAGGATCTAACAGCGGAATCTCATAATATAATTTTTATGTAGTTCAATCATAGAACATTTCCTCTCATTTCATAACCTGGTGTGAGATCATGATTAGTTTTTATCCTTTTGTTATCATTCATTCCCTTGATGATCTTATTTCAATATAGGCCCATATACCGTATTTTTAGTGTGTTTATATATTCTTCGTATCAATTAAAATCCATGAAAAAATAAAGGATGATAGTAAATGAAGAGTGTCATGCATGATTAATGTAGTTATCCATGACTCATCCCTCATGTTTCTTAATTTTACAAATTTCCATAGTTGTGAATGCATAGATTTCATCATCTATGGCCTATTAAATTCATGTTTATTTCTATTAATACTCATAATCATATTATAAAACCAAAGTTATATATGTTATTTATTGTCATAGTTTATTTTCACAACTCTAACCACTCTAGGTAAGTTGTTTTCCATAATTATGCTTTTAGTATCATATTATGCCTATTTTCTCCACAATTTGGGTGTGCTTTGACTTTTCCTTTTTAAAGGTATGTGTTTAATTAAATTGAGTAATTATTAGTCTATAAAATGTGAGTATTTCACTTAAACCCTATATGATAAGTGTTCTATTTAATTAATTAGTGTTTAAATGGGTAATTTAAAGGGATACTATGTATATGACATGTCCTCTTTAGGTGAATGCAATTAAATGGTTTGGTTGGATGTCTGTTTTACCCCTTTTCATTGATAATGGAAGGTAGGAGAGTGAAACTAATTAATTGATTACAACTCAAATAAATTAATAAATGGATTCTTGTCCTTGGAGCATCACCACATATAAAAACGGAAATTGAATGAACCATTTGAATTATTATATTGAATGATTATGAACTAAAATGATTAATTAGAAGAATCAATAATATGTATTCCTTGGATATGGACCTAATATGACTGTTCAGATTCGAGCTCACATTAGATTCCAAAGCGAATTCCTTAAGCACATGTATAAGCCATTCTATTTAAAGTATTTTTGTTAAAAATGGTGAGACCCAACGTGGAACCCTATATTCTTATACACTTTTATGTCTAGTATGACACCATAGGATTAAAAAATTATCATTACAGAATGCCTTGGATACACTCCTTGGAACTAGGATGATATCTATGAACATGGGGAAATTTGATACACCCTTGGGCCTAGTCATTTCATACCATTTTTTACCTAAGATAAACTAGTTGGAATCTGATAAAATTATTTTATTATCAAATTCCATGGGGATTTCTCTATGGATTAACATCTTATCCTAATAGTCAAGATACATATCATTATTGAGTTTCTCTAACCCATGAGGTCAAGTACTACATTCTTATTACATTGGACCCCATTAATTATTTTCATATTCATGGATGTGTTGATATATATTGGATCCTTTATCATTATTTTTATCATTATTGGATGCTATTTCTGTATATACCTCACATGACATGCCTATATAAAATGGATCCATATTAATAAATTAAATGGAAAAATTTTTAGACACTGGAAGAGGCTGAAGCTATCACTAGGGTATTTGAATTACATTACTAATTACTTTTACATATGCATTCCTAAAAATTATTTAATTTATATTACATGGACATTATGTTATATAAATTATTAATGGTGGACTATTGATCTTTATCTAAAACCCTATCTGGCCCACCATTGGTACCTGGGCAGATTATATGTACGTACGTGTTGAGAAGGGAAAGTGTTCTTCTTTGGAGTCCTGATATTTCTTGATTGGATAGGATGGATCTTAGTAGCAAATTACCTAGCTTCATGTCAGGATGATTAGTTAGTTTTGGTCTTCTTGTAATTATTTATGTAATTAATATATTTCCTTCATTAATGTATCCATATCTCCCAGTTTTATAGATACGTGAAATTTATCATTATCTTTTTTTTTATGATTATGCATCCAGTTTTAGTTGATGATTTTCAGTTACATCTAATGTGAATATTTTTAATTATATTTATTACAACATTTTTATATTATTTGAATTACTGTTTTTTCTACAATGTGGTAATGAATGAATTTTCTACCCATAGACAACCCCTATGACCTCATTGGTAGTCAATAGCCTCCGTAATTCTAGGAGATTCTTCTAACGCCATCTATCCAACAAAGATCAATGAACTATTGAGTGGAACAATGGTTTATGGAATCCCAATGTGGAATCCGAGCCTGTTTTTATTGTCAATTTATTATTTGAAGACAATAGACAATATTTTGGGAACACATTTGAACATGGTAATAAGTTGTGCTTTGGCCTAGACAACCCATGTTCGAGGTGAATTCCATATTACATGAATAATAATGGTTGTTCCATTTTTTATATAATAGTTTATATCTTCTTAATTTTGTGTTATTTACATTATATTAATTGCTTATTATTTTTATTGTGATAGATTATTTCATTTCTTCTGTATCCTAATGATATGATGGAAAGGGGCATTGCAACATGCATCATTGTAGCCATTTTAATTCTCATGCCACACATATTCCATTATATATAGGGTCATTTAATTTATTTAATTACTTGTATTTTGGATGATTTTTAATGATCTTTATATATATATATATGATTATTCTTTTATTTTGATGTGAATGAGATATTTCTAGTTTCAATTCATGAGGTGTATAGTCCCTCCATTGTTAGAATTTTTTGTTTAAAAAGTTAATATATTTTATATAACCTCATATATTATAAGTCCAACTGATGAATAGGTTAATTAGAATATAAATTGGTGTTGATCTCAGTAATATGTTGTATGTGCCTTGATTAAATAATAATTTTATTCGACATTAATATAACGAATATATATGTTTATAAGAAAATGAAGATCAAAAATTTCAAATCGTTCGTAAAAATTAATGGATACAAAAAAATTAAGAGGAAATGTGCTATTGAACCTTCATATATTGTAACCCCTATTAATTAAACATGAAAATATAAAAAAACATGGCCTTTTAATCACGTATTTTGAGAACTATACCCAATGTAGTGAGTCGTTCTTTTGACATTTTTATTTTGATAGTGTTGATATCTTCTTCAATCTTTTTCTGAGGCATGTGCTTGGAATTTGATGTCATATGACACCATGAAGACCATTTCCCATGTTCTATGATGGTGGTGCTAAACATGCACCAGCCATGGTTGTCCATAATCTAGAAATCATATCACCAAATGCCCCACATGAGGTTGCACATATTATATAAGATCCTGGCACTAATTATTATCTTCGTGAGAGTGTCCTATATTTGATTTGGTCCATGTAGGGTGTTGCATAACCTGCACCAATATCACTGGATCTCACATTTGAGTTCCATCAACACCAACCCCCAACCTTGTCAGGGGATGGTTGGCTAAAGGATGATGAGCCTTGTTTGGAACCCAATCTATGTAACTTTGAGAATCTAAAGACTCTTATTGATTGAAGTCAGTACTAAAAAAGAGGCCCTAACTGTTCACGAATAGGCCTTAATTATCAGTAATTAATTCAGAAAACTAGATCACGGTTAAAATATGCAATCTTCTTTCAGTGCATAAAAGAACTGTTAAAATACCCCTTTAGCTGTACACAAAATCACTATTAAAAGGTCCCATTTAACATTGATTTTTAGCATTGAAAATGGACGTGATATTAAAGGGGATAAAATTATATTTTCATTAGACATCAATGAGATTGGCCCCATTTATCAGTGCTTCCATTACCCCTTAAATAGTGCTCCCCCACCTTTATTCGCACTTTTCACCCAACCACCCTCTTTACGTGATCTTTTCGAATTTCCAGCCTCATGTGTGCCCACCTAGATTCAAACCATGCACCTATCCTTCAAAGATATAAATCATTAACCACGACACCATGTTATTTTTTTGTCTGTTTAATGATATATATAAATATATATATATATATATATATTATTCATGGATTTATATAATTATATTTAAATAAATTTATAAAATATATGTGTCTGTTTGATCTATATACTTATATTCATTTAAATATATTACATATTATAAATTACATTCATTTATATTTAATTGAACATAATTTAAATATATATTTATTTTTAATACAAACATATATGTATATGTAAACATTATAAATATATTTTTATTATATAAAAAACATTAGATATCATTTTAACTAAATGTCTAGAATATATTTTTATTATGATATGTTATAATATATATTATTTCATAAATATTTAGTTATATGTATTCATATGAATGATTTATTATTAGTAAATATTAGAAAACATGGATATGTTTTATTGTAAATAATATTACATTGTAAAAAATAATATTTAAAAACAATATTATATATATAAATTTAATCCTTGGGAATAAATTAATTCTCCAACAAAAAAAATAACACACAGTTAAATGAGGCTTAAAATTAATCGAATGTTAACGTAATGTGGTTCCCCGACTAAAACAATTTAAGGAAATTTATTGCATTCATGGCCTTCAAAAATCATGAAATAGTTTTTCATATGTAACAAAAGGCACCAAGCTCATCGCATGATTTGATTTGTTATGTGCTAGAGCCTAAATAGACACCCTGATCAAAAATTATATCATCTTGAGGTTTGAGTTATGTTTTAAACTTAATTTCAGTCTTTTAGTATTTTTTTTACCATGAAATAGTTATTCAATGGTAATTTATTTGTCATAATAATAAAATAATTAAATAAAATAATTTTGTAATTATTTTAATGACATTTTCAGTAAATATCTTATATATTAATTGTAAACTCCTAATTGCCTTATCTAAAACATATTTTAAAAAATTATATATTAAATTTATATTAATATAAACACACACACACACATATGTATATATATATATATATATATTAATATTTCATTTCAATATATATATATAATACCCTAATCAGCACAACTAAAAAGGTTATGACGAAAATGGGACATTATCAGTGCTTCTAAATACCCCCCATTATCTTTTCTTTTTTACGAACACTGATAAAAGACCCCATTTGTCATTTCTCTTTTATAGGTGATGATAAAGGGATATATTTTATAATGGAATGTAAAAAAAATCCTAATAATGGTTCCTCTTTAACAATTCATTATGATAGTTATATTAAATCCCTATAAATGTATAAGCATAGTTTTGGAGAAGGGATGTTTAATATTTCCAAAAATATACTGCATGATTATTCCATGTACTGGTGAGATGTGATTACCTAGGGTAGTCTCCATCAGGAATTCTTTTGGGATGACTTTGAGACTAATTTCTATGATCATATCATTCCTGAGACTCTGATAGATGACCTAGCTAGAGAGAACATGAATCTAGACTAGGGTGGCATGTCAAGTATGGAGTATTCATCACTTTTTTCTAAGATACATCACATTAGACTACTTGTAGCTGGTGATGAGGTATCATGTGATAAACGATTCAATTATGCGATTTATTATACCATCACTACTCAGGTGAATGTTTTTCTCCCACCTATGTTCTTTGAGATCGTCAATTAGGATATTATCACTTAACTCAACCTAAAAAGGAAGTGTAATCGGGCATTTGAGTATCAATAAAAAAGTATTTTATTAGTTATTTCGGTATCAAGAATCATTCCTTTTAAGATTCATTTTATATCAGTGGTGGTCAATGTAACCACATAGACAACTCTGTTGTATTAAATCAATTTGGACAACAGGGGAATTTGAATCTATTGTGTTATTGAGACCTGATGGACTGTTGTGCTTTTTGTTGTATGGGACGTATTTAGATATTTTGTTAGACTAATTCATCTGATTCCATTTGACGAGTCTCTACACAATCACTACAATTGGTGGTAGGTTATTTCAAACAATGTCAAGTGGGGTGTTGGAGCATCAACGTTAGGACATTCAGAAGAGGAGTATGTGGTCAAGGTATTTAGAAATTGGTTCATCAATTGTAGTAGGTTAGTTACACTTAGTGTATTCCAGCTTCAATGTAGGCTCATGTATCCAGTTAGTTTCATGATTTATATATAGTAACTGTGGATTAGTGTTTATGAAAATCTATAGTATGTCTTATTATTCACATAGGCTCCACTATAGTACCTACATTACTCGATACATGTTCTTAACACTCATTCATCTCATTATTAATCGTGGAATTCCTTGGGATGAAAATTATGTATTAATGCGGGGGAAAGACCCTAGATACTCTATTAGGAGTATGGAAAAAGGGAATATTTCAATGGAGGGATTTTCCTAATGAGTTATGTAGTTATCATTTTCTGTTGGACCTCTTCATAAATGTGATTATTGCCTTGGATGTCATTATCATGATGGATTTGATGGTCTCATACCAAAGCATCATAGAAATATATTATCATAGGTTATTTTTCACAAAAATATGTGCTACATTTATCTCTACAGTGGTGAGTGGTATGTCCATTCAAACATAGCTGGACAAAAGCATCATGATCTAGGTGGAGTGACCAACTATATTTCTAATCTCTTCATGGAGGAATAGGGTTTACATCGGGA
This sequence comes from Viscum album, assembly GCA_963277665.1. Taxonomy (NCBI): domain Eukaryota; kingdom Viridiplantae; phylum Streptophyta; class Magnoliopsida; order Santalales; family Viscaceae; genus Viscum; species Viscum album. Next base: position 1,042,401,137 of record OY728164.1, on the reverse strand, counting down.
TAATTTCCCTTCGGTGGATTATCATTTCAGGGAAGACATTCCCAAAAATATTTCATTCTTACCTCCTAAGAGAGATGTAGAGTTAAAAATTGAGATTAGGCTATAATTAGAAATAGTTCCTATTACTCGATAAAATATGAATTCTATATAGATCTATGAACTTAATAGATTGATGGAGGATATAGAGCCAACATGTTTTATATAGCCTGGAACATCCTCTTGGTGTTCACCCGTGATTTCTCCAAGAAAGTGGATGTGAAATTTCATTTATCTGTAGAATATAGAGGGTTGAACCTTCTTATAGTCCAGAACTAGTATCAACTGTAACATCCCAAGTAAGTAAATAATAATAGATATTTTTATCTAAGTCTATTAATTAATTATATAGTGTTTTAGAGGCTTAAAAGGAAAATAAATCCAATCTTAAGCATGGAATACAATAATATTTTTTAAAGGATTGTTTTACTGCCTTTTGATGGAAATTTTTTTTAAATCTTTATTTTGACAATTTTATAATCTATTTTTTTTCAAAATAAACTTATTCTTTATTATTGGGACATCAAAATTTACATTGTGTGAATTTTTGGTATTTTTCTGACAATGTCCATTTTTTTTATGAATAGTGAAAAATATTGTATTTTACATCAAAACAACTTTTTAATATAATTTATTTATATGATTAGATTATCTTTTGATTTGGTTTTAAAGTTAAATTAGAATATATTTTTACCATTTAATCAAATGGTGGTCATTATTATTAATTTTACTATGGAATTGGGCATAAACTAATTCCAAACTTTTCATAGATATTGTTTCAAAAAAACATGCTATTTGTTTTGACAACGGGAATTATTTTTAAATCAATTATTGAAATTTCTGTGTTTGGAATTTGGTAAAATGGATTACATATTTGGAATCATAAGTTCCAAATTATGTAATCAAGACTCTTTTGTTTTTGGACATTATGAATATTAACGACGGTAATTATCTTTAATTATCTTGATTATTGAGTAATCAGGTAGTTAAGAATAAAAAAATGAAATCATAATAATAAAAAGAGACCACAAAATGTGTTTTAAGGCTACTGGTTGTCTCATGGTCGACCATGGGATGCCTTGTGCCAAACATGGTGGCCCCATGGAATAACTTTTGTGAGAATGTGATTTTTATCTTTTTATTTTTAAATAATGTTAAATGTGACAAAGAATGTGAAACCTAAGTAAAATATTTTTAATTTTGTATAAATAAATGATCAGTTGGACTATAATTATTAATTAGAAATCTAAAAATATTTCCTACATCATAGTATTTTTTTATAATTTTTAGACTTTATATAAATTAAATTATTTATGACATCATGATGATGTAGCGATTACCTCATTAATAATGGATTTAAATAAAATGAAATGATAATGTAAAATCTATGACCTAAACATGTCCAAAACCTATTTTATGGGTGTTTATTAGAACCCTTATCACCATACCCTAGAATTCTATCAATGTGGGACCTTTTTTAATACGAAAATAATTTTCAAATGATGTAACATTGCTTTACTTTCCAAGAGTGCCCCTCATCTCCTCTTATAAAAGGCCCCCACCTCTACCTCCTTACCCACACTCCCAAAGCCTTTGGCTCGGCCAAACCCTGCACATTTTGTCTCTACACTTCCCTCTCTTACTCCTTAAAGACTCACATTGGAAAGAAGTCTTCCCAAGGAAGCCTTTGAGCTCAAACCAAAGGGAGTTACCCGATTTTAAGGCAATGTCTTCACTTGAGTCCGTTTGTTTTATTTTTCCTCTCCAGCCCCCTAAACTCTTTTTATTCATTTCTTTTGTAACAACTCCAGTATATTCAATATAATTGGATGTTTTTATAAGAAGTATTCTAGCTACACCTACACACACCTACATTTAATGGTTAAAGAACATACAATTTCCGTGGATGGCGAATTTATGCCTCCCGAAATGATGATTGTTCAAAATTCTTTTAACACCTTATAAGGTGGCCATTAAGATGTCACTATATTTATATATGATATATAATATGTTTATGGTTTCCTTAAGCTTCTTTATTTTTCATTTTGGGCATACCTTTATGGTTTCCATTATGGGTAAACGTGATATCTTCATTTAAGGAAGTGAGGACTACCACCCCCTCAAAGTGATTTGATTCGTTAAATACCATATGTGGGACGTATAAAGGATGGAACTATGATATTATATATGATATTATACTGGAATTATATTATACCTTTATATCATGATGATTCCATTCTATAAAATATGAAATATAAATGAAAGTAGTGTTCATGCGTACGTACGGCATACCGTCTCCATGAACGGTGCATTTCATTTCATACCTCTAAATTATTATGTAATATTATTAAGTCATGTATATACTAGATATATATGATATATACATCATGATTATAATTCTGGATATAATGGATACAACAACAACTTGTAATTATAAAGGGTTTTTTTTTGACCCAAGTACCAATGATCGTTAAAACGACCGTTATAAACATAAATAATTACATAGTGTTCATGAAATGGAATTAAGTGATATAAAAGAAATAATGAACTAGAATATGGTTCTTAATCAAGTAGAAATTAACTCAAGATTATTATTCAGGACATTAAAGAATGATCGAGTCAAGTCGGACCCAAGGTATGGGACTTCGTATCAATCTCCTTTCATTGAGAACTATTTTGTTTTATACACAACCTTATTTTATATGGTGTATAAACCCCTTTGACTTTTACGTTTATTAAAAAGGGATCTTTTTTATACGAAGCGTTTATTAAATGACAAAAGGGAATGTTTTTGTCGTACGTATGCGGCGACAACGACTTTTCCGCCGCCGTGACCATTATTTGAGTTTCGGCTTCCTCTACAAGCAATAACTTTTTTAAAAAGAAAAATAAATACCATGTTTTAACTTTATTTTATTTTGGTATTGAAAATTGTTTTCATAATGTATTTATATCAATGTGTTGTATTGATATCTTGTGATTGAAAGGTGGAAATGTTATGTTTCCTTTTTGCATGTTTTATGTGATACGATTATGTTGAGGTTCTTGGGCATTATTAAGAAGACGGGTGGTTCCGTGATAGAATAAGGGCGGGTGAGCCCGATATAGCTCTCCAATGCATTGGGTTACGTGAAGGAGTGAAACATTAAGGTTTCTCCGAAGGGATTTAGGGAATATATTGTGATGGGTATTCTAAACTTAACCAAGATGGTTACTTCCTACGTAAGAATGTTATGAATTCCTCAAGTTACCTTTATGTCTTATGATTTCTATGATTTATTCATGATTTGATGAGGTATGTTAAAATTCTTATGTTTTATGGGTAAAGTATGATTTCATTCTTATGTTTATATGTACCCATGTTTCCTTTCAATATTTTTATATCCCTTACTGAGATTTTTATGCTCATCCCATGTTTTTTTTGAAATTTTTTTCACATGTCAAGGGAAAGGTACATGATATGATGATAGTGTCAAGGAAGTGTCAAGAAAGAATCAATGTTTTATTTTAAATATTTTTCCATTGATGGGAAAGAAGAATACTATCTTTATGTAACCACTTTGTTTATATGTGGAATGTAATGCAAGTTTTATGATCTAATTCTCTAAAACTCTAAACCCGAAAAGATCCGCAATGTGTAAACTTGTAATAACTCAAGATTAAGTAAGGATTAAGGCTGTGGCCTTATAGTTGGTATGAGAGGTCAGTTTAGATAACTTTAGGAGATATAATTCTATTAAATGATTATCCAAAAATATTTCTTTAATGGTAAAATTGAAGTGATATAGTATTTGAAGATTACCATGTTTCTTCATCTAAGACATGTTTGTTCAGAATGGTTTTCCGTAGAGGAAACAGGGAAGAAGTGCTAGGAAGGCATACAGAAGGAAATAACCTTCCGAATGAGCATCCTGAGATGGTCGGATTTGGAACTGAATAGTTTGTTGTAGTAATGGCACAGTTGACTCAAGAGATAAATGGTGGTGGTATCCTTGAACGAGATCAGCCAGATCAACCGCATAAGAACATGTCAGTGGTGGAACATTTCATGAGGCAACATCCCCCATCATTCAGAGGATCATCTGACCCTGTGTTAGCTGAAGGGTGGATTAAATCACTGGAGAAGATTTTTGATGTCATGGGGTGTTCAGACAATCAAAAGGATAGTCTTTCTATTTACTGTTTGGAGGGTGAAGCAGATCAGTGGTGGTCGATGGTTAAAAATATCAGGGATGCAAATGAGATTTATGCTCTTGACTGGGATGAATTCAAAGGTATGTTTCTTGAGAAGTATTTTCCTAAGGTTGTTAGACTTAGGATGGAAAATAAAGTCTTGGAATTGAGGTAAGAGGAAGGCTCAGTGGCTGCCTATGAAGAAAGGTTCACTCGATTGGCAAGGTATGCTCCAAATTTTATCCGAGACCTTGATAGTAAAATCAATCGTTATTACTCAGGATTAAAGCCAAAATATCGAAGGGCATTAGCTTCTCGTGAGTTTAAAAGTTATGAAAAATCTTGTTCGATGTGCTGAGAAGGTGGAAATGGAGTTTGCCGATGATCAAGTGTTCTATAACAACCAGAAGAAGAAGAGACCAAGGTGGCAGGAGAAAGGGAAAAATTATTCAAAAAAGTCTGATGGTATGAAATATAAGTTTCCAGTTTGTGATAAATGTGGAAAAAGGCATGCTGGGGAATGTCTTCTGAATTCTGGAAAGTGCTACCAATGTGGTAAGATGGGACATAAGGCTCGTGATTGTACTGAAAAAGATTAAGGTGATGGTAAGACCAAATTTGATTTACAGTTAGTGAAATGTTTTATGTGAAATGAGATTGGTCACTATGCAAACGAGTGTCTGAAAAAGATCTTGAGTGATGGGAATCAATTAGACTACAAGCAGAAAGGGGTGGTGAAATCCTTTGCAACTACTTCAGCAGATATCGGTCCATCAAATGATGTTGTATCAGGTACATTGTTTATTTTTTCAGATTATGCCAGTGTGTTTTTTGATTCGGGGTCTACACATTCTTTCATATCTGAAACATTTTCTAGTAAAATGGGAATACCATATAAAGAAATGACTCCTGAACATTTGGTAAAAACACCTGGGGGAAATGTTGAGGCAAAAAGAATTTATAAGAATCTTCCTATCCTTATCTATGGAAAGAACCTACTTTCAAACCTTATTTTTTTACATCTAGTAGAGTTCGATGTTATACTGGGTATGGATTGGCTCTCTATTTACCATGCTAAGATTGACTGTGGAACTAAAGATGTTTCTTTTCAGAAAGAATTTCAGTTTTTGTACAAGAATGAACCCTTACTGTTGATAACTTATCAAGATGCTGAAAACTTGTAAAAGATGGAAATGAATGTTACCTTGCACACATTGTTGAAAATAAATGAACTGTTCAGATTAATGATGTGCCAGTGGTAAATGAGTATCCTGATGTTTTTCCTGATGAGTTTCATGGAATAATACCAGATCGGGAAGTTGAGATTACTGTTGACTTAGTTCTTGATGCTAAGCCAATTTCAAAACCCCTTTATCAAATAGCTCAAATTGAACTTTTAGATTTGAAGGATCAATTGCAATATTTATTAGAGAAAGGTTTCATTCGACCTAGCACATCACCATGGGGTGCCCCTGTTTTATTTGTTAAAAAGAAAGATGGTTCAATGAGATTTTTCATTGATTATAGAGCCTTGAATAACATCACTATTAAGAACAAATATCCTTTTCCTCATATCGATGATTTGTTTGATCAGCTCCAGGGAGCTCAGTATTTTTCAAAGATTGACTTGAGATCAGGGTACCATCAGCTGAAGGTAAAGGAAGCAGATGTTTCGAAGACTGAATTCTGTACAAGATATGGCCATTATGAATTTGTAGTAATGAATTTTGGGCTAACCAATGCACCTGCTGTATTCATGGACTTAATGAATATAATTTTCCATGAGTTCTTTGATAAGTTTGTGGTTGTTTTCATTGATTATATTTTTGTGTTTTCTAAAAGTAAAGAGGATCATGAAAGACATTTAAGGGTTATCCTGCAAACCTTAAAAGAAAAGAAACTGTAAGGAAAATTCAGAAAGTGTGAGTTTTGGTTGCAACAAATTTCTTTCCTTGGTCACATTGTTTCTAAAGATGGGATAACTATTGATCCTGTAAAAAAAAAGTTGTGGAAGGCTGGCCAAGACCCACAAATGTAACTGAGATTCGTATCTTCCTTGGTTGGGAAGGCTATCACTGAAGGTTTTTTAGAACTTTTTCACAGTTATATAGTCCAATGACTAAGCTAACTCGGAAGGGTGTTATGTTTATCTGGACAAAAGAATGTGATGATTGTTTTGAGGAATTGAAAAGAAGATTGGTGAATGCTCCAGTTTTGGCACTAACTTCCAGGAATGGTGAGTTTGTTATATACAGTGATGCTTCATTTAAAGGAATTGGTTGCGTCCTAATTCGGAATGATCAGGTAATTGCTTATGCTTCACGATAGTTAAAAACTCATGAGGTAAATATCCCTACACATGATTTGGAATTAGCTGTTGTTGTTTTCACTTTAAAAATTTGGAGGCATCATTTGTATGGAGTAAAGTGTGAAATATATACTGATCACAAAAGTTTAAAGTATATATTCACTCAGAAAGTGTTAAACATGAGACAGAGGATATGGCTGGAAATAATCAAGGATTATGATTGTACAATTCATTACCATACGGGAAAATCAAATAAAGTGGCTGATGATTTGAGTCGCAAAATTAATGCTTCATTAGGAATGTTTCATTTGGAACGTGATCCTTTGGTTAAGGATTTGATGAAATTTGGCATAGAAGTTGTTGGTGTAGGATGTTCTTCTGTTTTGCTTCAGGTTTCAGTGAGATCATCTCTATCAGATAGAATCAAGCAAGCACAGAAGCAAGACAGTGAGTTGCAGAAAAAGGTAGAGCTGGTCCAGAAGGGTAAGTTGCCTAAATTCAACATTGATAGTGATTGTGTTTTGATATTTGGGAAGATATTGTGTGTTCCTTGTGATTCACAGTTGAAGAGAGAGTTGTTATGTGCAGCTCATAGTTCTCCATTTTCAGTTCATCCTGGCAGTACTAAGATGTACAGAGATCTGCGGGAGTATTACTGGTAGGATGGAATGAAAAGAGATATTTCTGATTTTACTGTGAAGTGTTTGACATGTCAACAGGATAAAGAAGAGCGGTAGTTACCGAAAGGGATGCTTCAGCCTTTACCAGTGCCAGAGTGGAAATGGGAGAATATATCCATGTACTTTGTTGTGGGATTGCCGAAGACATCTCAAGGTAATAATGCAATATGGGTTATTGTTGATCTCTTGACTAAATCTGCTCATTTCCTTGCTATACGAGATACTTTTTCCCTAGATCAACTATCCCGTTTGTATCTTAAATAGATAGTCAGGTTACATGGAGTTCCCCTCTCTATTGTATCTGATCGTGATCCAAGTTTCATATCTAACTTTTGGAAAGGCCTTCAGAAGTCATTGGGTACTGAATTAAATTTTAGTACAACATTTCATCCTCAATCAGATGGGTAGTCAGAAAGAACTATTCAGACCTTGGAGGATATCCTACGATCTTGTTCGATGGATTATCAGGGAAGTTGGGACCAACATCTTTCATTGGTTGAATTTTAATATAATAACAGTTTTCATTCCAGTATACAGATGGAACCAATTGAGGCGTTATATGGGAAGCAGTGTCGAACTCCAGCTTTCTGGAATGAAGTGGGTGAAAGGATGTTGATGGGACCAGAATCGGTAGAAGAGATGGCATAAAAAGTTCAGCTGATTCAGAAACACATGAGAACAGCTCCGAGCAGGCAGAAGAGTTATGCGGACAACGGGAGGAAGGATCTATCTTTTGAGGTAGGTGATCATGTTTTTCTCAAAGTATCACCATGGAAATGTGTGATGTGATTTGGTAAGAAAGGAAAGATGAGTCCAAGGTTCATTGGACCATATGAAATTCTGGAGAGAGTTGGATCTGTTGCTTACTGAGTGGCTTTACCTCCGAGTTTTTCTGAGGTACACAATGTTTTTCATGTTTCGATGTTGAGAAAGTATATGCCAGATCCATCTCATGTTTTGAGTCCAGAGGTAGTTCAGATGGAAGAGAACCTATCTTATGAGGAACAATAGGTCCAGATTCTTGACCATAGGTAGAAAGTGTTACAAAATAAGGTGATTAATCAGGTAAAGGTTTTGTGGATAAACCACATGATGGAAGACGCAACATGGGAATCTGAAAATTCAATGAGGGATAAGTACCCCCATTTATTCGATAAGTAAATAAATTGTGGGGATATAATTTTCTAAAGGGGGGAAGGATGTAACATCCCATGTAAGTAATGAATAATAGATATTTTTATATATGTCTATTAATGAATCAGATAGTGATTTAGAGGCTTAAAATGAAAATAAATCCAATCTTAAGCATGGAATACACTAATAATTTTTAAATGGTTATTTTACTGCCTTTTAATGGAAAACCATTTTTAAATCTATCTTTTGACAATTTTATAAGCTATTTTTGTCAAAATAAACTTATTCTTTATTATTGGGACATCAAAATTTCCATTGTGTGAATTTTTGGTATTTTTCTGACAATGTTCATTTTTTTATGAATAGTGAAAAATACTGTATTTTACATCAAAACTGCTTTTTAATCTACATTATTTATATAATTAGATTATCTTTTGAATTAGTTTTAAATTTAAATTAGTGTATATTTTTACCATATAATCCAATGGTGGTCATTAGGATTAATTTCACTTTGGAACTGGGCATAAACCAATGCCAAACATTTCATAGATATTGTTTAAAAAACCCGCTATTTGTTTTGACAACGAGAATTATTTTTAAATAAATTATTGCAATTTCTGTGTTTGTAATTTGGTAAAATGGATTACATATTTGGAATCAGAAGTTCGAAATTATGTAATCAAGACTCTTTTGTTTTTAGACATTATGAATAGTAACGACAGTAATTATCTTTAATTATCTTGATTAATGAGTAATCAGGTAGTTAAGGATAACAAAATGATATCATAATAATACAAAAAGACCACAAAATGTTTCCTAAGGATACTGCTTGTTTCATGGACGACCATGGGATGCCTTGTGCCAAACTTGGGGGCCCCATGGAATCAATTTTGTGAGAAAGTTAATTTTTATCTTTTTATTTTTAAAGAATGTTAAATGTGACAAATAATGTATCACCTAAGTAAAATATTTTTAATTTTGTCTAAATAAATGATATTTTGGACTATAAATATTAATTATAAATCTAAAACGAGTTCCTACATCATAGTATTTTTTTCATAATTTTTAGACTTTATATAAGTTAAATTATTTATGACATCATGATGATGCAGCGATTACCTCATTAATAATGGATTTAAATAAAATGAAATGATAATGTAAAATCAATGACCTACACATGTCCAAAACCTATTGGATGGGTGGATTTCGAACCCTTATCACCTTACCCTATAATTATATCAATGTGGGACCTTTTGAATCTGAAAATCATTTTCAAATAAAGTAACATTTCTTTACTTTCCAAGAGTGCCCCTCCCCTCCTCTTATAAAAGGCCCCCACCTCTACCTACTTACCCACACTCCCAAAGCCTTTTGATTGGCCAAACCCTTCCCATTTTGTCTCTCCACTTCCCTCTCTTACTCCTTAAAGCCTCACTTTGGGCAGAAGTCTTCTCAAGGAAGCCTTTGAGCTCAAATTAAAGGGATTTACCCGATTTTAAGGTAATGTCTTCACTTGAGTCCGTTTGTTTTATTTTGCTTCTCCAACCCCCTAAACTCTTTTTATTCATTTCTTTTGTAACAACTCCAGTATCTTCAATATACTAGGATGTTGTTATTAGAATTATTCGAGCTACACCTACACACACCTACATCAAATGGTTAAAAAACATACTGTTTCCGTGGATGGCGAAATTATGCCTCCCGAAATGATTAATTTTCAACATTCTTTTAACGCCTTCAAAGTTGGCCATTAAGATGTCACTATATTTATATATTATATATAATATGTTTATGTTTTTCTTAATCTTATGTATTTTACATTTTGGGAATACCTTTATGGTTTCCATTATGGGTAGACGCGATATCGTCATTTAAGGAAGTGCGGACTACCTCCCCCTCAAAGTGATTTGATTCGTTAAATACCATATGTGGGACGTATAAAGGATGGAACTATGATATTATATATGATATTATACTGGAATTATATTATACCTTTATATAATTATGATTCCATTTTATAAAATACGAAATAGAAATGAATGTAGCGTTCATGCGTACGTACGGCTTACCGTCTCCATGAACGGTGCATTTCATTTCATACCTCTAAATGATTATGTAATATTATTAAGGCATGTATATACTGGAAATATGTGATATATACATCATGATTATAATTATGGATATAATGGATACATGAACAACATGTAATTATAAAGGGTTTATTTTTGACTCAAGTACCAATGATCGTTAAAACGACCATTATTAACTTAAATAATTACATAACGTTTATGACATGGAAATAAGTGATATAAAATGAATAATTAACTTGAAAAAGTTTCTTAAGAAAGTAGAAATTAGCTCAAGTTTATTATTCAGGACATTAAAGAACGATCGAGTCAAGTCGGACCCGAGGTATGGGACTTCGTCTCAATCTCCTTTCATTGAGGAATATTTTGTTTTATACACAACCTTCTTTTGTATGGTGTATAAACCCCTTTGACATTTATGTATATTTAAAAGGAATCCTTTTTATATGAAGTGTTTACTAAATGATAAAAGGGAATGTTTTTGTCATACGTATGCGGTGACAACGACTTCTCTACCGCCGTGACCATTATTTGAGTTTTGGCTTCCTCTACAAGCCATACCTTTTTTTTAAAGAAAAATAAATACCATGTTTTACTTTTATTTTATTTTGGTATCGAAAATTGTTTTCATAATGTCTTTATATCAATGTGTTGTATTGATATCTTGTGATTGAATGGTGGAAATGTTATGTTTCCTTTATGCATGTTTTATGTGATACGATTATGTTGAGGTTTTTGGGAATTATTAAAAAGACGGGTGGTTCTGTGATAGACTATGGGCGGGTGAGCCTTATATAGCTCTCCAATGCATTGGGTAACGTGAAGGAGTGAAACATTAAGGTTCTTTCCAAAGAGATTTAGGGAATATACTGTGATGGGTATTCCAAACGTAACCGAGAGGGTTACTCCCTACGTAAGAATGTTATGAATGCCTCAAGTTACCTTTATGTCTTATGATTTCTATGATTTATTCATGATTTGATGAGGTATGTTAAAGTGCTTATGTTTTATGGGTAATGTATGATTTCATTCTTATGTATATGTGTACCCATGTTTCCTTTCTATATTTTTATATCCCTTACTGAGCTTTTTATGCTCATCCCAAGTTTTTTTTTGAAATGTTTTTCACAGGTCAAGGGAAAGGTACATGATATGATGATAGTGTCAAGGAAGTGTCAAGAACGAATCCATGTTTTATTTTAAATATGTTTCCATTGATGGGAAAAAATAATACTATCTTTATGTAACCACTTTGTTTATATGTGGAATGTAATGCAAGTTTTATGATCTAATTCTCTAAAACTGTGAACCCGAAAAGATCCTCAATGTGTAATCATGTAATAACTCAAGATTAAGTAAGGTTTAAGGTTGGGGCCTTATATCAACTACCTCAATTATGTGATCTGTTGGACCAGCTCTAAAGATATGTGGTGTTTACAGAGATCGACTTGACGTAAGGACGTCATCATGTGTGAGTCATTCCATCAAACATTACTCGTACAACGTTCTATAGTAGGTATTGTTTTTATGACTATCTCATTATGTCATTGGAAATTATGAAAATACAATCAATTTTAATAGATTTTATGAATATGGTTTTCCACTCTTATCTATGAACTTTTTTCATAGTCCTTCGGTATAACATCTGAGTTTATTATCACACTCATATCATTCATCCTATAAACCTTCAGAGCTTTTTGAGGAAACTATGGGAGATCAATATTTATTAAAAGCTTTATAATTTCCACATCTATATCAATAATCAACACTTAATAGATCACATTATCATGGAGTTATGAGTATATTTTTCATATAGTTGGTGAGTGTGGTGGTTTCCTATGAGCATCTGAAGAACATGTTTGATAAATACAGTTTCATTAGACTAGAAAAATATTAAAGTAATTTAATATATTACATTCCACACCTTAATGAACCCATTAGTTGTCTTACAGATCAGGGTGTGAAGTTTTTTTATTTAGAATAGTGTGATTAATGCTTTCAAAAGTTTAATGGAAGGTTTCCTCAATACCGAATCTACTAATTCTAGAGCCTGAAAGAGTAAAGACAAAATTATTTGATGAATAAAAAATTATAAATCAAGTTGTCCAAATGAAATATGATAGATAACATGAATATAGATATAGGTAGTTGAGGCCTCATGAGAGAAATTAGAAGACACAATACCTTATGATAGAAATATTTTTCCATGAATTGCATTTTTTGAGATCCTATTTGTTGGGTGAATGATTTTGGGAGTACGTAGACCACAAGAGCTAAAAATATCTCTTTACATTATATGATTTGAATCTCGCATAGTGAATATTGGACTAATATCTCTATTCCATAAATATTGAGATTTCTTGTATGCATGTACATGAAAATTCAGTAACTAATGTACTCGGTCAAAAAAGTCAAACACATGTTGTATGGGAAGCCATCAATGAATGGAAATTGTTGGAATTATTTTATGAGTGAAATCTATAGTTTCATAAAAGTTATTAAATGTCTTATCACTATGTAGTTATGGTTAAATCATCACACCTTGAGATGTTAATGAGTATTTAGTTTGTATTTCATTAAATCATGGTTTTCAATGAGTGTATTTGATGAGGTGAACCGCACGAAAATTAGTCCTTGTATAGAGACAACATCTTACATTTACATGGTCATGTCTGGATTCTCATAGAAATGATAGAGGAATTGATTTCGGTGTCCCATGAATCTCAATGGGATGTTAATCCTGGAATCTCCAAGATGTATCGAGATATGAGATGCTAGTATTGGTTGCATGGGGTGGAGATTTATATTATATGTTTTATTACTGTTTGTTCCATCTATCAGAAGATGAAGGTGGAGAACATGAGGCTTAAACTCTTTCTATAGCTACATCTTGTCGTGGAATGGAAATGGGAAGATGTTTCAATGGATTCTATTTTTCCATAGAGAGGTCACCTCAGGGTAGTGATTTTGTTTAGGTAGTCATTGACCGACTAATGAAAATAGACCACCTACATTCTATTTATGTGACTTTATAATATTATGAGCTAGGAATATTTTATGTCCATGACATCATCTTAAAAAATGGGTTCCCCCATCCTATCATCTTACATTGGGGAACTCTCTTTATATCATATTTCTGGAAGTGGTTTCATATGTTTATGGGGATACAGGTGCTTCTATGAACATCATTTCACCTTCAAACTAATGTTCAGTTGGAAAGGAAAATACAGGTGTGAGATAACATGTTTATAGTATGAATTCATCATTTTTGTGGTTTATTTGGAGAATCAAAACCCACTCATTTTTTTTCTCTTCTAACAATAGGATTTACATACCATTATCTATGGCCCCTTTTGAGGCCATATATGGCTGGATGTGTCATTCACCCCAATATTTGAATGAGGTAGGATATGTATCCCTACAAGGTCCTTGTATCATGAAGAAAATATTGAAAATGAATCCAACAATTAGGAAGTGTATGTCTCTTTAATATTCTACATATAAATTTTATGTCAATCGCCATCGATAACCTCTAGAGTTTTAGGTTGGGGATCATGGTTTCCAACAACTATCTCCCAATATTGGGCAACGATGAACAAGAAGGATAGGAATGTGTATCCTCGTTTGTAGGTCCATTTGATATTTTATTTAAATTTATCTTATTATAATATTATTTTATACTACCAAATATATAGTATACAATGTATGACTTCTTCCGAGTTTCAATGATTTTACAATATCTAGTAGACGGTGTCATATTTTTTATCCTTGGGAGGATGAGTTATATGTCAATTATAAATTTGAGGAGTATCCTATATGAATAATTAACCTATAAATTAAGGACATATATGACCATTAAATCCCATTACAATTGGTTTTATGGAATTAAGGTTGTGTAAAGTATTATACATTGGAGTGTGGGTAGATGTACATTTCTAGTGGCCATAGTTGTTCTTATACTATGATTCTACACCCTAGGAAGGTTACCATGGTGATGAGTTCATTTAACAGGGAATGACTACATGACCCCAATTTTTATCTTTTCCATGGATCCTTTTAAATATATTCTATTTCTTTAATTTCATCCTTTTATGGTTATCCATTTAGGGTATATAGGTTATAGGGGGTGTTTGGGGCATGATCAATTGTCAAAACCATGGCCGATGGAGAAAATAGTCTGGTCAAGTGGCTAGTAGAAACAACACGATCCAATCCACATGGTTACTACTAAACATGAATTTCTAGAGAGTGGGTTGAAGAAGGGCACATGGGTTCCCCTAACCATGTTCCAGTGGAGGTATACCCATGTGAAATGCATGCTGTTTTTAGAAGAGGTGATTCACCTAGTTGGTGCATAGTTTCCCTAACCAGGATTCCTAGTAGTGTTGGGTACCTCTTAAATAGATAGAGGTGCACAATTGGTGCATTGTTTTTCCAAAAACATGTTCAAACAATGTGACCAAGTATTTTTTTTGGAAATTACTTTTATACCTTAAACAATTTAATAACTTTTGTGTCATTTTATCTTACCTCTAGTGGAAAAAATGTTCTACACTCATTCATAGTGAGCTCCCACCATTGATCTAACCTAGGGTTATCAATATATCTTCCTTATAGAGACTGATATAATAATTATTCATCTCATTGGATATACATTGGTAATTTTTTGTTTAATTTTTAGACATTCATTGTTATTAATTACCTCGATCAAACTATTTAGATGATGGATCATGTTACCTATTTCTAGGTTTTTGATCCATTATTCAAATCTCTTCAAATACATGCCAACCTATAGATTAATTTTGGATGAGGATATTTGTACGATCATACATTATGCAGTCTATGACTCATCCCTTACATTTTATCTTTTCTTTTTTAAATTCTCATAGTAGTGCACGTATCGATTTCACCAGGAATGGCCTATTAAATTCATGTTCCTTTATCATTGTTATTAGTTTAATTTTCTATTACGCATATTATATATGTTATCCACCATTTGAGGTTATTATTCCAACAACAACTCCGCCAAGTAAGTTTTTTTCGTTAATTATGTTTTTAGTATCTTTTAATGCTTTCCTAAACCGTTGATAGGGTTTCCTTCAACTTTACCATCATAAATATAATTGTTTAACTAAATATATGAATTTTTAATGTATATTACTAGTAAATAAATTAGTTGAACATTTTATGGTATGTTTTATAATTAATTAATTAATGTTTTAATTGGATATTGGATGGTATACTATGTTTATGACTAGGAATGTTAAAATTAATTTAATTCAGTGGTTTGTATTCATGCATGTAGATCCCATTTCTATGTATAATGAAAGGTAACTGAGTGACCCTTATTAAATTATTGTGAATAAAAGAAACCTATAAAAGAGGTTCATGTCCTTTGAGACTTGTCAGATGTATGATAGGAAACATAATGAACATTTTTTATTATTAAATGTCTTGACTATTACATGTATTAATTGAATAAATTGATCAAGTAAATGGTGCCTATTTCATATGGACCTAGTCATTATTAATGTTTTTTTCATACTTTATCTCACATTGGCTTCCCTATAGAATTACTTAAGTACTCACAGAAGCCATTCTGATTCAAGGATATCGATTTCTACGGGTGAGACCCTCCTTGGAACCCAATCATTGTACACATTTGGATGTCTCATTTGACACCGTATGATCCCTCGCTTTTAATTATTGTATGTCATAGATACACTATTTCGATGAAAAGTGTTGTCTATAGTCATTAGAATCCTTAAACACACCCAATTACCTATTCATTAAAAACCTTCTTTTATCTTGGATGAATTCCTTAGACTCGATCAGAATTATGCTATTATAAACTTCCTTGGTAATTTCCCTAGAGAATACAACCTTTCCCTTATATCTTAGCTACCAATCATTACTAAGATTTCATGACCTCTGAGGTGAAAGATTACGTTGTTATTAACTTGGATCACATTAATTATTATCATTATCGCGGATGCCTTCTTATATTTTGGATCATTTGTCATTATTATTATCAAGTCATGAAGTCAAATCTTGTTATACCTCCAACAAATTACCAATATTATATTGAACATGATTAATAAATTAAATGGTTACATGGTTAGAAACCAGTTGAGAATTTAGTTTGTTATTGGGTATTTAGATTACTATAATATTATTTTTATATGTGCATTCCTCTACACTATTTTAGTTTATATTAAATGTAATGGACGTAATAGATTAGTTTAGGGATGGCCTATTAAGATTTATCCTACTCCCTATATGTGACTCCATTGGTACCCAGAAAAATTACATATATGTTGGTTTTCACAAGGGGAAGCATCCTTTTTTGGGCACCTAATATTTCTCTATTTCATGGGATGGATAATTGTAGAAGATGATCTAGATGGAGCATGAGAAGATCAAATATTTTTTTAGTCATTTTTATTATTTTTTACAGTATGTATTGTCTACATCATGTATGCATGTTTTATAGTTCTATAGAGACATGATATGTATCACCATGCTATTTATATTATTCTACTTGTAATTATAGTTTTTTATTTTCAATTGATTCAAATGTGCCATATTTTTTACATAGTTTCTTATGCGATTTAAAAATTATTATATTTATCTGGTGTGTAAGATTCTAATAATGATGGAATTCATTCCCCATGGATGTAACCTATGCTATTTCTTCTAGTAGACATCCTTTGGTGTTTGGGGAGACTTGCATGAGTCCATATGTTGAATTGGGATCAGGGCACCATTGAGTGGAACCTCGGTTCAGGACATCACATATAAGAGGGTAAAATATGACCCCAAAAAAATTGAGGATTTCAGATGGAACAATGTTTATGAGACTTAAAATTGACGTACTTCAATATCATATAACATTCATCCCCAGTGATATTCATAACAATTCCTTACCTCGAGCCTCAAACTCTATATTTCATAGTGGGTTATCAATAAAACCACTTTTTAGAATATTAATAGTTTTAATACACTATTATATTTTTTAGATATTCTATATCACATATTATGAATTATTAGGTTACACAAACATATGTTCCCCAACTTATCCTAATATTTTATAGTTCTACACCTTCTCACACATAGAGACTCATATATATCAATTCGAATGATGGAGAGAATGTTCTTATTATATGGGAACTCGAGTAAGGTAAATCGATGATTACAACCTAATTTGAAATCTATTTAATAGGATTTTTGTATTTCATCAAGATTTATATTTATCATTTTAGATATACCATCTTTATCACAATGATATGAAACACTTAATATTACCTGTATATCCAATTAATGTTGAAATTTTTTCCAAAACATCGATGTGATCCTAAAATCCTAATCTGTTGTAATGAAATTTGGTACACTGTGTAGCCCTACTATATCCCTTATGTATATCCTGGAATGAAATCCATGTACAAAACTTTATTTTATGTAAATAAAATATATAAGTTGTTATAGTGATCAACTATAACTCAAATAAAATTATGTCCCATCATAATTTCATGGATTCATATGAAAAAATCCATTGGGATGTTCTCCCATTTCTATTCTATAATGTGTTATTGTTTCATCATCGCTTTAGGATTCTATATTTTAGATTAAATTTATTAATATTTCAATAATCTATATACATATTCTATAATATCCTTTTTTTTTTGGTATCCAAACAAAAATTTACTTTCATATTTCTATTTATTTTTATGTAATGTGGATGCATAAAGAATGATAAAATATGTGAATCACCCATAAACTCCTTCATAAAATGTTATTTTGTAGAAAAATATATATGTTACCTAAATCTAATAATTTCATCATATTAAAAATCGATCTTAAAAATATTACCAACTTTTTATATAGCCCCAAATCCTCCTCAAATTCCTCATTGATATTCACATACATTGATAGTGAAGTATTTATTTTAGAAATATAGAATTTTCACTCTTCCTTTATGATTTTATGTCCATTCCTTTACAAATATATGAGAATTAGTAATTTTCCAATCCTGGTAACATATAAGGTTGAATTATAAATTTTACTAAAAGAATCAAACACATTTCTTTAATCCTATAGTGGTATTGTGTTGACATAACGTAATCTTCGATCAAATACATCCATCTCCTTTCAGGTATGTTCATAACATTTTTTATGAATATATACTTTAATTCCTTGTGGTATATATAAATATCATAATTTTCTCTATATATATAATGCCACAACATTTTCAACACAATTTCCATTAATATGTGGTCCAAATCATGTTTTTGGTAATTTTTTCCATGTTTCATTAATTTACATGGATCATAATCTATTACATTTTCATTTTTCTTATGGATTAATCCGAAATACATTAATAAAAAAAATTATATATTAAAAACACTAATCTATTGTGGAAAATGAATTCATGTGTTTCTTGAAAAATCTCTATTGAGGATCCTTAATTATTTCATCACCTTTTCCCCTATAGTGGACCTTCACTCCAAACTCTGTTAACATTGTTAGAGGATTAGAGAATCCTAATACTTTTCTCAGAAATACTTTTCACATCTCACAAAACCTAGAAAACTATTTATTTCTATCACATTGGTTGGTTGTTAAAATTAATTAATTAAATCATTTAATAATTGATACAAAAAATACACCGTCTAATGCGTTAAAATGACCCCATAATGATACTTCTAGCATTAAAAATGCACACATTCTGAATAAGGAATGTAATTTTTCCATTTATAGGATATTTATACCATCCATCCAATAATCTTAATGTTCTTCATCTATCATATAACATATAATAATATTATCAATAAAGACTTTGGTAAATTTGTACATGTAATATATAAATACTATATTAATCAATTCCATAATGATTATAGGGAAATTTGTAAGATTGAGTGGCCTCACAATGAATTCATATTTTCAATATCTTGTGAATAAGGTTGTATTGGGTATATCATTCTTTTGAAAACATAATTGTTGAAAACATGATCAACGGTCAATATTTGAAAAATATTAATCTTATGATAATTTATCAAATATATAATTAAAAAATTGAATATGATATTTGTTCTTTATTGTTATCTTTATGTTCACATTATTCAATGTCGATATTCATTTATCTATCAATCTTTATAAATAAGAACATAAGTGCACCCCATGTTGAATCATATATACATATAGTATGTCTATCCAAATTTTATAGAATTTACATTTTTAATTCCTCAAATTCATTCATATCAATTTTTAAGGAGTCATTGATATAGAAATAACACCATGTATTATATCAATTAAAAACTCAAACATGTTATTAGAGAAAATACTGATAAATTTCTCATGAATTAAAATGTAATTTTCATTAAAAATATGATAATATTCAATACCATGTTATTTCAAAATATTATTAGCTAAATATCCATAATGATTCTGTATTAAGACTAATACAATGAGCTTAATTTCTATATATTATTCATATTCACACTTTTACTGATAAATAATCATGTGTTGATACATGATGTTAAATATGAATTTAATAACCTACAAATTTAAAATGCTTCTGTATGAAGATATCCATTCAATTTTTGAAACCACATCAAATTCAACCAGAGGAAGAATTGCAATATTTTTTAGAAGAGTAATCCAATAAACTTTTATTATTGTGGATTTTTTGACATGGGCCGTAGTTATCCCACCATAATTTGATTTATAAAAAATCATAATATAGTTATTAGGAAGGTGATTCAATGACTTAAGAAAATATTCCACATATAATGGAGTTATCACAACCAAAATAAAATTACACATTTATAGTTATATATTATATGATATTTTTTTATTTCACTATATCATTTTCTTAACCAACTCAAGCAGTTTTAATATCATGTGTTTTCTATTATTCCCATGGCATAGTTTTTTACTAATTTTGATTATATCCATTAACCCTTGGACAATTTTACTAGTTGGAAGAAATCTATTGGGCCTTAAAATCGCATTACATAAGTGTGTTTAGTGCATTTGGATTATCCTTCCTATCATCTCTTTCAATATCCTTCATTATTAACTATTCTGGACAATCACATGCAATATGAAAATATTTTTTATATTAGAAACAAATTCTTATGCCATTATGAATATTTCCCCATGATTAATACCACATATTTGGTATAAAAGAACATTAAAATTCTTCCCACATTGTTAATGCCCATTATTTCTGTTCATAAAACTCTATTTTTTTCAACTATCTTACAAACCGATTGGATAATTTGAGCCTCAAAAATTCATTTTATCATAGAGAGACAATAGAAATTTAATTTTCACAACATATAAAATCTCTATTATAGATAAAACCTTTCAAAGACATTGATTTAACCCACTAGGTAATAATTCAATCATACATTTTGGTTTACTAACAATAATTAATGCATACCATGTGAGTATCGTGATGTTTTCATTATACATTAAAATAGATTATTACTAAATTTTAACACAATTTGAATTATATTTTTATTTTCATGAAAAGTGTTCCCTAAAAATAATTAGAAAAAATAAATTTTTCCAACAATTTTAATTCAATATACTCAATTTCTTCCATGGGATTCATAATCCAAATAATTATTCACCCTTAGTAATTAGATCCATCCAAATGATAAATGGATAAAAAACCATCACATGGTCTTGTCACTAGAGATATGAAAATATATTATTTACTTAATTTATCCATTTATGACTACTTAATTGGACTGAAGACAAAAAAATATTGGTGTATGTTTCCACATAGACGTCACCATAGGATTTTCTTGTTCATTTTTTTAATTAGAGAGCAATATGTTGTTTTTGTTTTTATTCAAAGATTTCACTAGTTAAGAGAAAATTGTGATTTTTTTTAAATATAAGCCACATAAAATTAAATTTGAGAGCTATATGTTAAATCTAACTTATCCAGTATCATTTTCTTATTTCGTTATATAAAATAACATGTTATATATTAAATTATCTTTTTCAATTAAATTCTATTATAATTGGTTTTAAAAATAACGTGAATCACCGAATCATACTCCCTCATATTTCCAAACTCAATGTGGAATAAGGCCCACATTCTATGAACTATGTGAATATCGTGTTAACCCAAATACCATGTATCGGAGTTATTAACCTTTTTTGAATATATAACTGATCTTATATAAACTTATTTATAACCAGACATGGATATCATTTCTAGGAAATAAAATACCCAATACTTTTTCAAATTTTTCCGATGTTTTCATATATTTTAGATTATCATTACGGGTTTCAATGTTTTTTATCTACCCCAAACACCCTAAAACAAGTAATACAATCAGAAGAAATATCTAAAATAAACTATTATTCCAATTTAGGTGACATAAATAAACATATTTTCATAATAAATAATTTTAAAATAGTATTCATATCATTTCAACAATAAATCAAACCTTG
This sequence comes from Viscum album, assembly GCA_963277665.1. Taxonomy (NCBI): domain Eukaryota; kingdom Viridiplantae; phylum Streptophyta; class Magnoliopsida; order Santalales; family Viscaceae; genus Viscum; species Viscum album. The sequence continues at coordinate 1,042,379,247 of OY728164.1, read as the reverse complement.
AAACCTAACGGTTTAGCTTCTCTCATGACAAGCTACATAATAAACCAATTCTACATGTCATCAACATCTCTATCAGATTATTTTACATATCAATCTTAAGAAACATCATGAATAATAATTTTTCTCATAACATATTGAATGGAGATATAATAATATGTGGGATCAGATTCATAGTAATGGGAATCAATAATGATTTTAAGTCATCGTATGATATGAATAGGGGTGTAAGAAAATAATCATTTGTCAATAATCTGAAATTAGGATTCCATACACAAAGAAACGTGGATACTAATACACAAATCATGTATATGATAATAAAATAATACATAATAAATAATACCATGATTAAGAAAAAAACATATGAATGTGGAAGAAATGTATGTTTAGATATCATTCCATAATGGATCAGGAATCATGTTCTTGCCTCCCATAATATAGTGGATTAAGAATCCAATTATTTCCTCCCATAATAGTGTGTATCATGAATGAAATTATTTTCTCCCACTTTTATAGCTTGATATGTAATAAATAAAACTATTTGTTTAAGGCATATAATATTCTAGTCCCACCAATCACATTATGTTAAACTATAAGTATGTGATCCATAAGAACATAAAAATATTAATAATTTCATCTTATCACAAACAACCCATTAAAATTAAAAAAGGTCCATTAAAGATTGTAATTGAAATATAGAATTTTTATTTTTTATTTTATATGTTATTATATGTAATTAATAAGAAATATTTAAATATATTGACATAGATGGGAAACATTTTCATAAGAAAATAAAAAATTACACAGAAATGGGGAAAGATATAACCCATTATTTTTTATGACTTTTAATAAAATATTTTTCAATAAATTGAATATAGGTAACTTTGAAATCGAATTAAAACTAATAGTGTAACAGTCTTAAATAAAATAGATTAATGTTGAAACAAAATTCATTGGTATAGAAAAGATATAATGGATATTCCCCTCATATTTTTGGTAGAAGGACTATGTTGGTCGGAGGTGAATTCATTAAAAATTTCTAAAAATGTTATTAACTTATAAAGAAAGTAAAAATGATTTAATATTTCCCTAAAAACAATTAAATTAGAGAGAAATTCATCTATAAAACATAATATTTAATATTTACAATGACAGAAAGGATTTCTGATTGAAAGTAAGTGGTAAATTCAATTTCTCTTAGAAGAAACACTCTAAATGAATTATAAACCAAATGGGATGAAATATTGAGGGAGTGAATAAAATATATGAATATACTATTAAAATAATATATATATATATATATATATTTAAATTTATATATAAACATAATTTCATTTCCCTAGAGGTAAACATAGTCAAAATAATCATGAATTTTTAATTAGAATGCAATGAAATCCCTTTTATTCTATCAAAACCAACATTAAATAACTTCAACCATATCTATACATAACATAAACATATTTATAAATTATTTTATAACTTTAATCATATATATTTCAATTCATATTATTTAATTATAAGATTTATTTATACATATGATACCTAGTTAATTTTAATATTCAATATCTGTCGACTGTTTTAAAAAAGATTCATAATGGGGATATCAAACAATATTATGTGATACCATGTATATCATTAATATTTTTACAAATATATATAAATCAATTTTTTTAATTATTTCTGTATCCATATTTTAATTTTATGGTAGATATGGATATAGATTGAGAGAACGACATCCATGACATTCATGTTTTCAGTAATTTTCCCATATCCTAAAGTTTATCTTTAATGATTATTAATTTTTTGACATTTTGAGAACCATATAAATGAAATAGATTACTACATAATATAATATATAATTTTAAAATCCATTTTAGAATAATCGATGATAAATGGTGATGAAAACTGAAGTATGTCATTCATTAAGAAGGAATTATGCACTTTACACAAGCGATGCATTAATTTTTTGAATGGTTTGGAGAAAATTAGAATATGGATGTTTAATAAATATAATAATATTTTTGTATAAATATTATAATTATGTAATTATTTTTAATTTTTATAATATGAATTGACAAAAAATAAAAGGTCTATATAAAATATAAATGAAAAAGAGTGATTGGGAATTTTTACCTTACCCTTAAGAAACCCTACTTTTCATATTGAAATAATAATTTTGGAGGAGGTATTTTGTTGATATCAAGATCTCTATGAAATTTTTATGTCTTTTAGGATGTATTTGGAAACTTTTTGGCCAAACTAAAAGTCTAATGGTCTAAGGAGAAATGTGTTGGTGAAGAGAACATTTTATAAGTGAGTGGATTAATGTATTTGTAAAAATAAAATCACAGCTCATGTAATGTGGATATGAAATTTATATTAATAGAGTCGGGATATGTTTTTTCAAGAAAAAAAATAAAAAAAAATATTTTAGATGTTGTTATTAAATTTTTTGGTTTTTATTTCTTTGTTTTAAGACTATTTTACTTGGTTATACACTTTCAATGGTAAATAAAATATTCCATCGGTAACTTTTTTTTAGGAATAAAAAACAATTTCTTAATATTAAAAATATTTATATTTTTATTGAAAATATTGAAACTATTTTAAAATATGAAATTTACAAATGTTTTATAAATTACTATAAATTTAATATATTTATAAAGTATAAAAAAGTTCAAGAAACAATACGCCATAGGTTTAATTGTTTCAAGCATTGGTTTATATATTAGTTTTAAAATAAATAATTGTATTATTTTACTTATAAGATATATTTTATGTCAATAAAATGGCATAAAAATAAATTTATTCATATTTAAATTATGATAAATCAATAAAACAAATGGTAATTTTTTTTAAAAAGTTTGTATTGTTCACGAAAAAATAAATCTTCATAAAGAAAACAAAAAATGAAAAAAATATAATATTTTTATGATGAATCAAATAATAATGTTATTTTATTGAAACTAAAATTATATAATATTAGATTTAAACAAATAAATGAAATATACAATGTAATGAATAATTGAATTTTTATAAAACTAATGTTTAAATATTAAATGTTCTTTTTTCTAATTGAAAAAAATAGAAAATTAAATTTATTTTAAATATTATTCATATCTATAAAATTACACATAATCGTTTATCTATAATTCATTTATTTTCATAAAATAAAAACTAAATGAATATAAAAAGTCAATTTTTAGTAAAGTTCCTTGTGATGAATGAAATGATCTTATTAGATATTTAGCTACAATAAATGAATTTTTATCAAGTAATTATTCTTAAAAATGACCATTATTTATATTTCTAAATGGATTTCATAATTAGGTGACCTCTAATTAGTCTCATCAATTAAACATCACCATTAATATGGTCATATTTACAACATATAATATTAACCTAACAAATTGTTTCATTTTACAATTTAGTTTGGTGTCATGTGTGAAAAAATCTATCCAATTCTATATTTAATAATGGTAAATAAATATTAAAACATAATTTGTTATAATTTAAACTAATCAAGATAATGATACTATACGTTTTTTATTTCATACTATGAAGAAATTTTATAAAACCCTTATTAAAAATCATAGTTATCGATCTGGATCATAGATTGTGGGTATATCAATGATCCAAATTTTTTTTAAACGTTCCTAAATTTCACTAAATAGAAAAAATGATTCCATTTCAATTAGTAAGTTTAATTTTTTCCCATTCATTAACATAATATTTTCTTAAATAATCATATTGAATGAAAATATTATCTTGAGTAAAATAGATATTTATTAAAAAAATTATCTTATTGTGTGATGTTAGCCATTACTATATAGTGGATGTTATCCCACGTCACACAATCCATTACTTTTTATCATGTCAAACCACTAGGTAAATTGGATATCATTGAACACTTTCTCATCCTACGTTCCCAAAAAAATTCATCCTATTCAATTTTACGCATAAAAATTATTAATTAGGAAGTAAAAAAACAATTATGATCAAGTTTTTAGTTAATAAAATAATATTATTATTCGACAATTTAGATTGTATTCAAATTAATTCATTTTATTTTCAGTTACTCTTTAATGTTTTCTATATAATATCTCAAGGTTTCTTTAATGATGATTTAATTTTTTTAGCCTTCCTGAATGTTTATTAATTACTCTCAATTTTTTTAATAATTTGGAATATTGTCTCAAATATCACATGTTATATTCAATAGTTTAATGAGATATATTTTTAATTTTTTCCTTCACAAAAACCAGATATCTGTTATAAGAAAAAAAACATAGAATTTTATTGACTCGCATTTTCTTGATTCATTATTAATTAATGTATTCATTGAAATGTTTATTAATGTAATAAAAAAGTATTTCAATTTTCACATTATTGTAACATTAATATGAAATAAATATATTGTTAATATATATTTATATTGTATGTTATGTTTATTAAATATGGAACAAGGATTTTATATAATTCCATGGCTAAATAATACTATGAGTTATCAACTTATATTTAGACAAAAAAAGGAAGAAAAGAATCCAATTCCCAAAATTGTAATCATGGATTAAGGAATGAATTTATTTTTTTTGTAATAATATATTACAAATCTAACATATATTATTATAGGGAATGAATGAAAATGTGTGACGGAATTGAACAATTTTCATTACATAATATTAATAATATAAATTCATAAATTGAAACTAATCATTTCCAAAATGACTTATAAATCACACAATAATAAATATTTAAATCAAAAAATGGTTCCAAATTTCAAGGGTATATTACACTAAATAAATAAAATCCTAAAATAACTTGATATAATTATATCAAATTTCAAACATCAATCACACATTATGGAATATTATCACATGATTTAACCATATATATATTGACTTTAAAGAGGTATAATAAATGTGTTTTACAGATAGAATTTAATATTGATTCAACAACCCATAAAAAATGAATTTGTCCTCCATTCATGATATTTAAGATTCTCTATGTATAATGAGCATAAAAATCCCATAAAATGGATATCTTGTAATCAAAATGTTCTATTTGGGACTGAAATATAAGAACCAAACATGCAGATGTTGCATAAAAACATATATATTTAAATATTTTTTAGATAATATAATAGTATATATTATATTATTTATTGATTTACTATATTAAAAAAATTATTTAATTTAATTTAATAAGAGTTTAAATAAAAAATGAAATGATATATAATTCAATTAAAAACCCCAATATATTCTTACCATAACTGGTTTTCTCATATCCCAAAGTATCCAATGGAGTTTCCACTAATATCATTTAATCATTATCTATATTATAATATTTATCCACTATCTATTTCTAATGACATTAAATTTTAAATAAAATATCCTTGCAATGATCACTTTCGATAAATGTAATTTATTTAATATTATTATTTCATTCAATTTCACAAAATGCTGTTATTAAAAAAAAGGCAGAAATGAAAATTTCTCCGACTGGACTCTTATACGGGGTTTTAGGTCTATAATAATCATATATATCTATATTAAACAATTGAAAATTTCATTTTTATTCTTAGATATGTTTATCCTCATAAAAAATACAATATTTCATAAATGACTTAATTAACTTGTTATATGTGAAACGTTGACCACATCACTCAAATATATATGTATTAAAATTCATGAGATGATTTTAAATCCAATATAATGGAATAATACTCCCATAAATGTTTACTAGACCTCATATATATATTATATATAAATTTTAAAAAATGTAACATCGATTATCAAATATTAAAAGAGATAGCTATTGAATACATTTAATAATAAATTAAATAAAAATTATTATAAGCATAAATAACATATAATTTAATTTAATTTTAATCATTCTCAATTAAACATTTACCCTGAGATGAAATGGGGTCTTAATACACCCTGCACCATGATTCCTCTAAACTGGTAGAACATCTTGATACACAATGTGTGTGACCCTCTAGAAAATCATCTGTATAGAAGTCATTCATACTCATATAATAATATTACTATATGACAAAATTACGACCCCATAATATATAAATATATTTCATTTTTCTTGAAAAATTCAATGAACACAAAATATGTAATATAGTCTCTTTGTCTCTCTATATGTTAAAAAGAAACATTAGTACATTATGTCATTTTTATCTCATGGTTTATTTATATTTGTTTGACATATTTTATTTATATGAGTTTATCAACCATAACCATTTATTTTCTTAAAGGAATCATAATTCATGTCAAATATCCAATGATATAATTTTCATAAAAATTTATGCAAAAAATAATGTATTGATTATTTATTCCATGACATACCCCGAATAATGAACCCCAGGAGAGATACATTGCCACATATATAATATATCAATGTTTTTATGTATTATAAAATAATTTTATTGCATCATTAACCCTGATATAATATCAAATTTATAGATTAATACACATTATCATGGATAGGATCATCCAATGACACAAAAAACATGTGTTCTTCTTATGGAATGGTTAGTTATTAGGATCTCTTACACATAGGAACACCATATGTAAGCTTCATGATAAAAAGTATTAATGGTTAAAATTATCCATGATTGATAATAAAACATAATATATGTCTTATTAGTACAATTTATATATACTATAGTAGATTTTCTTAATAGTATTTATGTTGTATCATTAGTTTTTAATTATCTTTTGAAACTACTATAATAATTTGATACAATATGTAATATAAATACACTACCCATTGTAGTATATGAAAATGCTCTGTAACTATCATTGTGTGATTAAATAATGCATTTATCACATTTTTTCATGATTTGATACTGAAAAATGAATAGTTTGAGTTAGTTCTAGGTAACCCTCTCATAAAATAGGAATAAGGGTTGAAATAATCCCATTTTAATCTTTAATGAAAGATCATTCATCTTTGGACTTTAAAATATTGATTAGGGATCATATTGTATAATATAATATCATAAATATTCTTTTAATTATTAAGCCTCCAAAATATAAATCATTCATATGATAAGTTGATTTAGTTTTTTTTGATTGGTTCATATATAATCTTATTCCTGAAAATATTTCATATGCAAACCTTCTTATTCTCTGCCCAAAAACGTTGAATGCTGTAAAATAATGAAAATAGAAAATATTTAATAGTCACCTAGAAAAGTATTCCAATAAGAACCTAGGATAATTCTTCATTATAATGGATAATGTACCATATATTCATGGAATGAGATTTTAATGATGATTATAAAGAAACAATAACTTTTGTTGGTGAATCAATAATAAGTAACTATTATTTAATATAAATTTTTTTCCTTTATAAGTGATCAATTTATTTATAGTCCATTCATCCAATATTTTTATTTTAAAATTAAATAAACCATCTTGAAAAATTCCAGATACATATTTCCCACTATATTAGTTATTTAAAAAACATCAAATATACTAAAATAATATAGGTAAGAGGATTAAATATATAATAAACATTAAAATGGTAAAACATATCTTTATAGTTTTATCCATATTATATAAAAACTATACATGTGGTGGAACCTCCACAAAAATCTATTGGTCTTTTCTTGATGAAGTTGTATATAATTAATGATTTTTTATTATTCACAAATGAATTTTATCAACAACATTTATGATGAAAAATGGGGATAAATAATAACTTGGATCATATATAAATCTATAATTTTATTTATGTTGGTGACTATTTTTGGTTCCTTTTTCTAAAAAATTAATCAAGATCATTTCGTGTAGTTTCAAAACATATTGAAATAATAACAATGAAACATTATTTGAATCATCAATTTTATATAATAGAATACAATATTATATATTTTAAAACCTTTCCATCATTAAATTATTGTTAACACGTCCAATAATAATTAAATGTCCATAGATATGTCCTCATGAGGGGAATTATGTATTGGTTGGGGACAGAAAAAATCTATAAAATTATTATTTAGATATTTGAATATAACACTCAGTACATTTTTCCAAAACCATTTCAATACCTATGGATATTTTATACAAATAAAACTTCTCATTGATGGAATATAATGTTTTTGAAATGTCAAAAAATATTGTCAACCAAAAAAATAATTCTTTTAATATAGGGAAAATTATAATCAAATTGCGAATGTAAATTTTATAAACACAAAATTGAAATCCATTTGTAAATAAAATATTTTATAACTACATTAATGTTTGTAATTAAAATAGGGTTTAAAAATCACTATAATTGTAATATGTTTATTTAAGGAATTTATACATAAAAACCATGAAATATTTAGGGGAAAAAAGATCATGTATTTAAGAAAGTTCATCAAAAATAAATTTTCCACTTATTGGAACTTTTTTTATGAAATTTTTAAATAATTGGATGATTTATATCCACTAAGAATGTTTCATATTTATGTTATGTAGTCCCATAATTTTATTAATAGCCTTGAAATCAGAATATATCACTAGTCATTATTGACAAATTAAATAATAGTATGTTCCCAAAACTCTAACCAGTTTATAAAACACTACTTGATATATGACAAAGTTTATAGATTATTAATTTAATATTTCCTAAAAATAGATCATATTATTTTATTATTTCATGAAACCCCTACAAATTATAATTATTCATTCATTAAATTAAATTTCAAAATTCCTCCTAAAATTATAGAGGGTGAGATGATAGGTTTTCTTGACTAATTCATTAAGATAATGATATTACTTGCAAAGAGTTTTCCTCAACATAAATGTAACATTATTAGTTTCAAAACAATATTAATGTGCCCCTAATTTGTATAATTACTTCCAGAATATATTATCAATACTTTTAATCCCATAAAAATTTGATTACCCAAGTGTAGGTTAGGTTCAAAAACATTTGATGGATTTTCTTTTAACACTACCAACCCCAAAATATCAATTATCAAATAATAATATTAGTTCAACAATTATATCTATCAAAAAAAAAATTAATTTTTTAATAATATATTTGCTTTTAAAAACACTTTGATTTTTATTACATAACATAATTTCTTTTATAAATATATATTATACAATACTATTTCCCCAAACACTACCACCAAATATTTTATTATATATGAAAATAATAAATAAATCATTAGTCTAATTGATATTCTAGTATCATTGCTGAGATAAAAGGGACCAAATATTACTTTTTAACGAACCTATTTTATTTCAATGTTTTCTTATAACCATCAACATCCATTATTCTTATTTACTATTAAAAACATCCTAAATCAACATTGGAGAAAAAAATCAACCAGTTTACCCCATCAAAAATATCACATGGCCTTGAATATAATGATGATATTTGAGGATGGTGTTATAGTTTACACTTTAAAATACACAAATATTTTATTAATAACACTTCTCTCAAACTGGTAGCACCAGTATTTCAGAAGATCTCATGGTCTCTCTCATATATATATATATATATATATATATATATATAGTGTCCAAAAACTCTTAAAATTTTCTTTCTATAATTTGTTTCACCTCCATCTTAATGTGAGTAGAATTATTATTCAATATAGATACTACCGACATGAGACTAATTTTATAACTAAAACCACTAATGGGTGGTAAACATGTTGGTACCTCTTTCTTAAAGGAATCATCATAACAATTCATGATGTACTTATCAATATTTTATAATAAGATATTATGTAGTTAGTATTTGGAATCACCTCTTTTTATATTACCATATAATTTTTTTAAAAATATAAAAGCTATCTAGATCACACTATTTTTAAATTTTTTATAGTTTTTCTCAATAAATTTATTTATCCAATATATTTTTCATTAATATATTAAATTTTTATATTATCATTCCATACTATTTTACCACTATTATTTTTATTTTTTCTTTTATATTTACATTCTACATTTTTTTAGTTCTCTTAGATTTTGTTTTTAATTGATGTATGGGGGTTTTATGAGAATATTATTAAGATTAATATATATTATAAGTGGGTATTATTAATTAATTTTTTTTGTGATAATCATACTAATACTTCTACAACGGTTTATTTTGTATAAATATTCATTCATTCATCGAAAAAAACACCAAACGATACCACATATTTTCACATGTTGATGGTAAATAAAATATTCACCTAAATAATGATAATCAACTCTTAATAATAATTCATGTATTCTACCTAATATTGATATTTCGACATCAATGATAGATTTACCAAACTCTTCATTAATAAAATGTATTAAACATTTCTATAACTTCATCCATCAACAATCATATTGTGTCCCTCCAATTGAATCTATATCCATGTATGAAAAAAATTATACCACTTCTATTTCTTATTAGAAATTATTATCCAACATCATGTGATTAATAAATCGCTCTATATAAAATATTATTAATTTAAATTAATATAAATACTTCATATGAATACATAACATGTTTAAAATCATAAATAATTATTAAAATATACAAATTAACAATGAAATATTAATAAATTATACTATATACCCTATGAACCAAAGGCTACTGTTACCAGTCTACCATACTCTTCAACTCCATACTTTGTCAAATTCTTAAGATTATTCTAACGGGCATCTTTGCTATCTTTAATGCTTCTGACATTAGTTAAATCTTATTATAGATATATCGATAGACCGTATCTGGGGATAGTACGAGGTACGAGAATGATCGCACATGATGTACTTATACCCTTTCTCAGACCTCATATATAAACTAATAAAAAGATGCGGGTGTGTATACATGGATAGGAATTGAAGCACTTCTGAGAATATGAATAAACATACATTCTAGATCAAAGATGAACCATCCAGCACTTAACCTGACATCTCAAAATCTCCCCAAAGATAATTTTAGGACAAACTCTCTTCTACCTTATGTACTACATCAACTCTCGATCAACTCAAGAAGAATAAAAATCATTTTATAAAATCCAACACCTGGAGTTTCAAAACTCTATTTTGGAGATAACTTCCATAGAATGACTTGAACATCAACTTCTTTACTTAAAATATTCAACAGATGCACTACAAACCCAGAGATCCTTCTAAACTCAATCTCATCATTTGTTCTCTATTTTGTTATTCTGTTTTACATTTCTGATAAGTGTGTATTTGTGCCATACACATTGTCTTCAATGATTGAACTATGGGATACAAAATTCCACACATCAAACCTCTCTTACTCTTTTTTCCCATGTATAACTATGGAAGAGACAGTGTGTGGTCAGTGTTGTTTATTTTTCCCATGATGAACTATAGTGGAGGGTGTAAACCCTGGACAATTTCTAAAAACTATTGTAAATAGCGATATAGGATATGTATCATGATTATATATATAAGGCCCCAGCCTTAAACCTTACTTAATCTTGAGTTATTACAAGATTACACATTGAGGATCTTTTCGGGTTTAGAGTTTTAGAGAATTAGATCATAAAACATTCATTACATTCCACATATAATCAATGTGGGTACATAAAGATAGTATTCTTCATTCCCATCAGTGGAAACATATTTAGAATAAAACATGGATTATTTCTTGACACATCCTTGACACTATCATCATATCATGTACCTTTCCCTTGACCTTTGAAAAACATTTCAAAAAACATGGGATGAGCATAAAAAGCTCAGTAAGGGATATAAAAATATTGAAAGGAAACATGGGTACATATATACATAAGAATGAAATCAAACTTTACCCATAAAATATATTCACTTTAACATACCTCATCAAATCATTAATAAATCATAGAAATCATAAGACATAAAGGTAACTTGAGGCATTCATAACATCCTTACGTAGGGAGTAACCATCTTTGTTACGTTTGGAATACCCATCACAGTATATTCCCTAAATCTCTTCGGAGGAACCTTAACGTTTCACTCATTCGCGTTACCCAATACATTGGAGAGCTATATCGGGCTCACCCACCCTTAGTTTATCACGTAACCACCCATCTTCATAATAATGCCCAAGAACCTCAACATAATCGTATCACATAAAACATGCATAAAGGAAACATAACATTTCCACCTTTCAATCATAAGATATCAATACAACACATTGATATAAAAACATCATGAAAACAATTTTCAATTCCAAAATAAAAGAAAAGTAAAAAATGGTATTTATTTTTCTTTTAAAAACAAGGTATGGCTTGTAGAGGAAGCCGAAACCCAAAAAATGGTCACGATGGCGGAGAAGTCATTGTCGCCGCATACGTACGACAAAAACATTCCCTTTTGTCATTTAGTAAAATGCTTCGTATAAAAAAGATTCATTTTGGATAAATGTAAAAGTCAAAGGGGTTTATACACCGTATAAAAGAAGGTTGTGTATAAAACAAAATATGCCTCAATGAAAGGAGATTGAGACGAAGTCCCATACCTCGGGTCCGACATGACTCGATCATTCTTTAATGTCCTGAATAATAAACTTGAGTTAATTTCTACTTGCTTAAGAACCTTTTTCATGTTCATTATTCCTTTTATATAACTTATTACCATGTCATGAACACTATGTAATTATTTAAGTTAATAACGGTCGTTTTAACGATCATTGGTACTTGAGCCAAAAATAAACCCTTTATAATTACAAGTTGTTCATGTTTCCATTATATCCAGAATGGTATTCATGATTTAGATATCATATATTTCATATATATCCAGTACATTCAGGAATTTATAATATTACATAATCATTTAGAGGTAAGAAATGAAATGCACCGTTCATGGAGACGGTAAGCCGTACGTACGCATAAACGCTACTTTCATTTCTATTTCATATTTTATAGAATGGAATCATAATGATATAATGGTATATTATAAATACATTATAATATCATATATAATATAATAGTTCCATTCTTTATACGTCCCACATATGGTATTTAAAGAATCAAATCACTTTGAGGGGGCGGTAGTCCGCACTTCCTTAAATGAAGATATCGTGTTTACCCATAATGGTAACCATAAAGGTGTGACCAAAAAGGAAAATACAGAAGATTATGGAAAACATAAGAATATTATATATCATATATAAATATAGTGACATCTTAATGTCCACCTTTGAAGGTGTTAAATAAATGTTGAACAATCATCGTTTCGGGAGGCATAAATTCACCATCCACGGAAACAGTATGTTCGTTAACCATTAGATGTAGGTGTGTGTAAGTGTATCTCGAATCATTATTATAAAAACATCATAGTATATTAAGAATACTGTAGTTGTTACAAAAGAAATGAATAAGAAGAGTTTAGGGGGTTGGAGAACCAAAATAAAACAAAAGGACTCAAAAGAAGACATTACCTTAAAATCGGGTAACTCCCTTTGGTTTTAGCTCAAAGGCTTCCTTGGGAAGACATCTGCCAAAAGTGAGGCTTCAAGGAGTAAGAGAGGGAATTGGAGAGACATAATGGGCAGGTTTTGGCCGAGCCAAAGGCTTTGGGAGTGTGGGTAAGGAGGTAGAGGTGGGGGCCTTTTATAAGAGGAGAGGAGGGGCACTTTTGGAAAGTAAAGATAAGTTACTTTATTTTAAAATGAGTTTCGGATTAAAAAGGTCCCATATTGATACAATTCGATGCTAAGGTGATAAGGGTTCTAAATCCACTCATCCAATTGGTTTTGGCCATGTGTAGGTCTTAGAGTTTACATTATCTTTCAATTTTATTTAAATCGTTAAATAATGAAGTCATCGATGCATCATCATGATGTCATAAATAATATAATTTATTTAATTTCTAAAAATTATAAAACAAATACTATGATGTAGGAAATAGTTTTAGATTTCTAATGAATATTTATAATCAAAAATCTTACTTGTGTAACCCCATATAAAAATTGTTTTAGTAACATAACTCATGTCTGTGTCATTTTTTACTTTAACATTAAATAAAAAGTTATTTATGTCATTTCCCAACCAAAGTGGATCCATGGGGTCCCCAAGTTGACCCATGGCTTGTCCTAGTCGGCCATGACACAACCAATTAGGGTAGTACATGTTTCAATCTCATATCATTTTATTAAAACATTATTTTTACCTTAAACTACATTAATTACCACTAATCGCGATTAAGAACTTAATAAGTTACTATTCACCAAAAAATTATGTTAATCCCATTTAACAACATTTTACTTCTTAAGGACAACCATGTATGTTGGATTTTTGAAATTCAAAACACAATGATGGAAATTTTTCATTTAAACGGAAATATCAGTTTTTATAAGTACCACTTAGTGGTTTCACTATTCATAAAAAATTGAAGTTTTTCAGAAAATTACAAAAATTCACCCTAAGCTATATTTGATATTAAGAATTCAAAAATGAAGTCTATTTTAAAAAATTAAAAACATATAAGTCACATTAATTAATTTAATAATTAATTCCCACTGTCATGAAAAATAGCGTGTTTTTATGGAACAATAAGTATTAAAAGATTAACAGTAGTTTAAGTCCAATTTCAAAGTGAAATTGATTCCAATGACCACCATTGGATAAAATGGTAAAAATATATTATAATTTCACTTCAAAACCAATTCAAAAGATAATATAATCATATAAATAAATTAGATTAAAAAGATGTTTTGAATTAAAATACAACATTTTTCACTATTCACTAAAAAATGAACTTTATCGGAAAAATACAAACAATTCACACAAAGTAAATATTGATGTCACAGTCATATATAATAATTTTATTTTGACAAACATAGCTTATAAAATTGTCAAAAGATAGATTTAAAAAGGGTTTTCCATCAAAAGGCAGTAAAACAATCCTGTAAGAATATTAGTGTATTCTATGCATAAGATTGTATTTATTTTCATTTTAAGCCTCTAAAACACTATCTTAATCATTAATGGACATAGATAAAAATATCTATTATTCATTACTTACTTGGGATGTTACATACTTCCCCCCTTTAGAAAATTGTGTCCCCGCAATTTATTTACTTATCAAATAAATGGGGGTACTTATCCCTCATTGCATTTTCAGATTCCCATGTTGCCTCTTCCATCATGTGGTTTTTCCACAAAACCTTTACCTGATTAATCACCTTATTCTGTAACACTTGATCCCTGTGGTCAAGAATCTGGACCGGTTGTTCCTCATATGATAGGTTCTCTTCCAGATGAACTACTTCTGGACTCAAAACATGAGACGGATCTGGCATATACTTTCTCAACATCGAAACGTGAAAAACATTGTGTACCTGAGATAAACTCGGAGGTAAATCCACCCGGTATGCAACTGATCCAACTCTCTCCAGAATTTCATATGGTCCAATAATCCTTGGACTCATCATTCCTTTCTTACCAAATCTCATCACACTTTTCCAAGAATAAACCATGAGAAAAACATGATCACCTACCTCGAAAGATAGATCCTTCCTCCGGTTACCCGCATAACTCTTCTACCTGCTCTAAGTTGTTCTCATGTGTTTCTGAATCAGCTGATCTTTTTCTGCCATCTCTTCTACCAATTCTAGTCCCATCAACATCCTTTCACCCACTTCATCCTAGAAAGCTGGAGTTCGACACTGCTTCCCATATAATGCCTGAAATGGCACCATCTATATACTGGAATGAAAACTATTATTATATGAAAATTCAACTAAAGAAATATGTTGGTCCCAACTTCCCTGATAATCCATAGAGCAAGAATGTAGAACATCCTCAAATGTCTGAATTGTTCGATCTAACTTCCCATCTTATTGAGGATGAAAAAGTATACTAAAATTTAATTCAGTACCCAACGACTTCTGAAGGCCTTTCCAAAAGTTAGAAGTGAACCTGAGATCACGATCAGATACAATGGAGAGAGGAAGTCCATGTAACATGACTATCTCTTTAAGATACAAATGGGAAAGTTGATCTAGGGATAAAGTATCCCGTATAGCAAGGAAATGAGCAGATTTAGTCAAGCGATCAACAATAACCCAGATTTCATTATTACGTCAAGATGTCTTCGGTAATCCCACAACAAAGTCCATGGATATAGTCTCCCATTTCCACTCTATCACTGGTAAAGGATGAAGCATCTATTTCGGTAACTACCACTCTACTTTAACCTGTTGACATGTCAAACACTTCACAGTAAAATCAGAAATATCTCTTTTCATTCGATCCAACCAGTAATACTCCTGCAGATCTCTATACATCTTAGAACTGCCAGGATGAACTGAAAACAGAGAACTATGAGCTTCACATAACACCTCTATCTTAAACTGTGAATCACAAGGCACACACAATCTCTTCCCAAATCTCAATACGCAATCATTATCAATGTTGAATTCAGGAAACTTACCTTTCTGAACCAGCTCTACCTTTTTCTGCAACTCATTGTTTTGCTTCTGTGCTTGCTTGATTCTATCTGATAGAGATTATATCACTGATACCTGAAACAAAATAGAAGAACTTCCAGCACCAACAACTTCTATGCCAAAGTTCATCAAATCTTTAACCAAAGGATCATGTTCCAAACACAACATTGCTAATGAAGCATTACTTTTTCGACTCAAAGCATCATCCACTTTATTTGCTTTTCCCGGATGGTAATGAATTGTAAAATCATAATCCTTGATTAATTCTATCCATCTCATTTGTCTCATGTTCAATTCTTTCTGAGTGAATATATACTTTAAACGTTTGTGATCGGTATATACTTCACACTTTACTCCATACAAATGATGCCTCCAAATTTTTAAAGCAAAAAAACAGCAGCTAATTCCAAATCATGTGTAGGGTATTTTACCTCATGAGTTTTCAACTGTCATGAAGCATAATCAATTACCTGATCATTCTGCATTAGGACGCAACCAAGTCCTTTCAATGAAGCATCACTGTAGATAAAAAACTCACCATTGCTGGAAGGTAGTTCCAAAACTGGAGCATTCACCAATCTTCTTTTCAATTCTTGAAAACAATAATCACATTCTTTTGTCCAGATAAACATAACACCCTTCCGAGTTAGCTTAGTCATTGGACTAGATAACCGTGAATAATTTCTAACAAACCTTTGGTAATATCCTTCCAATCCAAGGAAGCTACGAATCTCAGTTACATTTGTGGGTCTTGGCCAGTCTTCCAAAACTTTTTTTTACAGGATCAACAGTTATCCCATCTTTAGAAACAATGTGACCAAGGAATGAAATTTGTTTCAACCAAAACTCACACTTCCTGAATTTCCTATACAATTTCTTTTCTTTTAAGGTTTTCAAGATAACCCTTAAATGTCTTTCATGCTCCTCTTTACTTTTATAAAACACCAAAATATCATCAATGAAAACCACCACAAACATATCCAAGAACTCATGGAAAATTCTATTCATCAAGTCCATGAATACAGCAGGTTCATTGGTTAGCCCAAAAGGCATTACTAAAAATTCATAGTGGCCATATCTTGTACGGAACGTGGTCTTTGGAACATCTTCTTCCTTTACCTTCAGCTGATGGTACCCCGATCACAAGTCAATCTTTGAAAAATACTGAGCTCCATGGAGCTAATCAAACAAATCATCGATATAAGGCAAAGGATATTTGTTCTTAATAGTGATGTTATTCAAGGCTCTATAATCAATGAAAAGTCACACAAAACCATATTTCTTTTTAACAAATAAAACAGGATCACCCCACAGTGATCTGCTAGGTCGAATGAAACCTTTCTCTAATAAATATTGCAATTGCTCCTTCAACTCTAAAAGTTCAATTTGAGCCATCCGATAAGGGGGTTTTGAAATTGTCTTAGCATTAGGAACTAAGTCCACAGTAAACTCAACTTCTCGATCTGGTATTATTCCAGGCAACTCATCAGGAAAAAAATCAGGATACTCATTTACCACTGGCACATCATTAATCTGAACAGTTCCTCTATTTTCAACGATGTGTGCAAGGTAACATTCATTTCCATCTTTTACAAGTTTCTTGGACTCTTGATAAGTTATCAACAGTAAGGGTTCATTCTTGTGCACAAACTGAAAGTCTTTCTGAAAAGAAACTTATTTAGCTCTACAGTCAATCTTAGAATGGTAAATAGAGAGCCAATCCATACCCAGGATAACATCAAACTCTACTACAGGTAGAACAATAAGGTTTGCAAGTAGGTTCTTTCCACATATAAGGATAGGAAGATTATTATAATTTCTTTTTGCCTCAACATTCCCCCCATGTGTTTTTACCAAAATTTAAGGAGTCATTTCTTGAGATGGTATTCCCATTTTACTAGAAAAGGTTTCAGAGATGAAAGAATGTGTAGACCCCGAATCAAACAACACACTGGCATAATCTGAAAAAACAAAAAAGTACCTGATACAACTTCATTTGATGGCCCGACATCTGATGAAGTAGTTGCAAAGGATTTCACCACCCCTTTATGCTTGTAGTCTAACTACTTCCCATCACTCAAGCTCTTTTTCGGACACTTGTTTGCATAGTGACCCATCTCATTGCACTTATAACATTTCACTAACTGTAAATCAAATTTGGTCTTACCTTCACCTTGATCCTTTTCAGTGCAATCACGAGACTTATGTCCCATATTACCACATCGGTAGCACTTTCCAGAATTCAAATTACATTCCCCAGCATGCCTTTTGCCACATTTATCACAAACTAGAAACTTAGTTTTCTTACCATCAGACTTTTTTGAATAATTCTTACCTTTCTCCTGCCACCTCGGTCTCTTCTTCTGTTGGTTGTTATAGAACACTAGATCATTAGCAAACTCCATTTCCACCTTCTCAGCACATCGAACAAGCTTTTCATAACTTTTAAACTCATGATAAGCTAATTCCCTTTGATATTTTTGCCTTAATCCTGAGTAAAAACGATTGATTTTACTATCAAGGTCTCGGATAAAATTTGAAGCATACCTTGCCAATCGAGTGAACCTTTCTTCATAGGTAGCGACTGAGTCTTCCTCTTGCCTAAATTCCAAGAATTTCTTTTCCATCCTAAGTTGAACAGCCTTATGAAAATACTTCTCATGAAACATACCTTTGAATTCATCCGAGTCAAGAGCATCAATCTCATCGGCGTCCCTGATATTTTTAACCATAGACCACCACTGATATGCCTCACCCTCCAAACAGTAAATAGCAAGACTAACCTTTTGATTTTCTGAACACCCCATGAAATCAAAAATCTTCTCTAGTGCTTTAATCCACCCTTCAGCTAGCACATGGTCAGATGATCCTCTGAATGATGGGGGATGTTGCCTCATGAAATGTTCCACCACTGACATGTTCCTCTGCGGTTGATCTGGATGATCTCGTGTATGGATACCAACACCATTTATCGCTTGAGTCAACTACGCCATTACAGCAACAAACTGTTCAGTTACAATTCCGACCATCTCAGGATGCTGATTCGGAAGGTTATTTCCTTCTGTATGCCTTCCTAGAACTGCTTCCCTTTTTCCTCTACAGAAAACCATTCTGAACAAACATGTCTTAGAAGAAGCAACATGGTAATCTTCAATTGCTATATCATTTCAAAAAAAATATTTTTGGATAATCATTTAACAGAATTCTAACTCCTAAAGTAATCTATACCGACCTATGATACCATCTATAAGGCCCCATCCTTAAACCTTACTTAATCCTGAGTTATTACAAGATTACACATTAAGGATCTTTTCGGGTTTAGGGTTTTAGAGAATTAGATCATAAAACTTGCATTACATTCCACATATAAACAAATCGGTTACATAAAGATGGTATTCTTCATTCCCATCAATGGAAACATATTTAAAATAAAACATAGATTATTTCTTGACACTTCCTTGACACTATCATCATATCATGTACCTTTCCCTTTACCAGTGAAAAACATTTCAAAAAACTTCAGATTAGCATAAAAAGCTCAGTAAGGGATATAAAAATATGGAAAGGAAACATGGGTACATATATACATAAGAATGAAATCATACTTTACCCATAAAACATATGCACTTTAACATACCTCATCAAATCATGAATAAATCATAGAAATCATAAGACATAAAGGTAACTTGAGGCATTCATAACATCCTTACGTAGGGAGTAACCCTCTTGGTTACGTTTGGAATATCCATCACAGTATATTCCCTAAATCTCTTTAGAGAAACCTTAACGTTTCACTCCTTCGCGTTACCCATTGCATTGGAGAGCTATATCGGGCTCACCCTCCCTTAGTTTATCACGGAACCACCCGTCTTCATAATAATGCCCAAGAACCTCAACATAATTGTATCACATAAAACATGCATAAAGGAAACATAACATTTCCACCTTTCAATCACAAGATATCAATACAACACATTGATATAAAAACATCATGAAAACTATTTTCAATACCAAAATAATAGAAAAGTAAAACATGGTATTTATTTTTATTTTAAAAACAAGGTATGGCTTATAGAGGAAGCTGAAACCCAAATATTGGTCACGGCGGCAGAGAAGTCGTTGTCGCCGCATACGTACGAAAAAAACATTTCCTTTTGTTGTTTAGTAAAACGCTTCATATAAAAAATATTCCTTTTGTATAAATGTAAATGTCAAAGGGGTTTATACACCATATAAAAGAAGGTTCTGTATAAGACAAAATATGCCTTAATGAAAGGAGATTGAGACGAAGTCCCATACCTCGGGTTCGACTTGACTCGATCGTTCTTTAATGTCCTGAATAATAAACGTGAGTTAATTTCTACTTGCTTAAGAACATTTTTCAAGTTTATTATTCCTTTTATATCACTTATTACCATTTCATGAACACTATGTAATTATTTATGTTAATAACGGTCGTTTTAATGATCATTGGTACTTGAGTAAAAAATAAACCCTTTATAATTACAAGTTGTTCATGTATCCATTATATCCAGAATGGTATTAATGATGTAGATATCATATATTTCATATATATCCAGTACATTCATGCATTTATAATATTACATAATCATTTAGAGGTAAGAAATGAAATGCACCGTTCATGGAGTCGGTAAGCCGTACGTACGCATGAATGCTACTTTCATTTCTATTTCGTATTTTATAGAATGGAATCATACTGATATAAAGGTATATTATAATTACATTATAATATCATATATAATATCATAGTTCCATACTTTATACGTCCCACATATGGTATTTAACGAATCAAATCACTTTGAGGGGGTGGTAGTCCGCACTTCCTTAAATGAAGATATCGTGTTTACCCATAATGGAATCCATAAAGGTATGACCAAAAAGGAAAATACAGAAGATTAAGGAAAACATAAACATATTATATATCATATATAAATATAGTTAAATCTTAATGGCCACCTTTGAAGGTGTTAAAAGAATGTTGAACAATCATCGTTTCGGGAGGCATAAATTCAACATCCACGGAAACAATATGTTCGTTAACCATTAGATGTAGGTGTGTGTAATTGTAGCTCGAATAATTATTATAAAAACATCCTAGTATATTGAGGATACTGGATTTGTTACAAAAGAAATGAATAAGAAGAGTTTATGGGGTTGGAGAAGAAAAATAAAACAAAAGGACTCAAAAGAAGACATTACCTTAAAATCGGGTAACTCCCTTTGGTTTGAGCTCAAAGGATTCCTTGGGAAGAATTCTGCCCAAAGTGAGGCTTCAAGGAGTAAGAGAGGGAAGTGGAGAGATAAAATGGTCAGGGGTTGGCCGAGCGAAAGGCTTTGGGAGTGTGGGTAAGGAGGTAGAGGTGGGGGCCTTTTATAAGAGGAGAGGAGGGGCACTTTTGGAAAGTAAAGATAAGTTACTTTATTTTAAAATGAGTTTCGGATTCAAAAGGCCCCATATTGTTATAATTCAATGATAAGACGATAAGGGTTATAAATCCACTCATCCAATTGGTTTTGACCATGTGTAGGTCTTATCCTTTACATTATCTTTCCATTTTATTTAAATCGTTAAATAATGAGGTCATCGCTGCATCATCATGATGTCATAAATAATTTAATTTATTTAATGACTAAAAATTATAAAAAAAATACTATGAT
Source organism: Viscum album (assembly GCA_963277665.1). NCBI lineage: Eukaryota > Viridiplantae > Streptophyta > Magnoliopsida > Santalales > Viscaceae > Viscum > Viscum album. The sequence continues at coordinate 1,042,357,170 of OY728164.1, read as the reverse complement.
GTAAAAAATATTTTTATATTTATAATTAATATTTATAATCAAAAATCGGACTTGTATAACCCCATATAAAAATTGATTTAATAACATAACTCATGTTTGTGTCATTTTTACTTTAACATTAAATAAAAAGTAATTTATGTCATTTCCAAACCTATGTGGATCCATGGGGTCCCCAAGTTGACCCATGGCTTGTCTTGGTCGGCCATGACACAACCAATGAGGGTAGGACATGTGTCAAGATCATCTCATTTTATTAAAACATTATTTTTACCTTAAACTACACTAATTACCACTAATCGCGATTAAGAACATAATAAGTTACTATTCACTAAAAATTTATTTTAATCCCATTGAACCACAGTTTACGTATTAATGACAACCATGTATGTCAGATTTTTGAAATTCAAAACACAATGATGGCAAAATTTCATTTAAACGGAAAAATCAGTTTTTATAAGTACCACTTAGTGGTTTCACTATTCATCAAAAATTGAAGTTTTTCAGAAAATTACCAAAAATTCACCCTAAGAAATATTTGATTTTCAGAATTCAAAAATGAAGTCTATTTTACAAAATTCGAAACATATAAGTCACATTAATTAATTTAATAATTAATTCCCGCTTTCATGACAAATAGCGTGTTTTTATGAAACAATAAGTATCAAAAGATTAACAATAGTTTAAGTCCAATTTCAAAGTGAAATTGATTCTAATGACCAACATTGGATAAAATGGTAAAAATATATTCTAATTTCACATCAAAACCAATTCAAAATATAATCTAATCATATAAATAAATTAGATTAAAAAAAGGTTTTGAATTAAAATACAACATTTTCACTATTCTTTAAAAATGAACGTTATCAAAAAAATACCAAAAATTCACACAAAGTAAATTTTGATGTCCCAATAATAAATAATAATTTTATTTTGTCAAACATAGCTTATAAAATTGTCAAAATATAGATTTAAAAAGGGTTTTCCATCAAAAGGCAGTAAAAAAATCTTTTAAGAATATTAGTGTATTCCATGCATAAGATTGTATTTATTTTCATTTTAAGCCTTTAAAACACTATCTTAATCATTAATAGACATAGATAAAAAAATATATTATTCATTACTTACTTGGGATGTTACAATATATTTGAAATTCTTGGTGGAAATTGATCACCAAGTGGAGAGGTTTAATTCTCGGCTTGTGACTGAACCTCTTTTTTATCCTTTTTATGAACTATACTTTGTTATACACATTATTATCTATTTTTAAATGCTTATTGGTAAAAAAATAATTTTTTTTCATTCACATTGATAGTTTGTTTTGGTAAGTGTGTGTATGTGGTTAATTTAGTATGCTTGTTTCAAATGTTGAAGAAGGGTTTTACAATAATTCAAATAAGCAATAATCACCCATTGAGAAACCTGTTGACAAATAAGACACTTATATCACTACTTCCATAATTAAATGGGATGCTTTCAAAATTTGGGGGATCTTTAATATAATGTATTTAACATAAATATTATGTAGTACGTCAATTTACCCCCCCCCCCCTTATGAGGTTCCACTCCGACCAACATTTTCTATCAATGGTTGTTAATTAATTTTTTATTACTATTAACTAAAATGTTGTGAAACATGTCAAATTCTTTAACTGTGATTTTAGTTGTATCATAATGATCTTAAAATTTATGTCATATCTAAATTTTCAGTTCATTACAATTCTAGTAAACAATGGATAACCTAGTTGAGGGTGATGCTACTAATAGACTACCTTTTGTTACTGGAAATAACTATGCTCAGTGTATATAAAAAAATAAAATGTTTCTATAGAGCATGATAACAGACATCTAGGACATAATTGAAGAACAACATGTATTACATATTATTGTATGGGACACATGGTCTTAGCTGACTAAGGATACATAATATAATAATTGTAAGGCAATGAATGCATGGTTTTGTTCTCTAGGTGATGAAGAATTCAATAGAATATCTTCTTTTAAAACTGCATATGAAATTTGGGATACTTTAGCTGTTTCTCCTAAGGGAACAACTAATGTTAAAGAAATGAGATTAAATACATATACTATTAAATATGATAATTTTATGATGAAGCCTGATGAATATATCGATGAAATGTATCTCGGGGTTAATGAAATTGTTAATACCATGAGCCTTCTTGGAAATCCAGTGGACAACAAGAATCGGATTATGAGACTTCTTTGATGCCTACATGAAAAATGGATAGGAACTTATATTTCTATCTGAAAATCTTGTGGCATAGGCAAGCTACCTGAGAAAGAAGTAATTGGAAAGCATATGATGTACGAAGAAGAGCTTAAGGTAAATCAATAAGTAGATGAATAACTATGAATGAAATCAGTATCATTCAAAACATCCATCTCAATGAAAAAGGTCAAAGAAAAGGCTCATGCTCCAATATACACATCCACTATTGAAGACTCAGAATCCCATAGTGATGAAGAGATGACTCATCTTGCGAGAAGATTAAAGAAGTTCTAAAGTGAGAAAAAGTTCTCTAGAATGGTGAACTCTAAAAGAAGGTATGATAATAAAGGAAAGTGAAAAAATGATAGAAAATATATTGATAACTCAAATGATATTGTCTGTTATGAGTGGAAATGAAAAGATTAGGTGAATATTGATTGCCCCAAGCTGAAATTTATGAAAATGTATGAAGATAAGATAAAAGGATATACAAAGTCTATGAATGCTATGTGGAGTTCCTCCGAAGATAACTCAAGTTGATTTGACACTTCTGATATTGAAAATAACAAACATTCAAACATGTGTTTCATGAAAGAAACATCCGAGGTAACACCCAATTCTAATGTACATAATGCTTACTATTCTGGGAATGAGAGTGAAACAAACAATGATGAAAATATTACTGAGGATGAAATATTTGAGTAATGTGGAATTATTGAGGACACCTTGAATAAATTAACGGATAAATATAAATTATTGAAAAGACAACATGATTTAAATTCAAATTATAGGTTTGATCTGAATATTAAAAAAGAAAAAAGTGCTCAACTCTTAAATGAAAATGCTGAACTGAAATTATCAAATGAGTAATTAAAAAGAGATCTTATGAAGTTTTCTACAGGTGAATATACCTTGACTCAGTTACTAGGAAAATATGTTGCTCTGAAATACACAAATTCTCTGGGATATCAACCAAGATAGAGAATAATTATTAAGAATAAATTTGTTCAAAAATCTGAACAGTTCATTACTAGTTCAAGTTCTAGTCCATTTTTTGAAAAAAAATCCAATGAACCACACAATGTGTTTATATATCAAAACATATCTGTTGATTATATGAAACTTGTGAGAAAATTATGGGTTCCTGAATTTTAACTTTCTATCATCTATAAACCCCTGAAAATCATAGTACCCATGATACCCTACAGAAAATCTGTTTTGCAAGAAACTGTTTAAAGTTCTACTTTAAAACTATATGGTACATGGAATGTGGATCTTACAGACACAAGAAAGGATACTACAAATGCTTCAAGAGAATAATTAATTTTGACAGAGGACATGTTATATTTGGTGATAATGCAAGAGGGAATATAAACGTCTTAGGCTAAATTGGTAACCCTAATACTATGATAATATAAAAAGTACTTTTTGTTGATGGGTTAATGTATAATTTACTATGTATATCTTAGTTTTGTGATGATGGTTTTAATATTAAATATGAAAATGATGCATGCAATGTTTTTAATTCTAAAAATGATTTAATATTCACTGCTCTTAGAAATGAATATATATATGTTTTTGATTTTAATTCTTTAGCTAGGGAAAATCTTTCATGTTTAAATGCTTCTCATAAAGAGTACTGGTTATGAAATTAAAGATTATGACACAATAATGTACACTAATATAGGAAACTAACTAGGAAATTTTTAGTTAGAGAATTACCTAAATTAGAATTCCCACTTAACAATGTTTGCAATCCTTGTCAAAAGATAAAACAACACAAAGTTTCTTTCTAACCAATGAAAGAAGTTTCTACTTCTGAACCTCTTGATTTGGTTCACATGGATTTGTTTATACCATCTATATATTCATGTTTAAATGGTATGCACTATTTTTATGTTCTTATATATGATTTTTCTAGATATACATGGGTATAGTTTCTAGCTCACAAAAGTGAAGCATGTTCGTACTTCATTAAATATTCCAAATCTATAAAAAAAATCATAGCGGCCTTAGAATTAAGTCCTTCAGAAGTGATCATGGCCATGAGTTTGAAAATCAGGAATTTGAATCTTTTTTCTCACAAAATGGTTATACACACTATTTATCTACTGCTAGAACACCCCAACAAAATGGAGTTTGTTGAATGAAGAAATAGTACACATCAAGAAATTTCTAGGACTATACTAAATGAGTATAATCTACCTTTCTATTTTTGGGCCAAAGCTGTTAATACGGCTTGTTATATTATCAATAGAGTCTTAATTAGACAACTTCATAAGAAGTCCCCTTTTGAACTCTGGAATAATAGGAAGCCTATGGTTAATTACATTAGTGTTATTTGTTGAAAAGTCTTCTTCCTTAACACTAAGGATAATCTTTACATGTTTTCATCCAATAGTAATGAAGGAATTTTGCTAGGTTACTCAATCTATAGTAAATACTATAGGATATATCATAAGATAAACAAGTGTGTGTAAGAATAAATTCATGTAAAATATGATGAGACTTATCCACATGATCGAAAAATCTCTGTTGAGCTCCTTGAAGAAGATATCTCAATTTTGGACCTTAATGATAAAGATAGTTATCCCTTGGTGAAAACAACTAGTTCTGTAATTTCTCTAGAATCGATGCATAATGAATTTGTACCTATAGACATTCATGAGGAGTGTCATTCAACTATATCCAGAGGTATTAGAACTCTCAAGAATCATCCTTTAGATATTTTAGTAGGTTATTTGAAGAGACAAAAACAAACTAGAGCTTCTCTAAGAAAACAGGTTGAACATCAAGAATTTCATTAACAGCTTGAACCTAAAAACATTGATGATGCAATCAATGATTGATTCTGGGTGATAGCTATACCAGAAGAAAAAGATAAGTTTGAAATAAATAATGTTTAGGAATTAGTAAAATGACCTAAAGACACGTTGACAATATGCACTAAATGGGTATATAGAAATAATGTTTATGAATCTAGAATCATAATTAAAAATAAGGCTTGATTAGTTGCACAATTATATTTTCAAGAAGAATGAATAGACCATGAGGAAACATTTTCTCTAGTAGCTAGACTATAAGCTATTAGGATACGACTTGCTTATGCAGATCATCTAAATTTAAATATTTATAAAATGGATTTCCAATGTGAAATTTTAAATGGGTACATAGTTGGAGATGTATTTGTTGAACAACAGCCTGGTTTTACAAATCCCCATTTTTTAAATCATATTTTTAAACATTCTAATGCATTATATAGTCTAAAACATGCTCCAAGTGCTTGGTATAATAGACTTAGTTCATTCCATATTTCAAAATGATTTACTAAAGGAATTGCAGATCCTAATATTTTTATTAAAATTAATTCCAAATATGTTTATGTTTGGCAAAAATACCTCAAGGTAACATTGCAGTATTTTTGGGTTGATTGTGTTTGCTGACAATGATGGTTTTCATGGATATTTTCCAAGTTCCCAAGAAGTTTTTGACAATCCTTGTTGAAAACAAACAATGATAAAGGAATGGACGATCTGGAGGCAGTACAAAAGAGCAGTACAAGGTGGCGTCGTTTCCCAGTGTTTGCCAAATTTTTGGGGTCCAAAATTTTGAGTTTAGTGAGCATCGCGAAAATAGGATTTCCATAAAGAGAATAATTTAATATGGCAAAGGGGTGAATTTCGTGAAGATAGGATGCATGGATTGGATTTCGCGAAGACCAGAAAATGGAGGCGGTGATGCTTCGCGATTACGTCAAAGTTTCGCGAACAGCAGAGTTGAAGTGCATCGTGGTGGTGAAGGGACTTTCGAGGGAGCTTCGCGGAGAAGGCGCGAAGGAATGATGACGGTGATCCTTGGAAATTACGACGAGCTCTGTGAATGGAAATTTGCCATGGTGCTTCGCGATTTGGACAGAATTCCGGCGAAAACATCGGAGTGTTGCGATTTGAGATGACGTGGTGTTGACTTTGCGGGGAAAGTTCGAGGGTCGGTGGAATCACCAATAAATAGAGGCCGACCCCCTCGAGAGAAAGAGAGAGATTTTTCAGAGAATATCCTTTGCTCTCGATTTGAAAAGGTGGTTCGCGGAGCCAGTGTGCTTCGCGAAAGAGGAGCTTCGCGGCGGCTACAGTAGCTCCACGAAACCTGCGACCGCCGCGTTGGCTTATTAAGCTTCGCGAGGGACGTTGCTTTGTGATGGCTTGAGATTCGCGGTAGTGCTTCACGAAAGTGATTCACGAAAGTGCTTCGAAAAAAGGTAGGAGCTTCGCGAAGGCTTGTTTGAGCTTCACGAAATTGGGAGCTTCGCGAAGTAGGGTGCTTTGCGAAGGTGTTTCCAAAAGGAATTGCCAAGTGTTTAGTGGCAAAAAGGTATTCATCAGTGGATGAAACTTGGACATTAACAGAGCATCCATCATCAGTTAAGGATGCATTCTTTCATGAAAATGAAGAGACCTATAGGTCTATAAACTGTGAGTGAATCCCTTCACAGAGCAGTGAGCTTAGGAAGAGGAAAAAGGTGATCCTCTCCACCGGCAGTGAGCCAGAGAGAGAGAAACAGGGAGTGAATGTTGGGAAAGCAGTGAGCTGACCCTAATCATTGTAAAGGCAGTGAGCATGGGCATAAAAGTGATCTAGCCCGAACATTGTAATCCATAGCTAGTGATGTTTAATTGAATTGGTACGACCGACAACTTGTCGGCGTATGCTCCTTGGACGTAGCCCTTTACGGTGAACCAAGTAAAATTGTTGTGTCCTGTGCATGCTTCACTTTCTGTTTACATTGTGCAATAGGAAAGAGAGTGATGAGTGTTTTTCTTAACAGCGAAACAAGATCAGAAAGGGCGTTAATTTTTAATTAGTCATACCCTGATTCACCCCCCCCCCCCCTCTAAGGGTATTCAGCCTTGTGGACCTAACAGTTGGTATTAGAGGGAAAGGTTGATATTAGTTCTTCTCTAAATGGAGGACACTAATCATAGAGGGATTCTGATCTTCGACGGATGTAATTTTCAGATATGGAAGAATCAAATGTAACACTATTTCCGATCTTTGGGAATGGATGTGATTTCAGCAGCGATGCATGGTATCACAGCTGATATTACTAGTGGTGCATTATCAGAAGCAGAGCATAAAGAGTTGGATGCTGATTCCAATGTAATCAATTCCTTAGGGGGAGCCCTTTCCAATCCCATATATACAAAGGTGATTTCATGAAAAACATCACATTCCATGTGGGAAAAGCTTTTGAATGTTTATGAAGGGGATACAAAAGTCATAGAGGCAAAGCTGTAAGTGTTGTGGAACAAGTATGAAGATCTTTGAATGAACCCGAATGAGTCTATTGATGCATTCATTGACAGGGTAAATGTCGTGGTAGAAGACATGAGGGGTCTTGTAGAAATTATCGAAGATATAAAAATTGTGAAGTGCATCTTGAGAAAGCATCCACCTCGGTTCAATCTGAATGTTTCTGTTTTGGAAGCTAAATACCCAAAAGAACTGATATTGGATAACCTGCACATCACTCTTGTTGCATATGAAATGAGAAACGATTATAACAAGACTATGGAAAAGGGGAAATCCAAATAGGTGGAATTCAAGGTCATGAATAAACTCACCATTGAAGATTCTAATGATGATGAAGAGACAGATGAGGTGATGTCATTCCTTTCTTCAAATCTGCAAAGAGGAAGAGGAAAGTTTAAAGTTAAACTTCCACTAGCATGCTTTCGATGTGGAAAGGTTGGTCATCTAGCGGCAAGATTCCCCAAGAAATTTCAAGATAACTATGATGATGATGATGAAGTAGAAATTCCCAAGAAGAAATCTTCAGCCTATGTGAAAGGGAAGAAGGAATTCAAGAGAAATTTCTTCAAGAGGAAGAATCTTCTTTCACAAGAAATAGAAAGTTCAGATGAGTCTGAGGATGAAGAGGTTGAGGAGTTTGAAAATTGTAAAGATCATAGACAAAATGCTATGGTAGCGGTCGTCGTTAGTTCTCAAGAAAAGGAAGAAACTAACGTTGGAGAAGAGGAAGAAGAAGTTAAAGGAAGAATTGATATGGAAGCCGAATTGGAAGCATCTCTTGAAGAGATAGATCTTTGGAGAGCCAAAAAGAAGAAAGCCAATAAAGTGGTTCGTGATGCCGAACTCTATATGCAACAATAGGATGATGAAAAGTTAGAACTGTTAGAAGAAATTGAAAGGCTAAAATCCTCAATACCAGAGAGCGCAGAAAATATTGTTGAGCATAATCTTAGAATTGAGGAACAAAATAAGGAAATTGATTGTTTAACTAACACAGTAAAGGAGCAGGTCCGACGTATCAAAGAACTTGAAGAAGAAGTGGTCAATCTGTGACGAAAAATGAAGGATCAAGAAAAACTCTTGACCCCCAATGTGATATCAGAAAAGCAGGCCATTCAGAAGACAGAGAAGATGAAAGAGGAGGCTCGTAGTTCAGTAGGAGTGAAGCAGCAAGAAAGATCAAATGCTAAGGTTGATTCAAGGCTTGATAAGAAACAAAAATCGGTGGCAGTTAATTTCAGACCGCAAGCACCCGTCCTGAAATTGATGGTTGATTTGGGCACAAAACAGAATTAGAATATTCATAGATCCCAAAGGGAAAATTGTAGTTCTGAAGTATCATGAAGGAATGTATCCTATATCAGGTGTTATTGCTATGGGAAAATGGGACATTCACTGTATGTGTGTTCCATAGCCAAGAGATATAGAAGGGAACAAGATCAGAGATGGCAGCCAAACAGCGAACGGTTTTCCAGAACATATTTCGAAGGACACTATTTTTGGTGCGGAGGATTAGGGAACATCGCTAGGTACTGTACTTCGACCATTCAGAGAAATATGGCAAAGCAGAATCAAAACGTTCACAAGTAGCAGATCAATAAACAGACATGTGAGTTAAAAACGCAGAATAGATTTGTGGCTTTGCAATATGAGGCCGTTCCATCATACTCTGAGAAAGAACATAAGTCTCAATCCATGACGAGTGTGAATAAAAAAGTATGGACCAAACAGATGAAAAATGTGAAGGTTGTGGTGGCAGAGATTTCCCTTTAATGAATCAGATCGATCTGGTGTTTGGATCCTTGACAGTGGTGGCACATCCCACATGATGGGTAATAAGGATCTTGTTACATGCATCAAATATTACAAAGAAGGAGTTTTCAAATTTGGAAATGATGAAGGACTGAAGATTATTGGCTCAGGGAAAGCCATGTTTGGGGGTAAAGAGATGAGACATGCTGATGTCTTGGTAGTAGAGGGTCTCAATCATAACTTACTCAGTGTCAGTCAACTATGTGACTCTGTGCAATCTATCCGATTTACTGAGAATATGTGTGTTGTGAAAGGAAAAGATAGAGAAACTATTCTGTAGGGAAAAAGGTCAAAGGGAAATCTCTACCTTGTAGGTGGGGAAGAAGATACATGTCACTTATCCAGAGAGGAAGAAAACCAGCTGTGGAATAAGCGACTTGGTCATCTATGCCAACCATCTATGGAGGATCTCATAATTTGTGATGCAGCTAGAGACCATCCCAAGCTATCACGTGATCGCACAGATACATGTGATGCTTGCCAACAAGGGAAGATCATCAGAAAGACATACAGGCCAAAGGAACAGAAATCAACTAGAGTGCTCGAACTGGTTCATGCTGATGTATGTGGACCTATCTCACCACGAGCTATAAATGGGCAAAGGTACTATGTCCTTTTCATTGATGACTATAGCATAATGGCGTGGGTATTCATTATTACCCATAAGACAGAGGTGTTCAGTTGCATAAAGCAGTATAGGAGGGAATCAGAAAAGATGCTTGGGCAGAAAATTCGGAAGTTTCGTACTGACAACAGTACAGAATTCACAAACAGTCAAGTTGAAAACTATCTTGAGAAACATGGGATAAGGCATCAAGTTTCATCGGTAAGAACTCCCAAACAGAATGGAGTGGTTGAACGGAGAAATCGGATCATCAAAAATATGGCCAGAACGATGCTTATTGATAAATACCTACCCGAGAAATTTTGGAAGGATGCAGTTTTGACATCGGTCTATGTTTCGAACAGGTCTTTGTTTTGTCCAAAGAAAGGGAAGACTCTGTATGAAATGTGGTATGGAAAGAAGCCGACATTGAAATACTTTAGAATCTTTGTAGGTAAGTGTTTTATTCTCAACAAAGAAAATCACAGGAAGTTTGAGGCCTGAAGAGATGAGGGGATATTCCTTGGATACTCCGGGAAAAGCAAAGAGTATAAATGTTTCAACAAAAGGCTGGGAAAAATCATTGAGAGCAATGATGTCACTATTGTTGAAAATGAACAGAATACTCAACGATCCAGTGAACAGTTCCTGGAAGAAAGTGATGATGAGGTAAGCAACCCAGGGGGAGCAGAAGTGGAAGAAGATTACTCAAAAGAAGATACTGATGATGAAGAAGAAAGTGTCAAGTCTGTGCCTGTGAGGAAGCCAAAGAGTCGAGTTAAATTGATAGGCAGAATATCATTGGTGATCAAACATCTCTAGTTCAGACTCAAAGAATGAAATCATCACAGCAAACATTGTTTTTGTTTCAAGTGGAGCTGAAATTTTTTTCTGATGCAACTGAAGATGAAAACTGGGTTCAGGCTATGAACGAAGAGCTTGATCAGATTGAGAAGAACCAAACATGGGAGATTGTTTCGAGGCCAGCAGACAAGAATTTCATTAGGACAAAATGGGTCTATCGTAACAAGATGAATGAAGAAGGCATATGGATTCAGAACAAATCATGACTAGTGTGCAAGGGGTACCCCCCAAATTGAGGGAATAGATGTAGATGCGACATTTTCACCAGTTTCAAGGCTGGAGACAATCAGATTATTTTTGGTCATAGTAGTGCAACGAAAGTTCAATGTGTTCCAGATGGATGTCAAATCTGCATTCTTGAATGGGGTTCTGGAAGAGGAGGTGTACATTGAGAAGCCAGATGGTTTTCTCATTCATGAGGATGAGAACAAAGTTTGCAGGCTGAAGAAGGCATTGTATGGGCTGAAACAAGCATCAAGAGCATGGTACTCAAGGCTTGATCATTACTTGAAGAAGCTTGGTTTTCTGCGTGGATGAGTTGATTACAATCTCTATTTCAGTAATGACATTAATCAAAGGATGATGGCATTGGTTTATGTCGATGACATAATATTTGGCGGATCAGATGAAGCTCAGTGCAGACAGCTTTACAAATTCATGAAAAATGAGTTTGAAATGTCAATGATTGGAGAGCTAACGTTTTTCCTTGGTCTACAGGTGACATAAAGAAGGAATGGAAGATTCATTTCTCAATCTAAATATGCCAAGGAGGTCCTGAGAAGGTTTAGAATGGAAAATTACAAGGAGATGAAGACTCCAGTTGCTACCCGGATGAAATTATCAAAATATGAGGATGGGAAGGCAGTTAATATCAAAGAATACAGGAAAATCATTGGATGTTTGTTGTACTTAACCGCAACAAGGCCTGATATTGTTTTCACCACATGCCTAGCAGTGAGATATCAGAGTAATACCAAGGAAATTCACATGCTCAGAGTGAAAAGAATACTTCGGTATATCATGGGAACAGTGGAAATCGGCTTGACATACAACGACAAATCTCATACAGACTTATTAGGATATACTGATGCAGACTGGGCTGGTTCAGCAGATGATAGAAAATCAACATCAGGTGGTGCATTCTATCTTGGTAGATTGTGTATTTCTTGGCTAAGCAAGAAGCAAGATTTCATTTCATTTAGCACCGCAGAAGCCGAGTATATTGCGGCCACTCAAGAATGCACACAGTTATTGTGGATGAAGCAGCAGCTTGATGATATGGGAGTTTATATGAAGTCTCCGATCGGAATCCAGTGCGACAACTCAAGTGCTATAAATCTTATCAAAAATCATGTCCATCATTCAAGGAAAATGCACATTGAGATTAAGTATCATTTTATCAAGGAGAAGGTTGAGCAGGGAATCATGAAGTTGGGGTATGTGCCTACAGAGCTATAGGTTGTACACATTCTGACAAAGGCCTTACCCAAGGAAGCATTTGAAAGGCATCAGCTGGCTCTAGGAGTTCAGTCGATTCCCCACACTTGAAACCGTGTTGATGTGGTCCTCCCTCTCCCCGAGGTATGATGTGTTTTCCCCTAATGTGCTGATTTGCTCTCTACTCTATTACAGACTGAAAAGGAATGCCTTTGGGTTCGTTGACAAAGGGGAAGAAAATAGTGATTGTTCAAGGGGGAGACAGTGTGGATATTTGAGAAATCATAACGGATACGGGGAGAAGCCGACAGGTGGAGCAGCCAGATATGGGGAGTGCAATGAGAAAGGGGGAGCATTTAAATCTGGTGATGCTTGAAGTGATCGATCATAGCATAGATATCATGACAGCTGAGGATCGTGATAAAAGCAGAAGAGTGATGTTGGAATGGTGTGAAAAGGTGTCTAGCTATCACCAAGTGAGATCAGTGTGGTTCAACAATTGGTATCAATCTATGAATTGGTATTAGGTTGTAATCGACAATTGGTGTTTTACATGAAGTGATTCATTGATGATCTTTTCATACTACTCTTGATTCTAACGTCGAGCATTGCTCATGTGGGCTTAGAGTACGTGTTAAGTGATTCCTTGAATGCTATCATAATCGCAAGAGGCGAATGGTGGTAGCGATTGGAAGAAGACTCAGTGAGGTATCAAAGTGCAGAAAATATTTCTGAGCAGAGTTGTGAAAAGTTGTCAACAAACCCAAAGGGGGAGATTGTTGGGGAAAAATCCCTCAAGGTAATATTGCAGTATTTTTGGGTTGATTGTGTTTGTTGACAAAGTAGGTTTTCATGGATATTTGTCAAGTTCCCAAGAAGTTGTTGAAAATACTTGTTGACAAAGAATGATGATAAAGGAAAGGACGATCTGGAGGTGGTACAAAAGAGAAGTACATGGTGGCACCCTTTCCCAGTGTTTTCCAAATTTTTGGGGTCCAAAATTGTGAGTTTAGTGAGCATCACGAAAATAGGATTTCCATGAAGAGCATAATTTAATATGGAAAAAGCATGAATTTCACGAAGATAGGATGCATGGATTGGATATCGCGAATACCAGAAAAATGGAGGCGGTGATGCTTCGAGATTACGTCAAAGCTTCGTGAACGACAGAGTTGAAGCGCATCGCGGTGGTGAAATCGACGCGAACAGAAAATTGTCATGGTGCTTCGCGATTTGGACAGAATTACGGCGAAAACTTCGGAGCTTCGCGATTTGAGATGACGTGGCGTTGACTTCGCGTGGAATGATCGAGGGTCGGTGGAATCGCCTATAAATAGAGGCCGACCCCCTAGAGAGAAAGAGAGAGATTTTTCAGAGAAGATCCTTTGCTCTTGATTTGTGAATGTGGTTCGCGGAGCCAGTGTTTTTCGCAAAAGAGGAGCTTCGCAGTGGCTATTGTAGCTCCACAAAACCTATGAGCTCCACGTTGGCTTATTAAGCTTCGCGAGGGACGTTGCTTTGCGAAGGCTTGAGCTTCGCGGTAGTGCTTCGTGATAGTGCTTCGGGAAAGTGCTTCGCGAAAAGGAAGGAGCTTCACGAAGGCTTGTTTGAGCTTCGTGAAATTGGGAGCTTTGCGAAGTAGGGTGCTTTGCAAAGGTGTTTCCAAAAGGAATTGGCCAGTGTTCAGTGGGAAAGAGGTATTCATCAGTGGATGAAATTTGGACATTAACCGAGAATCCATCATCAGTTAAGGATGCATTCTTTCATTCAAATGAAGATACCTATAGGTTTACAAACTGTGAGTGAATCCCTTCACAAAGCAATGAGCTTAGAAAGAGGAAAAAGGTGATCCTCTCCACCGGTAGTGAGCTAGAGGGAGAGAAACAGGGAGTGACCCTTGGGAAAGCAGTGAGCTGACCCTAAACATTGAAAAGGAAGTGAGCCTGTGTATAGAAGTGATCTAGCCAGAACGTTGTATTCCACAAATAGTGAAGTTTAGTTTAATTGGTACGACTGAAAACTTGTCGGCGTATGCTCCTTGGACGTAGCCATTTGCGGTGAACCAAGTAATATTGATGTGTCCTGTGCATTCTTTACTTTCTGTTTACATTGTGCAACATGAAAGAGAGAGAAGAGTTTTTTTCTTAACAGCGAAACAAGATCAGAACGAGCATTAATTTTTAATTAGTCATACCCTGATTCACCCCCCCCCCCTCTCAGGGTATTCAACCTTGTGGACCAAACAGTTTTAATAGTAGTGATTTAGGTAGATTTCATTATTTTTGTATCCTCTAAAAATTCTTTCTATATTGATTTTTCAAAAATGATGCAATATGAATTTGAAATGAGTTTAATGGGGGAACATAAATTTTTCCTTGGATTTCAAATTTTTCAAAATAAAAATTGTATTGTTTTAAATTAGAGAAAATATTCGAAGGATATTTTAAAACGTATTGTTTCTGGACTATAATAAATGTATTGATACACCTATGAGTACAACCTGTAAGTTGGATGCTGATGAAACTAGTAAACCAGTAGATCAATCCAATTGAAAAGGTATGATTGGAAGTCTACTTTATCTTACTGCAAGAAGACCTGATATTATGTTTAGTGTATGCATGTGTGCTCACATTAAATCCAATCCTAAAGGGTCTCATTTTACTGTTGTTAAAAGAATGTTCAAATATCTCATGTTTACTATAAACATGGGAATGTTTTATTCAATAGGAAAGTATTTTGATTTTATAAGTTATTCAGATACTGATTCAGCTAGTTGCAAGTTAGATAGAAAGTGCACCTTTAGAACATGTCACATTTTAGGCAATTCACTAGTATCATGGTGTAATAAGAAACATAATTATGTTTCATTATCTACTATTGAAATTGAATATATAGTTGTTGGGAGTTGTTGTTCTCAAATTATGTGGATGAAACCGACTTTACTAGATTTTGGATATCAATTCAAACATGTCTCGATAATGTGTGATAATAAAAGTGCTATTTACATCTCTAAAAATCTAGTATCTCATGCTAGGAAAAATTACATTGATGTAAGACTTCACTTATGGAGAGATCATTATCAAAGAGTTGATATCACACTTGAATTCAATGGTACTAAACACGAATTGGCTGATATATACACAAAGCCTTTGAATTATAAGAGGTTAAATTACATTAAACATGAGTTAGGTATGATAAAATCTTTACCAATAGAAACCTCATGGAAAGATTCCTCATCCTTAGGAACCTCATTGATAGGAACCTCACCGATAGAATCCTCACCGTTAGAACCTCATTGATTGCACCTTACCGATAGTCGATGTTTTCCGGGATGTCGTGTTTTTTTCTTCCAGAAGCTGAAAGGTTTTTTTTTCTACTTATTTCATTTACTTGATCAGTTTTTTGATCCCTAAATGATAAAATTAAAAGGCCATACCACATTTTGATCCACCTCAAACTCTCTCCTGAATCTCTTTCTTCCAAACCTCAGAAACTAACCCTCTTATGAAACCCTCGATCTGCTTCATATTGCATTGTAAGAGTGAAGAGACTATTGGCCAGTGATGAAGGGGAATCCCAAAATCTGAAGAGACCATGACTTGAGTTGAGTAGTGGAATCAAGGTTATCGCAAAGCCTATCCAACCCCAGCTGTGAGAAAAGAAAAATTGTAGTTTAGAAAAGATATTAGTTCTGAATGGTTGCTGACGAGCGGATCATTAGTGTTGAAGGAACATGAAGCTCAAGGATAGGTTGAATTCCTTACAAAAAAAAGTGGACCTTATTTTTTGAAGTTAGTTATAGGGTTATTTGAGTATTTGAAATTCAAACACACTAGGGATGAGAAAATAATGTCTTCAATGGTAAATGTAGTAAGTGTAAAATTTTCTTATGTTGAATGTGATGAGTGTCTAAGAGTGCCACAATAATGGATTTAGGACTACTTCCTAGGAGTGGTGCCTCCCACAACTGAGTTCTACTATTATGAAGAATCCTTAGCCGAACTGACAGGGAGTGGGATTCCAAGTAATGTCATTGCTTCTAATATTGATGGATAAGGCAGGCTACTATTTTAATTTTTTCATCATGTCCCGAGTCCCAAATGTGGGTACATTTCTACAATGAAATTTCTGTATGTACATATTTTGAATCTACTGAAACATGGACATAAGATAAATTTATGTAGGATGTTGATGATTCAATTAGAGTGTATGAAAAAACCCAGTTCAAAATCCATTGCCTTATTTAATGCTAGATTAGAATCATTGATGCTGAAGTTGAAAGTATTTTTTATAGGTAAGGAGGAAACAATTATAGTAAGTGAAATTACTATATAACAAAGGTAATTTTAAATTTGATGAAGATAAATTGGAACCCCTGACAACGAAAATGGGTATGTGATGAAGGTATGTTATATGTGGAAATCAATATTATCACCCATCTTAATAGGACTAAGGATTAGAGAGATCCTGGTCTAAAGCCTGGTGAAGAAGAGCCTGCATATTCAGATAAATAAGGAGAAGTTGTTGATGTTCCAGAAAGAGAGGACTCTCATATAGATGACAAGAGTGATCCAATCCTTCCCTCCAATCCTCATGCTAATACTGTATCCCTTGGTGATCCTATCCCACCAATGAGATTGCATAGAATAGAGAATGTTCTAATGGACAATGATGATGAAGAGAATAGTGAGGTAGAAGGGGCAGAAAATGTCATTAGAGGCATTAGAGGGACCTTAGATGAGGATGAGTACACTGAATCTTGTAATTCTGACTTTGAGATAGTTGTTCATGTAAGTGGAGAAGAATATCTTAGTCTCATTCCTATGATTGGGAATGCAGAAATGGTTGAAGGTGTAGATGAAGAAGTTGATGATTTATTTGAAACAATAATTTCTTTGGAAGTAGATAAAGATTTAGTTGGAAAAGTGTCAGTGGAGCCTTCTGTTGATGAGGTTTCTCAATGAGGTATGGCAGTGATGGATATGGTTGATCAAGATAATGCTCTATTTGAGGGCGAGGAAGCTATTTCCATAGGATAATTTGTTGTATCTCATGGAATAATAGATTGGTTAGAAGACCATAGATTTGGTTTGTTGGTTTTAGGTTATGGAGATTCTGATGATGATCAGCTTATCAAAAGTCCTCTAATATCTTCAGTTACAATGACTACTATTATGGAGCTAGTAGTACTTCTGCCTCGATACTATGTGAAGAAGTAATATTTGGAGTCAATAAAATCCGATCTGAATTTCCACTTAGATGCGATATTTGTTGGGATAGAGAGAGTGTAACTCACAATCAAGAAGTTTTCACTTTTGCAATGGAAATAATTTTTTCTACCTCTCACTCTATCCTGCTAGTGGAAGTAAAGGACTGTAAGAATCTGATCAGAACCTTGGATGATTTTATGGAATCATACAAATTGTCTATCGATAGACTGTACTCTTATATGGTTTCATGGGATTAGGTGGACAAAGATATCTGATACATTAAACGTGTGGTACAGAAAATGGTCACTGTGTTTGAGGACATTAAGAATTCCATTGAGACACATGTGAGTGGGATAGATGATGATGTAAAGAGATTGATCAGTGGGATGACAAAATCATTTAAAGTGATAGTAGCTTTCCCTATGGCCCCTATGTGTGCATCTTCTTCATCTCCAGCCTCTCCTCCAGTGGATCTAGAAGCCTTCTGGTCGGTTGTTAGAGAAGAAATTGGTAATTTATCTGGTACCAGTACCTCATATGCTTAGGCTATGACTCAGTTTATTTCCACTACTAGAGATATTCTTAATCTTGTGGAAATTATCTAAGGGAAGCTACTCAAGATCAGAATGAAATCAAGGAACATGTTTATTTCTACTAGAAATGGGTATACACTAAGCATAAGATGGATGGTCACTTCAAGTTGATGATGGAGAACTTGATGATTCCACATGTCACTGAAGCCTTTATGATTAGGTTAGCATGCTTCATGAGTTGACTCCTACCATGTAGAAATTTATGGATAATAATGATGATTTTATTTTAGATATGGAGAGAGAGGGAAGTGTTATTATGTATTTTAGAAATATTGTTTTCCTTCATCTATGTGGATGGAACTCCCCTCATTGTTCCCCCAGCCTTGCCTTCTAGCTCAGGTTACTCAGGATCTGCCAGTGCTGCATAATTGATGACTCCCGTACAGGCTATCAGATTCATGACCCCCACTGTTCTTCAGAGATCTACTCACTACCAGTCCACTGATGCTTCTATGGCAGCACCTCCTACCCTGACGACTACTATCCCTCAACCTATCCCTTCATCTTCAGAACCTGCATCCTCTACATCCAAAGACAAAGCTCTTTTGTACATCATTTATGTGGATTGAATGTGGGTTGTCTTAGTTAAGAGGGATCTTTGTAATCTTTTTTTTTATATTATACTCATGCTTCTTTAATGGAAATTCATCATATGTTTCTTTTTATATATTACATTCTTTGTTTTAATCATAAATGGGGAGAAAGAGGTTAGGATTCAAGTTATGTTTATGTAATTTATGTTGAATTTGAATATCTATATTTTGTTCATAATAATCATGGTTCAAATGTTTTTAACTTGAATTTAGAAAATAGTGACATAATTTGTGATTATCAAAATGGGGGAGATTGTTGGACTCACTTGTTTTGATAATCCCAAAACATGTTTTGATAATCCCTAATCATCCAAATTATGTTTTCTGTATGTTAATTATGTTTCTATTACATTATAATCATTTGTGTGAAAATGATGTTTAATTAAAAGTGATAAATATGTATGATTAATCTAACTACTCTACAGTTTAAATCTAATAGTGAAAAATTTCTACAGATGGAAAGGTCACTAATTCAAAGGTCACTAAAGCAAAGGTCATGGATGCAAAGGTCACAGGTACAAAGGTCACTGATGAAAAGGTCGCCGATGAAATGGTCACCGATGCAATGGTCACCGATGCAAAGGTCAATGATGCAAAGGTCACCGATACAAAGGTCACCGATGCAAATCTCAATGATGCAAGGTCACCGATGCAAGGAAACTATTGAAAAGGCTACCGATGGAGAATTATTAATTGAAGGTTACCAATGGGGAATTATCAATTGAAAGTTACCGATGTAGAATTATCAATTAATGGTTACCAATGGAGAATTATCAATTGAAGGTTATCGATGGAGAATTATCAATTGAAGGTTGTCGATGGAGAATTATCAATTTAAGGTTCCTGATGGAGAATTATTAAATGAAGGTTTCTTATGGAGAATTATCAATTAAAGGTTACCGATGGAGAATTATCAATTTCAGGTTACCGATGGAGAATTATCAACTGAAGGTTACAAATGGATAATTATCAATTGAAGGATACTGATGGAGAGTTGTTGATGGAAGGTTACCATTGGGGAGGTTGCTGATGAATGCTGTCGATGTGCACTTACTGTTGAAACCTACCATTGTGAAGGATATTGTTACTAGTCTATCATACTTTAAAAATCCATACTTATTTAAAATATTATGATTTATCTAATTGACATATTTGTTAAATTTAATTCTTTTGAAATTAATTAATTTTTATTATAGACATATCGATAGACAGTATCTAGGGATAATATGAGGTCTGAGTAAGATCGCAAGTGATATACATATACCTTTTTTCAGACCTCAAATATAAAAGAAGAAAAAGAGGCTGGTGTAAATATATTGACAAGAATTGATGCACGTATGATCTTATGAAGAAACATACTCACTAGAACAATGATGAACCATCGAACACTTACACTGAGAACTCAAAAGCCCCACGAAGATCATTTGTGGAAAAACTCTCTTCTACCTTTTGTACTTCAACTCCCAATTATCCGAAGGTGCAGAACAATTAATTTATGAAATCCAGTACCTTGAGTTGCAACACTCTGTTTGGGAGATAACTTCTAGAGAAAGGCACAAACATCAAATTCTTCACTTCAAAGTGTCGGCAGCAAAACTACAAACACATAGAGCCTTCTAAACTCAATCGCTTCATATTTTCTATGTTGTGTTCTTTTTTTTCATTTTTGAGATGTTAGTATTTGTGTCATACACATAGTCTCATGTGATTTAACTAGAGGATACAAAAATCCTCACATCAAACTTCTCTTACTCTTTGTTTTCCCATGTTTAATTGTGGAAGAGACCATGTGTAGTCTGTGTTGTTTTATTTCACATGAAGAATTGTGGTTGAGGGTGTAAACCCTAGATAGATTGTAAATACTATTGTAAAGCCTGATACAGGATTTCTATCAAGTTTATAAATTTAAACTGTGCGGTGGAAGGGGATCACCAAGTGGAGAGGATTATGTCTGGGCATGAGACTGAGCATCTTGTTTAACCTTTGTGTGCACAATATTTTTTAATACTCTATTTTATATTTTTCCGGCAACTTATTGCTAAAACATTAGACTATTTTTCCATCACTTTGAGAGTTAGTTTTGGTAAGTGTGTGTATGTGTATAATTCATTAATCTTGTTTCAAAAGTTGGAGAAGTGTTTTACAGAAATTCAATTAAGGTCTAATAACCCTTTGAGAAACTTGTTGACAAATAATACATCTATATCATTACTGCCTTAATTAAGTGGGCCATTTTCAAAATTTAGTGGATCATTAATAAAAAGTCTTTAAATGAAATTTTATGTAGGAACTCAATTCACCCCCACCCCTTCATGATATCCCACTATGACCAACACCAACATATTTAGATCTTGTAATATGGTCTATAGGGTTGGTATTCTGGGAAGTAAACATCCTATATAATGTGTTTATGGTATCTAGAAAGAGACGATGAAAGGTTTTGGTTGATCTGGTAGGGTAAAAGTTTTGTAAAGAAGATAAAGGATGTGTATCCTTATATAATTAAGGGTAGGGGCACTCTATGAATTTCATAAGACATTAAATAATAAAAAAATATGTAACTAGAAAAATTTACAAAAAAATTTCCCTAGATTATAACATATTGTATGATATGATTGAAATATCATCATCCGTTGAAATTTGGATAGGTTTATGTTGAATTTTAAAACATATATTTTGTTTTATCCCCTTAGTTAACCTATTTTAATCTTTATCTTGGTGTTGTATTTTTCACTCTTAAGTGGTTTTAATTTTACTGATATGGGTAAAATTAGTTCGTAAATAGAGAATGCGGAATATTCGTGCTGAAATAATGCTCGATATCATTATCTTTATAATTATTTTTTCAAAATTTCAATGTAAATTGTGTATAGTGATCTGACACAATTTAAATAGGTGAGACATGATGTTTTACAATATTATTAACATAGTGTTGTGAATGGAACTCCAATGTTAAATCTTCTTTAATAGTGGTGATATGTGCCAATTTGGTAAGGGGATCAACAATAACTCACATATAATTATTCATTCTAGGATTATTTCATAATACATTTATAATTTCCATAGTAATGTCATCTAATTTACACGTAGGAATAGGTGTAGGATTCATTCCCCCTTCTAGGTTGTTATCTCTCAGCATTCACTAGCTGAAAAATGAAACATATTGACACGTAATCATCAATTTACCTCTTTATATTATTACACAAAAAATGTTATATAAAATATGAATATAACAGTATCCTATCAAGAAGTATTGAGATATTAGATCTATGAGAGTCATCCAAAAATTCCCTTTTCCACTCAACTATAGATGGAATTCATAGTCTCATTTTAAATTTTAAATCACCATCTTCCTATATGAATTCATTGAATTTTACATCAATCATGGATATAATTATCTTTTGAAATTTATCAACATCTTTCTAAGAAATTTTAATAATTTCTAATAATGATAGTTTTCAGATCAGTTGAAGAAAATAAAGAATGTTTCAACTTCCTTTATAATTCATAGATCTGTCATTTCAATCCTTATTTTTGTCTAGAATTCATGATATTTTGGGATAAATTCATTTGCTACATTATTTTTATTCCTTGGGTGGTAGTGTATTAATAAATAATGATCCTTACGTTTCTCAACAGATCAAATTTTCGTCACATTGATATATTTTTATGGAAATATGTATTTGAGACTCTTTTAATCCATGTATATCTAACTTTTTCACATATATATCATGCCTCCATAGCATTAGATAAAATATTATAGCTTCCAACTCAAAATCATGAATTGGATAGTATTTTTCATGATTCATTAACTACCTTGATGCATATGAAATAATTATATCATCATGTATAAGGATAAAACCAAGTACCTTGATAGATGAATAATTGTTTAAAAAATTACATCATCTCCCAATAGTAGTTTCAATATTGAATAATTTACCAATATCAACTTTTTTATTGAAAACAATCTTCACATTCCAATGTCCATAAAATCTTAATCATGTTTTGAGTAATATTGGTCAATTGGTTTTCTAGATGGAAAAAGTATTGACCAATAAGTTGCAGTAACATACCAAAATAAATAAACTACATACTTGAGTTATGTCTGTTGGTGTTGGCCGTTCTTGGAATATCTTTTTATTTGATATAATAACTAAGATTCAATCATAAGAGACAATATTACCATGAAAAGAATATTTCTAAAGCCACTATTTATAATATTAACATTAAATTATTTTATTCTAAGAGTCTCAAGAATTATCCAAAGGTGACTGTCATGGTTAACATATCTTTTATTGTTCACCAATAGGTCATCAATATTTACCACTATAAAATTATAAAAGTATTAATTGAATACCGTATCCATTTGGTCCAAAAGAAATAGATGGTTCTTTAGCCAGCCCCAATGGAATTATAGTATACTCTTAATATAAATACCTTATTTAAAATGATATATTTTATATATATTTCATCTCTATTAATAATTCATGATACCTATAATGTAGGTAAATTATTGAAAAATACTTACCTCCAAGAGGTTGATCAAATAATTCATCAATGTTAGGGAGAGGGTACTTGTTCTTTATAAAAATATCATTGATTACCCAATATTAAATTCTCATCCCCATAGATCCATATATTTTCATAATGTAAAAAATAGGGGATCCTCAATGTGATACACTATGGAATATAAAACCTTAATACAAATCACCTCCAACTTTTGTACAATTACACAATGTATATTCTAATGGAGTCTTTGATGTTTGTCTTGTATACAGAATCAAATTAATAAAAAACTCAACCTCATGATTTGGTGGATTTCTAGGTAATTCCTATGTAAATAAATCAATGTATTCCTACATAATAGATACATACTCAATTTAATAATTACAAATTCCATCAATAGGTTACGCCTATTCATATTCCCTAAGAACTTCATTCATAATTGATTCTAGGGTGGATTTATACAAGACTCAAATCCCTTATAATGATGTAGAATGCCACATATTCATCCCAAATCAAAATTTCATTCTATTTTCAATAAATTATTTAATCATGTTTTTAAATATAGTACACACTAAGGATTGTATCAAAATAAACCATAGGTTTGACAATAAACATAGAAAATAAGGAGCATTTATGTTTCATAATGGGAATTGACTGACATATCCTTATTGTGGTGAGACTCCATATGAATCATGACTGATAACTCCCTTCTTAAGGATTTAAGGAAATATCTAATTTTATTTGAAAACGTGGATGATATAAAAGAGTGTGATGATCCTAAATTAGATAAATCATTATTTAAATTTGACAGTAAGATTCATGTTACCACCCCCACATCATTTGTAACATCAACCTCAACATTTCTTATTGTATAATCTTGGCATTTATCCCATGGTCTTTTCTACATAAAATTTCCTTAACCCCTAGTAAAATAATTTTATAGTTTCATATCTCTTTATAGTTGAAGAATTGAACATTGGTTTCTTCTATAATTCCCATGAAATCAAGATCATAGTGGGATTTCTCACTACACATGAATCAAACACCCTTTCCCAGTAAGCATGCATCTTAGTGTTTCTTTCCACATTTATTACAAGTTTAAAATTTCACTATTCACTCATTCCCTTTTTCCTTATTTCTATTTCTTAAGGGTTCAACCCCCATTTCATTGTCATTATTTCAATCAATGTTATATTACTTGAATAATTATTTCACAATATAGATAGAATATGATATTGTGTCTCTGTATGATGATAATTTTTTTGAGACTAATACCCTTGGCTGTATTTCCTCAATCCCAATAAAGAAAAGATCAATATTATTCTTTTCATAAAATATATATTCTATAAAATTCTTTGATATAATTTTAATATTGTCTTCATAATTTGAATCATTTTCCTCTTCTTTATTTATCATACTCATGAATTCTCTCTATAAACCTGCTCATTTTTCATGAGGAAAATATTTTCTCAAGAAATGTTCCTTAATACAAATTCAATCCCTGATTTCTATTTCATGCCAATATTTATCAATTTTATAATTTTAAAATATTTAACCATATCCTCTAAGGTATTATAAACTTCTAATAAACCCTTCCACATTTTATTGCATCATAAAGAGAAATATATTTTCTCTATTGAATGTATTCATCATTTAATAGCAAATGGAATTGCAGTTCTATTAAATGATAGAGGTTATTGACGCATAAAGTGATATAACATTGTTACACCAGGTTTCAGATATTTATGATGGTTTATATGATTCAATTTATTAGAGATAACTTAATTTAGCTTCCAAAGAATTGTTTATAAATGTTTCATCTTAGGCTACATTTGTCTCTCTAGCTTCATTGTCCTTCTTAGGAGTGAAATACATATATGGATTATGTTCAGTGATATAGTTTCAATTAATTATACTATATTTTATTTCATAAAAATTTAATTCACTATAATATATTATAATACCATGAATCATAGATTATAATTTTATGGCTAGTGAAATAAATAAAATAAAATGAAAATTTATTTATAACTAATCTCCTAATCATAATCTTGGTTTATTTGGGAATACACTCAATTTTTTCATATGGTGATATTATCTGATCCATGTTTCATAAAATCTAGTTCTTATGGATTCTAGAAAACCTTATATTTCACTATATCTAAATTCCCCTACCATATTATACCAGATTCACTGATAACATTATTACCTTAGCTGTAAATACAAGGAAACACATCCTATAAGAATTAATATATTAGTAGTATTGGATAATTAGGTACTTATTTCAATCTCATATTAAAATTGAAAATATAAAATACAATATATTAATTTACTAACAACATATTCATTCCATTTAACATATCCTTAATTATTAATCATAACGCACTTTCCAGTATCATGGGGAAAACAAAAGAAATGTTTGATCTCATATTCTTAGTAAGGGTATGTGTACAACAAAAGATTACGCAAAGTAAAAAACCATAATAATATGGTTGTGATAAAAAATAATAAGATATTTCATAAAACTAAAACCATAAAATATAGGACTAAATCCATGGATAAAATAAAACAATAAATAATATCATTGAAAATAATAAAATGTTTTATATTTATTGAATGTAATATTTTAGACATAATAATCTCATAGTTAAGGCCTCATGCATGGAAATATTACATAAATGGGTAATACCCCATCCAAATACTCAAAATATTTTATCCCATAATACCTAATGATCCATCGAGGGGCTATAACTGGATCCACCCATCACAAAATATGTTCAACGCATTCATAATATAATAGGGAGATAACATAATCAATTAATACATTAGTATTGAAAATCAAGCACACGAATTGTTAATAATATCCCAATAAATAAAAATAATAATAAACCATTGTAAATTATACAGAAATTGGTATAAAAATACTAAATCCAAAATTAATATAAATATTTCATAAATAATTTTTACATATATTAATATACTTTTATAATATAAAAAGAGTATTTATTGAGAAAGACATCCTTTGTCATTTTTAAAAAAACCAAATATTAATGAAAACATTTTCATTCAAAATAACTATGAATAATTTAATATAACTCATAAAATAATTTATTTTTAATAATGGTGGGAAATTTATTTCAATTCATAGATGTTAAAAAACATTCATTTCATAATTGTTTCAAATTTAAAAAAGTAACTAGTTCAAAAAAATGAACAGAAGATTCACTTTAAACCAATTTCTAAAATTTATAACATTGAAAATATTAACATTAAAAATAATATCTGAATTTTAAAACCATTCAAGAAATAATATTTATAAATAATCTATAGGGAAGGGAAATTATATTCAATTGTAGAGAGTAATGATGCCCATTTTTCATCGAAAACAATATTTCTATCTCTTAAGTAATTATAAATGATAAAATTGAAATGAAAACATGTATTTTAATGAAATAACCAAATTATAAGAAAATATATTGTGTTTAGGATATAAATATTAATTAATTCCACCCAATTGTGACTTAATCATAGAAAATATCAAATATTGTTGAGATTGCGAAATGAACTCTTTCCTTAGGCCTGAATTCCTTCATATGTGTATGAACATCATGTGTTGTAAATACATATTTATTTTAAATAAATATCAGGGTAATAAAAATATCTATCATACCATATATTATATACTTATGATCTTTAATCACAACTTAATTGACAGTTCATTGTTAAAATCATAGTTTGGATTGATAATCATTTCATTCTTCAAGTCTATTTTGTGGCCAAAATTTTGGTCCTTATTAATTGATTATGGTTCCTTAATATCCTGAATTATAACAATGAAATATATATCATAAATCTTAATTATATATTTCTATATATTAATTCATAATATATTTACATTGAAAAATGAATCACACTGTTAATGGAGACGGTAAAAAGTATGTGTGCAAACCCATTATTTTCACTTTTTGATGTGTGGAGAGAAAGGAATGTAAATTATAATCTAAATTTAAAAATAATTAATATATAATATAATACATATATATTAATCTAATAAATCCTAATTTCTATCCATTTGAAAATAAAATGAAAAAAATAATCATACCACTTCGTGGAGGTAGTAGTGGGCACGAATGCAAGAGAGAGGTTATTATTTTGCAACAGAGTAGAATGAAACAATTTACATATGATATTATCATTAAATGATAATATTTATGTAATAATTATCTTATATATCTTTAAACCCATCAAAATAACCATCCATGAAATTTGTTGGTATAAAATGAATTATATTTGTACTTGGAGACGGTAAGCCATATGTACACATGATAGATGTTTGACAATCCATTTTTTAAGAATGTGTTTGGATAATGGTGATATCATAATAAGAATAAAATTTCAATATATTTAAGATAATTAATAATTTTTTTATGACGATTATAATATATTTGGATGAATTAAATGATGATTAAAAAAGAAAGTGGTCAATTAAGTTGATTTCCCCTTCTTTGAAATCACTCCATTAAATCATCACTCAAGAGCCATTTTCATGGTCTATAGAGAAAAAATAAACCAATATAATGGTTCTATGGAGTTTCTGAATATAATATTTCTTTTTTTTGTTAACATACAAGGTTCAATGTGTAGTAAATAATTTAAAGGAGGGGCGACATTTTATAATTGAGAGGTGGGGAACTCTTGGGATTTCTTAAAAGATTGAGGTATAATAAATTCATTTTCTATAAATAATTACGAGAAATGGACATAGATTTGAATATAATGTTTTATATTGGTGAAATATCATCATCCCAATAAATTTGGACATGTTTATGTGGTGTTTTAACCCTTATTTATTGGTTCAACCTCTTAACTAACACATTTTAACATTAATTGTTGTAATATATTTTTATCTATTAAGGGGTTATAATTTTACATATAAGATTTAAATAGGTTCATAAATGTAAAATCAATGAAATTTTTGAAAATATATGTTACACTTTTTCATATTTAAATATTTTAATGATATTTATGTTATTTAATAAAATAATATTTTCATAATATATCATAAATTTCATTTTTAAAAATATTCATTTACATTGAGTTAAAAATTATAATGAAAAAAATTAAATTATAGTATAATACTATAAATAAAAAATTCATAATAATATTTTAAATTCATAAAACACTATAACTAATTAAAATTTTCTCACTTTAAGTATTTTTAAAAAATTTATATTACTTTTCTACAAATATAAGAAATAATTATTTGGTGTTTCAAAAGAATTTTTGGTAATTATATAATTGATAAAATTTAGAAATAAATATTTATAATGAATATAATTTCATTAATATAATAATATATATTTATATCTAGTCATAACATTTTTTAGTCCCTCTATAAAAACACATGTGATATTGAAAACTAAGGTAGTGTTATTTTGTAACATCATTTGATTTAAATATTTTATTGGCCATTTCTAGTAAAGGTGTTCATTAAATTTATTTTTTAAATCCTAGTATGATAAGGGTATATTTAAATTCATCTAATGATAATATAGATGATATATTAAGACAATATCACCTTTTTGTACCTAGATTTTCTTGATTTACCCTTTATGGAGGTGATACATTTTACCATAGTTACTATCCATATTCAACAATAATGAAAGGGGATCATTTTACAAATTTGAAACAATTAATTCAAAATATTTAATAATATTTATCATATTCAATGTATACAAGATATATAAATTAAATTTAAAAAATGCACACAAGACGTGATGAAAATTTATTTTTAGAAAAATAAATTTTTAAGCATAAAACATAATTTATTCTAAAGAAATGCATAGAAAAGGAAAATTAAATGGATGTTATAAAATTTATAACAGTATATAATAATTCAATTTCTTTAAAATCATTCACCAATAGTAATAAATTCTAATTATTATGAAAAATACATGGTGCATGTAGAGATTTTCATTCAAAAAATCGCATTATTTGCTTTCAAATGAATTGAATTTTTTTTCGAATAAATTTATAAGCAATTAATTTATTTTATAAACTTTTAAAATGGTTGAATTAATAAATTTTGATATCCCAAATCATACCCTACAATTTAATGTCTTGGTTGTAAAATTATATTATGTAATAGTTCATTTAGAACCAGGGTTGTGTATATCAGAATCTATAAAAAATATTATTTTAATAAAAAAAGAAATTTACCATAAAATATTTGGGTGTTACAATGAACCATTGTAGTCAATAATATAAATCTAGATAATATTCTTGAAACTTGAATTGGAAACTATCGATCATATCTAACTAATCATAATAAGTTTTTCATCTCGTAGGACTTTTTAGGTGACTTATAATATAATGATTCTCTGAATATAGTTAAATCACTAATGAAATATTGTTAAGAAATAAAATAACCCCTAAAATTGATTTTACATTTTCAAAAATGATACACCGATGTATTTCTATGTGACTTATTCCCCTAAAGTAATTCTAAAATCATCTTTTAATGCTTTGCATGCCCACCCCCTTCTTAAATTAATAAGATATTATCAGGGAATACTACCACGAACTGATCAAAATATTATTGAATATTCCAATTCCTAAGTCCCATTATTATAGTTAGTGTATTGGTTACTCTGAATAAAATAAATAAAAAATAAATTTATCCTTAATGACATCAAAACACATTATTTGGAATATCTTCACCTTTAACTCTCATATAATAATAAATAAATTCTTAAAACTAGATTTATCCTCTTAAATGATTCAAAAAGTATTTAATACTTTGTAAGACATACTTTTTTACCATTAAATGATAAATCCATCGATATGAAATACATAATCCAAAACTATCATTCTTCTTCTGGGAGAATAAAACAATAGAAACCCATGGTGAAACACTAATGCATATAAACTATATTTTCAGTAATTAAACAATTGGAATCCCCAATTCCCAAATTGTTTATGGTATTATATGATATTATTCCATTGATGTAAATGATACCCATGATTATAGCCCTATATCTAATTTAAATTTTTATTATTATAGTAAACCTCTTGCTTATTCTATAAAATAATTAAAATATTATTTCACCACTTAAGGAAAATCATATAGACTAATATAATTTGTCAAAATAATTAGAATATAAATATAAGTTGTAATACATTGTTGTTGGGTTTTTATTTGATAAAATTTATGATCTATTTCTGCAATGAATGACACATAATTCTCTTATATGTTGGATTAATTAACCCTTATATGACAAAACCCCCTGATATATTTTACACAAAATAACAAATACTTTCTAATAACATCATCATGTAACTTGTATAATGTAAGCATATATCCCATAATTAATTCCGATGCCCCAAAATGTCCCATATTTATGATATATCTCTAATGTTTAAAAAGAAGAGAATCCCTGGATTGTGGGTGATATTACAATAAGTGAAAAGGGTTTTCTAGGGATCATTAGTGATATTATGTGGAAGATAATCTATCAACTTAAAGGAATCCAAACACATAATGGGTTTTCCAAAACTGAAAAATAAATACTTGCTTTTGAACTGTTATTCAATCTAAAAATGAATGTGTGGTCATTTATTTATCCCATTTATTGAATTCCATTTAAATAATTTAAAAATGTAAAGAAACAAAGGTTTTTAAATCCTTGTTTTGTCAACCATGGTGGTCTGACACTTTTAGTGAAAGATAACCAATATTTCCTATTTTTAAATTAAATTAATAGTTCATTTTTAAAATATATTTTTTTAGATAACTCAATATTTTGTATATAAAATAATATCATTTAATGTATTTCTATGTTATGAGAATGGTAAATGAAGTTTTATGTTATTTTTAATTCAATTCCAATTACTTCTAAAGTGTTGAAGTTGATTAAAATATTTTTTTAACAATCTATGTACACAATGTTTTTGATAAATTGCACAAATTACAATTATAAATAAATCCTATTATTTTAACTGGTGTTTTGGTCATAAAATTTAATTCCCAATAGGAAGAATATTTTTACATTTTATTACAATAAATAAATTAAATTCCATGAATTGATGAAATATATCAATATTTATATATAATGAAATGCAAGGTTTCAATTTTATTGACCCTATTCGGTTTATTGGATAAGACAATTAATGAAACATTTTAATCCATAATGTAATTTTATAAGGGTGTACTGAATTATAAATTCATTTTCAAGGGTAGTTTAGGTGTAATATTATTTCAAATGTCTTACGAATGATTTCAGGATATTATATAGATTATTGGCTTCATGGGGGGATTCTAAAAGGCTCATTTTCACATTATAAATGGTCCTTTAAAACTTCATGTGTGTGAGACCCACATATTTCAGCTTATGATTGATATCCTTTATGGGTGGTGTTTTATGTATATGGTAACCCATCAATAGATATAAATGTGATATTTCATGTGATAGTTTTAGAGATGTGGGTGAGTTATTTTTTGGTATAATGACGATTGATTGGATTAATAACTTTTTCTCACCATTACTATAACATTAGTCATGGGAACCTAAGTAACTATTTAGGATGTATTTATTTATGATACACTAGAAAATTTCACATGTCTAGTTACCATAGTTATGTATAGGTAAACATTGTCATGATTATAATTATATAAAATGAAAAATGACATATGGATTATTTGATTATAGGTGTGATGATTACGAAGATCGTATTGATTAAATGAGAATGAATGATGAAGTTGAAATACATTATTTACCTATATTATTTTAGAAGTTAAAGAGTTGTGAAAACATGACATTGTATACTATTTTCACTAAATATATAGCATTTTCAGTCATACTGAAGCTATATTATTTAAAATATCGAAACAGATGTAGTGAATCCAATTTTACTGAACTACTTTATATCTTGAATGTTATGCTTCTAGAAGAAAAGGATTTCCCTAGATGAACATTTAAAACTAAAAAAATACTACATTCGATGGTTATGATCTATTAAAGAATAAATGTCATTCCAACTTACTGAATACTATTACTCATGGACCAAAAATCACATAATGAATGCCCAAAGAGTGGTACTTCTCGATATAAGAAAGTTGAATTAGGTCATATGAAATTTCTATGGGACTTTACAATCATTCCATGGATTAGGTGTCTATATGGATGTGAGAAGAATATAAGGAAATTTATTTGGCATGAGGATAAAATAAATTAATATGGAAAAATTAATCACCCAAAAGACTCTCCTCAGGGAATGATAGTTGATAATGTTTATATTGAATTTATTAATGAAATGAGAAACCGTCGTCTTGTGTTATCTACAGATGAAGTGAATACTTTTTTTCAATGTATAACTCATAGTAAAAGGCTTCTTAGGTTGGTAAATTATATTTTCATACCATAATTATGCATTAAATGAGGATAAATCATGTTATCTATGATTATATCAAAATGTAAATAATCAGGAAATAATATTGCTATTTATTTATTTCTATTGATTGATGATGTGAAATTATTGTGGGTTTTTGGTGTTATATTGTATGATACATGTAGAAATTAAGATTTCATATTGAGATCCATGTTTTACGGGTTGATAAATGAATTTCCTATTAATATAAATTTTTTAGAATATTAAATTTAACAAACTCAAGGGTGTCCCATTTTTAAATAAGTTACAAAGTCAATTTTCTTAAAAATTTATTGAGGATTGTGTATCCAATAAATATTATATTTATTCAATGAAAACAAAAGTACTACTCATGGACAACATGATTCAATGGAAGATCATATGAACGTAAAATAATGTCTCCCCAAATAGGAGATGAACTGATTGAGAGTGTAATATATGTGGACATTACTTTTGGTAAACTGTTTTTAAAATATTTTTGAAAACCAATGGGAAAAATAGATTAGTTTATTTAACTGCCATATTGGAATTGTGTGTATTTCAGACATTTTCATTATATTATTCATGTTCAAAAAATGTATCTGATAGTTTCGTTGGCCCATTACAAAATGAACCTAAAAAATTAAAGGATTGAATTAAGACTAGATTGGGCATGGTTGACATTGGAATATGAGAAGAGTTGGTTCCATTTAAAGGATAAAAACAAACCTTTCATCATCTATCTCCTTACAATATTTTATGGTATAAGGGATACCTATTTGACAACTTCTTGAATTTTGTAAAGGTTCAAGAGGGTTATTAATCAAATATAATGAATATCGTGTCAATGACTGATTTAATTAATGTGACTAAAATAACATGAAAACCTTGTTTTTACGCATGATAGAATTCATTCATATCTATGTTCCATTTTTCAAAAGAATTTATGTCATACATTGACCAGCTCGGTTTATTTTTCAAATAAATATGTAGAAAAACTATTGACCTAAAGAAATTACAAACTATGAATAACGAAATTTCCATCACATTTTTTGAATTGGAAACTTTCTTCTTACAAGAATTCGTTGGTATGGAAGTTCACATGATATTTTACATTGTGGGAGAGATTTGACTATGTGGTCATGTACATTATAAATGGATATACCCCCATTGAATTTTATATGATAATTTTGAAAGGGTATTTCAAAAATAAAATTCATCTCTAATTTTTTATTAGGAAGAAATATATTTTTTGAGGAATCCATTGGATTTTGTATAGACTACTTATCTGGTGTGTAGATCATTAGACTACAGAAACATCAACACAATAGGAATAATGTGGGAGAAGGATTTTTTAGAAGAGATCACGTGACAATATATATTATAGATATGTAGAAGTACAACCTTTATGTTTTTCATAACAATTTAGAGGTTTCCCTATATTTTGAAACCTATAAATAAATTATATGGAATTTGAATCCATTAAGGAATGAAATTTAGTTATTAAATACATATTATCTATAGTTTATATGATGGTTTTGAGACTGTATTTTTAATGAGTTAGTTGAAGACATGGATTCATTTTATGGATGACATTGATGCCCTTCTAGTGAAAAACGTGTGTATGTATTATCTTATAATGGTTATGTAATTAATTTTATACTCAATCAAAAATAACATGATGAGGGATGTACCTGGAAAAATTGTACAGTTCCACTTATGAATGTATAGATTCAAATTTTTTGGTACTAAGAAATGAAATAAAATTTATAATATTATGGCATACATTGGCATCATAAAACCAATATTGGAGTTGTATTACACAACATTCATTGTTCGTATTTGTTAATGCATGTGGCATGATAACATGTATGATGTTTAAATAGAAGAATTGGTATTCATGAATGTGGATTTCAGTAAACAAGGGTACAATGATTGACCATTTATTAAGGCATCACTGAGTGTAAACAAACACTATGATCCAAATCCTATAAACTAATAGCGGTCAATTGTTATATTATTGACTAAAACCAATCTAACAGTCAGATAAAAATTAAACTAATGGTGAACCATTCTTTCAGTGGTCTTAATCATTTCGCATGAGTCCCAATGTAGAAGGGTTCTTCTATTTCAGAGGAAAACATATTTATTTTATTATTATATAAGATATAGGTGTCAAATATATTCAACCGTTAAAAAAAGACTGTTGAATAAAATTATTATATATATTTTTTGTAATATACATTTCATTACCTCTTGTTATTATCTATTTGTTACTACCTTTTTTAATCTAAATTAAATATTAAACCAATTTTGTATATGATGATTTTCTTCACATGATGGTCCTCCCAATCTTGAGGAACAAATAGATTCTCAACATTATTATAATAAATATTCTGAGGAACCACATCTTTCTGAACGAGTTGGTGCTCTCAATCTTTAGGAACCATAGGTTTCTCAACCTACTCCTCCTCCCAATTTATTATAATAATGAAATTCTTCACCAGTCGATTAAACAAATCCATAAGAACAACATATTGATTATAAAGACCTGGAATTTCCATGAAAAATTTTCTTTTAAAAACATGGGAATTTTATGAGTCTGTGAAAATTTACGGCGCTTAATTCTGATGCTCAGTGTGCCCTGAATCAATTTATGAAATTTTGTTTGGGTAAATTCAGTAAACGTACATGCAGGATTTTATATCCTTTGAATTGGTTCTTGGAATTGAAATATGAGGGCACCGTTGAACTCACAATGCCATTATTCGCTTAATAGAGCTTTCACCTCGATGACAGTCGGTCGAGAATGACAGTTAGTTTTTGAGTTTTTATGAAAAAGTTAAATAAAAATAATTGTGAAGCTTATTTTTATGCTTGGTGTTTAAAACCTCCAAGGGGTGGTTATAGTTGGAGGCCAGCACACCATAACCTCCCATGAGAGGTTATGGTTGTGGGGCCCACCCACACATAACCTCTCTTGGGAGGATATCTTTGGTGGGGACCACCCGGGCTTGTAACCCTTGGAACCCCCCCCCCACACTTTATGTGGGGAGAGCTCTTGAACTTCCCTCCTTATGTTCCAACCCCCTCCCCCCATCATTTAATTAATTTAACCCTTTCAATTAATTAATCTAACCCATTTGATTACTTTTTAATTTTTGAGGCCACTAATTAAATAATGGATTAACTTAATCCAGTATTTTTTGGTTGGAATTTCCATTTGGTGGAGCTTGGTGAAAGAGGGAGATTGGGAGAGAATGTACTCACTAACAAAGGATGAACTTCAACCATGTCAAATGAGTATGAGTCAACCATGAAGAATGTTGTCTTCGACTTCGTCACCTCTGAATAGTTACAGCCAATGATGGATATCCACTTCCTTTTCTGACATTGATGAATCGACGCCCGCCTTTCCGCAACTTCATCAAATATCATTGATACGAGGTAGGGGGATCTAATATTGATTTATTTCGATAATACATCAAACAAAGATTGGTTTAGAAATCTCTAAATGATATCACCATACTGCCAAGAGCTCGGGCCGCACTAATATGGCCCGAACCTCCCCCTTTGTTTGTCCTCATTTGTTGATGACGGAGTCGGAGCAACGGCGGTCGGCGACAGGCCTCCCGGCGAAAGAAACCATCATCACAAGGGGTTCCGGGTCACCGGAGGGGCACAGAGCCGTCACGACGCATGGAAGGAATGTTGCGACTGGGTGGGCTGCGACGGATAGGCAGGAACGACCGGCCGTCGGCGAGGAGCGCACCAAGCGGCTCCCTGGGGGTCCCACGGTGAATGAACCGGTGCCAAGAGCCGGTTCAATTTCATGGAGATAGGGGTTGTGAACACCCCCCCCCCCAGACACACACACACGGCATTGGCAGGCCCCATAGGGCACCGCCAGCCAGGCCACCCGAGCCACAAGCCAGGCCATGCGGGTTGTCAGCCCGGCCACGCAGACCGCCAGCCAGGCCTCATGGGCTGCCAGCTAGGCCACTCTGGCAGCCGGGCTAGACCCAGCCCATGCTAGACCCATCACGAGCTAGACCCAGTGCGGGCCGGGCCGCCCCCTCGTGTCGGGTCGAACTTGCGGACCGGTTTGAACCCCAGTCCGAACCCATTTGACCCAAATACAGCTATTCTCCAAAACTCGGTCTACGGGTGTCTGATAGACGAACCATCTGTTGTGACAGAAAGATCAGAACGAGGTGGTTCTTTTTTCATACCTCACTTTAGCTTTGTTCACATTTGGGGTATGTTATGGTTGGTTTGAACGTAAAATCCAACTGGGCCCCTGGGACGGAAATTCCAATAACTCACAGACTGGGCGTCCGATTGACAAGTAGTCTGTTGCATTGAGACCCCTACGACAAGTCAGATCATTTAGATACTTCTACTTGGGACTTCATGAATTTTGGAGAATCAAACTTTAGTTTTTGGAGAGGATTCTCTTAGAGACAATAGAGCGGAGTACAGAGACCTAGTAGATGGATAAGACCTGGCGAGTGCTGACCTTTTGACACAGAGTGTTTCGACTAGTCCAGTGGGGAGAAACTATGTGTGACACAGTAGACCCGCAGTGGGGAGTGCCTCTGTGTGAGGTAGCAGACCCATGGTACTCGATAGAAGAAGTACCTCAGCAGGATACGAGAGGGAGCACCTCTGTGTGAGCACGGCAGACCCACAGTGAGGAGCACCTCTGTGTGAGCACAACAGATCCACAGTACTCAATAAGAGGAGTATCACAACATTACAGGATAGTGGGAAGTGCCTCTGTGTGAAGAGGTAGGCCCACTGTAATCGATAGAGGACGAGTAAACCATTAGTCAGGGTTCTGACTGTGTGACTGGGGATGTTATATGATACTACACCCTAGAATAAAATCCCTATTTGAGCTAAGTCAATGACATTTGTGTTTTCCACATGATTTATATGGGTTACAAGATAACTTAGATATATGTATGAGCATATACCTATGTAATGATTATCTATTGAATCCTTACGTTTTGGTTTATCCTTGTTGGATTTAGTGAGACCATGAGGGTATTGGGGTCCCTACTAAGTATCGTTATACTCTCCCCTACACGGGCTCTTCCCGTACCTCGTTGTGTTGGATGCAGATTTCGGATAGCGCTGACTGAGGAAAAGATTACCAGAACATGACAGTTCTTGGAGGTGGACCACTTGACGTGACGGTACATGGAGGAGCCGGACGGACGAGAAGCACGGAGGAGGTTATTTGTACCTACCCTTCAGGTAGGGTTTCCTGGTGGATGATCCAGCAGTTGTTTACTTTCTTTCAGTTGTACTATTACATTTCCATTTCCTTGTATTTTACTACTGGGCTTGTATTTCCGGACCCTTTTTCTTTCCAGAAATCCTTTTTGTATATAGATTTTACTCAGCGTTTTGCTTCTATTTGTACTTTGATTATTTGTGTTTACAATTTTATAAATGCAATTCCTTCCCATATTAGAGATTTCTGACTTTGGTGCTAGTCGCTAGCCCTTAGACTCTGGATGTCGGGCTTGGGGTAGTCACGGCACAGGCCCTAAGGATGGGTCATGTCATTGATTATTTTGAATCAAATGAAATGGTCAGAGAAGAAGACAAGACATTGTATTAAAATAATCACCATAGGATGATGGTGTTAGTAAAAAATATTACATAAAATTAAAAAGGCATAAAATTTGAGGTCTCGAAGAATTTCCAGGACAGACTTGTTAACCTAAACAAGACCATGTTCAGTAGTAACATTGGGCTCATCACTTGGATGTACATGTGAATTGATGTAGATTATTGGCAACATGTGGTGGCCATGCCTAAGTCACTGATATGGTAAGAGATGAAAATAACATTATGATATAATTTTCTTATTTTACTAAAAAGTTAAATAATTAAAAAATAACATACTCTTCATCATTCATTGAAAAGGGAATTTATAGTATATTTCTCTCACAATATATATGTTTTAATTATTACTGTAAGGATTCATAGAGGTTTTCACATTATTATAACTAGATATTAACATATAGATAATTAAGGGAAAATAAACCCACACACACTACATATGTATGTTTACATTATTATCCAAGAATCATGGAATGCATCTACTGGACATCATTATATATGTGTTTTTTGGTACATTGTTAATGGTAATACATTATCTAATTATAAATTTATGAATAATTTTGATTTAAATTTTTTTATTTTTCATGCAAAAAATGACTTCTGAAAATAGAAAACAAGCATCAAAACCAATGTACCCCTACCATAAAGCAAGGATGGGGAATGCTTCACATGAAAAAATGTATGTATTTAAAATATATCAAAATACATTTATTTTGTATGAGAAAACATAATAATTTTTCTCTATTTATAAGTAGATTGGTGAATCAAAATCCAAATCCACTTCCATCTCACATCATGTTCTATAGAAGTAGTCATGTGTAAATATTGATGGGATACTAATAGATTATTACCCACATAATGTGTGGGAATGTAGTTTATGTATAACATAATAATTTTTCCCCTTTAAATACCCATTACTTAACAATGATTACATATATTCCTATATATTCTATCTGTCATAGTCCTAGTAATCATTGTCACTAATACTAGACTAACACTTATTATCGGTGATCCTGATGAGGATAAAGTAGTATAGACACCCCGGAGGTACAGGGTTTGGGGTTACATGAAAATATATATTGTGAAAAAAAACATGAGGTTAAAGATAATGAAATGGATGAGATGAAAGAAATATTATATTCTATTTAAGAAGCATTTCATTGGCAGAATGTGTTTCTAGAAACTGGTATGGGAAGAAAAGATAAGAGACAACTGATGGACAACCATTGTGTAAAGACCCCCCCATTCATTTATGTGATTTATTCCCCTCAAAGAGCCAACATAGTTGAGTTAATAAATATTTTAATAATTATTTCTATTAAATGTGTATCTCTCAAAAACTGATACGCTCCTTATATTAATATTTTATAGGTTAAATTTGAATGTGATTTATATCTACCAACAGCCACCCATCGCCTTGTTGTGATGGATTATGTGTTCAATATACAAGAGGAATGTCTACCCAAAATACCAATCCCAAAAGGTCTTGTGGGAGTGGGGATTACTGTAGATCATGAACCAAGCACTGAGCTACCTATTCCACTTGATGATGGAGATATTCATAAAACTGACCAAGCTATAGTAATATTGCTATCCTGGCTATTAGTTATTTTAAAAAACATGTTAATAAAGAGGTATTAATTTCAAATTTATTTTTAATGCTAAAACCTTAATAATTAAAGAAAAAATCTCTCAATCAATTATTTTTATTAAATATGGAAAAAGATAAGTAGTTGAAATTAACAGTTAACTCAAAACCATCAAAAGGATCAACCAATTGATTGAAAATATCAATCAAAAACACCTTTACCCTTCCCATTAAATATATATATTTACTAACATTAAATGTTCTTATGGATAAAAAGTTTCAAAATGGTAGTAATCACATAGTTTATTTTGAAGACCAAATGTACATAGGAGATGTTATAGAAATTTTTTTTGGGAGTAATGTAAATGAAATAATCAACTATGAATGGCTAGAATTATTAGATGTAAATTTATACATGAGGTATGTTTTCATGATTTTATTTTGTAAAAATTGATATTCTAGCTTAATAATGAAAAAATAAAATATATGTTTTTTATAGTAATATATATCAATAGCAAATAAAGGGATTGCCTCATGAAAATAAATTTTCACTAATTATTCCTCACATAACTTCTATAGAATAAAAATATATGAATTCAAAAAAATGAATGAAATAGTGAAAAAACATGCCAAATTGATTGAATGAAAAATTATGAATGACATAATCATATTAATACCAATTTTTTAGGGGTAAAACTCTATAATTTAATCATATATAATATATTTTCGATAAGTTTTTTACATATTCCATTTTAGAAAAAATTAGATCCACATTGTTATTAATTTTGATACATCAGTGCATTATTTCTTAGATTCACTACATGGATACCCATTAGAAAGACCACACATGATGAAATTTTTTAATCTACAATACACTACATCCAACGTTTTAGAACTAAAACTCAAGTTAGATTTTTTTATTCTATTTTAATGACAATTATTTTATGATAGGGTGGTATATAAATGTCGGGAAATTTATGGCATGAGGATAACCAATACGCACAGGGAGCCTAATCATTTCAACCTCATGAAAATTATATGGGTACATATTATAATATTATAATATCCAAACACATATAAAAAAATTACTTTTTCATATCAATGTTTTTTTAGTTTTTGAAACAAATAAATGGAAAAGATCATAGTTATTATGTATATAAATTTATGAGAGAGATCATATTCCATCAATAAACATGAATCCTCATAGAGGTATTTTTGAATATAAAGATTATTTAATTTAAAATATTAATTAATCCTTAGGGTACTTATATTTTTCTAGCACTAATATTACTGCATGAAAATGTCATATTCACAATACAATATAGAATCTATTATAAAATAATTGGAAGCATACCAGATGGAAGAAAGTAAACAAATAGAATTAACATGCGACTTTAATAGAAGTAATGTATTGTTTCATATTTATGTTTAATTTATTTATTTTTATCATTACTCAAATAAGAATTTTTTTATTATATAGATGGATTCCTTTGTTTATGTTGGGGTGTTTTATTTGAATCTTCTAATTCTTTTTTGAGACTACAACTAGGATAATAACTATACGGAAAAGGGTAAAAATATATACCACCATCATGAAAAGATGAGTTTCGACTACATATATAATTATTTTTTCCATCATTTTTTGACTATTTCTTAGTTTATTTTATAATCATTTTTACCTAATACATCTTATGTTTTTTATAGATCTTTTAGGAATACATATTTTCTAAATGCTCTTTGTAACAAATCACAAAAGATATAACATGTTCCTTTGGTCTAATTCTACCATTATATCCATTAACATTCATTGACAAACATCCAAAACTACATGAATTTTCGGAAATTAAAATTGATTCAATATCTTCTGTTTCTAGTTCGACAAAGAAGGCCTATGAAAAAAATGTAACATTGGTAGCTGGGGTTTTATTAGACATTGGGAGATGTAAAAATACGTATCACCTAAATCTAAAAGATGATGTGACTAGCATGATTCCAAGTTCTTATTTTTATTTAAAATTCACATTAATTTTAGAAAAAAGGCAACTGATATAATAAAAACAAATCAAACACAATCCGATTGATTTTATACTTTAACAATACAATCTATATTTCATTTTTGATGTGTATATATCGTCCTCACCTCAATATGATACAATATTTTCCTTTTATGACACAAAATGGTTCATATTAGTTTAAAATTGAAATTTTAATTTAAAAGGTGTAACTCACTACAAACTAGGAAAACACTATTGGATTGTCTTGATAATTTATTAAAACAAATTATAATTCATTTGTGATCATTATAAATCAGTATCATATTAAACTTATACAAAATGTGACAAGTATGACTAAAAGTTTGTTTTACCACTTTAAAATTTAATTTTACTCAAAAATATGATTCATACACTATAAAAAAGAAAATACATTCAGATGTTTTATACATTGTTACAATGATTCGTAATTCATTTAGGGCATTTTCTAATTAGTCACATCATAATATGACCTAAGGTACGACTAGTATGACTTCAAGTGTATTTTTTATTTAAAAATGACATTATCTTTACTAAAAAAACACTACTCAAATACACAATACAATGAAAAAAAATGTTTTTATTGTTTTTATAAATTAATAAAATGATCAATAAGTCAATTTTTATGTTTAGGAATAAGATTCACCTCAATCTGATACATGGTGTTCCTGGTATGACTCAAAGTATCATATATCAGTTTAAATGTGATATCTGTTTTGAAAAGTGATACTCGATTGAAAATATGAAAAAAAAATCAGATTATCTTGATATATTTCCAAGAAGATTCGTAAGCCATTTATGAAGTGTAGAAAGTAGCCTCACTTAAAACTAACACATGATGTGACCATTATGACACAATGTACATGTTTAATGTTTTGAATGACATCTTAATAAAAAAACTAGTAACAGACCCAAAACAAAGGAAACACATTAAGAATGTTTTAATACATCAGTTAAAAAATACAGAAGTAATTTTTTCTATGTAGTAATTAGCCTCACATAAATATGAATCATGGTGTCTCTGATATAATTCCATTTGTGTATGCTTATTTAAAATTGAGATTAATTTTATTAAAAAGACGAAGTGACATACTAAAAACCAAGAAAACTCTTTCAATTTTTTAATACATTAGTAAAATGATTCATATATCAACTCTAACATGCACAAATCAACCCCCCCCCCTCCCTAAATCCGAGAAATTTTATGATCATCATAACTCTATTTGTGTCTTTTTAATTTAAATTGGCATTATATGTTAGTAAAAAGAACTTGTGACAAACTAAAAAGCTAAGAAACACATTTTGATTGTTTTGATACTTCACTAATATGATCCATCAAGCATTTATGACATTTAAGAATCCATGACATGTCAATCCTATTCATAGTTTGACCAACATGACATCATGTGTGTCTTTTTATTAAAAAATTACATGAATTTTAATAAAATAGCTAAATGTAATACTCTAAACCAATCAAATTAATTTGTGTCGTTTTGATACTTTAATAAAATGATTCATGAGTAATTTTCAACATGTTTGAATCAACGTCACCTCAATATGATATAGGATATTCTTGGTATGACTCAAAGTGTCTTTTATCAATAAAAATTGATATTTTTGTTCATAAAGTTTCACTTGTTAAAATGTAGGTATACATGCATGGATTGTCTAGATAATTTAGGTCAATGGTTCATAATTTAATATTGATTTTTAGGATGCATTCTAACTTCATAATGACTCATAATGTGACTATTATGGCTCAAAGAGAGTGTTTCTTGTTTCAAATGACATTTTAATAAAAAACACAAGTGACATAATCAAAACCAAACAAAAAAATCATATTGTTTTTATACATTAGTAAAATTACTAAAACGTCATTTTTATGGGTTGGAATCATGTTAACCTCAACTTGATGAATGATTTGAACAATATAAATCAAAATGGGTATAATTTTTCAAAATTTACCTCAATTTTAGTAAGAAGAACAAGTGAAATACTCAATACCATG
Source organism: Viscum album (assembly GCA_963277665.1). Classification (NCBI taxonomy): domain Eukaryota; kingdom Viridiplantae; phylum Streptophyta; class Magnoliopsida; order Santalales; family Viscaceae; genus Viscum; species Viscum album. The sequence goes on along the minus strand of OY728164.1, from coordinate 1,042,313,346 downwards.
AAAAAGAATTCAGATTGTATTGGTACATTTGAAAAACAATTAATAAGACATTTATAAAATGTAGGAATCAACCACAGCTTAATCGGATGCACAGTGGGATAGTTGTAACTCTATGCGTAACTTTTTATTTAAAATCAAGATCAATTTTATTAAAATGAACAAATAACATTTTGAAAAATGAGACAATGATTTTTTATTTTTATATTCATCAAGAAAATGATCCATTAGATATTTTTAATGGGTAGGAATCAGCCTCACCACAATCCAGTGCACGGTGTGACTGGTAAAACCCCAAGGGTGTATTTTTTTAAAATTGATATTAATTATAGAAAAAAATATCAACTAGAAAACTCAAAACTGAAAAAATGAATTCGTATTTCTTTTCTACTTTATTAAAATGATCCATAATTCCTTTATGACATGTAGGAATCAACCTTGACTCAATACGACACACGGTGTAACCTATGTAATTCAAAGTGTGTCTTTTTATTTAAAATTGACATTTCCTTATTATTATTAATGTTTAATTTATTCCATTATAGTATTACGAACTAAAGATATGTTTTAATGTATATTTGGATTATGTTGATCTGGTTGAGTAGATTTGTTCGACAACTGATTCCCTAGGTGGACTTTTTTGAGAGGGGATGGTTAGTGCCAAAGAAGATGAAACATTAGTGTTTTTAAATGTTTATAGATAATTATATATGTAATTATACCAAAAAAATGTTTTAAATATATATATAGTAGTGTTATTTTATGCATTAAAAATAGCACATTACAACAGGGTAGGCCTTTGTCTGCTCTATTTGTAGTGCTGATAAAGGGTTGCCTTTATTAGATATTTTTTTCTCAGTGATAAATGGGACCCCCAACCCCTTTAATGGTGATTAGGATAATAATACTTTTTTAGTTCTATTAATGTAATTTTTTATGCTGTTAAAGGTAATATTTATAGTAGTGCATATTCAATTGATTATTGCACAATGTTAAATAGAATTTTACCATTAAAAAACATGAAAAAATTTATTATGTTATTTTCATTGATAAATCATTTTTTCAACATAAATAACTTAAAATTTATCAGTAATAGGTTTTTAATTATCTTTGTAAAAATGAGGATATTCCACACATTGACCCATTTTAGGTCACACCTAGGGTATACCACACATTGAAAATTCAACTGTAGTTTTTGATTTTTTATCTTAGAAACTATTTAGGATTTGTTCCTTTATTTCACTAAATAATTTTGTGTGTGATATAACAAAATTTAATATATTTATAATGTTAATTTTGTGAATCATAGGCCACATAATTGCACTTCGGCTTAGCAATTGTATCTTTGATTTTATCTATATATATTTCAAAGTCTTATATGGAATAAAAGGGACAAATGTTTTCCTGTAGAGTCATTCAAAAACACGATTAAATACATCACAAAAATAATTTCAATTTCAATTTTTCAAAGACTACAAAAAAAAAATAAAAAAAAATTATTATATTTTCTATAAATATATTTTTAGCTTTGGTTATTAAAAAAAATCTAAATATGAAATTTTTATTTTATTTATTATATTTATTTATTATTAGAATCGGGTATTAAAATCAACCATTAAATTAAATGAAAAAATATAAAATATTTAATAAATAAATATTATTTTTTAGTCATAATAATATATTATTATTTGTTATTTTTAATGATTGATATTCGATAATGGGTAAATATTTATAATTACTAGTGATAAATTTTTTTAAATAAAAATTAATTCTAATTTAAGTTTGAAATCACACTTTATCATCAAATAACCGTATCTTTTGATCCTAGTGTCAATTTGAGCTCCACAACCAGTCAATACCAATGTCATGAAATGAAATACAACAATATTAAATTGAAATTTACAAATAATAAAAATAAGAATGTTTATTACTAATTTATGTGAAGTTAAATATCGAAATCCAAATTTTAACAAGAATGTATATTTACTTGAGTGTTTATTTGGGATACACTGAATTTAAAATCAGAGGCTGTAAATACATTTTTCGCATGATAATTGTGGGAACCAAGGTCATTAATTTTTTGAGGTAAAAAAAGACACAGATTGCCTCAAAATTTGAGTTTTTTATTTGAATAACATGATTTTAAGACATTCGATTGGATTTATACTACATTTAATAATGTCTTCTTCTACTTTATGGGTTTTATATTATTTTATTCTAGGTATTTTTATTTCTATTTACTTAATGGTGTTTTAGTTCTGGTGGTTTCTCACTTTTATTGACTAATTATCTATTATATATATTAGTTGTTTTTATAAATATATATATATTTATAATATATATATTTATCAATTTATATTTTAAACTATATATAGTTATATCTATGAATAGATATTTTTTTATATTATGCATAGATGTATATATTTTTATACATTTTAAAATATACATAGGTATTTATGTTTATTAATATTATATATTTTGTTGGAATATATATATATTCTTCAGGAATGGCACAGAGGCCCTGATTTTTTATTTAATTTGCATAATCCCATTTTTAAATAGGTTGAGAGAGAAACTGGTCATGACCCATAGACACAATGGAACAAGGCCTAATACATGACCTAAAATCATAGAGCCAAAATTCTCAATACCAGATTTGAAGGCCCAACCAAACTACACTAGAACTACCCCTCCATAGAATCAACATTATTGAAGGAGAGTAGCTCCCCACCTCACATTGTTGATACGCTATCATATCCTTATTCAAAGATGCATTGTGCCTAGTACAGATGGTTGATTCTATACTATCTCATTCTTATAATATAGATTTTATTTTTGTGGTGGTGGCTACTGCTCTAAATTCACTTTTGGGCCTTCTCAGGGGTGGCATTCAAATTTTCTTCTTAGTCTTTCTGACCTGAAGGCCATGTTCAATGAATTCCATTGGTGGACCAAAATCATTATGTCCTAAAGGCCCTTGGTGGCCTAAATTCTTTTTGGAATGTAGGACTTTTGTTTCTTTAAGGACCTCATAACATGAGGCCCAAACTGGTGGCCTGAATTCCAAAAATTATATGAATCATTTTGGTTGTAACAGTACCACAGAGTACCTACTACAATAATATTATAGTAACCCAAAAATTCACCACCACTCGAAATTGACCCTATGCCTTTCGGATGCCAAGGAGGATCCTCAACCACATTATATATATATATACTCAGAAATTCATGAGACAGGCACGCCTGCTCCCATAAAATTATAATAAAAGAGTAAATTACACAAAAGAAGATCGTGGAGAAGCTTTACAATGGCGAGTAAACAACACCCCATCACGATCATCTTGGGCCATGAAATTACAATACTCAAGAAAAACCAAAGACCAAATCAAACTGACCTCCAAGATGGCTCTTTTTGAAAGGGAATCTGCAACTTGATTCACTTCCCAATAGACATGAGTGACTTCTAGAGATAACTGTTCCATAAGCTGAAGACAGTCACCCATGTCCGATAACATCCTCCATGGAACATTCCACAATCAATCTTTGATAATATGGACTACAGTCGGAAAGTATGACTCAATCCATAACTCATTCCAATCATATCACACAGCATACCTGACTGCTTTTATAAGTGCCCACAGCTCCGCTTCAATGGCATAACCATTTACAATGTAATGAAAAAAGTATCCTTTCACAAAGCCATGACACGTACGAAAAACTCCACCACATCCAGAAGGTCTCGGTGCTCTAGAAGCTGCTCCATCAACGTTAACCTTCAGCCATCGGAAGATGGGTGGTATCCATTTTACATACATCATCATCATTGGATTTTTCATCAATCTATTGACACCAAGTGATCTCAGCGAATAAGATACATCATTTGTCATAGAACCAGTCTTCACGTTATAAGAATTCAGAACTACCTGGTGCAAGAATAAATCTCCAACCTGAAATGATGGTTCAACATTATTGAATATAAGCACATTTCGTGATTTCCTGATGAAATAAATGATACCTGTAGTAGTTGTAAGTATCAATGAAAAAACTTTCTCACTACATTCAGTCTCGCAGATGGACTGCAACAGTCCCTCAACAGAATTGTAATTGAGGGAGCAACATAAAACCTACTGTATATATGTCCAAAACCTGCATGAAAATTTACAAGAAACAAATACATGTGCAATAGACTCATCCGCCTCTAAACAGAATTTTCAGGCTGATGTCAAATTAATCCCAGTGCGTTGTAAGTGGACCTATAATGGAAGCCTTTGATTCAAGATTTTTCAGATTAAGATCGATTTTACAGGAGTAATAAAGTCCTTTTAAAAAACCATGACCCATCGAGGGGGATTCAGAGAAGCACCACAAAGGCAACGACAGTTCTCCCTTGTGGTGAACCATCTATGATGGTTGGGAATCCAAACCAAAGTATAACAATCATTGAAACAGTACCTTGAGATTTCAAGATGAACACTATTGGGTATCATTTCAGTGAGAACATGATTTTTATTAAAGGCCTAAATGGTTATGTTTTTTAGTGAGGATTGAATAAGGGCATCATCAGCAATGGGACGATAAAGCCAGGGAGTATTCCAGAAGTTCATATTTGACTATTTGCAAACCATCCATTTATAACAAGCCATTAGATCAGTATAAGCCTTTTTAAGAGCAGGCCACACAGATGAACAGATATAAGTGGGATACCCTGCATGCAGTTTCTCCTCATACCTACCAGCATGGAAATCCAGAGAGTAATCTGGAATGGAAAGGAGCTTCGAAATGAATTTTTTATTCAGAGTATCATTGAAGATTCTAACATCTTTAATTCCCAAACCACCCATACTTATAGGTTTGATGGAGTCCTTCCAGGAAACAGTAACAAATTTCCATTCATGAATTGATCCAGTCCATATGAAGTTCTTGATTTTTCCATTTAGATCCTTAATAAGAGCCCTAGGATAGCTATATAAAGAGAAAGAATATACAAACATTGACGTTATCACTGAATTGAGCAGACATACTCTCCCATCGTGGGATAGACTCTTCCCCTTCCATCTTGCAAGATGACTAGTAATCCTCAATGCAATACTATCAAGGTAACATCTCTTTACCCTACCCCCGAAAAGTGGAACCCCAAGGTAATTAAATGGAAAAGATCCTCTTTTTACCCCAAGATTACCAGAAATTCTGATCTGCCTTAATGTTGCAAGTCCTCCACCAATGATAACAGATGATTTTCCCTAACTAATGACTTGACCCGCAACCTCTTCATAGTGTGAAAAGATGCCCATAAAACAAGATATGGTACCTTTATCTTCTCTTCCAAAAATCAAGATGTCATCAGCATAGAATAAGTGGGGTGGGGCTCATAACTCTCTCCCCACTCGCATTCTATGATACCATCCAAAATTAGCCAAATCAGTGAGACACCAACTTAAATAATCCTCAACAATGGAAAAAGGTATATCAGAAATAGGGTCACCCCATATTACTCCTCTAGAGCATTGGAAGAAACCTCTAGGTGACCCATTAACCATAATTGAAATCCTAGTACTCTACAGAATGGAACCAATCATCCCAATAAATTTCTAGGAGAAACCATGCATTTTGAGAATAGTAAAAAGAAAACTCCATTTAATGGTACAAAGGCCTTAAATATGTCAATCTTCACTGCCATATTTCCATCTTTCACCTTTCACTTCATAACATTCACACATTCCGAGGCGGTGTAAATACAGATTTGTATATTCCTCCCTCGAACAAATACAAACTTATTACACGAGATGAGGTCCTTAGCAATCTCTCCAAGCCTTTTAGTCATGATCTTACTAGTTAATTTTGGATTTGTATTGCTAATAGAAACAGGTCTAAAATCCCTTATGTCAAGAGCATTCTCCTTCTTAGGAATTAAATCAACAAAGTTAGAATTCATTCCAAAGGGAAAATATACTGACCTAAACAATTCCCTCACAACATTATCAACATCCACACTAATGATATCCCAATAACACATGAAGAATTTATTGGTCAACTCATCAGGTCTTGCCACACATTCAATGTTCAGAGAAAATAATGAATCATGTATTTCTCTTACACTAGGTATATCAACAAGTTTATTTTTTTTCTCTTCTCCAATAGAAGGCTCAAAGAACCTGATATTTTTATCAGAGTTTTCATTCCTAGTATCTGAATATAATTTCTCAAAATAGAGTGTCACATCATCTGATATCTCATTATCATAACAGAACAAGTTTCCATCAATGGTAACTGCATTTTTGCCTTTCCTGGAACGTTTTTCCAAATTCATGCAGTTAAACACCATTGAATTCCTGTCCCCTTCCTTCAACCATATAATATTGAATTGATTTTGAGACAAGTTTCCATTGAGGGTCAGAAGCCTGTCCAGATTTTCAGTAGCATGAATTTCTTCCCGGTGGGGAATCTCCTAGTACAAATTATTTTGTTGGACAAGTAAAAGAGAATCTTCAGCCTCTCTAATTTCATTATATACCGAGGAATAGGATTCCTTACTCCATTGCTTCATCCTTGCCTTAACAGCCTTTTTCTTACAATAAAGGACATGAGAAGGGTTTCCCGGGAAGATAGAATCTCATGCATTAAGAACAATTTCTCTGCATCCTGGTATCACCACCCAGGCATTGTTAAATTTAAAAGGAAGAGGGGATGGCCTTGATTTTTTCATGAAAATATCCATGAGAATGGGATTATGATCAGAGTGTAGCCTCGGGACGGTTCTCCTAGAAACATCCATCATCTTATCCCGCCAATATACAGGTACGAAGCATCTGTCCAACTTACTTGCCTGCTTCCCATGAATTATATGTCTGCTCCAGGTGAAATCAGCTGCAAAAATGGACACCTCAGTGAGTCCACACCTATCAATACAACATAACAGATCAGAGGCTGCAATATGATAGAAATTTTCACCTATTTTCTCCTCATGCCCCAGGAAAATGTTGAAATCACCATGATAACCCAGTTGGTGGCCACATTTTCAGAGATATTTAAAATATTCCTCAATATCTGCCTTATTTTTATGTACGAGTTGGATTCATAAATAAAATTCACAGTAAGAGAGTAATTACCAATACAACAAGAAACAGTAACCGACTGTAAGTCCACTAAAACAGAGGTAACATTCACGTTGTCATGCTTTAAGACCCACAGATATTCAGTTCTCAACTGAAAATGATTGTTTGCAACAAAGGAGTACCCCATCGAATCCCACGTAAAGGAGCTCCAATTTTTGAATTTCATTCTTGGTTCAGCAATTCCAATTAGAAAAGGTCCATTGGTCATGATAAAATTCCTAAGAGATCTGACCATGGGAGTATTCTCGGTCCCGTAAATATTACAGAAGAGTATCTTCATTTTTGTAATCGGAGCCTAGTGCTAGGCCCATCATATTTTTTAGTCAAGTCCTTATTAGGGATAGTAATCTTAGCATCTACAATAGAACCTGGTTCCTTATCAAATGAATCATGATCTTTATCATCCTTAAATCCCTCCTCAGTATCAAGAGGAGAGAATCTGTTACCTGAATCAATAGGAGCAGAAAACAGACTAGTAGGCAAAATCCTTTTGACCATCTTGGTTGTCTGGACCTACAAAAAATCCCCAGAAGGATTCGAGGGGGAGTTATCTTCTATAAATCCATCTTTATCAGGAATCACTACATCCTCCATTTCACTAGAAGTAACAACAAGGGCAAGAGGATAATAGGGTGTGATATCATTTGTAGCACCATCGTTATCAAGAAGCATAGCCTCCTCTGTAACACTAATAATAATAGTAAGATCATGAGGGGTAGTAAACAAAGAAGAGGCATTCTTGTTATGCTGAGGAGGGGAATAAGAGATCAAATCCTACTCCAACACTGCAACCTCGGGTGCAACAGAAGGCAATCTGGCTATCTGGCTATGCTGCAAAGCTTTTCCCACTTGATCAGCCGGTGCTGTAACTGCCTCATCAAATCTTGCAACTGGAACATGCATAGTAGGGAGTTCCTCCCTAGATTCCTTGAAACTAGAATTAGTGGTAGCCTTGTCATTACCCATTATTTGCCGATAAATTTCATCATCGTGTCCTAGAATGTTACAAAAATTGAATGTTTTATTCCTGTTACATTCCGAGATTATATGCCAAAAAAAGTGACAGTTGAGGCAGAACTTAGTTTTTCGTTCATACTGAATTCTTAAAGTAATGGAATCATCCTAAGTAGTTAACACTACCTCTTCAATCAAAGTTCCAGCCATATCCACTTCAACAATAATTCGAGTATAATGGCCAAAATAAGGATTCTCTGTTTGCCGATGAAGCCGAATCTGATTTCCAACAGATGAAGTAATATCCCAACGAATTTTCGGATGCCAATAAAACCAGTTCAAATTACATACCCGAATCTAGACCTGTGAAATGGTATTTTTGACAGCATTGGGATCAAAATTTGGATCTCATTCATGAATGCGATAAAAACCAGGCCACAAAGGGACCGATCCAAAGCTCCATGCTCGTCTCTTGATTTCATCTGATGAGAATATAATATGATAAAAACCACGGCCCATTGTAGTCATTTTCGAATCTGCATACCCCCAAATTTCCACAATCCTTTCGGTGAGGTCACTGAATTTCCAGGGTTTCTCCCCCTTAGGAACCACCACTCATGCAATTATCGAGAATTTTCAATGTTTTGTTCTCTCCTCGATCGCATTTTGATTTGCATAAACATGCACAATGAGCCCTTTTCTAATGATCCTTCCTGAAGACGCAGATTCACTATCAAGGAAAAATGTAGATCATGTGTTCTTGAAAGCCTCCACAAACCTCTTCTTACATCCATCAATTTTTCAAGAAACACCTGAATTTTTCTTTGAATATAGATCAAACAAATCCCTATGCCCAATTCCATCATCCACTGTTAAACCCCAATCAGGATTCCTTCTTGAGATATTCACCTCACCCACATTAGGGATTTCGCTCGTATCACCTCCACATTCCTCCATATTTTATAATCTATCTATATGTTTATATTAATATAAAATTCTATATATGTGTGTATTTCTATATATTAATATAATATAATTGTGTGTTTATATATATATATATATGTAAATTTTATTATATATTTATTTATTATTTATTATTTATATCCATTTATGTATATTTACATATAAAATAATTTTATATATATTTTTATGTTTTCATTTGGTTGGTGGGTATTTTTCTATTTTCATGTATTTATATAAAATTATTGTGACTTTATTTATATTTAAGTATTTTATTAATATATATATATAAATAATTAAATAGTTTTTTTATTTTTATTTATTTATTCACTATTTAATATTAGTTATTAAGTATTTTTTATTTTTTTTATTCTATTATAATTTATTTTTAATTAGTAAATTATCACTTATTAATTAATCATCAATTATTTGTTAATTATTATGTATTTTTTCATTTATCATTTATCCAATCATTACTCGGCTTCTTTTACCAAGGAGTTCAAATCCTAGAAAATCGGTGACCAAGATCATTACCTCTCTGAGATTTGGGGCTTTGGGGATGCAAAATATTATACCTCATTCACGGTCTCTACTACCTTCTCTTCAAGGTTCAGACATTATTCTCAACATCCGATTGAAATTGATTAGTGCACTTGACTTGTTGAAAATGTGATTCTCTCAACTGAGGATTAGGATTTGAAAATACATATTGAATATGAGAAATTAACTATCTTTTTTGGAATACAGGAAAATTGGGCATGATTGGGTGAGTTGTATGAGAGATATGAAATACTCTTTCTTCTTAGAGAGACTCTATTATATGAAGAAATGTCTCGAAAAACATAATAGGGTTAAATATTCTGATCTTAATTGGAGAAATTATGGAAAGCCTGATCTCTGTATTGCAGATGAAATTAACTCCTTGAAAACTGAACAGAATGTGCATATCTATTATTATAGAGAGGATACAGGGGCTTGGTTTCCTTCTAAACACCTTGTCCCTATTCAGATATCTAAGAGAGTGGTTGTGAATTCATAAAACACCTATGATAATGACATTGAATCTTCATGTACAAAGGTAAATTGTTCTACAAGTATTGTGCTGGAACATTATGTAGAGGACGAGAGATAGAATACTGGCATCACTAATATTTTATGTTGATCTTTTGTGTTAATTTTGGACACTAATGGTTTATGTGATGATCATACTAAGCATTAAATTGATGTCAAATGATATGTGGATAATTAAATGCATAAGAAAATATCACTTCTCCTATACAAGATAAAAAATTAGAATAAAATTATGGATTATTCCACTATAAATGTGATCAAGAATGGAACTCACTTGGGATTGAAGTATTTTACACAACATCCATATTTGAATAAGTGGAAGATGATAGTGGGTTGATTAGAAGTGATTTCAACTAGTTACCCTATTATGCTTATAGTCATTGAATATGATTTTTTTTCAATGTAGTCTAATCATATAGGTTATGTGTTTTTGAACAACCCAATTTGCAAGAATGGAGATGATGGTGAGTATGTGGGATGGCCATTTCCTTCTCATTCAATAACCTGCATGAAAACTACTTATCTGTCCTTTTCAAGCTATTTATTGAGGAATGTGACACTATTAATGAAAATAATTCTTGTGTCATACCTCATACTATTCCAGAAGGTGAAATTTCATGACCCGTCCCCCGACGCCTTTTCTATGACTACCTCATGCCTGTCTCCCATTAGCCAGTGTCTAGATATTAGCACTGAGTAAGAATATCCACCAAGTGGGATGCATTTTACAATGTACTTTTACACACGCACTCATATCCAATATAAAGTGATGAAACTGCAAACATGGTGCAGACATGAATGTATACAAATATTAAAACCAACACAAAGTAAATAGAAAAAACTGAAAATAATGGGGGCCATGATACAAGACCAACAAAATAATAGTAAAAGCTCTAGGAATCCATCTTATGAAGATCCTACCTAATGTGTTGGTACAGTTTTAGTTGGGATTCAATGAATGGCACCTCATCTGTCGGGGCTCCCTCTATATACAACTTGTGTCCGGCACAGTAGGGGTCTCATCACTACTATCAATCATCTATATAAGACACAACATATGCATGAAAATATTGTGATGTAGTGAGTAAAATAATACTCATCAAGGACCTCAAACCACAATGGTATACCGCAATGCAACACACACAGGCAGACTATCAAAGATGTACACAGATTTTATCCCCTTAGAAGTAAATTTAATAGTGTCATTAGAGTCATCTCAAGACAATTATATGTCTATTACATGAATATAATAGAGAATTACCAGAACATTCAAATTTTATGAGAAATACAGTCTCTCTAGAAGACTCACTCCACATATTCATAGGAGAACTACTTTGTTCCATTATAGGGGACAAACTGCACGTCTTTGTAGGAGACCTATTCCATTTCCTCACAGGAGACCTACATCGTGTCTTTGCAAGATAACTATTCAATTTCTTTTTAGGGGGACTACTTCACGTCTTCACATGAGACCTTCTCCATGTATGTCATAGTTTGTAGGAAACATACTCTATAATGGTCTCCACCACTAGATTTTGTTCCTAGCACGCTCATTTTGGAATCACCTACACTTTGAGCCAATATGTCATAATCAAAACAACATGAAACTCATGCAGAGTATCTCAAAAAGATCTCCTTATTGTAAGGGTCCCAACACAACAAAAATATTATCAAACAGATGTATGGTTTGAGTGTCATGGGAATTTTAGATGAAAGGGGTCATCTTGGTCTAGGTTTTACCCAACCGGCCTGGCCCATTGGGAAACGAGACCACAGGACGCTACACCGCATGGTCTCACCCACTAGGCTGCCTGATGGACCAGTCTTTCTCTAACCCGACCTGCCTAAGCAAGGCGGTTCATCCAGCCAACATGGAACGTGTGCTACACCCCTCCCCCTGGAATCCATGATCAGGCGACTGCATCACTCGATCAATGTGGTTGGCCACGGGTTGAACAGAATTGTGGCCAATCTGCACCACTGTAGACAACCCAAGTCACTGATCCCAGTCACCATTGTGGGACCCTCTTCCACCGGCCATAGAGCTGTCGACCGCCTGCTCTCGGTTTGCCTCACCAACCCCACATTCTATCATAGGATGCTCTATTTCTATGGGCCACCACCATAAGTTTGGTGGACCATTTTTCTAATCAATAATGAATTTCTAATCCTTTGGTATCCACCAAAAATTTTTTGGGCTCCATATCATCTTTCTTTCGCTATGAGGGTCTACCCACATACAGAACAATTCAGAAACATTTTTCACTACAACGGGGGTCCGCTGAAAAAGAATGATGGATGGGGATAGATGAGAGGGAATAAGAACACCCATAGAAAATACCTTGGCCTTGTTTGTGTCAACTTGTTCCATTCATTTATTCAGTATTACGGAGAAGAAAAATCATCACACCTTTTTCTTTCATCCAACAGTTCATCTATCCCACAAGAATGATCTAACAGAAGATCAATCCTTTCATTGGTTAGTCCATGTTCATCATTGGAATCATGAATGAGGAATGAAAAAAATGAAGTATAAATAAAACCCCTACCTCATATTTTGTATCTATAATTGGTTAAGAATGGAGTAATGCCACGTCATTTTGTCGATCCTTGATCCTTGAACCTTGATTCACGACATGTGATCTATGATCTGCTGGCATTCATCGTCATTTGTTGTTTAGAAATAAATGAGAAATTCCAATTCCCTTCTCCATAGTTTCTAGGGAATTTTAGGGTTATACATTAACCCAAAATTCTTATTTAATTATGGAGAAAAGAAAATGTATTGGCCCATTACAACATTAAAGCGTCGCCACATCGTTTTATTTAAGAAATGAAATTGGAGGAATCATCACTGTTTCAAAATGTTAATGAGTCATTGTGTCAATGTGAATATTTTAAAAAAAAATAATATAATATTATTTAATATTATATTATTCTTTTTTAAATTTCCCAAAAATTAACTTTCTGAGTCGACCCCTGAAGGATGATGTTAGGACATTTTTGAGGAAAATGTCACCATAAAAACTCAACGGTGGTGTCAGATTTTTAATCGAAGTCACTAATCATGTGTTATTAAGATCATAAAATATAGTAGCCTATTTTTATTTTGTTATATATGGTTACTCCATTCATGGGTTTTTTACACTGGAAATATGGGTCGAAAAATGTTAAGTCACACCAAGGGTAAAAGTTTCATCCTGAATGCAATGATACCCTCATAATTCTGATGTGGGAACCAATATATATGAAAACTAACATTTTGATATCTACACACACATGCTCTATTTTAATCACTTAAAATTTTTCAAATGTTCATTCCGAGAGCCCTGAGCCTTGGAATCACGTGTTGTCTCATCACCTTGTCTAGAAATAATCCCATATAATTTTCCATAAAATTACATGGAAAATCCAGGACATTAAATTCTCCCCACCATAGGGATTTACATTCCCAAAGCCAAAATCAGGGCAACACAATAACAAAAATGGTCATTGAGGATGAATATGATCCTCCCTCTCCTTTGTACTATCCTGGAGATTCATGTACTACCACCGAATGTGAACAAGTGGAATCGAACACCCATAAAATGTCATCTTCTATCGATCATCGATCTCCACCGGGTACATCATGAATATTTCCCTCTCATTGATGTCCATATCTCCCTAATATATGATATGAAATGGGTAATTAATGTACATGTTTAGCTGGGATACATGGAAGACATCATGAACCCAATCTTACTACAGAGTTATCTCCATGTGGCACACCACCTCACTAAATCTACACTGTATCAGAAAAGGTCTGATGATCTTCAAAGATAACTTTCTGCCTCGTCCAAATCGTTGTATCCCACATAGAGGAAATACCCAAAGGAACAGATGGTCACCCCCTAGAACTCCATGGTCCTCTATCTCTAATCATCATAGGACATCAAACTATTCTGTGTAGTCTACAACAAATCCTAGATGACATGCACCTTCTCAGTAGTAGTGTGCAACAACATCAGGCCCAAGAGTGATGACTCTTTCGGGTCTGTCGAGAAATGTGGTGACCTACAATGTCACCCATACAAGGCCTCACATGGTTCCATACCAATCATGTATTGGTAGTAGTTTTTGTATACAAACTATAATTGAGGTAGGTGATCCTCCAATCAGCTACTAAAGTAAAGGATATAGGAACATAGCATTTTCTATATGACCACAATGGTTCAATCCATCTGGTCATTTATATATGGGTGGAATGTTGGGCTCATGAGCAGCTATTTCCCAAACACCCCTTATAATCCCATCCATAGCCGAGATGTGAAATGTGAATCATGATATGATACTATCATTTATGAGACTCCATGGAGTCAAACTATATACTCTATGTATAGGTGTCCCATCCTCTCTAATGAACCATGTTCCCAAATCACTAGAATATGGTCTGACATGTTAATTTAGTCAACGATCATCTAGATGGTATCATTCCCCATGGACATACATGGTAAACCAATAATAATGTCCATCGATATGCCATCCCACTTCCACTCTAAAACATCAAGGGGTTCAGCCAAACCCACTGGAACCTGGTGCTCAGCCTTCACTTTCTGACCATTGAGGCATCTAGGGAAAACTATTCCACTACATTGTTCATCCTTGAGCACCAAAACTGACATCATAGGTCTCGGTACATCTTTTCCATACAGTGATATAAATCAAAAGGGTATTTATATAACTTTATCAATACCAAATTTTATAAACTCACATGTATAACTCTTTGTCCTCTAAAAATAATTATGTTTTACCCACAATTCTTATATTCATTAGGGGACTTCCCTATGGATATGTAAGCATGTGTAGTCTCGCAGCTAGTATCTCTGAGATGTGCCTCCCCATCTCTCCATAATAGTGGAGGGGTAACTACAATTTACTGGAGATAATATGCTCCTTTTCTATCCATGAATGACATATACAAAGAGGAAAACTTCTCTAATTCCTCATTGATTAGTTGTGAACTTGATCTCCCACTTAGAGAATCTTTCACCATGTTCCTCGTAGTAGGAGTACCAACAATATTGAAGTCATAGTGTTGGCGGAACTCTATCTGACACATCTATCTCAAGTTCATTTCTTTCTAAGAGAATTTATAATTGAGAATTTTTTGGTCTTAGTAGAATATAAACCCCTCTCCCATAAGGTAGTGTCAACACATTTTTAGTGTGAAGACTACTGCTGCTCACACCAGATCATTGGTTGCGTAGTTCTACTAATGTGTTCTCACCTACTGTGAACCATACGCAATCACTAATTTTCCATGTATCAAGACACAATCGTGCCCAGTTTCAGATGCATCACAGTACGCTACATACTTGAAACCGTCCTCTAGAAATCTCATGATAAGGGAACTCATAAAATTTTACTTCAACTGCTGAAAAATCACATAGATTTTCACTATCCACAATAATGGTTTACCCTTCGTACTCCGAGCCATCAATTATGATGTTACCCTTGAAAAGTTCGGTAAAAACCTTTGATAGTACTCATCTGAACGCAAGAAACTCCTCAACTCGGTCACACTATTGGGTGGCTCCCATGAACTCACTACCTCTATCACCACTGGATCCACTATAACTCCAGCCTTTGAAATGATGTGTCCTAAAATGTGGACCTCCCAAATCCATAACTAACACTACAATAACTTCTAATAAATCTAGTGCTATCGGTGAAATCCATGAAAATATCCAACTCAGTTTTGGGGTCCTCCATGGATGTTGAGTACAAAAGGATGTCATCAATAATGACCACTACAAACCTATATAGGTAAGGTTGAAAGAACTTATTCATGAGTCCCATTAACACTATTGAATAGTTCTTCATGCCAAATGACATCACTAAATTGTTGTAGTGGTTGTAGCGACATATAAATTCAATCTTCAGAATGTCCTCATCCTATAAACGAAGTTGTTGATAATATGATCTAATGTCTGTCTTCGAGAATCATATTGATCCCTTAAACTGATCTAATCGGTCATAAATCCCTTGTGGTTGACACTTGTTCGTCATAGTCACTATGTACAGGTGCTAGAAGTCAACACATAGCCTCAGGCTCCAGTCTTCCTTCATGGAAAAAACCGAGGATTCCCTTGGTGAAACAATGGGCCTCATGAAGCCCTTCCTCTACGTGTCATCCAACTGTACCATCAGATCATGAAGCTCTATAAGATCCATGTGAATTCCATTTTTATATGTCAGTGTCATACTAGATTATATGTAAATGTATAAGTCTGCATCCCTACGATGAGGAAGTCCTATAACATCTTCTAGAAAGATGTATTTGTACACATCAACTACTGTAGGAATCCGAGGACTCATCTCATCAACTATAATGATGTGTCATGAAATCCAACTGATTTGTGATGGGATACTCCAACCTATGTGTACTTACATCATGAGTTTCTTGTATTTCCATTTCACCAACAACAAAAAACCATATCCCATCTCCATGGACACACCAAACATCGGACCTAAAACAGTCTCTTTGGGCAAGAACTATAGATTACTAGTCCATACCCAGTAGGATGTCATAATTCCCTAACACTGATACCATGAGTCACCCACCAAAACCCCCACCCCCATGAATATGGTATCATTATTAGAAATAGTGTGTGATCATCAAATCTCCTCTCGTACAAGTCTATAAGTATAGGGATCGAGTCAATGGTTCCACTAGAAACTATTAGTCTGGAATAAGGGTTGTGGTGAGAAAAGGGTGACTGAAACATGAGTGTATAATAAGTATATCTACAGTGTATAAGACACGGATCAAACCTCATAATCATCACAGGAGTCTAGGGATTGTTATATTCTATCACCTAGTGATGGCCTCACCCCTTTCCACCATCTCCCTGATCTCGTGGTGGACCACCTAGGGGCTGTGATGGTAGTCCCTCAAACATCCATCCACCTCTTTCTACTCATCCTACTCCTCTGCCACATCTTCCTCCAGGTGGACCACCTTATTCAAACCTCTTTCACTACCTCAGTGGTCCGTTGACCATGTCCTGGTGAGTTGTATAGTCGGTCGGACAATCATTATCAATATGTCCCCGACCTCTACTAGTGTAGAATAACCCTTCTTTTATCCTACCATCTCTACCCTAGAATCCCCATAATCTTTATCTGGTGTACTGGGGTCATCCCCAATATAGTCTTCTCCTCTTGGAACCATGCATCAGCTATCTACTACATTCTACAGAAGACCTAGCTACTTGATGCATGGTGGTAGCTTCCACCGTCGATACCTACTCCAAAAGAAATCTCTCAACCAGTAGATCTCACTCTAGCACCCCAGCTTGTGTGGAATGCTGAGGGATATCATCAACACCTTGATCTCCCACTTTATTCCATGAGTTATGGTCCTGGCCCTAATGAATCAGTCGTGCACCATGTCTGATGTGTAGTGAGAATGATCTACATATTTTGCTGAGTACTCCACTACCACCAGCCAGCCTTGATGTTGGTGAAGTATCTCTTGTATATACATAGAGCATATCATTGCTGGAAAAAACTCCTCCATGAAGAAGTTCTCAATATCTTCCCATGTGAGGGATGCCATATCATTCATCTCTATTGTCAATTTTCACAATCTCCTCACCCATAACTATAGTATACTTTCAACTAGGACCACTATCTAGTCGAGAGGCATCCTCTCTAAGAGGAAAACTCTCATAAACAACTATATACAATACTCATTTACCTGAGAATCTATCTCACCTAGGAACTTGAGAGGACTTTGTCTCTGAAACTCATACAATTTACTAAGCCTAAATGCATCCTCTATAAGGAATGCTGAATGGAACTTATTATCTATGGGAGGTGATGTACCTATTACACCACCAAGAGGTTAAATCTCTGGCAATGATCCCTGTACCAATGCCTCAACACTCAGCAGACCATCCTCATGATCACACCTAGGAATCTTGGATGCCTACCAATTCTAAAGCATCCTAAAACAGAACATGATGTACCACGGTCAATAGAGTATACCTGGTGAGATTACTCTAACTCAATAAGGATGTGAGAACATACTTAATTACTATATGATTAATTCAACAAGTGATTAAATTTAACAAGTAGAAATATAGAACTCAAGGTCCTTGTATATGGATACATTAGCCACTACACCAACACAAGACCCCATGGCTTGAAATGTGAACTCAAAACACTAAAAAATATTTCTCCAAAATAGATTCACAAACCATTACACATTAATATAGAACCAAACCATGGATCTGATACCACTCTATCACAACCCACCCCCCCAGGTCTCATGCCATCACTACCCCAAGCACGCCTCCCATAGGTTTGGGGTGGTGACTAGCATTGAGTAAGAATATCCCAAGGGAGGGAGGAATTTCCCCAATTACCTGTACACACGCACCCATCTCCATCCAAAAGAAATGAAACCAAAAACAATTAGGATACATGCATCAATAATACTATGAAATCCCACACGGGGTAATCAGTATAGACTGAATGTAAAGGGTGCTGGTATACATTCCCAACATAAGAAAAGTACAGGCACCTAGAACCCACCTTTTGAATACCCTAACCGAGTGGTATAAAAAATACCTTCCAAATTTCATTGAAGTTCACCTCGTCGATCGGGCCTCCCCTTAATTACCACCTATGACCGGCCCCCCAATCCTCTTATCAAAGCTATTGATCATCTACAAAAGTCACGACACATGAGGGAGAAGCCTGTACAGGGGTGATTAAGTCAATACTCAGTAGAGACCCCAACCCACAAAGGTATAACACAATGCAATACTAAAATCAAGACTACAAAATAGCTACACAAAGTGTGTCCACTAACAAGTACAGTCAAGTGAGTCATTAGAGTCTAATCACACCAAGTACATGTCTATAGAAAGAATATACATAATAAGTCCACTCACATTCAAATACTATGGGACATATAGTCTCTATTGTAGACTCACTCTACATCTTTACTAGAGAACTCTTCTGTATCTTCACAGGATACCTACTCTGTGTCTTTTCAAGATACATACATAGTGCCTTTCAAGGACACCGACTCCACACCTTTGTAGGATACGTACCAAATATCATTTCAGGAGACCTACTCCATGTCTTCATTGGAGATGTACTCTTTATATGTAATAGTTTATAGGATACTTCTTCTATGTTGGTCTAAGACACAAGATTTGGATTTTAGCATGCTCATTCCAGGAGAACCAACACCTCGAGCCAATACATTGAACACCAACCTCAATGAAAACTCACTTTGAGTATCTAAAAAATACTACCTAATCGAGAGTGTCCCAACACATCAAAAATATCATCAAATGGAAGAATGCTTTGAGAGTTATGGGAATTTTAGTAAAAGAGGGATGGTTGGGTGAGGGTCCAACCAAACTAGGTTTGGCCATCCTGACCCAATGCGAACTGGCATTGCCCAAATGCTAGGCCCATTAGGCCTCTGAACCACGCCTCACTCATCTGCACAATCCATCTCGTCGGCCCGATTTTTCTCCTGACCGGACCACCTATGCGGGGTGGTAAATACAGTCGAGAGTGGTACACTGCTTGTGCCTATCCCATCTAGAAAACACAGTTGGGAGACTGTTGGCTGGTCGTTCCTCTAAAACATAGTCTGTGGGACCATGTTCCAATGGGCTGTTGCGGTGCCCCACCGTGTCACTGGTCTGCACCACTGCAGCCCACCTTGGTCAATGATCCCGATCGCCACCTGCAGTCATTCCATTATAGGCCCCTCCGCTGCTAACCATCGAGCAGGTGGCCTCCTACTGTAGGGTGGTTGTGCCGCTACACGACACCACTAGTGGTTCTATTTATATAAGAATACATCGTCATCGTGGTCATCGTTTTTTCGAACCGAGAATGCCTTTGTGATCCATCAGTTCCCACCATCAATATCAAGGGATCCATTTCATCATGTATTCATTCTGAGGCTCCATCCATGTTCTCAACCACTTGGAAAAACACATTGTGTCCACAAGAATTTGTCGATGATGAAAAAAGAATGGTGATAAAGGAAAGGGAACAAAAACACCCTCTGAATGGTCCTTGGACTTGTTCATTTCCGAATTGGACTATTCATGTGAAATTTTTTACGAATAAGAATAATCATCAATATATTCCATTTAATCTCATAGTTAATCCATCCCACAAACATGATTGAACCATAGATCAACATGATCGAGGGTCGTTATACATTCATCATTGAAATCAATAACATTGAATAGAAAAACCCAAGAATAAGTAAACCAACTACCTCAAGGTTTGGATCTATCATTGGTGAGGAATGGAGCTACATCACTATCATTCATCAATCATCAATCATCAATTTGTGATCCGAGATCTCCTATTGTTCATTTTATTTTGTTGTTTTCCAATGGTAGAGAACCGACAACCCCTATATCCAGATATTCTAGGGAATTTCAGGGTTATGTTTTATCCCGAGATTCATGTCTAATTAGGGAGAAAAGAAATTTTTTCTCCCCAATACATCATTGAATCATCGACACATCGTTTCATTTAAAAAAATGTGTTGTCTCATCGCTATGTCACAACGTCACTGCGTTGCTACAGAAAATTTAAACAGAAATTAAATAAACTCCTTTATGATTATTTATTCTTTAATAAAACATCGAAAAATTTACATTCCAAATTGACTCATTCCGGTTAATGTTAGGTCCCACCTATGGAAAACCACAGCTTATGAACTCAATGCGGGTCTCAAATTTTCATTCAGAGTCGTCATTCCTTGGTTATTAATATTTTAAAAAATAATAATATTATTTAAATATTTTCTTTATGGTTACACTGTTTTTATGTTTTCTCACTAGAGACCCATGCTGACTAAAGATACGTTACACCTATGTAAAACCAACCATCCTAAGTGCAACAGTGCCCTCATATTTCTAATACGAGCACTAGTTTATAAGTTAACTAACTTTTTTGGGAATACACACACGTGTTCTATTTTAATTACTTAAAATAGTTCAATCATTTATTTTGGGCTCCCTATGCCTCAAAATTTTGTACCGTCTAAGTACCTAGTCTCAAAATTATCCCATATAATTTTTAAAAATTTCAAATGGAAATCATGGGACATTACATGAATGTCCTCCCAAAGTCCTCCATTATGATATGACTGACTAGTACTTCTTACAACTTGAGACAAACTACTCCATTATGAAGCCATTGGTTTTTGGATTTAATGATCATTTAACATTACAAATGTTTTTTTCAATATACATTGAAAGGTGATTTTGATTAAACCCAATTATGAATTATTGGGATATAATTCTGAATTTTTAGAATTCTTATATTCTAAAAAACATCATCTAAATTGTAATTTGATGATCAATATGAACCCCCACCAATGGCCAGGACATGGTGAAGAGGTTGGCACCAAAAGGGAAGAGAGAAATATGCTAAAATTTTGGGATCCAGGAATTGAATTTGGGTATGTTTTTCATTTTGATTTTGATACTACTTTTACTATTTGACCATTTTCTTCTCCCTCCTTGTATACATTCATATTAATTAATAAATTTCAGTTTCATGGATTTGGTCTCCTTATTCATGGCTAAAATGTTTGGTATATTTTTCAATTACTATTATTTTATTATATATTTATGATTCACGTATTAATTATTATTAATTATTTATTATATATTATATATTCATTAATTATAAATTTTAACTATTAATTATTAATTTATTATTAATTTATTTCCAATTTATCATACAAATATTTTTTTATCAATTAATTATTAATTTATTATTAATGAAATAATAAATTATTTATAATTTATTATCAATTTAGTTATTATTTATTCATTGTTTATTTATTATTTAATTATTATATTATATAATTATTATTCATTATTATTATTTATTATAATTTAGTCATTTATATAATTTACTAAATATTAAATATTAAATATTTTTTATTATTTATTTATTTTGTATGATCTTTTTTGTTTTTTATTATTTAATATTATTATTTATGTATACATATATATATATATATATATAATTATATTTAATTCTTTTTACCCACCGCTTAAAGATTCTGTGGAAGTAATAAAGTCATTAGATAATAACCAAGATCATTGGGGTTCAAATCTTTCCCAACATCTATAATTTCTGAATTTCTGCATTGTGTGCATGAAAAAATGCATGTGCATAAGGATAAATTTTAAATAATAAACCATGAAATAATATTTTATTTACATAAATAATAAACCAATAAATACATTTTAAACATAGAAAATGGATAAATAATATTTTAATATGTAAATACAAAGAAAAAGATTTAAAAAAATAAAAAATTTAATTTTTTTTACATTTTGTCATTACACACAAAAAATCATTAAAAATATTGAAAATATTAAAACCACATTTAAATGATTTCCGATAATTTAATTGACCGCTAAAAAACACTGTTAAAAGATTAACAATGATTCTAAAAATCATCATGAACTATTTTGTGAGCCAACATTTCAAGGAGGTTTTGGAAAATTAATGTAGAATGAAAAAATATTCATCACTAAATATTTTTTTTCACATATATCCCCAGATATGGTTTGGGATATGTTTTCTTAGGAATAAATAGAGAATATATTTTAGATCCATGAATTACATGATTTTCATGGATAATATCGTGAATTCATATAAGAATTCTCCCAATTAGAAGAACTGATGACAGCCCCATTCAAGAAGGTGGAAAACATTGGGTGGTCTAATCCTTGTGATAAAGTCTTATAGTTGTAAAATAGGATATTGACATATGCACTAGTTTGTAATTTTCATGAGCTAATTAAGGAGTTTCCCATGTATTGTAATGCATTATGGATTGGTATATGAGGTAGTTTGATTTTGGTTGGGTGTGTTGTTGCTTATGGATCAAGATAGTTTCTCCCTCATTAGTAGAAATATTTGAATTAGGTTATTGAGTGGGTAGTGGTAGTTCATACTTTGATATGTTTTATCTCTATCATAAGGGTGAGTTTTTAAATTTATATAATGACTATAAGAGACTCATATATAAATTTTCACATCTTGACCCTAACCTTTAGAAAATAATATAGGTCAAATTTCTTGAGTCATTTGACTTTCTAATGGAATATACCCTTGGTACTGTGATTTCTATTATTGGGTTATTGAATATAAATAATCATGTGTAGGTGGTGGATATGGATTCTGGTAATTATAAGATGATCAACCTCTTCACTTAGATGCATCATGATGTTAAGGGGTATCTCGGTAGAGCAATGATGATAACCTCTAATACGGAGTTCCCACTTATCGAATGGGTTAAGGAGAGTCCATTATTTGACTTGTATTTCTCGGTTATAATGGATAGTATATAAGGTTAGTAGCGACCACCTTATTAGTCCCTTGATAGAGAAAATGTTAAATACATGTAATGTTAATAAAAAATCCTTAGGAGTATGTATAATAAAATGATATAGAAATCACATGCCTTAAGATGGGTTGCTCACTTAGGGCTACCATGTTTTAAGATAATACTAACAAATATTACTGCTGGCCTGAGATAAATAATTATATAACATGGTTTGTTTTTACATTTTTTACCTACCATTCGGTAAAGGTTAATGAAATGTTTTTTTATGGTTTACTTCCACTACTACCCATCCATAAGTGGAAGTGTGATCATGTGGCCATGGATTTTGATAAAGCATTTTTAGGAATCCCTGTGGATGTTATACATTGTGGGTTATTGTGGAATAGTTGATCGAGGTTTCACACTACTCATAGATCAGGGAAACCGAGCCTATTTATTATTTTTGTAGATATTATTTTTGAGAAATAAGATGTCTTCATGGTGTGCCGATGATGATCATTTATGATTGGAATTCCATCTTCATCTATCTTTTGTTGTAATTTTTTTATATGGAACATCATAACCAAATCAATCTATATATAACATACCATCCTTACAAATATTGGAATCTTATGTATATTATCAAGATTCTGCAGGACTTGTTGAGAGTTTGTTTCCTAGAATCCATTGTTTCATGGTAGATATATCTTTTTCTTATTGAGTATTACTATAATAATAGTTACCAAGAATCAATTCATATGGAGCCTTCATGAATATATTTGGATGTTCATATTGATCACTTTTGTGTTGGAATGATCTTAGGAAATCACCACTTATTATTATGAGTTGTGTATTTGATACATCCATGTATAGCTTGCTTATCATGAAGTGGTTAGAAACTGATCAGAGTATTCAAAGATCATATGTCATTCATTGAAATTGTCTTCCAGAGTTTGATATAATAAATATGGTTCTCTAATGAGTTCCTCCATGTTTAGGATATTTTTATATTCTAAGGCATGGTAAATTGACATTCTATCTTGTTGATTGTTTTATATTATAAAATGGATTGATATAATTTCGTATCACATAACAATGCCTCCATACTACAATTTCATGAACATTTTGTTTCATGTATCTCAAATGAATTGGTCAAATCTGGATCCATCTTGTGTGATTGATTTTGAGGATATTTAATTTCATTAGGATTTACCATTTGGGGAGATATTGGTTTATATAGATGACAATAGAGTGGAAACATTTCTTGTGGAGTCAGTTCCTTATGTATATACATAATGATTACAAAAATATATCCAGAAGTATAAGTGAAAGAATAAGTTAGATATGTGGGAGTATTTATTGATTCTTTTTACAAATAAATATTGGTAACAAATATAAGGGATGATATGACCAACGTTGGGGAGGTTTGAAAACTACTCTACTTCATAGGTACAAACTAGTGTAAATTAAACCAAACCTCATATATTTTATCAATCTATAAGTATTTGTGGTGGTGAAAGTAGATTAGGAGGATGTTTTTGGATTGAATAGACCTGAGACCTCTATAATCGAGAAAAAACCACTATGTAACTATTGTATTAGTACAAAGTACTTAATGGATCCCCCATGTGTGGGGGTATCACTGTGGGGGACACTTGGTGCTTGGTACCCTTGGGGAAGGTACCCCATGCCCACTATGTAGATGGTGAGAAGGTAGAATATAAATGGCTCCTAATTATTGTTTTCAAAAAATATTTAATTAGTAAATTTATATTTATTTTTCATTAAATAGATTTCCATTGTAATTTTTTCTTGCCCAAACACACAGATTCTACTCCACTCTCCATTTTTTTCTTCCCTTACAATACATGGATATATATATCATATAGGATCAATTCATTATAAATTTCATCATTGGAAATTTACTAGTATAATTCTACAAACCCTATTAGATATATTATTAGTTTTTCTCATTATTTTATTATTCTACCCCACATGTGCCTAATTTGAATTATTTTTACTATTTTATTTATATCTTTTGATTGGATCCAATTTATTTAAATTTTTTCAATAATATACCCTTTCTAATAAAAAGTTAGATATTTTATAACTTTTCCCCAAGTATTACACATGTATCATTATATTTTGGTATTTTTGATCCCTTTGAACATAAGCGATTGATATAAAATAAACTTGACTTGATTTTCATTGAATATTATGGGTAAGTGGGGCTATTTAGGGTCGCCATAGAATCTCCAAATAGTATTCTTCAATGTAATGGTCATTTATGGAATTTTTCATGATATAAATTGTGTATAGCTTTGTAGTTTGAGTCTAAAAACCATCCAATTTAGTTAAATTATAGTAAAATTGATTCATCTTGTAACTAATTAACATTATTTAAGTAGAGGATGTATAAATACCGTATTTGGTTTCCAATTTTTACACATGGTGAGTCTAATTTTTTTTTATAGAAACATATGGTTTGATTCACCAAGTAATTGAGAATAATACCTAAGCTACTAAATTAAATGGAACCACGAGTTTATATATTGTGGTTTATTTACTAAGGGGTTCAATGTGAGATGGTTGAATTAGGTTGTTTATAGAACTTATGTATGTTTTTACCCAAACTATATTTAACTCATAAATGACTATAATATAACATTCTATTCTTGATTAATGTGGGGGATGAAGAAACAGAAGGATTAATAATGGACTTCGAAGAAATTATCATGGTCTTCAAACTATTATTCTCTAGATTGAGATGTTATGAGTTTATATAGTTATAGGTCAGGTACCCTTTTCCTATTACCCTTTCATTCAAAATAATTATGGATCAGGAAGATATAGGATAATATTATTCTAAACATGGGACTATTTCCTATTGCTTAATGATTCCATATCATGGTAATGATTCCCATATGGTGGGATCATAGAGATGGTATCTAGTTTTCATCTTAATTTGATGATGTTATACCATTGTAGAGACATTCTTGGTGTGAGGCCATTGTGGTAGTGATGTTACTCCAATTAGTTGTTGTTGTTTTTATACATTCTAGTAGACCATGGGGTGATACTATAAGAAAAAAGTCTTATTATTATATTTTTTAATGTTTTAATTGATGTAATACTAGGTTGATATCCTTCTAGCCACAATCAATTATTCCATTGGGATTTCACTATTTTGATCTCAAATTGGGATTTCATAGAGTTAATATCATTTTGGAATGGTTTTTCATCCCTTTGGACATGATATTTATTTTGATATATTCAGACACACCCCAACATAGGTCGAAGCTTGTATGGTCACACCAAGGTGACTAGCTAAGTATTAAAGAGTAAAATTTTTATTAAAATTAGAATTATTTATATATTATTTCTATCATATCATTAAATTCAAGCGCCATATTATAAACAGTTTTAGGGACACCATTACCGATGGCTTACTAAGTTTTACTCACTCCTGGATTAGGAACCACGTTAGCTATGTAGAATTTTTGGTTCTTCATATATGTTGGGTTATGATCTCTATAGTTTATGACTAATATATGATGCTTTGTATACTCTTAGATACAAGACTAGACAGGCACATGAGATTACTATTTTCTGTTTTTGCTATCATTTTCTTGGTTAGGGGTAATATATATATATATTATTCCAATGGGAAATCATTAATATATCATATATTACCACATAAAACTTCATATTATCACAGTGTTATAGAATGGGTGTAATTGCTTTCATTGATGGAATATAATTGTGATTTATTTATTATTTATTATTTATTTATGAGATATTGGTTATTATATTTCATATATTATGATTTATGGTTATGTAAACATGACAAATTACTTCTTCATCACATATTCAATAGACCCTTACTACTTGTTGGTAGACTTTCCATAAGGGGAGGTGTACATTAGGTATATAGCAACCCAATTAGGTCATGATGGAGGTGAATTTGAGCAAGGATAATACAAGAACTATGATTTTATGTGAAGTACAATTGGTATTTGGAACATTTTGATATCGTAGGACCTAATATCAGGGATAAAAGGTCTAGATTGATGGATTTTACTAATATGGGTTCATGAGAATTGGTGGTTGAAGGATGTCATTATATGTGTAATGTGTTATTACATGGATAGTAATATAATAAATCCATTGGAAGGGAGTTCCATATTAATAGTTAGGAGGAGATACACTTGTGGGTATCTATTATAAAAAATATATTTAGTCATGAAGGAAATGAATCATACATGAGATAATACATGATTAATGGTAAGAAGTGATAGACAATGGACATTTTGGACATTTGTATATTATAGAACCCTTGAGTAGGGATCATAGGAAAGGATTGATTTGTTTTTTAAATTTTGTCTCATGAGGGGGGATTCTTCCATGATATTTGTATACATGAAATGTTGTATTATATGGATGATAATTTGGGAAATTATATGGTGGGGAGTTCCTTGTCATCGTTTTGGAGGAGAAAACTTATTAGTAATACTAGTTTTTCTTGTCCAAATATGACACCTTTGGAATCATTTTACACAGATATAGGATGGTATATGTTTAATAGTGATCGATTTTGATAGTTTCATATTAAAAAAATAAATAATTTATTCTATATTTAGGTATATTATTTATTGGGTAATTGGTATGTAGAACGTGTGTTGATGGTGATTGAGTTATCCTGGAGGATTTAATGAACTTCACATCTATTTATTAATTACTAATAAATTTTTATCATAGTAGTATATTTGAAATTGAAGGGATTAAAATTTTAGTGAATGGTTTGACTATCAAAGGTATTTTAAAAAATCATAACTTTTAATTACAATACAAATTCAATATTTAAAATTATTTAATTCTTGGATAAACTGAGTCTCAATAATAATACTACAAATTAATCACAAATTATTATATGGAAAAGGTTAAGAATGTTTGATTATGTAACAAAAACAATTATTCCTAGAAGTATGTCACTATTAGTCATAAAAGTATTTTAGTAATATCATTAAACTAGATATATCATTAATTGAACTAGTTATAATGGATGATTGTATATCTGGTAGCTGGGGAATATTTTGGAGGAAGCCTTTGTAGTGGAGTATTGATTAGTGATTTTATATTGTAATATATTAGTGAAATAATAATTGAGTTAAAACAAAATTTATTATAAAATTATCAAAACTAAAGGATTATAACATAAGGCCTTTAATAAATGAATATTTCTTCTTGTTTTGTTGTGGTTGGGGAATATGTGTATCAAATGGGGATTCTGAGGTAGAGATATACATTGAATCACGCTACATAGAGTTTTTCGTATGATATATTTGATGATACTTATTGAGTGTGAGAATTAATATGGGGGTATTTTTTAATGAACTGTACAATTATAGGTTGATGGAATTTATATAAAATGTACTAAATCTAGGATCATGTACAACTAGAGATTTCACCACTTTAAATTATTTATTTACATTGAATAGATTTCCATTGAAGATAATATTATACATGATGGAAATGTTTTTGTAAATTAGTGTAATATTTAACTATTTTAGAAATGATTATTCTTCAATGTTATAGAAGATATTACTAGGTAACATATGTTATTCAAGGATAATTATCCACCCTAGATGAGCATAGGCTAGCTGTTGGATCTGGATTGTGTGGTCAGTGGCCACTAGGTACACAGTTTAATTTAATTAAATACTCATTGTAGATTAGAATTATTATTTTAAATTGTACGATTTTAGGTATTTTTTCATTTTTATATAAAATACCCCCTTTTTATTGACTGAAACTCATATAAATAAAATTCAATTTTGAATGAATAATTCCCTATTATGAAATGCAGTAACAGAAAACACATGCACTGTTTATTTATTCCATTAAAAAATATACACTATTATATTTTAAATAATGTAATGAATAAAAACCTTTGATTATATAATTATTGTACATTAAACATTACGATTCGTATTTATTCATGGATATGATAAATTCTAAATGAAACATATGGTTGAAGCGATGAACTCAACCATTTGTACAGTACCCTATAAATCCCATTTAATGGATATTATGGGGGATATTCAATAATAGGGGGTTTCCATTGACCAAGAATAATATTATATTAAATAATGTATTCTAGATTGAACCCTTTAATGAGATATATTTATTCTTATAGATATCCCCATCAAAACCATTTTCATCGAACAACCTCAAGAAAGAACCACCATTACACACAATAACCTTAGAAAATACAGTAGTGTAATAAATGGTTTTATATTTAGACAATAGTAATATGATGTTTATTTTTTATTTTTAATGAAATAATGATTTTATTTATCCCTTTTAGTTATTACATTATAAATGATTATCTAATGGGTTTCATAAAAACTAGATTTTTATATGATGAAATCAAAATTTTATTTTTGGAATATATGGTTTTTAAAATAATCCTAACTATAATTAAGATAATTTATATACTAATTATTATTTTTATAAAATTTTCCTATAAATAATATTTATTGATATATTAATGATAATATAATTTAATCCAATGTAATTTTTTTAATGTTTGAAAATTTGATTATGTTATGAAAAAAGGATTTTCCAGGGAAAAATTTTTTTATTTAAATTGGTATTTTTATCATAATTATATTATTATTTTACTATTAAAAATATTATTTTTTAAATTATCATGTCAAAATTATCTAATGGTTAATTTTTAATAATTTTTTGAGACTATTGAATTTTTTGGTGAATATTAAATATGGTATAAATATAGACTGAATGGCCTAAAGGCCTTATTTTTATTGAATTTTGATAACCCCCCTTTCAAGGGGTGAAGGGGAACCATTAAAAGGCCCATAGGCTAAGAGATTTTATGTCTCGTAGGCCTTAGAGGAAATATCCAGACTATAATTAAATGGAACCGCTCCTCCCCAGCATCTGTATCATGATATCATCACTCCACCTCCGCATGGTTGTTCAGCTAGGTTTCTCATGCATGTAGAGGATGGTCCCATTGGAAATGAAATACCCTCTCTTTCTTCTACATCTTTAGATTCTGCTATGATGAATATGTCTTCTCTTCAATCCTCATCTCGATTATACTACTTATAGACTTTTTCTGGTCTATTAAGCACAATTTTAGGTGTCTCGTGTATACCCACACTACCAAACACTCATCTTCCTGAATTTCCCCTATATTTTTCTATAAATACCCACACTACCAAACACCAATCTTCCCTAAAAATCCATTTATAATTAATTTCATTTCTATATACCCCGATAAAATCCTCTCAAGGAATTCTCATTATCATAATAAGCTCATCCCAAGCTTTATAAAGCACCCTCTCAATATATGGGATTCTTATATCTTCTTTTTTATTTAGAGTAATTTCTCTATACTATGAATTTAAATTTAAAATATTTCATATTTTAAGGTATCTTTAAACATAAAATTACTTTATTATGAATACTAACTAATGATATACTACATTTTATGGTCATTAAACTCATCCAAGAACATTTATCTACACCTATTATGATGCTGAAACCATCCCATGATTTTCCATGCCAATTAATTTTGTGATATCAATTCCCACTTCCACTCATGGATATTCAACAATATGTAACTAACCTTTATATGATTTAGAAATCCATTTATATTATCTGTGTTCCTTAAATTTTGAATTAAATATGTTTAAATACATTCTTATGTTTTTTGATCTTGGTGGATCACAAATGCATTTACATGATATTAGTCTGATGGGTGGGCCTTAAATTATATATCCATACCATGAATTTTGAAAATGTTTTTATATCCTAAAATTCCATTTGTGGATCATGTAAGGATATCCTTATCACACTATGATATGATATCTCGGCAGTTATTCTTTATGTGTTTTTTGATGTCAGGTCTTATGTTGTTCTCACATTCCAATGATTCTTTGGTGTTTTCATCTTATATTTTTCTTTGATGTTAATTTTTATAATTATCACCATTTAATTTTACCCTGATACGACTCTTGAGACACATGTATTACTTTTATCATGTTATGTTTAGATTATTCCATTACTGGGAACTACAGATCACCCCTTACCTATGTACATCTCTAGGTATAAGAAGATCAATGGAAGAGAAGTTAATAATTTGGATATTTTAAATATTGTATTTGTATCAATATTTCATGTTAACAAAATATGTTCCAAATGTCCCAAGGACACTAGTCATGTTGATCTTTTGGGATTGTATTATATGTGTCTTTATACAATAATTAATGAAATAAAGTGTAAATTGTTTATTGATTGTCATTTCTGGTATCAATAAAATGTATGCATATTTTTTGGGTATTACGGTAAAAAATCATAAAAACTCGTAGGGATAATACTAAAAATTGGAAAACATCCAGAAATTTCTATAAAACTATAGAGTAATTTTTTCCTATAAATAAGATACTGGTTTAGATATAGGAAGTGGATGTGGATCTAGCATTCATTCCTATATTTAATAACCCAAAAACGATAAATTGGGTATTAATGATATCATCACCAGATACTTAAAAATAAGGCTTTACTCCCCATGTGGTTTCAAACTCTTTGGGGATATGAATTGTTAAATTCACATACAAATATTGAAATATTAGGAAGGGAAAAATGAATTTGAATATTTATATTATGAAATAGACTACGAACAATGTATATTGAAGCCCAAAAAATCCTATGTTATTAAATGTTTTTTATTTTTGAGTTATCTCAGTAATATAAATAGTTTAATGTTATATATTTTATAGTATAAAAATTCTCTCCCAAATATTTCATATATTTTATTTAGTGGATATAAATATGAGTAAACAACTTAATAACCTATGTTATGGGAAATGTAATGACTCTACAATTGAGATTCCTCTTAAGATGGGACCTAATTAATATGTCTTGTGATTATTCCAAACTAGCTATCAAAAATTATTATTAACAACTAACACATACTTGAATCCCCAAACACATCAAATAAGAAGAGGAAGTCAACTTATGAATTTTTATATGGTAATGTTTAAAACATAAAGAATATTTATTTTTGAACATATCAATAATATGGAATGAAGTAGAAAAATGTTACAAAAGAAAAAGAATATGTTTCCAATGATAAAAATAGTTCGTAAAGTAACATGTTTGTAAAAAATTAATTGTTTAGAAAACATGATTAAGAAAAATAATTTCAATTTATGGTACAATTAATAGTTATACTTCATAAATTTGGGAAAGTTGGAATTTTTTTTTGATAATTCTCACTTACTAGGGATATAATGGATAATGGGAACCAAAAATAACCGAGACTAAGAGATCAAATAAGGTTATATGTTGGAAAAATCAATGAGTTGGTTCTTGAGGTTTGATGTACACATTACCTCTACTTTAAAGTTATATATCTACTGTTATATATCGATTCAGGAAACACTATAATATCTAGTAAGTTTTTTAAGATCCTAGAGTCTCCATCATTACTGATTTAGTATCATAAATAAAAAAGTTGAATATTATTCTATTATAAGTTTATGTTTTTTTAAATTTAATAGTATAAAATATTATCTTTCTCCCTTTAGATGAATTTGATTTTACCTTATGTATAAATGGATTTACATTTTATTGAGAGAACATAAATTACCTGGAAATGAAATTAATCCTCTATTTCATGAATTAAACAACTATGTTATACATGTTTAACAATGAAGATGCATCTACTTTGGAATCATCATCTCATGAATTGATATTATTACCTTTTGAGAAATAATATCGAGATAAAATTATTGTGACTGAGGAAAATATCATCCTTGATGACATTACCATTTTGATAGAATATTTTCCTCATATAGTGGTCAATACTTCCTCTAAAAGGTGATTTTTACTTCTGAATGAAACATATACCCTGATAATTTCACATTCTTGGGTTATTTTGTCACCAATAAAAGAGTATCTACATATCCTTTCAAAATAAAAGAAATGAAAGGATTACCCAGACTAAAATTTGTGAAAGATATCGATAGTTTCCTTGGATTATATGAGAACTATAATCTAATTATGAGAAACATCTCATGATTTTCAATCCCATTAACCAAGAATACTTGAAAGGGAGTGATGTATTTCATGTCTAAGGAATGTATGGATCGATTTAAAGAGGTAAAATGAAGATAATAACTACACATCTTACCACGTTATCCTCAAGTGGAGAAATATTTTTTTTATTTGACAATGGATACATAAAATTACTCGGTTGGGTACACATGCATGATAATGAAGGGATATACAATTCCTCTAACTAATTAAACATCCATGAGTAGTACTACCAAAACAATGATCTAGAATTGGAAATAGTGATCATGTCTTTGATGATTTAGAGACATTATCTCTATGGGGATAAGTGTGTCATATATATGGAAAATAAATGTCTAAAGTATATATTCGAAAAATAGATATATATGTAAAAATTAAGGTAGATGGATCTGATCTGGTGTTATGATTATTCAATACATTACTATTCTAAGAGGGAGAACAAACTGACAGATACATTGGGTAGAAATGATTCCACAACCATACCAGTGATAAATATTTAAATTGATAAATTAATATTATAATCTACAGATTGGAAATGATAATACTAAAAGGGAATTCATCCCACCTTTCTATAATAAATTTTAAACCATCCATTCTTTAGAGAAACAAGGAGGACCAACTAGATTATAGTGAGATACAAAGAAGTGTATTAAATATTCTAGAGTTAATCATTTTTTATTATGTATCCATAAGGTTTTTTACTTGGATATTTTGTGAATAAAAACAAAATTTTATGAAGGATTTTTTGGATGATGTGCATAGCTCACCCACCATTATTCATCAAGGATGCAGAATAATGTTGAAGGATATGAGGAAAACATTCTAGTGGGATAACATGAATCCGGGGATTGACAAATATTTATATCAATACATGGTATGGAAAAAAATCAATGTTGAATAACATAAGTTTAATTTTATGATGCAACAATTACTCATACCATAATGGGAATATAAAAAATAACCTTTAATTTCGTCATAGAACTCCCTATAATAACTAATGGAAATAGTTCAATCTTTGTGGTATTCGGTCACCTTAAAAATTAATCATATTTCATTGCTATCAATTAGTATTTCATTCTAGGCATACTAACTATGATATAAATTAAGGGAGTGGTAATAGTGTATGGAGTACCACTCTCTATTGAATTATATTGAGGTATATGGATTACCTTGAGGTTCTAGGGATGCCTTTAGTAGCCACTAGATGTTGATATGATATTCAATACTCCCTATCACACTAATTTTGGTCGTCATTCAAAAATTTCAATTCAAACTCTAGAGGATAAGCTGGAATCAGTTTCATTCGTTCTCCAAGGATTTTTTTTATTACATCCCCTAGAGGAGTTCTC
Organism: Viscum album; assembly: GCA_963277665.1. Taxonomy (NCBI): domain Eukaryota; kingdom Viridiplantae; phylum Streptophyta; class Magnoliopsida; order Santalales; family Viscaceae; genus Viscum; species Viscum album. The sequence goes on along the minus strand of OY728164.1, from coordinate 1,042,278,391 downwards.
CTTAAATAATATTTTACATTTTATCATTTCAATAAAACCATTCAAGGCTCTATATGAAAAGTGGTGTTCGATTATAACTTTTTGGGATTAATTTGGAGAGTGGAAGATTATGGTGTGTGATAAAATCCAAAATATGATAGGCAAGGTTCAAACCATCTAATATAATCTTATATCCAGGAAAATTTGAATGAATATATATACAGACAATCATTGGAAATACATTGAGTTTGAGGTCATGGATAAGGTTTTCCTTAGTATATCAACATGATAGAATGTATTGATGTTTGGGAGGATGGTAAATATTCATTAAAGATACATTTCACCCTTTGATATCCTTGATCACATTAGAGCTATGTAATATTGACCATCACTCCCAACCTATCTATCTCTTATATAAGATGTGTTCCTTGTACCCATGTTCAGAAAGTACACAACCTAACCCTCACATTTAGTGAATCTAATGGTGGAATGAGTGACTACTTAAGATCATAGATCATTGAAAAAAATTTCAATGTAATAAGAAAACTCATTAAGTCAATGTACTAAGGATTAACCAAAATTTTGAGTATGCACCATGGGAACTAAAAAAGGTGACGATAGAGAAGTACTCTTATCTATAATAGCATACAAAATATTGTTTTGGGTTGAATTTATAATGGGGGAATCATGTAAAGGCCTCAACTCTTATAAATGAAATACATTTCTTATTTAATATATGCTTACTCATGTAAGATATTTGGAAAAAATTCATGCAATATTTTATTATTTTGGACTACTATAAGATAGAACATTTCTGATTTAAAAGACCATTAAGACACGTGAATTCTGATAAAATATTAATTTAACAATGTTTTTATAGTTGAATATATATTAATTGTAATGATAAAGTCGAATTAACACAAACATAAGCACTGACGACCTCATCCAGTGGGATCCTACTCATTAAATCCTATTTATTAGAGCTTCCAAGGGATATAAAATCACCAACTTTTTCCATTGACAAACATGAACAAATTATTCAATAACCAAATCGTGAGAGAAACCATTTTGTGATAAGTTTAATCATATTGAGATCACAACAGAAACCATGTTCATCGAACCACCATAAGAAAGCACCACAATCATAATACTTTCCCTAATGGTGTATTCTAGTGTAATATGGGGTTATGTATCTATATCCTAGTAATAACAATATGAATACTTTAATTTTAATTAAATAAAATTTATATTTATAATTTTTTATTATTACACTAAAAAGTATTAGATAATGATTTTGATAAAAATTTGATATTGATATGAAGAAAACAAAATTGTATTATGGGAAATATAAAGTTTCGACTAAACCAATATTATTAATATATTCATAATTATTTAGAATAAATATTTTTCTTCCAAAAAAATTATTATTAAATATTATATATATGTGTGTGTGTGTGTGATAATATAATTTAATCCAATATAATTTCTATAATGTTCTGAAAGATGTAATTATAAAATAATCATTTTTACCATAATGAAGGTTTTTTTGTATATATTATCATATTTAGATAATTGTTTTTATAAATTAAAATTTTTTTTTTGAAATAATTACAATGAAAGTAGAAAATGTCAAATTATTTATTGTTTTTTGAGAAAACAAAAAAATTTGGAAAAAATTAAATACCATTTATTTATATGGTATCTATTATGATTTCATAATAGGAAAATTATATTATAATAAAAAAAGAATTTGTACCCATGATCAAAAATGTATCACCCATTAAAATAACGTGTGTTTATGTTATTTAAATAATTTTTGAAAATTTTAATTAATCCTCTAAATATATATTTTATTTTATGGTTTTAAAATCTATTTTTCAGGAATATTTTTCACTTCTATATCCAAAAATGTATTCTTTTTATATTTTTGCATCATGGGCCGGAACTAAATTGATATCCATTTCTTTTTATTAGAGACCATTTTTAAATATCTATGATGGTTTTTGGTTTGAATTATTTTATTATATATAGACCAAAACATATATTAAGGGATTTAAAAATAATTACCCTAAATGTTTTTATAAATACCTAACCCACCTCTCACTCATCTTCACTCAAATCCCACTGATCATGAATGTACTCTCCCTCTCCCTATCTAAATCCATCTGAAGGGGTTGAAAAGTTCTTAAGAGTCTCCACCCATTCTTTTGGAAGAACCCATTAAGGGTATGGGGTAATATTATCTTATATTTTATTTAATTTATATTCTTTGTATTATGCCTTTTTATTTTAAATTTTTCATATTAAATAGTGTATTTATGCATTCCATTACAAAACATATTATGAACAAGTAACAATATAACTCATTTTAATGTCATTAAACCATTCCAAGAACCATTATATTCATATGTTATTATCCTCAGTTTGTCCCATGATTTTATATGACAAATTTTTCTGTTGGAAATAACCATACCCATTTCCATCCAAGGGTAGTCCTATAGATGTAATGATACTTAATTTATTGTGGAATTATATGTATGTAATGCACACTCCATTATAATATTATTGAAAGTGTTGAAATTCATCTTGTGTTGTGTGCTTTATGTGGCAAAGAAATGAATGTACATGATATTAATGTGACATGTGGGACCAAAAATATATATCCATATAGACCATTGGGTTATGATGTTATCTCATGAAATACCATGCATGGTGTTTTAATGGTTATCCTAAGAAAATTACATTTATAATTCACAATATCTATTCTATACTTATGATTATGAATCCATGTTTTATGTTTTTTCCACATTCCTATGTTTCATTGATGTTATCATCTTATATCATGCATCAATTTTCATGTTTATGATTCTTATCCTTTTATGTATCCTTGATATTCTTCTTCACTCACATGAATAACATTATTCATGTTATGATTTTATTTTTCACATCCTAGGAATTATTGGTCACCCCATTCCAAAGCACAACCCATGGTAAGGTCATTAAATATTTTATTATCAATGTAATATTTGGGAATGTTATGGAGATGTTAAATTGCGTATTTGTGTCCATATCTCAAGTTAATATTAATTTATCGAATTTAAAAATACACTAGTTTTATCAAAATTATGGTATTGTATCATATGTTCCATTACATAATAAATCATGATATGAACTTTAGAAAAGAAATGTGTTTTCATTCTTCGGGAACCTTTACCTTTATATGAATAATAATAGATTAGGTCACCCTCTTTTACATTCTCCTTATCCCCTTTTGTTTTGCCTATATATGGTGATCCTAACTAGTTTTCTCATTAAAAAATTTTCATATATACTATATTACTACATTTATATATTGATTCATTTATCTAGGATTTTATAATATCTGGGTTAAAATTGATAATAAATTGCAATAGAGATTGGTGAAATCTATCCCGACTCATATGAATTTTTGGATGAGAGGAATGGTGATTTCTAAAGAGAAATAATTCAAACCAGTAATTCCTATTTTTACAATAGTAAATTAGGAAGTAATATTTTCCATGTATTTCATCATGTTTTAAAAAATTTAATGGTTTATTGGGTGTTATATCAAAGGGAATTCGTTTATTGGAGTGATGGAGGAGTTGCATTATCAATATTCATGACATGGGTTGTAGTTTTAGTGAGTTGACACCACTCGATGATTGTTCATGGCTTATAACATTTAGGTTAATTATAGTTTTGAATTTAAGATTATTTAAAATTTACTATTAAAGTTTATAATTAACTAATCAGTCTATGTGACATGATATAATCATTAAATATTTTATCTTGAAACATTTACCAGTACATGGTAAAAATTACCATGATATGGTCAATATTTTATTGTACTTATTTATACCACATCATGTCCATCATAGGGAATTACATATGATGCCATTCCATTTGTTTCTCCAATTATTATTATCATAATTATTTGGGTAAACCTACAAAATATTATTATGAACCGATTAAATAAATTTTAAATGATGTTTTAACATTTTATTTAATCATTGTTGTGAAAGAAAAATGGTTATATGTTTCATAGTATATTAATCATTACAATCCTTAGGGGATATTTTATTTATTTGAAGAGGCATATAAAACTGAGATTAATGGACCTCATTTGGTACACTATAGATCATTATCTCTATTACAAAACTACCCCCTTTTATATTCTCCCTATGTTCCTTCAATGAGTAGTTTTTAGCACACTGTTATTGAGAACTAGTCTTACTAATGTGATTTTTGATTATAGATGTTGGTTGATTCAATTGGAGTAAAACAAATTCATAGTGATCTCAATTAATTTTACTTATTATGATAATAAAATCATATATAGTGAAGTATATTTGTTTTATGTCTTTCATGTATAATCTTGTTGATTAATCTTTTAGCTGCCCTTGTTATAAATTTTAGGTCTTCTTACCCTACATATGGTCATTGAAATGTATCATGAAACAATTCATTTGTATCATATCCATTATCATCAATAAATTAATAAAATGAATAATTAATTTAAAAATCCAATAGGATGTGTTTTCCATAACCATGGACATGGTTATATAACTACATTGTGGTCTATGCTATTTTTCCATGAAATAAAATGGTTATATGATCATCATATTATAGCATGAAAACATTTATAAGAAAAACGGTTTGGTATGAGGGGATACATCAGGTTTATTATTTCTAGAAAACAATTTTCTATTTTCTAAAACACCATATCCTGGTTAGTAGACCATTATATCATGGTCAGAGCCACCAGAAGGACACATTGTATAATAGTTTATGTTATCATTTCCTGGTATTCAATAATATCATATAACCAAAATAAAATATTGATTTTTAGTATCTCATGGATCCATTAATTTATTCATTGTAGAAATTGTTTTACAATTAAATCGTGTCATGATGGCAAGTCATTCTCTTCCCAAATATAAGAAAATTTATTTATTTTAAAAAAACCCCAACTTGGGACCTATTGACCCATTACAAATTTGTGTCAATTTATGTGATATAAATAATATTTTTGATTATTATGATTTTAATAAATTTGAGAAATCTCATGTTAAATATAAAAATTATTCATTTCTTTATGTTTATTGTAATTAAATAAATTTTTTATAAATTCTTTATATAATTGAAATATTATATTTACATTAATTTATATAAGAAATTAAACGATATTATTTTTTCATATGATGTGTTATATTATAGGTATGAAAACATATGATTTATTTTTATTATACGTTGAGTTTAGTTTTATTTACAGTTATGATATTATAGATTCAGTTCGGTTATAATTTGGTCATATTAGGAATTAGAATTATGATAGAATACAAATATTTCGTGATTATTGAACCATGGTTTGTGATAGATTTCGTTGGATACCCAATGATCTATGAGTTTTTAATTCTTTTAGAAAATTGGGGACATGGTACCTGTCGAATTGTGCATACACATGTAGGGATTTTTATAACATAAAATTCGATGACATTAGATGAAAAGGGTTTAATATAACTTGATCATGCGGTAAAATAGGATATATTATTTATATTAGGATTATTTTTTATGTTAATCGACACAAATAAAGAGTTTGGTAAATATTTATACACTGTTATGGTTTGAATGTATTAATTTTTTAAAAAGAATAAGTATTCCAGAACTAAATCATTAGAAGAATTCATATATATCAGTATTATATGATAACTAAATCTTTCATGAAATATATTAGTTATGTATTATATATTTATGATTTATATAAAAATAGCGAGACTAAGAAAACCTTATAAGTACTAATTATGATATTCCATAAGAGTAAAACATGAAGCAAGACATAGATCATCGAACATGATGATTTCATGTTAAATAAGGGTTCCAACTGACTATCATGTGTAATGAATAATGGAGATAGATTAACCTAATTTTTTTGTATCCAAATCCTTTTTTGATATTTGGGTAATAATTACAAGTGAAAGCCTATTATTTGTGAAATCATATAAATAATGTTATGTTTTATCTATTTGATAGATTAAGGTGGTAAGTTTTCTACACAAATATAAAAGAGTCATATGAGATAGGTTTGAAATGATTTATAGCTAAAATAAATAAGTGAGGAAAATAAATTTATATTTATAGTAGCCTGATATTTTAAAACAACACTATGTTCGAAATCGTATATAATACAAAACATTGTACATGAACGAACGATAAAATATAATTTTTTAAATTTAAATGTTATAACCTAACTGTTGAATTAGTGGGTATGAATTATATTAAGAGAATTGTGAAATATATATGAATTTACTACTCAATAAAAATTCATTGATTAATTTTTATGAAATAAGTACTCAATTTTCTGTAAAGACATTTTATGCTTCAGAAATACAGTTTCTTTAAAAATGATTTTTATTGTTTTTTCGGAGAAAATATTATAATATATTTCAAAAACCTATATAAAATTTATTTTAAAAAAATTATATATCTTTTTTAATTATCATATCAAACAAATTCTAGGGTCAAACTATCAAATTTTTCCAGAAAAGATTGAATTTCCAAGGGCTAGTGAAAAATTCCAATTTTTATTTAACAGAGTCTTTTTGTTTCAAGAAATAATAATGTTCAATTTTTTTAATTTTATTTAATATTAAAAAAATTTCTATTATATTATGAATAATAATAATAATTTCCTTTTAATAAATTTAAATATAGAATTTGGTATTAAAAAATATATATACATAAATGGCATTCTTCTAAAACACTATTTGTCATTGCGTTTTGCATTATTATTATTAATTAATTACTTAATCTTATATAAATTGAATCATGAAAAAAAATTATATATTTCGAATCAAGAGTTTTTAATTTTTTTAAATGGAATCATTTTATTTATTTATGAATAATAAAAATAGTAATCAATTATCACTGTGATATGGGTAAATCGAGTAATTAAGCTTTAAAAACAATTTGATAAGACTATAAAATTTCTCTAACACTACATTAAATTTCATTTTCTGAAACTATTTCATCCATAATCATATTATAATTTAATATATGTGTGACTCTTCCATTTTTATTTTATTTTTACCCTTATATTATTTTATTTAAATAAAAGTAAAAATTATCATTCTCGATGGTTTATTATCTTAAAAATTCTTAAATAATGATAAATAGTGGAAATTTATTTTTATAAATATTAATTTTAATCTGAAATTACTTTTTATCATTACAATTTATCTATAATTTTTAGTGATGAAATAACTACCATAGATTATTACACAACACCAACACAACATTTATTTAATTAATAGAATATTTAAACCAATGATTTTAAAAATACTAAAACTAACATTATCTGAATTAATTAAAGTTTACTAGGAATTTTATATATCAATATGATATTTTAGGGAATAATTAAAGTACTATATTCTAATTTCCCCTTTTTCGTGATGTATTTATATTCAATTTAAATGAATAGTGTAAAAAATGATAGTAATGATTTTTTTATTATATAATATTTTATTAAGTGAATTAAAATTTATAAAAATATGAAATTGATAATAATTTAAGGGTATATTGTTTACAACATCAACCATGGACCATTTATTGTAAATATGTCTTCATATAGTAACATTCAGGACCGTTAAAAGATGCAAAAGTTCAATATAGTGGTAATTGTCTAAAGAGTTAATGGTGGGTTGAAAATAAATGATAAGGGTGAAAAGAAAATTAAAATCATTAAAACATATATTATATAAAATTACTTCAAATTATAAAAATAATTTTTTATTATATTTTTTTAGTTTTTATCCATTTTTACAAAAAAATATAATTTATATTAATTTCATAGTTTAATAAATTTCAAGAATTCCATGTCCCTCAAATATAAAAGGAAACCCCTTATCTTTTTTCTTTAGACCACATTGATCCAACAAGATAGACCAAAAGACAACTATTTATCTTATAAAAACCATTATCTATGTTATAGTATTTTTTTCATTCCAAAAGAACAACTCTATGTCCCTTAATAATAGATCTAATGGAAGCCTATTGTGAAGAGGTAATCATCATTATTGAGTCCCCAAGACAATTTCTTCTTCTATATATTAATGTATTATACCGATTATAATAGAATATATAAATAATCATTAATATACTGATATTTTATTATGATTTTGAGACAACCATAATCTATCTCTTTTACAACATGTGAAAAGAAAAGATGTTTCTTGTGTGTACCTGTATACTATCATCTCAATGTATCGGTGTAATTCATTTTACATCAAAATTTAACTTGCATGAATCTAAATATTTACATAATTCTTATATATTATATATAAATATATATATATATATAATTATAATATCATATATATCTTCATATCTTCTAATCCAATAGAAAATGATATGGTAGCTTCTGTGTTTGTGTTGACTACCCCCTTCACTGAGTGATGTGATTCATTTTTCATTTATGATTTCCAAGGATGCTAATAAGAATATAATTACTAAATATATATGAAATATATGATATAAATATGAATCAAAAAAATTTAATTATTATTTATGTTTCTTTCATTCCATCCCTCAAAAAGGGGAAATGATGTTTATGTGTACTTATGACTAATTGTCCCCATAAACATTGTAATCCATATATATATATATATTGTATAGATTAATATAAAAACATATATAATGAATATATTATATATATATATATATATATATCAAAATTAACATTAAATATATGATATAACCATGAAAATACTGTAAATGATGAAACCGACAAACCGAAACATACATGGAAAATGGTGTAGTAATTACAAAAAATAGTTATTTCAACAAAGACTGGTTAATAAAATAGTGATAAAATATTATAGGTAAATAATATAGAGTGTGATTTATATGAATATACTTATAAAATATATTTATAATGAGCCAATATTTATTATACCGGATGTTCGCACACATATGAAGGAGGTGAAGCCGTAGTTGATGAATTTTTTTTCAATTTCCATTCATTAAGGAATATTTAAATATTATTCACCATGTAATTTTATATATTTTGTTTAATATAAATTTAATGTTTCTATCATGAATAATTATTAATTCATGTAATTTAAATTTCAAATTCAAATTATTTCATCAATGGGGAATTTACTTGAATCTTACCAACTGGTATGTGTTTCGTTACTCAATTTTATTTCATTGGGTTAAAATTTTGATTGAATGTTATTTATTTCACGTGTATTTTGATTCAATGTTACCGAAGAGGTAAGGGTTTATTTCATTATCGCATCAATATTCGGGGTTTTATAACATTAGTATCCATTGGGGTAATTATTTGATCTTTCTATTTAAAACAAAATATATTATATTGTAATTTGTTTATTTATTGAAATTATATATTTCCCTTAAATTTTACAATCATTATTTACTTATGAGATATAGTAAAATTTTTAAGGAAAAATAAGATTATTTCTATCTTCAGTCAAAAATCATTTTAATTCCACATCAATAATTTCTAATTTCTTCCAATAATATTTTTAATATTATTCAATTAGATATTAAAGTTATATTTTATCATTATTATTGTTTTAAATAATTCATTAAATGTAATATTCTAGACATTTTTTGAATGAGGTGATTATTTTTTAAAAAAAAATTATGAAAAGATATTTTTAACTTTTATAACATGAAAAAAATATCACCATCATGGAAACTAAATGATTTGAATCTTCCATTAATAGTTTAAATGGTTATTTTCAAATAATATTTTCTGATTAATATTCAAAAATTATTTATTTTAAAATGAATATGACATCAACCCCAATAAATCTTAGAGTGGATATTTTAAAGTATATTCATCTATGAAAAAATGTTTTAGTGAATATAAAGATTTACGGTAGTTTTTGTAGTTTCATGAAATTTTCCATTTGATATTGGACTTTTATGAGTATGTTTATTGATTGTGGAAATTTTTTACAATCGTTATGGTAGGTTTTCAATACAATTTTTTTGGATGGTTATGTTCTTCCTTGTCTAAATGACAAATGAATTATACTTAAAATGTGATGTGGGACCCTTCTAAAACCCCTCAAAGCATCTGTCAAACTCATGAGAAAAACTAGGTTCAGTATTGGTTGTGGAATTATAAATTTATATATATTTAATGGCATAATATCTTTATGGTATTTTTATATTTCATGGAACAAGGACTCGATGGTAAGTTGTAGATATATGAGATTATGTATTCCACCATTATAAAATTACTTATTAGTGTCTATGTGTTTGTTTTATTTTTTATATCATATATAGGTATGTTTCTTGGTCATGTTATTATGCATATGAAATTATATTATCACTAGTTTCCATTCCATAAAATTCAAGCCTTATTAGATTTTGTTAAAAACTTACCCATACTGAGCATCTGAGCTAACACCATTAATTTTTTTCTTTTTAAGAGGATTTTAGGAAGTGTATTATGATATTCATTCAAGGACATTCAAAATGATATAATGGTGTTATTAAATAATTTAATATATTTAATTTTAATATTTTTAATGTAATGTGATATTCATGTATTTATATATTTTTCCAAAACTACTAAACTATTCAGCCATTGGGGGCGTGATCACATGTATCTAGTTCATATAGCTTAAAGTACCCTTCGACTCTGGCTTACTATTTTTGAGTTATTTATATTTTTTATTAGAGAAATTTTACTACAATTCTTATAAACAAGATTTTTGAAATATATATTATGGAACATAACACTAAGACTATCATTGAAGATAAGTCTATATATGGATAACATCATAATATTTTTTTATAAGGTGTAGATTATGTGGTTTACCAAAATGATTATATTTTATCAAAATTTGAACATTGTTTTTATTCAATAGATTGAACTAGGTGGCTTCATGTTTTCACTAAAAGTTATGAACAATATAGTGATTATGTGTATCCTAATAGGATGATGACTCGAGTGAAAATATTATCATTTTAATAAATAAATTATCATGATGTATGATTACAAAATATACCATAACCAACTCTCTAACTCACCAAAGGAATGAAATAGAAATTTTTCTGAGATCTGAGGTAGTAGATACCATGTGGGAAAGGTAGATTTGTTTCCTTCATGTTAGAAATGTGGAGAGATAAACCCTATATAATGTCTCATTGGAATGGTAAAATGTTTTATGTTTTGAAATTATGGGCAAAGATTATGTAATTGTTGAGTAAATTGAAGATCTTAATGGAGGGATGTAAATTTCATCATATGGTATCATTTACAGTTCAGTGTCTTTTGTTTATAGAATAGGGGAATTATTTGATTGAATTACCTTAACCATGGGTTATCTTCACAACCATGGAAGGACCTATTATAATCTAAACATTGAAGTGTAAGAAATGTAGTTCTTGTGAATTGGAATTTGAAAATTATATTTCAGAAGTGTTATATAAATGATATTCAAGTTTTAATAATCATGAAATATGTATTTATCTATAGTTGTTATTTTATATTTTAAAGCATATATTTAATTGTAATGATAACCAAGAGAAATGATTTAGTATTAATGTGATATTTTTTGGAGAAAAAATGATTAACGAAAATATAAACCCTTAGAGATTATTGAGATAAATTATGTGAAGGGTAAATTATTCATAACCATGATATTTGTTAGTGATTTGATGACTAAGTGATTTAGTCCCTCTTTGATGAAAATCATTTTATTTATTGATTTATGGAATATAATAAATATTTTGAGTAATAATCATTGTGTTTTCATGTGGGGATAGTAAAAGATATATGGATATCATTAGTATTCTATAAGATTATAGTCCCAAAAATATCAAAGTTACTTATACCCTTTTGAGGTTTTATGTAATAAAATTTTTAGATTATTTTAATCTTTTACGATGTTATAGGAAGAGTTCTCTATTAAGAATTAAAAAAACATTCTTTTAATATATGATATGTTATGGTCAATTGGATAATGGGATGTTGATAATCTATATGGATAAAGAGAAATTTGTTGAAAAGGTAAAATTATCATATAAATTTGTAGTCAAGAAAATTATTTACATCCCTATTAGTATCTATTTATTTCATGATGTTCTTTTAATGTTTAATATATTATAATATTATCCCACTGATTAATGATACTTTTTGGAGGTTTCATTGGGTTTAGATATATGTAAACCATAGGTGTAATATATCGAAGAATGATATTAAATATAAGGTATAAAATCAACTATAAGGAAAAAATATTACGTTATTTTGAGTTTAATATAGTAATTTGGAATGTTGGGTTATTTATTTTTGGAATAATCTAATTTGTAACATTGGTATTATTGTGTAAATGTTGAAATAAAATTTATAATAACTTCATAATAAAGATTATAAAATTTTGATATTATATTAAATAGTGGTACCAATTTCAGTTTAGGAAAAAATATAAAGATATAATTTATATCATGTTATCCTTTTGTGGATTATGAGATCCCTTATATGTTGATTTTATTGATTTATTCAAAAAGCATGTCTTCTGAATACTCATCATTTGGGGAAATTTTTATATAATGGGGAAAATTGATTAATGGATAATATTGTACATTTCAATTAATAATTTTTTTGTATGATATTAGAATATATGTTATAAAAATTGGGTCACTATAGATAATTTTCATGAAACAAATTTTTTTTCCAATTATGATCATTTCTCTCTTTTCACCCATCAAATATTTATGGTTTTGTGGCCTTTAATCTTCTCATTACAATTATCTATATCAATTTATATTAGTAATTGGGCATTATTTTTGTATTCCATGTCCATATTTTTACATCTCAACAATTATCTTATATTTGGAAGACATTTTTTGTTTACCTTCTTACACACTTTTCACATTTTTATGAGGTTATTTTACTAACTCTTTTATATATTGGGTTTCCCAAAAAATTAAATAATTTCAATTGTAAGAACATTTATTACTGATATCAAGATTAAATTTTGATGAAACAATTTATTGAATGGGTATAATGAAACACCCAGTGATTTTAAAACAATACTATGTCTTCCAATGAATACATCATGTAACACCAAGCATAAACGCACCATGAAATATTATTATTTATATTTGACAGTTATAACCTAACCATTGAATTCATGGGTATGAATAGTATTAACTAAATTTTAAAATATTTATAAAGGACCTAATAAATAAATTCACATAACATTTCTTAGGAAAATGGACATAATTTTTATATTGTTATTTTAGTCGTCAAAAATATGTTTTCTTCAAAAATGATTTTTATTGAAATTTTTAAAAAATATTATAATAAATTTATGAAAAGTATATAAATATTAATTTTTATAAATAATATAATTTTTGAAATCATTATATAAATATTATTTTATTTTGAACTTTTTTTATTTTTTTGAAACGATTGATTTTCCAATGAGTACAAAAAAATATGATTTTTATTAAAAAAAATATTTTTGTATTAAGAATTCAAAAAGTTCCATTTTTTTCATAAAAATTAAACTAGTCATATTATATGATAAATAATACACGAAATTTTTTTGGTTAATTTTTTTAATTTATTTTTTTATAAAAAAAATGATATTGTTTTGAAAAACTATTTTTTGTTGAATTTTTTATTTTGATTATAAAATTATTTTTCAATCATATTAAAATTGATTCTTTAGAAAATGATAAAATATTTGGAATCATGATGTTTAAAATTTTAAAATACAAAACATATATTTTTTACCATTATGAATAGTAATGATAGTAAAATATTGTCATCTGTGTAACGGTAAAATGGGAAATTAATGTTTAAAAATAATATGATAAGATCTATAAAATGACCATAAACATATGGAAATTTCATTGGATGAACCTATTTAATACATAATAAAACAATATTAGAATGTATGACATTTTATCAATTTGGATTTTATTTTCACATTTATATTATATTATTTAAATAAATTTCAAAAATGACATTCTAATTGTTTTACTGTGTTTAGATTTTTGTCATAAAGGGAAATAATGATTACATTTTTATTGAAATATTTATTTGAAATACAAATAAATTTTTTCTCATATTCATTTATTTCTATTATTTTAATTATGTAATTTCCTAAAATTTTGGTCCACCATTGTCACATCATTTATTTAGTAATAGAAAATCAAAATATGTAATACTACAAATGCAAAAAGTAACATAATTTGAATGAGAATGTGTAATATGTCACACCCCAACCAGAAATTTCTCATTTCTTTTAAATATTTTATTCATTTTAGATCTAATTTTTTTATGTGTGACATCGATTTTGAGGTCTGGTGGTTAACATGTGGTGATTTCTATTTTTGATGGCCTTTTTGTTGTCTCACGGTTATCCCGCACGGTATAGGAAACAGTGTGCTGCCCATGTGATTGGTCTCTGTCACATTATAGATTCATTCAACATGGTTTTGACATAGTTTTCAAAAACATGTGTCCTTCTTTATGTACCCATGTGGGGACGCTTGGCTTGGTATTGACTCCCGAATGGTATGCACGAGATTTGGAAACCGTTCTGCCAAACCGTGTGGATTTCCCATCTTTTAAAATTTTGTTTTTTATTTTCATTTTATTTTTATATTTTTTTCTAATTCCTTTATTTCTATTTTCCCCCTTTATCCTTGGTGTATTGTTTGAGACCCACCATTTTCACCTCTCTAGTCTCATGGCTCCCTCCCTCTCGGATCCCACTTCATCCAACGATTACCCCTGGTTCTTGAATGTTTTTAGTCAGTAACTCTCTATGGTAATCCCTACTATTCCATATTTATCCATATTTGGTTGGATTTTCTCCTCCCCTTCACCTTCCTAGTTTCGGCCGAACCCTAGTGATATGTGGGGGATGAATTTTGATGTTTTTTTCCTTTTTAGGGATTTCAATGGGTCTCTCGGGTCCCCTCCTTCTCATTTTGATATCAGATGCCAAATGAAAATCAGATTTAGTCCTTCTTAACCAGTCTGACACCAGTTGGGGTTTGGTTTCACTTGTTTCATTTATAATTTCAGTTTTAATTGGATCCTTTGGTAATTTTCATACTCCCTTTCACCATTGTACTGTGTTTTGGTCATTTCTGTGTGGGTTCGATACATCAAAAAAATGAATATTTTGTATATACATGTATCAGAATGTATATTTGTATATATAATCCCTGAACATATTCCCATATGGAATGGGGAATATGTACTTGGGTAAAAGGTTGTATATATTAATATGAAAATTTATATATGTCTTTGTGAAGAGGTCTTAGGTTTCCATCATCTATTTCATTGTGTCTTATGGTATGTTCCTTATTCCTGAATCTTTAATTATAAATTCCCTTATTTATGGGGGTTCTTTTAAATTATTTCTTTTGTTCCTCTATGAAATTTGTATGAAATATATATATATATATGTATATATATGGTTTGGTTTCATGAAAACTAGTTTCCTAGATGTTTTGAATAACAAACAGGTATTTCCAAAATATATGTTCCATATCATTCAAATTTATTATAAAGGTGTAATGAAAATATTGATTTATTTTGAAAGAGTTACAAAGTGTTTTTGAAAATGGGATTTGGCGTTGATACGAGGTTAGATTATTTATTCATTTTAAGTGTGGTTTTAATATTATTTAATGTATGTAGTGCCTTTTTTATTTAGTCATAATTTCAAACAGTTTTGGGAGCACAAAAGTTTTGGGTGATTCTAAGTTAAAAATGAAAAGTAATACTAGTATGTGAATATTCAAGTTTTTCGCATTAATGATGGTTTTCAAAAATTAAAAACCCCAATTGAGGCATTCCCATTATTTTATAAATGGATGAGTATGTTAAATTTGTGGGTTTTGATATGTTCCTAGTGAAGAGGTTTGTGCAATGTAGTGTGATTAAAAAATTGGAAGTGCATAAGGTGGGAGGTTGGTGGTGACAACCTGAATGTTTTTAAGAAAATAATTTGATGTGTTGGGGTTTTATTATAGATAAAAACTCACCACAATTTGAAATAGAGAACATTATTAACCCTGGGTATCTTGGTTGGTGGACTAGGTCTAGTACTCTAGATGACTCGGAAGAGGGACATTGTGTTATTGTCTAGTAAGATTGACGCTACAAAACTAAAAAATATTATGATGATTGGATACCACTACAAGATTTGGGTTTTTCTCCATTATAATGTCTTTTTAATTGTAAATATTTTTAGTTTGGTTACTATTCAACATTTCACGGAGGTATGAGGTCTCTAGGTTCCCACTTATGCTAGTTACAAATACAGATTTCCCATGGTGCTTGTTTGGGACATGGTTCTTGTGATGAGATTTTCATTTCATTGGTTTCATACTTGTGGTATCGTTTTTAAAAATCATATGTTAATCTAAATTGGTTTCCATTCATTCAAGAATATTACCACTTGCATGGAACCTAAATTTAAAACATAGTGGAAGAGAAGTGATTTCATGGAAAATGAAAACTTTTTACCTTAATTTCAATAGAATAAAAATAAATATTTTATTATTTATTATTTTCAAAATAAGATTTTTTTTGGATTCATTATTATGGTAAGAACATAGGGAAAATCATTATTCATAGGTTTTCCAACTTAGCATATCAATTATCACACATACTATATTTTTTAGTCTCAGATTCTATTAAGTTTGGATCACTCTTAGAGGGAGTGTGGTTTATAATCCCTGGTGACCCCTAGAGTAACTTGAGGTATGTTCCTCTTCATATTTTATTTCTTTTCATCTACCAGTTTATTAAGTTTATTTTATTCAGTTATCGTGAATTTATTTTCTAGGATAAATTGTTCCCAACTTCTTATTTTGATGACTGTCACTCATTTTCTTCCCATCTAGATTGGGGACACCCTTCAGGCCATGTTGTAGACAGGATCGAGTGACCGGTACTCAATTTAACTGAGTTAGTTCATGAAAAAATGGTATTAATGTAGGTTTATCACAAGTCTTTTAGGGATTTTAGATAGTTCAGAGTTACGGTTGTAGGAATTGATGTTTTAAATTTTTGGTAGGTGGTTGATCACCGCCAATTAAGAATGATTCTTGAATTTCATGGGTGGTCTGGGATGGTCTTGCATTAATGTTTATTCCTATCTCACTAACTTTATTGAGATTATTAGTCTTTTATTAGTGTTTTTGATTAGTCTTGAAATTTTTTGGTAATTTTAGAGGGGTGTGTGGTTTCTATGCATGGCCTAGAAATCGATATGTTGGCCACATATTTACCTCTGATGACTTCCAGTGTGCTGACCCGGTTGGTGCACAGTGTACCAAACCGTGAGACCAATCCATGAAGTTCAGTTGTTTATTTCAGAATTTTGAATCATGATTTATTGAGTGAATTGGTTTATTTTTCATAGTCTTGGTGTAGATTTTATTTTGGTTTTGGGGTTTTTTTTGGGACATTAAATTGATGATTGGTCTATTGAATATGTATTACCAAAATAAAAGTCCTGGTTTTCTTGAAAATGAAATGAGTTGTTTTAAAAATGGTTGTTCTTTTTAGAATTTATTGGGGATAATATAATTATTTTTTAATGGGTAAATTGATGATGGATTTGGGAAATTGCTATTGTGGTTTTTTAATATTTTTGAAAAATGTGAAATTAATGCATCATTGAAATGAAAATTTGGAATGATTTATTTGACCCTTTGTATTTATTTGGATGTTCATGTTTATGGATAGTATATGTGGAGTTTCTTGTATATGGGTGCGTAGTTGGAATGGGAATGTCCATAAATGTAATTATTCATAGAATAACAATTGTAAGTGGTTATCTTTTGATGCTTGTTTTGTTTTATGAAAGTATGTTTTTATATTTTGGTGCATTGAAATGTTTTTTTTTCTGAAAACAGACTTCATATGAAAGTGGAATTTAAAAAATGTTTTGATGATCAAATCATCTTTAAAGACGAAAATGGCTTGAGATCAGAATTAATATTGGTGGTTTTATAAGGGGAGTTTTGGTTTTATTGTGTGTTTTTGGTCTTTAAATTAGTGGTTTTGGTTTCAAATGATGTTTTAATTGAATTTTGATTTTCAATTGGATGTGTTGGATTTTTTTGTTATGTTCTTTGAGATGGATTCACATTTCACATTCAGTGTATGTCACCCAAAAATATCCAGTGGCCTCTCAATATTCTTTTGTGGTTGATGGTTTTTTTGTAATAAAAAAAGAGGGTTGGGGTAGATATCACTTTGTATAATGTTGTTTTCCCTGTCTTGGTTGAGGATTGACAGTGGTTACAGTGCATCTTGAGGGAGTGCATGTGTCTTTATATGTATGGAAACCCGAGATGATGTGAGGGATTAATAATTCTGGTTTTTTTAAAAGGACACTATTTTGGATGGTTAATGGAACATTCTTTTTACTTTTTAAAATGCTGAGTCACAATAGGTGGACTATGAGAGAAGGCATTTTAGATTTTTGAGGTGCATGAAAAAAGCTCCCTATTTAGTGAGGACTTTGAACTATAGAAACCTATTCATGGGGTGTCTCCCCTGTCACTTTCTAATTATCAATCTATGTACCACACGATTGTTGCTTTTATTGTGGTTGGTTTTGAATATTAGGCCACTTATCCATAATCCATAGAAGTCCTGATGAGGGGTGTATGGGGATAAGTTCCATAAGTTGTGTTACCAGAGGATTAACCCTCAGTTGATGGTCATCAGATCCTGAATATGGTGCAATTGATTCTTCTAGAAGTTATAACTCCAGCCATATGTCCAAGAGTGAATCATTCAACATAGTGAGGTAGGATCTTGGTGTGTGGGACACAAATCTAACCTTCGTCTCCGACATCAGAGAGGATGCCAGTTGAATTCTCATTTCCCATGGTTATCTGTTTTGGCCCTTTTTCTTTTAAGGTCCTGATTGCCACATTCCCGATGTTTTCATGGGTGTTTCTCCAAATACAAAAAAATTCAAGTGAATAGTCTTCTGTTGAAATCATTTTGGGTTTTTGGTGTTCCATATTGGAGATTCTCATGTCACGAGGTTGTGATGAGTGAAAAATCAGTGTTCTTTTTGAGTCCTTTCTATTGGGGGAATCACCCTTCCCCCTCTCTTATGTTTGGAGTCGATCCATACTGGTGTGTTTGTGATGGTATGTATGACACACATTATGCTATATTATTATTAAAATTTTGGGGAGACCCATCATTCATTTTTTTGGTGTCAAATGTTGGGTTTGTTTTTGTGTGAGGTTTCAATTCGTAAGGTTCAAGGTTAGACATTTTCCTAATATGGTGGGGAGGCAATCATGAAATAAATCCAATAAAAAATCTACCTTCATGGAGTTGATAAATCCACTATTTTTATTCCACATGACCTCGGTCATGTTAATTGTTAAACTATGTTATTTTTTGGTGGATGTATGTTGTGGGAGTTCCCTCTATCTTTTTCAATTTCTATGTTAGGGGTCATGGTGTTTCATGTTGTTGTTTTCTTTGGAGAAGAGGGAGCCTCGATATCCCTCCTCTCATTCAGTGGTCTGAATCTTGGGATCTCATTTATTATTCAATTTGATATCAAGTGAGTTATTGGATTTTAATCCTTAAATGATCAGGGATGTATTAGCATAATTTCTACATTTGATTCGTGTTTTGACTTATCGAGTCTTTGGGACATGCTGGGGGTAAAACTTTTCATGGTTGGGATAATTGTCAGACACCAACCCAACACTGCTCATTTATATCAATTAATTTATTCATTTTTATCACATTTTGTTATGTTTTTTAGTAGGATTGAGTTCTAGTTGTTAAAAGTGTGAGATTTTATAATATTGATGGTCTTTTTGGTGTCGTATGGTTAGAAAACATTGTTTCAGAAACCTTATAGGGTCAGTAAGATTGGGTACTATCACTTGAACAAGTTATTCATCACGGCTTACACACGGTTTTCAAAACCATTCTACCTTATTTAGGTACCTGTGTGGGGTTTCCTTTCTTTGTATTGGCCCTCATATGGTTAGCTCCTAGTTAAGAATAATGTGCGGCCAAACCGTGTGGATTTCCCAGGTGTCAAAATTTTGATTTTGTTTTTGTTTTTGTTTTTCTTTTCTTCTTATTACATTTAGTCTCTTTTCCTACCCTTTCTCCCAGGTTCATAGCATGATCCCCTCCTCCCTCTCTTCTACAAATACACAACACCCTCCCTATTGGAACCCTCTTTGCACAATGATTCTCGCTGGTTCATGAGGGGTTTTTTCCAGAACCTCCATTGTAATCCTGAATTTTCTCTGTTCCTCCATATTTATGCTTATTTTCTCCTCCTTGTCACCCCTCTAATTGTTATGTAAACCCTAGTGTTCCATGAGGGCTGATTTATGATGTTTACTTCCATGTTATGGATTTCAATGGGTATCTCAGGTCACATAATACACGTTTCAACATCTACTGCCAAAGGTAAAGCTAATTCACTCTATTTCAAATCGTCATTAATCAGTTTGGTGGAAGTTTCTTCTATTTCCCAGTTCAATTTAGTTTTAATTTTAGCCTTGGGTAATTTTTAAATTCCATTTCACCATATTAGGGTGTTTTGGTCATTGTGTTGTGGGTTCGGGTCGTCAGTAGAAATGAATTATATGAATATACATGGGTAATAATGTATATATTTGTATCCTACTTGTATATATTACCCCATGAAATGAGGAATACAAACATAGGGCAATGTTTATATATATGTAAATATATATATATATAAATGTATATACTTTTAGCTAATTCAGCCTCTAGTTACCATCATCTAAAGCATTGTGTCTTCAGGTAGGTTACCTATGCATTGATCTTTAATTTGAAATTCCATTATAACATCAGGGTTCTTTTTAATGTATTCCTTTTTTATATTAAATTAAAATAAAATATATTTACTTATTTTTATATCTATATAATCATATAAAAATTAATTTATGGGGTTCATGAAAAGTGGTTTCATAGATGTTTTTAATGAGAAACAGGAATTTTCAAAGGATGTGTGTCCCTCCATTCGAATTTGTTATAAAAGTGTAATGATTTGTTTTATTTTTTCAAAAGAGTTCTAATGTGATTTCAAAAATTGGTTTTGGTGTGGATATGAGTTTAAAGTATTTATTATTTGAATATTTGGTTTTATTCTTATATTCAATATGCAGTACCTTGGTGATTTCGTTAAAAGTCAAACTATTTTTGGAAACATACAAGTGTTGGGTGTTTTTTAGTTAAAAATGAAAAGTACTACCCATAAGTGCATAAGAATGTTTGTCACGTAAACAACTATTTGTGGAAAACCCCCACATTAGTCTTTCCCTTATTATTAGAAAAGGGAGTGTTTGTTTACATGTGTGAGTTGTTGATATATTCCTATTGAAGAGGCTTGCACAATGTTGTGTGTTTTAATAAAGAGGGGATGTGCTTAAGGAATGAGAGGCGTGGTGAAAATTGTAAGGTTATTATATTAAGAATGTTAGGTGTATGTGTTTTATTGTTCATAGAACTCAAAAATATTTCAAATAGATAAAATTGGGTATCTCGGGTATCTAAGTGGGCGTACTAAGACTAGTACACTATATGACTCAGAAGTGGTTCATCCCAGTATCGTTTAGCATGATTGATGCTACATCACTAACAAAAATATTGTGATGATCGGAGATGACTATAATTTATGGATGTTTCTCCTCTATAGTGGTTCATGAATGTGAATGTTGTTCAAAGTGGTAACCATTACACGTTTTACTGAGGTATTATGTCTTGAGGGTCCCACTGGTGCTAGTTACTGATAAGGATTTCCCATGGTTTTCGTTTGCGACATGATGATTGTGATGTGGTTCTTATTATAGTAGTTTTTCACATGAGGTCTGATTTTTAAAAACCATATGATAATATAAATTGGTTTCCATTCATTTATTGATGTTAATACATGCGTGGAACCTATTTTAAAAACATAGGGGATGAGAAGTGATTTCCATGAAAATGAAAACTTGTTAACTGAATTTCCAGAAAAATGAAAAGAAATATTTTATTATTTCTTATTTTCAAACTTGAATGCTATGGGTTTTTTAAATTTAATAGAATAGGTAATTATTATTCAATGACTTTCCTATGATGCAACTTGGTTCTCACACAAACTATATTTTTTCAGTTTCAGTTTCCTTTAGTTTTGGATCGCTCTTAGAGCGAGTGAGGTTTAGGTTTCGTGGTGTCACGTGAAGTCCCTTATGATAGATCCAACTATATAGTTTATTTCTTCTTCCGCATCCAGTTTGTTTATTTTATTTTTATTCATTTGTCTACTATTTATTTTTTGTGCCAAATCATTCTCAATTGGTTATTTTGATACCTGACACTAGTTGTCATCCTGTGTGGATCGGGGATACCCTTCGGGTCATGTCGTGGACCAACTCTAGTGACTGGTTCATAGTTGACGTAGGTTGGTTTGTGACATACTAAAATTTTTATTGATCTATATAAAATTATAATCATGTCCTAAATTACAATATTCAAATTTCACCTTTATCTTAATGCATTTAATTACATGTTAATTGACTAGTTTAAAGAGACATTAATAATATTTGATGCTAAATATAATATTATTAAATGATTAACATTCATTAAAATATTAACATAAACCAAATTTTTGGGATATCATAAATAGTGAAATATGATATATTTATGGGTTTTTCATCATATAATGACATTAATGACCCTTAAATGATGGGAAACATTAATAAAAATGTAATTGTTAAAAGTGTTAATTGGGGATAAAAGTAATAGATATGGTTGAAAACAGTAGTTAAACTATGGAAATATTATTTTATTATATAATATAGTCTAATACTCATAATTTATACTATTGTTTCAACATGGTGTCATTTGGAAATAAAATTTATTTTATATTAACTTATTAGTTAAATAAATTCCTTATATTCCCCTCCCCTCACTTATTAAAGGATACCACTTATCTATATTATTCACACCACTTTTATCTATCAAGCTCAGAAATACCTTTAACATTTATCATTTGAAAACATTTATACATGTTTTATAGTTTCTTTTCATATCAAAAAGAAAATTTTAAGACAATTAAGAATAGATCTAAAATAATTCTATCGAAGAAGAGGTAATCACATTTATCGGGGCCTTCAAGATTATTTATTCTTCTAATTACTATTAATTTTTTGTAACCATACTGAAATAATAACCCCAATATTATAAATATGCTGTTATTTATTAATAATATTATGGGAAAATGATATTTCATCTATTTTTTATCTGACTAAAGGTGAAAACATCGCTTGTGCGTATAAATAATTTGCTATCTCCATATAGTTTTCTAATTTTTTTCACCATCAATTTTCATGGATGATTATAAATATAGAACTAATGAATATTTTTGATATTTAGGAAATAAATATTATTCAATAATTTCAATATCATATATATCTTCTTACATTTCAATCTATTATACAATGATAATTTTTCTCATCCGTACATGTGGACTACCACCTCCACGATGTGATGGGATAGGCTTCTTACATTTAAGCTAAAAAAATATTTTAACATGGATATATTAAATAATATATCTTATATATTTGATATACTAAATATTTTTTTCAAATATTAATTAATATTTATATTTTTTCATACATGCATCAAAAATTGAAATCAACGTTCATCTATATGTACGACTTACCATCTCCGTGAATGGTCTAATTTGTTTTTGTATATATGAATTTTATGTATTACAATAAATTAATAAATAATGAGTATATATGATATTTATATCAATATTAAATGTCAAAATATCAGGGAACTATGATTATAGTAAAAAGGCCAAAACATCCAACGAAAACAAACATGAAAAACAATGCAGTTGTTACTCGATATAAGGATTTTAACAATGAATTGTTTTTAAATGAGTGATAATATATTATAATTAAACAATATATGAAATTGTGTATATGAATACGGTTATATAGTATATTTATAGTAAATATGTATTTATTATACAGGAATTTCAAACACTTACGAATGTGGTCATACCAGAGGTAAGAGATTTCATCTCAATTTTCATCCATTGAGAAATATATAATTGTTATGAAAAAACATATTTTACATGGTGTGTATAATAAAATTTATCATGTTATATCAATAATAATTCAAAATTAATGTAATTTTGTATCTCAATTTAAAATATTTCATCCTAGGGAAATTTACATGAAATTTACCAAGAAGTAATTGTTTTATATCTCAATTTTTTTCATGGGGTTATATCAGTTCATTTTGTTTATATTATCCCATGTTTATATTTTATTTACAGATAATTACATCATTGATTAATTATCACCTGAAAATTCTAATCAGTTTACAAGTTTTCATGTCTCTATTTTACTATTGTGAAACATAAACCATATTAACCTCTTGTTTCATATTTGTGGTGCATATAAAAAACCTTTGATAAGTTATTTCATAATTTTTTTTATTAATTTCATTTAATGGTATGTTTTTAGTGATTTTTTTCATGGCTGTTATGATTTATATGTAAACAAAAAGATATGGTTTTATTTATAAAATCTCATATTTATCTGGGATTGTTAATGTGTAAGTATTAGTTGCGGGAATTAGTTGATATATATATATATATCTTATACCCAATATATTTTATTCTACCAATTTAATTTCTATAAATTACAATTTCTCATATCTATTTTCCCCTCTTTAAATACTCAATAGAACAAAATAATGTTTTTAAGGAAATAAAAATTTCATTTAATTCCTTGGTTGGAAATCCTTCCTCTCTCATGCCAATGTTTTCTAAAAAAGTTCTCCAAAATATTATTTGTATTCTAAAACTAATTTTTAAATTAATTTATACCCATTATTGATATTTAGAAAAATAAAAAGGTATCTTCATGTTATTTTCATAATGAGTAACTTTTTACATTTTATATAAGAATGAGAATAATGTTTTTCTAACTTCTACAGCATGAAAAATCCCATAATCCTGGCTACTATATTAATTGAATATTAATTTAAAATTTTAAAAGGTTATTTTAAAATAAGATGTTTTCTATAATATTTGAATAATTTTTATTTCAAACAGATATAGATATCTTTCTTAATAAATCTCCCAATTATCTTTTTAAAATATTTTCATATATGTTAACTTTTTTGGTGAATATTATGAAATACTAGGGCTGTACAATTATAATATCATCAACTAAATAATTTTTTAGTGTTTCTGATTATGTTTATTGAATAAGGAAATTATTACCATTTAATATTCTAGTTTTTTAATACGAATGTTTTTTATGGTTATGTTTATCCCCTTTCAAATAATGGATGCATTGCACTTAGTATGTAATGGGTGGGGAAAATTATAACCCCTCAATGTATCGATAGATCTCATTAGACAAAATATATTGTTTTTTTCTAAGGCCTTACCCATTTATTTTGATGTCTTGGCATATGGCCTTGATTGTTTTTCCAGATGTCTTGGTACAAGGACTCAATGTTATGTTTCAGATGAAAAAATCTCTTTATTCCATCATTATAAAATTATTTATTAATGTCCATTTGATTATTTAATTTTTTATTATATCTATAGATATGTTTCTAACTCATGTGATTATATATATATGGGATTATTTGATCAATATTTATTCTCTCTAAATTATTTATGTATTAATAGCTTCTATTTTAGACTTACCCTTACTAAGAATGTAATCCCACAACTTTTTAATGTTTCCTTTTCCCAGGGTTTGAGAATGTGTATTATTATTATAAATTAGGTGAATGATGAAGGAAATAATGGTTTTATTAAATAATATACTATGATGAATTTTAGTATTTTATATTTAATGTGATATTCAAGTATATATCACCCTTTCAAAGAAAACTAAACTATTCAGTTCACTGGTATGTGATCACTTGTATCTATTAAAAATGTGATAAAGTAACCACTAACTCCGGTTTTCTAGGGTTGGATCCAACATAAATGTAGACTCATTTTTTAGTGAAATATGGATCATATCCCTGATATATAATAATGTTTGGAGTCATTGTTTTTGGAGTAATCTTGTCAAATGTGCTTGATGAAAATACATAGAACATGATACTCACCTAGATATATGTATTAATTATATATTAAGGAAAATATCATGATATTCATATAGATATATATTATAGTTATAACCTATAAATTAATTCTTTATTGGTATCTAAGGTCAGTATTTTTATCAAAGGTAATCATTTTGGGGTTAAGATAATGAATATTATAGAAATAAATTTCCCGAACTCTAAATCATGGTTATTTTAACTTCATCAAAATTCATCACTCATAAGAATCAAAATAAATTCAAAACATGGCCTCAATAATTCATCCTATTATGATAAAGGCATCCAACTAGTTTTGATAATCTCAGAGGAAATAATGGAAAAACTATACCTTTATGATGGAGTAATGTTAAAAGTGGGAATCATGACAATAACATCAATCACAAACCATCATAAATAGACATCATATAATGTCTACATAATCCAAATCATATAACCACAGATAAATTTATTTAATTATTTAATATATACAAGAAAATAATAATCCCAAACATGAAAATACACCCAATTTGGTTTAGAGTTTATTCATGGTCCCACCACTCATGCCCTAATGAAGACACACCAAATCACCCATCTATCACCTAGGCATTTCCCTTATCCTAACCTAAAACCATGAAGTATGGTTAGATACCTAGACGTCCATGGATGGGTGAGAGTACAACTTAGTATGTAAACACCAATGAAATCTAAAGATTATTTGGTTTGTGAAAAATTATATATCGGTTTGAATATAATGAAAAATATTTTAATATAACCGCTGGGAAGTAAATATAGCATTAACCCTTAGGTCCAAGGTGGAACCCTAGGTAAAATATACATCACCCAATGTTGTATGTATCTTTCTGCAGTACCATATTCATTTATATATATATAAGAGAATATCATATACTTGAAACTAAATCTATGTGCCACGAACCATAATAAACACAAATATTGGTATATTGGATCCATGGATATATGTCAGGGAACCACAATAATAATAATAATTATAGGGGAAAATAAATCATAGGAATCATGTTAAAATCCCATAAGAATAAAAATCATAATAACAGGAATACATTATCCTTGAAATCACATCAGGCCCCCTAATAACAATAATAATAATAATGGGAACACTAGATTGTTCAATGTTTTTTCAATTTCCCTAAATAATAATATTAATGTTAACACCAGATCCTTGCCATTACATACAAGGTCCCCTAATAATAATAACAATAATAATAATAATAATAACATAAAACAACATCAACCCTCATATAATCAATTTCATAATCATTAGTTAATTATTTCATCATCAAATTATCCATAAAATTCCATTTACCATGAATTCATCAATTTAATAAAATATATCATTGGGAATCAATAAATCATTTAGGTTATTTATCATGAAACTATTATATATCAAAATAATTATTTAAATCCCATTAATCATTATTCAAGGAGATAATTCTACTAGTGTCTCCACTTTAATTCCATTTTAATTTCCAAATGTTGTAACATCATACATAGTGGCCTAAGTCCTAATATTTACACGATAATAAACCAATAACATCTTGTGGGAATGTCCAACATATTTAATTTAGGGTTGAAATTGCATTATTAAATTTAAATGGATGATTTTGAATTACATCTACAAGGATGGACCCCATATACACATGAAAAAAAGAATAAAGTCTTTAAGGGATAGTAGAAGACCACCTACCTCAATTTCAAAGAACATGGAATTTGGTGTTGATTACTGAAAAATAATCAATAAAAAATGATTATTTATTAAATATAATTTTCAACATCCAAATTTATAATGTAAATCTCAGATTTAATTAAATTTGGAAAAAATGAACCAACTCTTGAATAAAGAATATTGGGTTTACCTTCCTCTCTTTGAAATAAATCGAACATCCCTTATGATGCAACATTTTAATTAAAATCAGTGAATATAATTAAGAGAGAATATTGAGATAATAATATAGAGATATAAGAGAATGGTATATGAGGAAGAGAGATGTTGGTGAATCCTCATAACTGTGCTCATATCTGCAATGTTGCATGCACCCCTTCATTTCATTTTCTCTCTTCTTAGTATTTCCTTTTCAATTTTTCTCAATTGTATTTGGTTAGTTTATTCCTCTTACTAACTCTTTCTCTACACATGGCCCTCTGTTCATTCATTCCCACTTCTATAATGTATAGTGTTCCACATCCCTCCATAATTCCATTATTTTATATTATTATTATTCACTTTATTTCTCTTATGTGTAGGGTCACACCCTCTCCCCATTACTAAATTTTAACTCCCCTCTATAACTCACTAAATCATTGTATTATATACAAAAATATTAGAAACTAACCCATATATATATATATATATATATTATAAGAAACAAACTCACATACATATATATTTATAATTATTATAATAAACATACTCACATATATATGTAAAAACATACCTATCCATATATATATAAATTAATAACATACTCATCATGAACACATTGATATACATATATATATATATATATTATGAAACATTCACGTTACCCATATTTACAAATAGGCAGACAAAGATATATATATATATATATATATATTAAAATTAACCACATATATATGAAAAAATATTTCCTTCACATATATATAAATATGTACAAATATATTTACATATATAATACACAGTTAAATATATACATACATATGCAAATTTATTTAACCAAACAAAAATATAATATAATCAAATAAAATGTATAATAATAACAACAAAAACTGTTATTATGTTATTAAATCCCCGATAACATTTCCACCATAAAATTCCAACAAAACATTTTTAAATTGAAAAACATTAACAAAATAGTCATTATTTTTACACTCATTAATTTAGAGCATTCGATTATATCAACATTATTACCCGACCACCCAATAAATATTCACCCATAGAGATACATAACATATAAATTAAGAAAATTATATATTTTTCGAATAAATGTCTCCATAGTCATATATTTTTTATTTTAATAAATATCTTTAAAAAATTTATAATATAATGACACATATCATTACAATCTCTCTACCATAACTCTTCTAATCATCGAGAAGCACCTTAGATAATGGATCCACTACTCCCCACCATATAAGTTTCTATATTAATATATAAAAATATGTATTAACATTACCGATGAAAAATTGATAAATAATTCACAACTTGTCAGAATATATTTTTCACCCAAATAACACATATACTTTCTCCTTTTAAATACAACATTAATCACTTAACTATTCATTAGTTCCATGTCCATTTTAAACCTATAAATTATATACTAAAAGTTTTAAAATATTTCTATTCATTACCACCAATAATAATTCATAACATGTTTTTATTTCATATTATTTCATGAGAATTATATTATAAACTCCAACACAAAAATTCTCAATAATATACTAATTCTAATCAAACAATAAATCATGTAATATTTTTTTGTTATTTTTTTATTATATCTTTCCAAATAAATTATATACATTAATAAAAAAATATCCAAGAATTTATAAATCCTCTTTTAATTTATTTTATGGGTATTAAAAATTAAAAATTAATAATTCATAAAATTTAGTCCAATGTGGATTGTGTTAAAAAAATAACATTGGTCTTTACATATATATATATATATATATATATATATATATATATATCACCCATTTTAATGTGAAATAAAACAAGTCCTTAATCCACCAACAACATTTCAAACCATAATCAACAAACATTAAAACTATAATTCATCATGATTCAATAATAGATAATCAATAATCCAAACAATCGTTTTATACAAGGAACATTCCTCAATAGTATTTTTTACATCTGAAAGATACTTTTCCACGTCAGGTTTTTCAAAAATCATAAATTATAAATTCTAATTCCATAAAATCAACATTTTAAATAATACTCCTTTAAATTACTTCATTAAATATCATAAAAAAAACGATTTAATTTCCTCATTCCCTATCATTCAATTCACCAAATGTGAAAAAATACAAATTGTTGTGTTTAAAAGTAGAGGCATATTTCAATTTTTTTAATCAAAAACAAATTTTATAGAAAATGATAACCATGAATTAATTCACAACTACCGAATAATTTAGTTCAATTATCAAAATATATTATATAAAATATTATTTCACATTCTTGTTTTAAAAAAATACATTTTATTATAAACTCTCATACCAAAAACCAACAAACACTCATCACAAAATTAATTAACATTTTAAAAATGTACTTTATTGACCCTCAACATTAATTTTAATATAAAATTTACATAGTTATATCTATATTTGACAAAATAGATATTAAATTTCATTAGAAATAAATTTTATGACCCTCAATTAACATATATATATATAAATATGTTATCTAATGCTATAATTAATGTACAATTCTTATATGTATATATAAATTTTCTATGTAAATCATTTCATTCATAATGATTTCCTCTAAAAATTTTATACAAATATATTTTTATATATTTTTATAACCTAAAATAAAATAAATCATTAAATAATATATCATTAAGGTCAGATTCTATATATTCAAAAAATCATTTATCTCTTCTACAATAACTCCTAAATCATATTAATATGAAAATAATGAAATTAAAATAATATCATTTAAATTATTTTGATAAAAAAAATAATCCATGATAATTTGATAATGTAAATATATATGAAAATAAATATTTTTCTTTAATTATCACATATATAAATTCAATCATCAAAATATTTACAATTTAAAATAATTTAATTATATCCAAAAAATGACACTTTCACATTAACTATGTAATATTTTTATTAAATATTGTTATTTTCAAACATTTAAATAAATTTTATGAATGAAACAAAATTTACTAGTGTGTATAAACTTGAAAATAAACCTAAAATAATTAATTTCCAATATTATTTAAAATTAAAAGCATATCAAAACCAAAATCATGATTTTAGTAACATGCTATGCTCTGTTATAACATTCCATTTCTTCATGTTTTTATCAATTATATCGTATCATTATTACTAAAATATAAAAAAACTACAGATATATCATATGAAAAAAACCTCATTAGACACCTATATCATTATTGATAGAATATTCCTTTTTGGAATATATATTTCAATCCATTAAACTCACTTTATGATTCATTAATATATTCCAGTTTCATTTAAAATGATATTTTGAAATATTTTCACACTGACATGTCCTTCGATATATCTATTGAAATTAAAAAACCCTAAGAAACACATTCAACATTTTTTTGATGATGACATGTTTTTAAACTTTTAAAAACAAATAGGAATTTCAGATACAAATATCATACCAAAGGAAAGAACACAGAAAAATACATAAATCATACTCATGATTCAAGTAAATTGTTTATAGTTCGCATATATAAATTTTTTTATCATATTCATGTTAAATCAATAATAAAAAATAAATGCATATCACGTGATCCTATATGCGTATCCTTGGGACATGAAATCACAATCTATTTTCAATCAGTTAAGTGAAAAATATCATAAATAGTCACACC
Source organism: Viscum album (assembly GCA_963277665.1). Classification (NCBI taxonomy): domain Eukaryota; kingdom Viridiplantae; phylum Streptophyta; class Magnoliopsida; order Santalales; family Viscaceae; genus Viscum; species Viscum album. Next base: position 1,042,246,657 of record OY728164.1, on the reverse strand, counting down.
ATTATAATACTTAAGAAAAAACATGAAACAATAATCAAAAAATAATTAAAAAATAACTTCCTTAGTAACTCATTGATCAACTATACTTGTCAGGCCCTGTCTTATTTCCCCTACCCAACTTATGGACATTCCAACTCTATCCAACCATGACCCAAATAATATCGAATGAGAATGTAGTTATATGATACCATCGTAGCATATTCATCCCATTTTAATCATTAGTAACTTTATATAGTCACTACATAGCCTCAGGCGAGCGTCCCCATATGATAGAGGATGTCATGTAGTGGAATGGGTCTTTGGACAAATCATGGGTAGATTAAAAAATCTGGTCATAGTAGAAAGAAAATATAAAATCATGAAAATATCATCCATCACATTCCATTAAAAATAGACATCATATAAATTTTTAAATAATCCAAATCATATAAATATTCCCAAATACAATTAATTTAATACTATATACATGATAAACCCCAAGATAATTTATAAAAGAAAATTAATCCTTATCATGTTGATAGTCCATGCTTTATTCCACTACTCTTGATCTAATACTATCATAACAGATCACTCATATATCAGAGAGGCCTTTCCCATATCAAGTCCTATAACCATGAAGTATTCTCAGGTACAAATTTTTCTTGAGAAGGGTATGATTAAAACTCAGTGGGCCACCACCAACGATATAAAAATCATATCTACTTTATGTAGAAGTATGTACTTTGGGAAATGAAAGAAAAGTATTAATATATAAAAATAAGTAGGTACGAATAATATTAACACTATGTTCCATGGTGGTAGCCTGGGTCAACCATACCTACTTAGACCAACACCAGATGTCTTTTTCCATAGTTCTAAAGTTAGGTCAAAAAGTATACAGGCATACAAGATCCTTGGAACTGAGTCCATGTTCCCCCATCCATAATAATAATGATAAATGTAATATCATATCCTTTTAATCACAAAAAGTTACCAAAGAAGTAATAATCAATATATTGGAAATTTCAGATCCATCAAATCACATCATTCCCCTCAACTATAATAATCTTATTAATACGATTAGGGGGTCGATGGAATCACATTACGATCCCACAATAATAATAACAATTGGGACACTAGATCCATGATATTAGGTTTAAGGTCACCCTAATATAATAATATTTGGAACACCATATCCTTGGAATTACATCCATGGTTCTCTAATAATAATAATAATAATAATAACAACAACAACATCATCAACCTACTCAACCTCATAATCATGAATTTTTTATTTCATTTTCCCATTATCTATCAAATTCCATTAATCAAGTGTTATCCAATATAAGAATTTAAATAGAAGTTGTCATTTAATAATTTAATTTATTTTAATTGAATCTGGTACTCATCGTTAGTCTCATTAGAATCTCATTGATCATTAGATAGAGCAATACTACTCCCATAATAACCACTATAATTCCATTAAACATTTTGAAGGTTGGTACACCTTATGTGGTGACCTGTATTCTGATATTTACATACTAATAGTCCATATAAAGCTTGTGGGGAGGTTGAATACATTTAATTTGGGTTTATAATTCATATATTAATTAGAAAATTATATGAAATTATTACATCACTGTTACCAGACATCACATACACATGGAAAAATGTATCAAATCATAAAAGGTTATCTCAAGGCCAGCTACACCAATTTCAAAGAAATCAAAATGTTAGAGTTAATCCCCCACTAAGAGATAATTCCTAATAAATTTTAAATGAAAATAATCCACTTCTTAAATATTTTAAATTTTATATTCATACATAATTAAAAATGGATGTAATTGTCCAATGCATTCTAAAACAAATCTAGGGCTTACATTCCTCTTGCATAAATAAATTCAATATCACTGATGATGAATCATTCTATTCAATATCTATGAATATTTTGAATAGATAATAATATGATAATTAAATATAGTGAAATGAGTGAGAGAGATATAGGTGAGTGAGATAGTGGCTAGAAACTCCCCTATCATTTTCCCAGGTCTACATTGTTATATTCCTCCCCCTTTGTTTCATTCTCTTCCTCTCTCTCTCTCTTCAATGTTCCCGATTAATTTTTTAAAATTTAATTTCTTATTTTTTCCCTCTTACTAACCAATTAACTTTGTATGGCACTCTAATAATGTTTCCAATTTCTTTCCTATACAGCGCTCTATGGCCTCAATTAATTTCATTATTTATTATTGTTATTTTTCCCTCATTTATATCACGTATATAGACTCCCTGTATCCCCTTTACATGTTTTTAACTCCCCTTTTTAACACATTTAATTAAACTAATATACATATATATTTAAGAAACTAAATCAAATATATTTATTAAGAAACATACACATATTGTGAATACATATACCTAGTTTCCTAGAGCTCATGCCTTAATATTTTACACTAGCATGATTACAAGGAATTTTTATCCAAAATTAATGAATATTTTACTATATTTGGAAAACCATATAAATACGTATGTCCATTATTACAACTTTAAATTAAGAACACCATAAAAGTTCCATTGGGAACATCCACCGCTCTATGTTTGTCCCCGTAAGTCAATCATAATATACCTCTTCTTGTACAATGATACAGTGAAAAACAATAAGTGGTGAGCACAGATGCTATGTTGGGGTATCAAATACAAAAAATATATCATAAAAAACATATTATTCATTGAGAATAATTGAAAACACATTCCTATAAAAATAATAATCTTTCACATAATTTGGTATGAATATTAGTTGAGTAAATATTTTAAAAATAAATCATAATCATGGGTATTCTACTAGTCAAATAACCAAATGAACTATGAATTTCTAGATTCATAATTTGGTAAATAAATATTTTATACATTTTGAAAACATACCATTAAGACCTAGACCAATACATCTTTAAAGGGTTAAAGTGTCGGCCAATACCATATCTAAAAATGGGCAAGGCCTCGGCCAATTCCAAATTTATTTGTCTCATGAGACCTATAGATGATTTGAGTTTCTATTGAGGGCCCCATCCATAGCATAATATGTCCAATTCATTCCTAGTATTAATGGTGATATACATAAACATCATACACATTCATATTGAAATTAACATATAAAATGTAACAACTTTCCCCAATCATTAAACATAAACACTATGCTTTTAGAATAATATGGTGAATGGTTTCAATATAAAGCATACATAGTACATCTAATAAGAACCCATTTGAAAAAATATGGTAGATTATATCAATGAATATTAGTCTCATTTATACATAATAATCAATAAGATTGTGGAAACAATTTCAAATACTCTTATAAATTCATCAAGTAATTCTTCAGATAAATATTATTTTATATTGAAAAGAAGAGTTATTATTGAACGAAATGTCGAAAACTAAAAGTTAAATAATATATTTTTTTCATAATAAAATTAATTTTTATGAAATTACAGGTTTCTTAATACTAATTGTATAATTCACTTGAAAATAGGTAAGAATTTCTAGAAATTCCTTTGAAATGGGGTTGTGTTTCGGGATGAATTTTTGAATGGTCCTTTTAAAACATATAACTCTCCATAAATTAAGGTATTATTCTTGATGATACAAATATATATAACATAAAAAAATAAATTATTAGGTGTAAATATTAATTAATAAAAAATTAATTGAGGTAAGTAGATAATAAAAGTAACCCCATTGAATATGGTGGTTTGGGGGGAAAACCTATACCTTAGGTCTGAAGGTCTTCCTAAAATAATTTTAATGACCTGAATAATCAAATTTTGGTTAATAGATTGATGATTATAGATACTTATTTAAATTTAATTGATTTATTATAACCTTATTATGTTCATTCAGGGCCTTTTGATGGGTTAAGAGATTCAATTTCATTGTTTCGGAGGCGTTTTTACCCTTGGTTTTCATGATCAATTTAACTAAATTCATGTACGGATAAACATATAGAATTAGAATGATTTTATAGATTGAAGATTAATTTTATTAGGGAAGAAAAATAATATTAAATTTTAATAAAATTTCCTTGGTTATTTAGATTGAAGATGAATCATTAAAAAAATCATTAATGACAATTGTTTGAATTGATTGGATGTTTTTTATCACAATGAACTCATTTTGATTATTAAATTAATAACATGTCTACAAAAAGATTATATAACCTTAAATAAGTTGTAATACATATATTATAATCCTTTTCAACCATTAAAATTGTTTCATGTCCATAAATTAAGATGGAAATAGATATTTAAAACACATCATCCTTGAATGGGATAAATTAACACATCTTAGATCTTGTTTTCATTTCTAGAATAATAGAAGGGGAAATGATATATGCTGATGAATTATTGAATTATATTAACAAAATAAGAATAAATTTATGTTACCAGATTCATCATAACATTTGTATGAAATTAGGTGTGGAAATAAAAATATAAGAAAGCAACAAGAAGTAAAAGAAATAAAAAGATGAATTTTCCTCTTAAAGAAATAATCATTAAAATCCATATTAGAGGAGGGTTTTTGGTTTTTTTATGAGACCAAGGGATTATGGACATAGGATAAGAGATTTTGAGGGTGTATAGGAAGAATTCACATAAGGAACAATTCTTGAGATAAGTGAAGAGAAGATAGGTGAGGGGGGTTTGTAGTGGAGGAGAGGAGGGTTTTCCCATTATTTTACTCATTATTTTATTATTTTTCCAAATAAAACCAATAGTACTGATTCTTGTGACCTATTATAGCCATATGTTCAAGTGGTTTCAAAAACAATGTATATTAAAATCATCCATGAATCAATTATGATGCTAATATTCAATTAATTAGAATTTTTCATACATTATCAAATATCATTATTCATGAAAAATTCATGTATTTTAGAGAAATACCAAAAATTCAACCTAATATTTTATTGAAATGTAGAATTCATAAATAAACTCCATGTTATCCATATAATTTTAAAAATAAGAGAAATATAAATTTTAATTAAAATAATTTTTTACATGAAAAATACGTATTCGAATTTAAAAAGGATTTTATAATACTTTCAAAAATTGACTAAGGTCATATTAAATTATCATAAAGTTATATAAAGAAAAAATATTTATTTTTCAATACATTTTATGAAAATAATTTTCTTTTATATCAATTTCTTAATTTAAAAAATTAATTAAATATTTACTACACACAAAAATACAAACACTTAATTATTAATTTCTAAAATACTCTATTTCATTTATAATGTGTCTAAATTTTATTTATAACTTCCTAGGTGTAGTTAGTATTCATAAGGGTCATTTTACTATTCATAAGGATATGTTACTATTCATCCCAAATATATGTTGATCTTATCACACTATAAATATCATTCTGAATGCAACCAAGTATGTTAGTTTTTCGAAAATGAAAACATCTGGTTGGTGAAATTATGTTTACTGACTAGGTTATCCTAAAGTGGTGTTTTGAAGAGAATAATTGTCTCATGAATTCAATATTAAATTTATTTTCAACATATTTGTGTGTAAATTCTCCCCTCTTTAAAAAAATTTCTTCCAAATTCACAGAATGTTACCTCATAAAAAGATTTTGGTTGGTAATCGTCATAAGATCCTCTGGCTCCCATGTTGCCTTTTCAATTTTATGATTTTAACATAGTACCATTACCATTATATTTTCTAAATTCCTCAATAGTTCTTATTTAGTTTCTATAATATAGATAATATATTTAAAAAATGTTAGGTCAGGTTCCAATTCTATTCCTTAAGATGTGAAGACATGCATTGGTTCTGACTTTTATGTCCTCAACAATGGGACATTGAACACATTGTGTACAATAGAAACGCTAGTTGGCATAGCCTATCAATATGAAACAGCTCCGATTCTATCTAGGATTTGAAAACTTCTAGTGTACCAAGATCTAATTTTCCATTTCATCCCATATCTTACAATTCCCTCTCATAGAGATACATTGTAGAAAACTTGATCTACAACTTGAAATTCCAAATACTTCCTTCAATTATTAGAATATAACATTTACCTAAATTGAGATTCATTGATATAGGAATGAATAGTATTCTCCTTTCAAATGGTTACCTCCTCAAGCTCTGTGCCTCGAAGCTTCCTTTATACAACTTCAGCCCAAAAAGTTGGTGTACATCTTTTCATTCCTCATAATGCTTCAAATGGTGTCTTTTTAATAATAAAATAGAAACTATTACTGTAGGAAAACTGAACTAAAGGAAAATATATATCAAACATAACTTGAAAGTCATGTTAATATGATATCAACATGTCCTCTAAGGCTTAGATCCTCCTTTTTGAATGCCATTAAATTTTTTGGTGCTATGTAAAACAAAATCGAAACATAGTATTCAAATAATTATAAAGAGTTTTCCAAAATTTTGATGTAATTCTTGGATCATGATCAGACACAATTTAGATAGGTTATCCATGAGTTCTCACAAATTCGTTGATATAGTGTTGTTCTAGGTGCTTTAGTAGAAAATACTCAGTTATTGTGAGGAATTGTGCATATTTTGTAACTCGATCAACAATTACCCATACTGTATCATTCATTCGTAGAGTTTTGGGTAGTCTAGTAAAAAAAATCCATTGGAATGTCATCCCATTTTCATGTATGAATTGGTATAGGTGTCATGACTTTTCTGGGATGTTGTCGTTTGACCTTCACTTAATGACAAACTAAATATCTTTATACATAATCATCAATTTCCCTCTCCATGTTATCCAACCAGAACTATTCTCTCAAATCTCTATGCACTTTATTGCTACTAGGGCGTATAATGAAATTTGAGCAATGATCATCATCCAATAACTTCCATTTCTAATAGGGTATAGAGGGAACACATATCCTCATCCAAAATTTAAGAATTTTATACTCTGAAATTATTTCATCCAACTTCCCAACTTTTACAGAATTAAATTTTTTTTGATGATTCCCATCATCAGACTGTGAAAATTTAATTCTTTCTGACAATGATGGATTGACATCCATTTGAAAAATTAGTGATCTTCCACCTTCATTGATAATTTCAATATCCATCATTACTAAATCTGTGTACAAATAATCATTTTCAATCATATTTTTTGAGATCTGCATGATCCTTATTTCTTAATGCATCATGTACCTTATTTTCCTTTATTTATTAGTAGTGTATATAATAATCATAATCCTTGAGTATTTCAATCCATCACCTTTTCTTCATGTTGAGTTCTTTCTGTGCGAAGATATATTTCAATCTCTTATGATCTGTTTATATCTCAGATATCTCTCCATAGTGATAATGTATCCATATCATCATAGAAAAAATTAAAGCTGCTAACTCAAGATCATGTCTAGGATAGTTATTTTCATGTATTTTTTACTACCTTGATGCATGTTCTATAACTATATCATTCTTCTTAAGGAAACAACTAATTAATTTCTTGAATGCATCATTACAAATCAAAAATCCACAATTCCCAGATGGCCGAGTTAAGATAGGACCATTAACTAATATCCTATTCAATTCCTCAAGACATTCCTCGCATTATTTTGTCTATATGAACTTTACCCCGTTACATGAATACATGGTCACTTGGTTGGCTAAATAGGTGATGTTCTGAAAGAAACACTGATAATAACCTACTAAGACAAAAAAACTACATACCTCTCTTATGTTCATTGGAGTTGGTCATTCGTTCACAGCCTTTGTATTCATTGGATCAACATATATTCCATCCATAGAAACAATGTGTCCAAGAAAAGAAATTGATTGAATCGAAAATTTATACTTTCTAAACATCCCATATAATTCTTTTCTTATAAGAGTCTTCATAATAGTGGGCAATGGAATTTCATGGTCATAAAATATTTTGGATTATACCAAGATATAATCAATAATTACCACCATAAATACATCTAGATATTACTCAAAAACACTATTCATTATATCCTTGAAAATATAGGGTGCATTAGTCAGTCCAAAAGGCATTACTTTGAACTCATAATACCCATAACTAGTTCAAAATTAATTTTTTGGAATATCATCCATCCTCACATGAAACTAATAATATCCAAATCGAAGGTCAATCTTCAAAAAATATTTATCTCTATGATGTTGATCAAATAAATCATCAATGTCGAGTAGGGGATACATGTTATTTGTTATTATAGCATTGATCTTTATATAGTCAATGCACAACCTCATAGATCCATATTTCTTCTTTAGGATAAAAATAAGGTCTCCCATGGAGAAACACTAGGGTTAATAAATCCTTTACCACTAAATTCCTCTAGTTGTTTCATTAGTTTTACTAATTCCACAACAGCCATTCGGTAAGTGGTTATTGATATGGGCCATCAATCAAGAATTACGTTAATGGAAAACTCGATTTCATGCACTATAGGATGTCCAGGTAAATCCTCTAGAAACACATCAATATATTATTGCAGAATTGGCACGTCCTCTATTTGAACATTTCTTTCCTCACCCATAGTTATTATGTTATCATCCTCCACAATAATTAAATCCATGAGAGATACTACGGGTGGATCTAGATGAGAATCATATGGGGATGTTTCTCCTCTAAAGATAAGGGATTCCACATCGTCCTAAAAAAATTTAACCTCTTTCTTCATGAAATAAATTTTCCCACAATCTTTCAAAATCTAATCAATAACAAGGATTATATAAAATCCAATAATGGGTATTATAATAAAATCAGAAGATAAAACATGTTGACATGCCATTATGGGGACTTCCTGACACAACTTGGATGAAATGATACATCCCTTATGATTTTTTCTATAACCACACCATTATTAAATTAAATTTGAAATATCTAATTTTCTTCAAAAACCAAAAATATATGAATGAATTTGATTATCTTGAGTATAATATTTCATTGGCCATTTTTGATGAATTTATTTATGTACCATCCACCACTTTAATAAGAATTTCAGTATCAGCTATTGTGATCGCACTAGCGTGTCTCTTCTCCCATTTCCTTTTCTGAGGAACATTTCCTTGACACATTATAATATCATATGTATAGTGTCCAAACTCCGTACAATTGTTGCATTGAATATTAATAGATTCCTTCTTTCCCTTATAATCACAAACATGATTCCCTTTCTTTCCTCAATTATAGAAACCCATTTTTCATTTTTAGCAGGCACTAGAGTGTTTCCTTTAACAATTATCACATGGTGGATAGTCAAATCTTCCCTTCTTCCCCATCTTCTAATTACCATTTCCAGAGTTTTCAGAGGCCATTTTCTTCTATTTATTTCCATTAATGTCATAAGACTTAGAAAAATTATTTTCTATCCTTATATCCCATGATACTATGTCCTCATATGATGAGAAAGTTTGGTGGTCCAATAACTATTGGAGGAATGGACTTATACCATCAAAGAATAAATAAATATTTCTCCATTGATTATGTATATATTCCACAACATGTCGTACTAAACTTGTGAATTTAGCTTCATACATTACAGAATTCTCATATTTCTTTTGCATCAAGTGAGAAATTGTCTTTCCATATCCACTCACTACTCATAGAGAAAGTATTTCATTAATAGATGTTCCTTAAATTCACTCAATTACATGTTTTCTATTTCTTCCTCATCCATTGTGTTTTGAATTAGTAACCACCATTGATCATTATATCCTGATAGATAATAAAATTACCAGACAACCTTCTCCCTTTATTTAATTCCAAAAGTAATAAATATCCTATATAAGGAACATATCCACTACCCTCCTTGAATGGTTTTATAGTCTCATTAAATTATTGAGAAAATTATTTTATAAATCGATCTAACATAGGTCCTCCGTATTCAGATTCTGGATGCTGCATTCAGGTAAGGTTATTAATCATAACATGAGTGTGTTGTCCAGCTATAGTTATAAGTTTCTCCACACCAGTCACAGCTCCAGATCCAACATCATTATCTTACATTTGAGGGAAATTCCTACATGATATATGGATGTTATTTTGGTTTTGATTCCTTCCACAATTATCCATTTCTAAATAATGGAATACATTATTTTAGTTTAGGAATCATAATATCAACTTTGAAAATTACATAGCATAAATTGAAATCCTTTGCATGGATAATCCTATAATCATAATCATGGTTTCTTGGAAGAAAATTTCTATTTAAATCCTTCAAAATTTCCTGGAAATAAAATTTGAATTATCCAAAGAATATCCCATGGGGATATCAAACCACGTGCATAATATGTCTAATTTTCGTGTACCATGATACCCCAGGTCAAGCCTAAAACTCATTGTTAGAGTTTTCACTACTAGGTATATATGTCCCAGAACCACATCAAAATGTTGTATCTAATCAGGGATTTATTTTCTAGAAATATCGTCATAATATATTTCTTACCAAAATTCCACGATGTTCTTGTATGTTTATCCTCAAAATCCATATTTGGGGGGTGTTCCCTAATATATTCTTTCTAAATTCAGTTTCCATGTTTTCTACAAAATGACCATTAATACCAACTATGAATCCCCAAACCCAGTTTCTCAGATCCAATGCCTTAATACATTATGTTTCCATGATTAAAATAGTGTCATATCCTAATGGAATGAATATTTTAGTAAATTACAAAAACCATATACACATATAAGGTCATCATTATAACTTTAACTGAAAAACTACATATATGTTCCATTCGGAACATCCACCACTCTAAGGTTATAGCTGCGTGTCAATCCTAATATTCCTCTTCATGTCCTAGGATAAAATAAAACATAAGAGGGGGAGATCTCAGATCCTCAGTAAGGGTAAACAATACAGTAGAAGATATCATAAACATAATCATTAGGCAAGGTGAATAATTTAAAACAAACATCATTGAAAATAATAAACATGGACATAATATGGTTGGAATATGATATGTGTAATTATTTTTAAAATAAAACATAATCATTGGTGTTCTACTAGTCGAATAACCACATGAAATATGAATTTATCGCTTCATAATTGGAAAAGCCTCATCTATGTCCATATCTATTTGCCTCATGATACCTAACGATGCATCGAGGGGTAGAAGTAGGCCCAATAAATCACAAAATAAGTCCAATTAATTTATCAAATTAATGTACATACACATAAAAAACATATAAATTTTTATTGAAACTAATATATGAAATGTAACTGACTTTCCACACTTATTAATCCTAAACAATAAGCATATAGAGTAATATTGGGAATGGCTTCAAGATAGAATATCCATATTCTTACTAATCATAATCCATTCAAAATAATATGTTAGATGAAGTCCTAAATTATTAGTCCCATTTATACATTAGAATCAATAAGGGTGTTTGAATAAATAAAAATACTTGTATAAATTCATCGAGTAATTATTCATATAAATAATCTTTTACTTCGAAAAGAAGAGTTTTTTAGAAATGTCTTGGTATAAAACCATAAGGGAAATAATATATTTTTTTCATCATGAAATTATTTTATATAAAAATAATTATTTATTAAACAGATTATAGAGTTCCCCTTAAAATAGGTATGAATTAGGGAAATTCGTCTAAAATGAGTTTGTGTTTAGGGAATTTTATTTTAAGATCCTTATAAACCACATAAATATTCATAAATTAAGGTATGATTCTGGTTTGTTAAAATATATAGAACATTAAGACCTAAATTATGATGAGTACATGTAAATGAATAATAATATCATTAAGGAAAGTAGATAGTAAAAGTAAACCAAATGAAAATTGAGGTTCAGGATGAAAACCATTACCTTATGTTTGAAGGTGTTCCACACATGATCTTAATAACCTGTATAATCAAATATAAGTTCATAAATTAATTATTAGAGAAGATCCTATAAATTTAATTGATTTATTATAACCTTATATGGATTATTCAATTCATTTTTATTGGTTAATTGATACAATTTCATTGTTTGGGAGCATTTTTTCCATTTTTTTAAGATGGATGTACTTATATTAAAGTATAGATAAATATTTAGAATGACAATAGTTTTCCAAAATATAACATGTTTTTTATTAGTAAAAAAACATAATAATCCATCTTTATAAAATTACTTTGGTTATTGGTAGTGAATATGAATCATTAAATAAAACATTAATGCCAATTGTTTGGTTGGATTGGATGTTCAGTATCACGATGAACTCATTGTGATTTTTAAATTAATATCATGGGTAAAAAAGGATTCTAGAACATTAAATAAGTTATAATACATATATTATAGTCATATTCAAATAATAAAATGGTTTCATGACCATAATTTATGACGGTTATAGAAATTGAAAACCCATGATCATTGAATGTGATAAATTAACACATCTCAAATGGAGTTTTCATTTTTAGTATAAAAGAAATCGAAATGAGAGATGATAATGACTTATTCCTTTAACATAACAAAATTATAGTTTATTTAAGGTACTATATTCATCATAAAATTTTGATGAAATTAAATTAAGAAAGATAAATAGAAGAAAAAATCTTGATATAAACGAAATGAAAAGAGGAATTTACCTCTTGATGTACTATTCCTTGAGAGACTTTTTAGGGGAGAGGTTTTGGTTTTTTACTGAGATGAAGGGATTATGGATATGGGGGAGGGGATATTGGGAGGATATATGGGATGAATTTAGACATGTAAAAAGCCTTGTTACGGGTGATGAGAAGATGGAGTGAGGGGAGTTTATAGTGGAGGATAGGTGGGTTTTCCCATTATTTTACTCATTGTTTTATTTTATTTATCTAATTCAAACAATTGTTTTGATTTCTATGACCATGAATAGTAATATTTGCATGTTATTTTGAACAAATGTTCATTACATCATATATTACTCAATTATGATTCAGAAATTTAATTAATTATCATTTTTCATAAATTATCAAATTTCACTATTCACCAAAAATTCGAGTATTTCAGAAAAATCCCCAACATTCACCTCAAAATTTTCTGAATGTGTTGAATTCAAAAATTTACTTCATTTTATCAAAATAATTTTTGAAATAATAACAATTTAATTTTTAAATGAAAACATTATTTACTTGAGAGATACATATTTAAATTTAAAACTTATTTTATAAAACATTCAATAATTATATAAGGTCTAATTAAGTTATCATATAATTATATGTAGAAGAAATATTTAATTAAGAATACATTTTATTGAATTTTTTTTATTTGAAATCAATTTATAAATTTAAAAATATAATAAATCATTTATTACCAACACAAATACCAACACATAATTATTAATTTCTAAAATACTCTATTTCATTTATAAGGAGTCTAAATTTTGGTAGTACCTTAATAGGTGTGGTTACTATTCATAAGGTTCTTATTATGTTCATAAGTGTATGTTATTATTCATAAGGGTATGTTTTCTATTCACCAAAAATGTATGTTGATCTTATCAGACTCTAAATATCTTACTGAATGCAACCGTGTATGTTAGTTTTTGGAAATTCAAAATAGAGAGGTGGTAAAATTATTTTTTCTAGCTAGGTTATAACAAAGTGGTGTTTTTTAGAGACTCGGTGTTTCAAGAAGAAAATATTAAATATATTTGAAAATCTTGTGGTGTTACACATATATAGTAAGAATACACACATCACATAAACACACACACACACACAACGATATATATATATATATATATATATTTTTAGAAGCATGATCATTTCCCATATTTATACACACACACACAGATACACAGACTCAGATAGACTAAGACACATATATAATAATTAATAGTGTGAAAAATGTATATATATTCTTGTATCTACATAAATACCTACATATATACATACATGCACACATACAAATATATAAATTTCATTCATTAATGTATTATATAAATTTATATATATATATACATATTCACATTTAATTTAACACAAACAAATATAACTTCTTCAAAATACAAATAATAAAGACCACAAAAATATAATTTTATTATATATTTAAATTTCTACCAACATAACCACCATTAGATTATTACAATATTTTTTTGTTAAATTCTAAAAATAGATATAAAATAGTGATTAAATACACACCAATTAATTTAATGCTAGTATAAATATCATCATTATTACCTGAAAACATAATAAATTTTCACCCATGATGAGACATCACATATAAATTACGAAAATTATATATTATTTAATAAATTTCACTGAATTTATCTTTCTTCCTTTTAATAAATATAATAACAAATATTAAAAATGCTAATGACATGTATTTTTATAAGTATTAAATATTTGGTTTACATTACACCATTGTGCTTATAAAAATAGACCTAAATATAAGAGAGTTGATGAATAGTAAAGTATATCTATGTATTACGAATGAGGAAAGAGTTACTCTATTAGATTTTGACACTAGTGATCTATGTCCCCCAACAGGATAAATTCATGAATAAAAATATCATTACTATGTTCATCTTATCAATAGAAATTTTATTTTTATATCTAGTTTAGACATGAAGTGTTTTTCACCCGCTATTAAGAATAATAATTTTTCTATATATGTGAATTTATTGTCATGTGGAATTGAGAAAATGGAGAATGTCTTATAAATTCTATATATTTCTAATCTAAACTATAAAATTAATGACAACAAGGTCTAGTTGATTCCAACACACCTTATCATTGGGGTTTTCTACATAGGAATATAACTGTAAAATGCATCCGAAGACACTATAAAGGTGAATTATTGGGTTAATTCTATTATGAATCTTTTGAACCACATGTGTACTATTTTTGAAGGAAAATAAATAGTTAACCATTTATTATAAAATGAAACATGGCTAGTGGACTACTAGAACAAATCCATAGTATTGTGTGAGGACTAATGATTACCCAAGAAAGAGGCGGTGTAGGTACTTTATAAGCTTTTCATTTGATTGCATCAATTATATTTATGTGTTTCTTATGAGGTACATTTTTGTAACCATTGAAAACTACATAGTGTTCAGAAATGTAGTATATAATCAATTACAATAACAATTAAGAATCTTCAATCAAATTGGGGTCGTGAATACTTAAGAAATAAATTTATTGATTATCTATGAGATTAAAAAATCATTTCACAAATCACTCCTCATAAATTTATATAGTTATATGGCATATTTTATATGGTGAATCATGAAATTTTTTGCATCTTTTGGTCAAATATGTTTCATTTGAATGTTCATATATCATTTTGTACATATTCTTAAGAAATTGTTTAATTCTTACTTAGTTGTTTTCTATCTACAGCAGTCATGAAGACGCCATATGAAATATAGACTCTGAGGTTTTACTATTTCATTTTTACAAATATTAGGGATTTTTTAATATACTTATATTGTTTGTGTTATAAAAATATTAGAATTTAATTATAAAATTTATTATTTGATAGTTGTTCCATAGAAACAAATTGAAACAATTTATGTACTCTTACTAAAAATATTGTTATTGTGATGAGGCATGCGTTGGGAATAATGATCACACACATCTTCTCATTTTTCTATCAATGTCCGGCCAATATGACCTGACCCACCAAATTCATTTCATTTTGGATATTGGATCGTTCCACCTCCTTTATCATGAAACACCTTTTTGGGTAACTTTACCAGAGACCACTACCTCACAAGGGTTTTAGTTCTTTCTTCATACTTTGTATCTCATGTATTATAGACCTTATTCATTCCTCATTGACTAGAATAACGGTGATAATACTGAAAATTAATTTTTTTAAAAACACTTTTTTGGGAAAGTGAGAAACCACACTTGTACAATCAAATTTAAAGATTTTCCAACACTAAAGGATATCAAAAATCATTGAAAAAAAGACTAATATTGTAAGAACTACATACCCAAAATAACCCCCCTTCAAGTGCTTCAACCATCATGCTCTAATCATCGCAGATTATATCTTCAAAGTGGGTAGATAGCTTATCCCATGTGAAGATATTTTCCTCCACATTGATCTTCTGTGCATTGAAATCTAGACATCATAGGTCCCCATCCCTATCATAGCTCCCCCAAACATCCTTGAAATCCTCTTTTCCTTATCATACCCCCTCACATTTTTTACACAATCACTCAAATCCACATCACTTCCTTTTTTCAGGATAAAATAACAATACCCCATATATTTGGATTCAATCAATAAACATATTTTATTAGGATAATGTAAATCTCATGGTAATAGTAATAGTACACGACATAGTGGGGCGGAGTAATCGATTATAAAATGATTGGTAAGACATTTTTAATTCTTTATTGATGAATATTGTACCCATTATAAAAAAAGAAATATTTTATAAGAAATTATTTTATATGTACAATACTAAATTCTAAATAATAATTAAATAATTTGATTAAAATGTATAAATGGAATTTATGAATATGATCAAGAGTTTATTATAAATGGTGGAATACATTTCACTTGTTCATTAGAAAAAACTCAACATTATGTAATCTTGATCTATTTGTTAATGAGGGGGTTTTGTTATTAATTAGCTATCCATATACAAAACTATCTCAAGTTGATCAAAGATCCCAATTTTAACTAAAGTAACATATCTATGAAACAATTAATCCTAATAAATACAATGCAGTCTTAATTTTAAATAGAATGATTATTGTGATATTTTTGCATCAAATATCATAATCAGTTCAAAATGACCATTTCCCCCTTACTTGAGAATCATCATAGTTCCCCTATAACATCAGAATGTCCTCAAATAATAATTTTCAAGACCCTACAGTAGATTTACATTCATAAAATTTCATCTAATAAATGAAAAATTTGAATCATTAAAATCTCGATAACAAAGGCATTAGAACTCAGATAAACCCATCATATAAGATTTTATAAAATATATACCTTTAAAAAGATAAAGTGATAATTTATATAAGGTAAATAAATAATTTTTAAATAAAATTAATGACCTATATTTTTTTAGTCATACATAAATACCATTTAAAATTCATACTATATTAAGATAGAAAGGGTGAAACTACAACAAATTAGGTTAATACCTATTTTCAAGGACTCTTTCTCAAGGGTTCTCTCCTTCATTCCTTTATATGTCCGTAATACTCAAAAAAATGGATTAAAACACATAGAAAAAGTGCTTTTATGAGTGGTTTGTAATATCATCTATATTCTCAATGAATTTTTTATTATCCTTTATCTCTTTTATTCACCCATAAGTCATATGATTCAGATTTTTGACATACTTCCTTAGATTTGACACCAGGAAGACATCATGAACTCACATTAAAAAAATATGTATTTCCAACTGAAAATCTACACCAATGATTATTTCCAATTCCCTCAAGGGTCTAATTAATCTCATGTAAAAAAACACAACCAATATAAAGGCTTCTCTATAGTTACCCAGAGTCAAATTCTAATTTATTATATTTTTATAATTTATAGGTGATATCAACATGAAAGATCAATCATTTTAGTAGTATTGGAAAACAACACACAGAAAAAAAATTTATATAACATCAGATTTATAAAAAACATATAATAATAAAATATTAATCCCTTGACCCCATTTATAATGTCATTCTATATAGCATGGGGAAAGTGATACAAGTAAATTTTAGGCGTAAATACTCAGTAAATGTAATGTATAATGGAAGATATCATGGGTAAATATGGCATAAATCAATATCGAAGAGTTGATAATCAAAACAACTAATATTAAATAATAAATATGACTTCACTAAGAATTCATATCTAATGTCAACATAGAGGAAACATGTATAATCAAAACTGAATTATTAATAAGGGAAATGAATAATTATATGATTTCAATATTAATTCCTTTCCACCAAGCAATCATGAATCTTACCATCAAGGCCTCTAAACCTATAATAATTCTTAATAAATGTGTATGTGTAAGAAATACCCCTATAATATGGAATGGATTATATTTTATCTCTTCAAATCTATCAATGAATTAAGGTTATATCTATAATTGATCCCCACCCATACCTCCTGGTCCAATACAATACTCATGAATTAAATGATCAATACAATTCATTATAAAAATACCTAATATGTTAAAAATTATCTATATTGAATCAATAAAATGAAAAATAAATATTTCATGATTATAATAAAAAACAATTCGGAGAAAGAATATTGAGGATATCATTGGATGAAATCCTCATTAACATTAATGGATGTTTTCAAATATGACAATACCCATAAAAGACCACTGTAACTTTTTCTGAAGATAATACCCATTAAAATTTAATATTAATTATTATTTTAGAATCTAAAATATTTCATAATATATAGAAATTTATTGATTGAAAGTTAATAATTCAACTTATAAAAGACGATTCAATGATATGATTACTGGTAATGGTGGGAAAAAACTAATCATGCTTCGTATCTCAATACAAAGATTATTTTCCCAGTTTAGGAAAAAAGTACCTAATTTGGAAAACTAAAACAATATTCCTTTGAAAAAAATTATTTAAATAAAAATATGGTTAAAATTAAATTTAAAAAATTTTATTATGGTAAAAACATTTTTATGAAAACACATACATGGAAGACAAATAGTCCTTACAAAAGGGGAAATAATGTCTATTTTTATTAATAACATTTTTTAATTTATTTCAAGTTCCAAATAGTGAGTATTGGTAATTTAAATGAAAATTAATTAAATTAAAAAATGTGAGTAAAATGAAATGGTTTCGCTAAATAAGTTTAATATAAGATCCCTCATTGGAATTTTATGCTTAAATCATCCTAATTAAAATAATATTGAAACATAAATTCATTACATCAAGTATCATGTTCAAATGTATGCATTAAAATGGTCTATTTCATAAATATATATTTTTTATTAACATACTAAAGAAATATTTTCATATATATCTACCCATGTATTAATTAATTATAAAATCTTATTACCTATATATGTCCATCTATTTATTATAATTATTTTTTTTGATTGATTGATGTTTCATTTATCGCGTTTGTTTTGGTAAGATGGTTCTGGTAATTAATCATTTTCCATGTTGTCATAAAATTGGAATATTAATCAAGAAATAAGTTAATTAATTTTTTATTATATTCCATTTAATAATTATTCGAATAAATAGGTTATGAAAAATGTATTACATTACTTCGTAGAGACGGTAGTCTATACATACACAAGATTGAGGTTTCCTCATTTCAATGGATGGAACATAAGTAAAGTAAATATTAATTTAAATTCATAGAAACTTTATTATACAATATATATTAATTAAATATATTCCTATTACCATCCATTAAATGAATCAATGAAAAACGAATAACATTGATTCAGGGAGTTGGTAGTCCACACATATGTGTGGGTGATGTTATCATTATTAAACAGATGCAAAGGTAAGAAGTTAGATAAGATTACTATAAAAGTGGAAGTATAAATATTCCATCTATATAATATATAAATATTTAATACATCATAATAACCAATGATGAAGTATGGTTATGGAGAACAAATCATATCTCTATTTGGAAGTCGTTGTCTACACGTTTGCACAAGTGATACTTTTGATTTCCAATTTGATGTAATGGAGGTTGTATAGTGGTGATTAAATAATAAAAATAACATTTAAATATATTAGGATAATAAATTTTTTATGTTATAATAATATCATAGAATTATTGTTTCTTTAAAAAGTAATAAAACTATATAATTTAGTTAAATGTTGTACCTCTTCTTAGAACAATCTCATTTATTTTACATCTTCATACTTAAAAGGTAGGTATTATGAAAAAACTAAGAAATATATTACATGAAAAGTGGTTATATAATGGTAACATGTTAGGAGAGGGATTAACTAATAGGATCTTGATGTGTGTAAATATTGAAGATGTGGTGTCCTTTTATTAGTTGGGGAGAGGACACCCTGGGATGTTTTGAAAGGATTAAAATATATTAATGTCTAACTCATTAAAAATGACTCAATAATGAAATATTTAACATTATGAGATGACATAGGGTCTAAATATGTTCATAATGTATAATTTAAATGTGTTATTAAATCATTTTATCCCTTATTACTTAAGTTTAACCACCATGTTAACGAGTTTTAACCTTAACCATGGTAATAGTTATATACTATTTTTTTCAATTTACTATGAAAAAAATAATATGAATATATTATATAATATTAATTATGATTATTTAAAATATTTAATCAATTTTATCAAATTTAATTCATAACAGTTTCATTATTTTATTTAAAATTAAACCCACAAAGTGTGATGAAAAGCAGTTTTCGTGAAAAAGGTTTTCTTAAATATGAAAATTTTTAATAAGAAAATACAAAAAAAAATTGATTCCAAGGAAATTAAGTTTATTATTAAAAATAAAATTGAGATAATTCTATCTTTAAATAATTTTAAAATAAAAGATATATTTTTAAATTCTTATAATTATAAGATTGTTTTCAATTAAATTTATTATTTTACCATATATATAAAAACATTAAAATTTAAAAAACATTAAAATTTAGTAATATAAGATAATTTTGAAATAAATATATTAAAAATTAATTTTATTCATTAAAATAATATTTCAATATATTCTATAAATTAATCAAATTTTATTTCAAAACTGCAATAAAAACCATTTTTGAAGAAAACAAATTTTTGAGGATAAAGAAAAATTAAATCAAATTGAGAACT
The DNA here is from genome assembly GCA_963277665.1 of Viscum album. Taxonomy (NCBI): domain Eukaryota; kingdom Viridiplantae; phylum Streptophyta; class Magnoliopsida; order Santalales; family Viscaceae; genus Viscum; species Viscum album. The sequence goes on along the minus strand of OY728164.1, from coordinate 1,042,225,901 downwards.
AATCTATAAATATATTTTCATTCTATAAATCCATTTAAAATATTATATAAAATTTTATTTTTTCCCTTTTACACTAACAATTTTATGTCTCGGATATAAGGTTATACACTACTATGATTAATTTAGACTCATGGCTGTCTTCATTGAACGCTATTGAAGAAAATAAATTTATATGAAAGGAAATATAATATAAAATATTAGATTGTTTTATTATAAACCCATTATTAAAAATTCCACATCAAAATTTCATAACTATAATGCAAAAAAATCAGTATAATTACTCCATTTAACATCTTTTAATTACCAAGATGCTTTCTAAAATTTTTTGTTTTCCAAAAAAACATTGACAAGATTAGATGTATTTTTCCATTCCACTTGATCTTCATGATCTAGAATTTTCAATGTTGATTAATCAAAGTAGAAGAAAATATATAGTCTTATTCTATTTTTGTTCAATATATGTGAAGGATCATGTATGTACATTCTCAGGAGATATACATCCAGCAAATCATACACAAGAGAAATATTTAGTTCAATCGCCAATAGATAAGCTACAGTTCGGATATAATCAATAAATTTGAATGGACATATATATATATGGATCATATTTACCTTATTTCAAAATCTCTTAACCCTATTCCACTGATATATTTATAGAAATATGTTTCCACCAACGTCAAATGTTGGATCTCACATATGATTATGGGGAAATTTTTCTGATGATTAAGGGGGAAAGGCTGGATTCACTGGTCTAGGCAGCGGTGGATCTATCTCTTTCAAGGATGTTGTTATAAGTGGCGAGGCATGAATGACTGATGGCGAAGATTTATCCTCTGTTCCTTCAAAGAGAATATCCCACAAGGATTACTCTCAGACCCATGGGAACGTTTCTACTAGATCATCTTCAAAGATGTCATGAAAGGTTGAAAAAAACTACCTGAAGACATTTAATTCAGAAAAGTCTCAATCTGAGTGGGAATAAGGAGACTCTGGTTATGGGAATGAATTGACATATTATGATTTCTAGTTTTGATAAATAAGGGAAATTATGGTTGTTTGACCCCGTTCTCCATTTCTTTGTACTTTCTTTCACTTTTAATAAATGGTGAGATGCTATGCTTCTGAGTAGTCCTCTTTAAAAAATGTTTATCAAGAGATAAATATTCTATAGTAATAAAATAAAATATTTTTTTAATGTGATTGATTATAACCCAAATAGAATTTTTACCATTTTATGTTTTACGGAGTTTGATGATGAAATACATGCTAATGTTTTACTATTATATTCTTGTATAGCTAATGGTTATATAATCCCCTTCGAATATTGTCTCTCACATTAACATGTTGACCAAGTAAGAATTGGGATACATACTCTGAAATATCACATTTCATCACATTCCATCAGAATTAAAATTTTAGATCTTTATAAATATTCTTACTTTTAAGATGAATAGATAATGATGAATTATGAGCTTCATCCAAAAGATCCATATTTAGGTCCTGAATTAATGAAAAATATATTTTTATCATGATCCATATCATTTAAGTGTGAATATTTTTGAACTCAATAATATTCTTTAAAATCTTATTTAATTCTGCATCTTCTCTTTGTACATTCGTAATCCACTCATGGATATATGGTAAGACAACCATCTAAGAAAGGTGATATATATCCCATTTTCTATGGATTTCAATATCCATATTCATGAAATATATAAATATTGGATCACTTTCAAAAAACATCATAGAAAAACTAGAATTGTATTTTAAACATAGTGAATCAACCACCTTGTTCACCTTCTTAGGGAGGTAATGTGTTGAGAAATCATAATTATTGATAAACTCCAACAATCGTCTCTTTCACATATTAAACTCTTTCTTTGTAAATATATACATAAATATTTTATTATCATTATATATATCACACAATTCAACATTTAGTTAATTACTTAATATTTTAAATTAAAAAAATTACCACTCCTATCTCCAAATCAGGATTTTTTTAATTTTGATCATGAACTTTTCATTATAGAGAGATATAAGTTATCATCATATCATTTAACCTGGTTATTCATCATATCCCTTAAATTGATGCATCAATATATATTAAAAATCTATCTCTACTATAGGGTACTTAAATCATAGGTGCATTGACCAACCTTATTTTACATTCATGGAAATTCTCCCCACATTGATCGCTCCAAATGAACTTGGATCCCTTCTGGGTGAATAAGGTTAGTATATTCTATATCCAAGAGAATTTTATAAAAAAAAATGTGTACTATCTATGATAACAAGGAAGACTGTTGATCTTAGTTACTATGGTTGGTCAAACCTATTTTTTAGTAACCTTCATACTTTAACGACACACTGATAATCTCTCACTCGAAATTAAATGACTAAAAATGTGAATTTCTATATCCTAAATTCACACATTGTAAATTTAGAACGCAGTTCCTATTTCCTCGATTTCTTCTACAAAATCCTCAAATTTTCTTCATGTACTTCTTTTATCATTGAATAAATATAAATATATTCTATAAATACTACAAAAAATTCATTCAGGTAATCTATAAAGTCTCTATTCACTAAACCAATGAGGATAGAGCAGTGATTTATAGGTAAAAATTTAATTAAAATATATCTACATTGACCATAGATTTTATGGAAGGTTTCCCTAGAAATATTATTCTTTATGACCCAAATAATAATATATTAAGATTGATGGTTAATCTTGGATAAATATTTATCTCCCCATAACTGATCAAATAGATCAATGATACAAGGAAGATGATACATTTTATAATAGTCATATTGTTAATTCCCCAATAATAAATGAAAATATGTCTTCAACCATCTTTATTCATACAAAAAAACAGCATCACCTTATGGTGAAACACTTGGTTGAATAAATTAATTATTTATAATCTTTTTTAATTTCGTTTTTAAATCCTAAAACTCAATATGGTCCAGTCTACATTGAATCATTGAAATAGGTGTATCACCAGGTTTGAGTTCAATTGAAAACTAAACATCTGGATTTGATGGAATAATATGAAATTCCTAACGAAATACACATTAATATTAGTAAAAAATAGTCATATTCATAATATTGATAATCTCCCCAACCTTTTGAGATCAATATACCTCCTGAATACGTAATAAAACCCATATGATGGATGTAATTTCCATTGAATTTTTTTGCTTCCAACCTAATATCTAATCATTGACGTGGTGATTTGATACCCTTAGAAAATTATTTATATATAAAATGTTGGATATAACCTAAATAAAATTAAAAAAAATAACTTCCTAAGTGTATGATAAGTTTACCATTTACCAAACTAGTAATAACCTCAACATTGGCAATAGTTATGCATTATCTTGGCCTTATTCTATTGGATTCTTCTAAGATTATATCTCATAATGCTTGTCATATTGATTTGAATAATCTACCATCTATTTATAGACAATGAAATATATAATAGTGGTTTATTTATTTTCCTTTCATTAAATATTTCTCAGAATCCATTTCTGCACACTTCAAAGAGACTAGTGTCATAATTAAACAAAAACATTGATGTTTTCCCATAATTATCATATATTGGAAGTCCCATATACCCTTTATTATTCATTGAAATATTTTTCTTTTATTTTTATTCTATAGAACTACTATTTTTATTATTTACCTTCATGATATAAGAATATAAATATTATTTTTCAACCATGATAGAACTCAACACTATATCATCATATGATGCAAATGTTTTATAAACTAGTGCCCTTTTGAGACACAACATAAGTCCATTAAATAAAATTCAATCATTCAATACAAATTAAAAATTCTATCTATAACATTCATATAAAAATCATGAAATGTTTTCTTCAGAGTCTAAAAAACTTTATTCACCCTTATAGTATAAATTTGGGAACATTCTATCCATTTTGGAAATTTTTTATTAAGGAAAATGTTTCTTGAAGAATATAACATTAAAATTTCTCTATTCATTGTTTTATATTTCTCCAAAGTCATTGTATTTTTGGATCAACGTCCACAATTGATCAATACCTCCTTTCAAAATACATTTCCAGAATAACCTTCCAACGTTCATTACATCGCAGATCGAGAAAGATATATTGGTGGAACATAATCACATATTAATCAATTTATGGAATAATAGTTTCATCAAAAGATGTTGTCTAATTTCATAAAATGAGATACAACCATAGTGAATCACATTATGGAACTACATGTTTCTCCATATGGGTCAGGTAATTTTTCATTACCAAATTCAACATCCATAATATGGCCATGATCTACTCACTTCTATAAAAAGTTGTGTTGTCTTTCTCAACATGGAAATCCATTCCTTGATTATTGGTGTTGATTACCTTTATTCTATTAGTAACCATCTATAAAAAATATTAAACAATGAATTATCATATAGTCATAATGAATATTGAACCATAAAATAAAAATACTTATTATGGAAAAATTTCATAAATTCCCTAAGGAAATGTCATAATTGTAATAACTGATATGTTGACCTAAAATCATGTTATCAAGGTTCCAACTAAACCTTCATTGATACCAACTGTAAACACCTGAATACAGAAACCCACATGCAATGTACACGACATTACATTCCCATATAATATGTGGAATCTGACCATGTGGTATAAATTTATATAATGGTCTTGAAATACTAGATTCATACAGTATTCCGATATTGAATTTCAAATATAAAAAACATATAATAAGAAACAACATTGATTCCATGAACTCATTCATAATAACCATCTTAAAACCCATGGTAAAGGGAAAATAATGATGGTTTAGTTATGATTCTTGGTAATGGTGATGTATTATAGAATCTATCATGAATAAATATGGAATAAATCAACCTGGCATAGAATATAATCAATACACATTATATTCAATCAAAAATTGAGTTCAATGGGAGTATATGGATAATATTAACAAAGAAAAAATATAGATAATGAAAACTACATTCTTAATAATGGAAAATGCATAATGTTTTGGAATTTCATGATCAAGGTTCCATAACCAAGATATCATTAATATTATTATCAAGGACTCCCAACCATGACCTCATTCTTAATATATGGTAAGGTGTAATCCAAAAAACCATATAATATAATATTACTACTATATTTTATCATGACACCTATCAATTAATATATTGAATACCTAAAAATAGGCCCCACCCATAACTAAATATTTTATACATTCATCATAAATTGAATGATCAATAAAATATATTCTCAATATGCCTTATAATTCAATAGTTATGCATATTGAGTTATGAAAATAGAACATAAATATTTCATCATTATAATTAAAAACCATACATAGAAAAAACAAATGTATTATCAGTAGATAATATTTATTATAACATCAATGTAGTGATCATAGATGATAACAACTATAAAATATCACAGGAAAATCTCTTGAATAAAATAAAATATTCATTTTGAAATCACTTATTAAAAAAATCCATAATATTAAGAGATATATTTTTCATTAAAAAAGGGGTAAATTTGTGTAGGAATCATTAATTAATAAAATTTTCATGTATGTGTCACAATTAATATTTTATGTGTAAAAAAAGATAAATATTTCATTCACACATTTATTAAAAAGTATCTTGTTCAGAAAACTATAAGAATAATACTTTTAAAAAAATTAAAAATCCAAAAATTGTTAAATGACAATTAAATATCATAGAAGAAGCATAAAAATAATGTTGAACACATTTTAAATAAAACATGGACATGAAAGAAAAATAATTCAGACAAAAGGGAAAATAAATTCGACTTTCATAAAAACATTTTCCTTACCATTTGACATACCAAAGCGAAGAAAAGAGTTCTATTACATAAATATTCCATGAATAAGAATAGATTATGAAAATTAAAGGGGTTTATTAAACAAGGATCATATAATTTTCCTCAATATAAATTCAAGAAAAAACTTCCTTAAATAAAATGTGGTTGAATTATAAATATCTTAATAAATGTATTTTCTTACCTCTTACACATTCTAATCTCCTATATAAGAAATATAGAATCTTGATAAATATATTCCACAACTGTATTCATAAATATCAAAACAATATACGAAAAAACCCATGAAATTTCTAGACAAATTGTTTTTTTCTCATTAACAATAATTTTTCAAATATGTTATTCTTATATTCATTAGAATATTATTAGGTGTTTTTTCTTTCAAAAGGTAAAACTCATTATTTTAACCCAAATTTTTTTTATCCAAATAGGGTGTTCATGCATTATATGGTTTTATATAAAAGTATGATTTCCAAATTTTATAATTTTAATTTCAAAATTTGAACAAAATTTTATAGTCATAATTTCAAAAATAAATTAGGAATATTTTTTTATAATCTTTTGAAGTGAATAGTTTTAATGAATATTGAAAGATAATGATTTTTATTAAAAACAAACATTTATAATAAAATTTTTAAAAAATAATAATTTATTTTAAAAAGTTTTAAAAATAGAATTAGTTAATTAATAGTAATAATTATAATAATAATAAGTCAATTTCAATCCATTTTATCCTGGAATTTGTTATAAAAACAATTTTATGATTTAAAAAATAATTTCTAAAAAGTGTTTTTTGTCAAATTTTGAGGGATTATTTTTAAAATAAATTCTATCAATTCTGTTAATTTTATATGATAAAATATATTCCAATGTTTTACTAATAATATTTAGTTTTATGAAATATGATAAACTAAAGTATTTTTCATATTGAATAGAAAAAATATATAAATTTTTTTGTTAATATGTTTTAGGTTAAAACTGGTTTACCAGGGGTTAAAAAAAGATATAAGAGTTAAAATAAAATAAAAACAATTACAAATTTGACATTATATAAATAGTAATAAAATATATCATATAATTTTCATAATGTTCCACTTTAATTTATTTGTGTTTAGTAATAAATTAATATATTTTAATCTTTGTAAAAATTCCAAATGTGTCCTCACCCACACTTATAAAAGCAAACCACCTATAGTCTCCTATATAAAATTCAATAGCATTTTAGTTCAAAAAATAACATAAAATAACACTTCATAAAATACCTAAACATCTCATATAGTCCCTCAATTAATAATGAATCAATCCTTGGAAGGATTTAGCTATAAACCTATAGAGGTTCTCTAAAGAAGATGTATTGTTCTTCACTGAGAATTTTCATTTTAATTCATCTTCAATGTCCATTAAATATTAGTAAATTTCTTTGAAATAATAAAATAAAAATATTACATATAATTATATGTTATTATGTTAGTTTAGAAACCTATATCCATATCCTCTTCCATAAAATGTGAAAAAAACTATTTTTATTGTGTATAGAGGACAATGAGCCCGTGAACCAATGTATTTTTTTACATCATCACCTCTCAAGGATTTTATAATGATTTTTTAATGTATATATAATATATTAACAAAATAACTAAAAATTTAATGATAATATGTCATATGTTTTCTTAAATTTATATTTATTAAAATGATAATGGCGTTTATGAATATGTGTGGACTGCCACCTCCATGAAGTGATGCGATTCATTTTCCATATCCACATCTAATGAATGATATATATATATATATGTGTGTGTGTGTGTGTGTGTGTGTGTTTATTTAAAAAAGTTAATTTTATATTTATCATATAATAATCATTATATAATAGTAAAATAATATGTACCTTATTTCCATCATTATTTTTCAAATATGGAAATGTTACTCATACGTACATAAAACCTACAGTCTCCATGACTGTAATGAAATTAATTTTTATAACATTATTCCATGGGTGATTTTAAAAGTATAATTTATGTACCAAATTGATAACTATATCAGTATTATTATTCTATAGATAATATAATAATGATATCTTTGACCAAAATCATCTTGATAAATTCAATTTTGATATACGAGTCGAATACAACAAAACATGCCACATGGATTTAATTGATAATGTCATTGAATATAACATGGAAATAAACAAAATAAAATTAATAATAAATTCAAAAAGGGCTTTTAGTAAAATAAATATTTGACATTAGTTTTTTATTCTGTAAGATAAGTAACATATGTGAATATTATAACTCTTGGTAAGGGACATTTTATTATAAAACTTCTTTTTAAAATGATTTAAATATTTCTTTTATAAATAATTTTCTTTCATTACAATATTATTAAATTTATTTTCTATTTGTATATATTTATAAAAAAATAATTAAAAATGGAATTTTATTTCTCTTTATAAATTATTTTAATGGTTTTCAAAAAAAAATATGTATTTTATATATAACTTTTGAACTATATTTATAGAATGGAAAAATCAAATATATATTTTAACAAAGTTATCATTAATGAAATTTCCAGCCACATAAATTTTTATTTGAAATCATTCTTTCATTATAATAAATCATTTTTTCTTCAAATTAAAATTCTTTTCCATTTCTACTCTTTAATATAGTTTTGAAAATATTTCTTTTAAATGGAATCGGTATTTTGATATTGAAAAAAAATATACATATAGGTTTAAAAGAGTTCATCAAGGGTTTGATTAATAAAAGGTGCAAGAATAAAATGATTTATGTATAATTTCATATGGTGATAAGTGAGACCAATATATTTTATTTGATTGGTTATACCAAGATATAATATACTATGGGTGGTCCTTATGTAGATTATATATCGGTGAGCCTGATATTTCTCTCAAATTAATTGGGAAATATTCATTATTTGTCAAACGAAAGAAGGATGCAGTTAATTGGAGAGTTTTATCATATGGATTTTACTAGGTTCTAGTAATTTTTAAAGTTTGTTTAACATGGGTTATTAATATAATACACTAATATTCGTATACTCTACATTCCCTAAAAGGGTTTATATTTTAATTCTTTTGGGATTAATGCTTTTATTTGATAAAAAAGTGTGTGATTTTTTTGAGTTTTAGATTTATGTCATTCAATATAATAATATTCTAATAATTGTAATTATTTTGTTGGATTTCATGTTTTTTATTGTACTAATAGACTTATTATGTAATGACCAATCTTTTCACAAAGGTAAAACTCGTTTTTTTGTTAAAATTCATTTAAATGGTATTTATAATGTTATGAAATTATGTCAATAGGTTCATGAGAGTGTTAATTGATTTTTCAGTGCCTAAAACCCCAAATTTTGGAAGAAAACATATGGGCTAATCTATTAGTAGAAACCATGTGTCCAATATAACATGGACACTACTAACAGTATGAGGTGAAACAAAGGGGCAGAATGAGTCTTACATATTTTCTAATGATGTGAAACACTAGGAACATGACTCTATGGAAAACAGTTTACATTATATAGTGTTATTTTTTTATAATTGTGTAGGTTTGGGGAATCCATGCTCCTTAACCGTTTGGGGTATCTCCCTATACATTGGCTTGAGCAAGATTGGGGCATAGATTGGAAACCTATATGAAAAAACTGTGCACCACTACAATGATGGTGAAAAATAAAAAATACCCTCTCTAAAACTATAAATAAAATTTCTTCTCCTCATTTTTTTCCAGTGGATGAAATATACCATCTCCTCTCATGAATCTCCACATGACAAACTGTAGGATTGATATAACTTCTTCTTCCATTGTTTTTATCAATATCCTTCAGATAAATATGATCTATCTCGGTAAGATCTACAATCATCTCCATTCCCATATAAGTTTATCTTTGTGTCTAATTCTCTATTTTGTTTCAATCTCTTTTAAGTAATTTAAGGGAGGTGGACCATTTATAAGATTATTTCCAACCTACTTGGAATCTGAGGTCTCCATCAGATGAGAATTCATTAATGTCTCTAAAGTAGGTGGTCTTGATGTTTTCCAAAAGAGTTTTAGTGGCAGCATGGTTTTTATATTTTTCCACAAACCATCCTTTTCCGCCAATCACTGGTTATTTGACTTATTAATTTTTAATTGATCTCCACACTATAATATATTATTGTGGATCACTGGTTTCTATATTAAAGGATGTTGAACTCCGTTGTGGACAACCATTGTGTGTGCTAATTAAATTTCCCATTATAATTAATTTATCAAATTCATGGAATTACCTCTAAGAATTTTTCTTAAATTTAAAATGTAATTTACAATTTTGTATAAACTTTTAAGGGACCTAAAGAACATCCTTGGTTTTTGGCCCAACTTTTAATTGAAATTTTTCATGTATGTAATTTCCATTTTTACTATGGAACCTTTTAAACGCATCTTGAGCCATATAAAATAAATGAACAATTCTTAATAAAATAAATTGATTTATTTAAATGTAATGGAATATAATGGGTGGTAAAAACAGTTCATTTAATCCGGATTTATGAAATCCTCTTTATGACTTGTAAGGCCTTAGAAGAATTAAACATGACTAATGAGATACATGACAGGTACTTCTTTATTTATTATATTATTAATATTATTATGATTTGATATTGTGTGTGTTATGATGGTAAGTGTTTTTTTGGGCTTAATGGTTTCACACTCCAATAAATTGGGTGTTGTGCATTACATTTCACTCCACTGATTACATTTGGATAGTGGGAATGATACATCATGTCCCTTACATTATGTGATGACATGATAAAACTCAAACCATCCTGAGTGTTTGATAATTATGTATATCACAGTTTATTGGATGTAAGGAATATACCATATTTATTGACATTATATGATCTTTAGATCGGTAATGGATTTTGGAGTTACACCCTAGTCAAACAAACACATAATTTTCAAAGTATATGGCAACTTACGTCTGCATGTACATGGTCCATATAGGTAATTAATATATATATATATATACTATTACTATAAAAATATTGACTAATCATACACTCTTTCCAACCATTATCTGAAACAAGTAGAGTATCCTGGTGTCTTATGGGAACCCATGTGTGCTTGTTATTTATTCGAACACATGTTTCTTAATAATTTTATAACTCCACATTGTATATCTATGAGCACTACATGGATTACTTCTAGACACCATTGGTGGTGGACTACAATGATTTTTTTCACACACTGCATAGGATTCTTTTTCTACCTGTTAAGATTATATAAATAGGGGTACAAATAAGGGAAAGTTTCATGCTTCAGTTTTTTGACTTTCTTATCTTATAGATGGAGCATAAGATAAGTGATCTAGTAATATGCTCAAGATGCTAGGGGTGAATACATTTTTCACTGCTGAAATTTTTATAAGGAATGATTGTATATTCCTTCCCATTATTCCTTTTCTGTATATCAGTAATCTATGCATCCATATATATGAATCTCTCTAGTGTATCATGATTATAATTCAATTGGAAGATTATGTACTCTCTGACTCCTTATTTATTATGCATGTTACATATTATTATGTTGTGTTTTGTTAATGGTTGTATCCCTTATTCAATGTTGTTATGAAGTTATAATCTCCCATTCACTACCTTTATAACCTCACCACTAGTCGATAACCTCAATAATATAGGGATGCAAGGTTGAGGCCTATGACCCACTAGCATAGGGCATGGGTGAAGTAGATCCTATGTGGGGATGGTATAAAGTGCTATCAGAGGATTAATTTTCCTCTATATTATTTTTTTTGTTATATATAGGATACCAAGAGTTAACGGAATTTGGAAATAACCTCTCCCTTAGATATAGAAAACCCGTGTTTAGGGGAATCAAAAATTACTGAAGACGAGTAATTATTATTAATTATTAAACCATTTATGTATTATATTATTTAACCCTTGGGTGAAAAAAGTTTTTTTGAATTTATTGATGTTGGTATTATGGATAAAGTGTCTTATTTTACCTATCACTGATGAAATGAGGGTGTTTGATTTCATACATTATTATAGGCAGAATAAGAAAAAAATGTCATTCATTTTTCATGAGACATCTATTTTCATTATGAATAATATTATTTCGTATTATTAGTCCTATGATTGTGTTATGAAATGTTCTAACATTATTTTATGTGATTGGAAAACATAATTGACAATTAAATTTAATTCGTTAATATAATATTTTTTTCTTTCCTAGGTTAAATAAGAAAACAGAAGTTGTCAATTATGGAAGATTGAGCTTTGTACCATTGGTATCATGGGTTGGAACGTGTTATGGTATGAGTAAAGTGGGCCCCATGTTTTGGTTCATAAGATGTATGGCCCTTTAAGGATTTAAAATGTTGATTTTTATAATACAACGATTTAAAATGAATTAATATTGCAATTAACACAAATATAAAATTACAATGAATTTCGAATTTAAAATAGATTTCATAGTTATGAAAAATAGATACCTACACCAATCAAGGATTTAGTAGTTGGTATCTGGTGTGTATCTTATATTATTATGGCATGTTGAGTTCATTCTTTATTACCCAGACAAGGATTTAGGAGTATCCAGAGGGGTATGATCTATTTACAGGAAGGCTATTCAACTCTCCGAGTTTTATACCGTATAGTCTTTTCAATTTTTAATATTTCTTTTGAGGGGTTTTATTTGAATTGTAGAATCATTTCTCTATTAATTATTCAATTCATCCATCGTGAAGGTAGAGATGAAACTACACATGTGATGGCGGGCCTTGAGCCACCAATGATCCCTCCTATAGTTCCACATATAGAACCTCTTAATGTTCCGGATATGGGAACTGACTCAAATCTATAGGTGGTATTTTTTACATATATTTTAGAATATGCATGGTGTTATTTGATTTTACACAAGTATGGAAGAGCTGACTTGAGATCTCCAGTAGTATCATCCTTTCACCTTATCAGGAGATGGTGGACCACATGAAATTCGGTCATAGATCAAAGCTATTATTTCTATATTCAATAATCTGAATAATAATCTAGAGAATTGGTTCAATATTGCATCTTATATCTTCCATATTAGATGAAAAATATTGTATCTTTTATGTTTAATGATTATACTAAGTGGTGGTGGGATGTAATCACCCAGAAAGATCGACATTGAGATATGTTTTGGTGAAATTTCAAGACTATCTAGTATGAATATTTATTTCCCAAGACACTGAGATATGTTTATCGAATACACATCTCATTTCACTAAGCTTTAATGGTTCACTTATAGTCAATAAGGTGAAGATCTTCTGATTGTTAAGAAATATGTTGATGGGATGGTATGCTTTATAAGATTGTAGGTTAATGTTTTTAGGATGACTACCTTATTGGGAATCGTTAACCATGCCATAATTATAATGTAGCATTTGAGGGAATATGATGATGTAAGTATGGGTGGTTCGACACCTATAGCTAACAATGTTCTTTTAATATAGGGAAAACATTATATTTTGGGGATACATGGGGTGGTATCAACTATTAATCTCATCATTGTAATTTATTTTTTGTATGTCTCTAGTATAGAATCCATGGGAGAAAAAGACTTAGTGCATTTGAGATCCTGAAGAATATAGTGGATGTGGTAATATGGGGAATATCAAGTCCTTCTATATGACCATTACATCAGTTCCTAGTGGGTGGGGATCTACTCCTACCCGATGTTCTAGATTGGGGACCAATAGGATAATTCCAGGAAGGTAGCAAGAACATCAGTAGTTATTCAGCCAGAGGTGGAAGTCATGGAAGAGGCATTCAGACTCATGATTCTCAATGCTAGTAGAGAGAGCTTCCTCAAGATGTTCATGTAGTTCCTCAGGGACATGGTACATGGAATTTATATATAATCCAACTTATACTAGAGGAGAAGAGCTCCAAACCTTCCATTGTGAAAGGTACTATTATAATAACTTCCACATTAGTGTATTATTTTTTTACACGGGCACACCTCACTAATTGTTTTACCATAGATGGTTATGGTAATTGTTCCCCTTGATATGAATCACATTCATGGAATTATTATGCTAGGTACCTCGTTAGGTATCTACTCTGATGTATCTATCCCTTTTAAGGATTTTTTCCTTAACATTGGTGGATAAGTATTTGTTTAGAATCTTTTTTTCCTTGATATAAAGGGATTTGGTGTAATCATCCAGATATACGGGTTAGATCCCTATCAAGACCTTATAAAATTATCACATAAAATGGTGAAGATTATTTCACCAATAGGAATTTAAGACATGTATAAGAGAGAATGTGATGTCAGTGTTACTAGAGATAAGCCTGGGCAGTATAGGCTATGTAGTGGGGAAGTTAATATCACCATTATTTTTCTGGATTAATATGGGTAATGAACCACTATTTTTCCTCCTGCTGTGGAACAATTCAAGGATTCCTTTCATGATGAATTCTATGATCTACCTCAAGTTTAAAATTTTGAATTCTACATTGATCTTATTCATAGATAATCTCTAGTGACCATTTCTTATTATAATATGGAACATATAGAGCATATGTAACTGAAGAATAAATTAATGGATCTGAACGATAAAAAATTTATACACCCCTGTCACTTATCTATAGGGTTCATAGGACTTTTTGCAATAAGGTGGATGAAAATCATTGGAGTTGGGTGAATTAAAATTGATTGAACCAACTCATGGTGTTGAATTGGTATCCATTATACAGAATAGAAAGCCAATTTGATCATATATGTAGAGTGAGAGTGTTTTCAAAGATATAACGGTGTTTATGAAATCATTTGGTCTGAGTTAGGACTTTGTATATACCTCACCCAACATGCAGGAGCATGTATGGTCTATACAAGTACCTAGTCGTTCCTTTTGGTATCACGAGTGCACCTACTATCATAATGAATCATATAAATCTAGGTTTCCTCCCATATCTAGATTTATTCTAGTTATTCTTGGTTGACAATTTCTTAGTGTATTCACCCTCCAGAAATGACAAATCCAATCACCATTAGATAGTGTTGGATACACTGAGAGAGCATCAGCTCAATGCTAATATCAAAAAATTCCACTTTTGGATTAAAAAAGTACTCTTCATGGGTCACATTATCTCATAGTTAGAATTTTTAGTAGACATAGAGATGTAAAAGATATTGTTTCCTAGATGTATCCTAAGAATTTATTCATCATCTAGAGTTTATGATGGAATTATATATATTACATATACTTCATCAATGATTTACCATGTCTGGCAACACCAATTACAGGATTGACAAAGAATGGTGTGAAATTCATATGATCTGAAGGCTATAAATCATCCTTTCAAGAGTTGAAGGAAAATTTACTTAACCAATGATACTATTTCATTTAGACCCATGAAAATGTTATTTTATATTTTATAACACATTAGGTATCATTCTTGAAAGTATTTTAATGTGGGATGAGAAAATCACCATGTACGAGTCCCATCATTTGAGGCCTCACGAGAATAATTTCCCAATATAAAAACATGATATTGCTAGGGTTGATCATGATTTACACTATAGGATACACTATTTACTTGAATAGAAATTTTTTTAGTGAAAAAAAATCCTTAAGTACATCATTACATATGGTGATCATAATTTCAGGTGGTTCCACTGTGTTGAGTAACAATAAATGTTTTATTTCTAGCGTAACTATAATCCTAGAAATGGAAATTATGAATCCAATTATTTTAGACCGAAGTATTATATGTGGATATTTCTGAAGGCTAGTGTATAATGCTAGATCATGGTCTTATGTTCTGAGATTCCCAATGAGGATCAAAGAGACTACGATCATACCATCCTCCAGGCCTTAGTAGTGACTTCTACTCTTGTGGAATGGGAAATAATGAGGAAAATATCTTATCCTAAAGGCCTTATCCTAAGGAAAAGCATCTTATATGATGATACATATTCAGTTTGGACCATATATGTGGATGATTATTTACTATTACATGGGCATGTATGGTTCCAAGAAGAGATTTGAGAGGAAAATATACTGGAATTTTATGCCTCGACAAATGGAGTACCCCTTGTTGTCACCAAGATATATGTATAAATAAATCACAAGTATTTGTATCCTGGTATGAAACATGAGATTTAATTCTTTATCACACATTTTACGAACTTTGAATATGTGATGTTGGAACATCAACAAAAGATAGGTATTTTATTGTCATTATCCATTCCCAAGTGGAAATGGGGTGATGTTTTAATGGATTTTCTGATAGGCTTACCTAGATCATATTGTGGGCATGATAAGGTGTGGGTTGTCATTGATCATCTAATTAAGGTTGCATAATTCTTACCTATGTGAGAGACCTTCCTGATATATGAGCTTTCGAGTTTGTACATCAAGGAGGTTGTACATCATCATGGATCCTCTCATTCTGTTATTTTTGATACAGGCACTTTCTATAACTCATGGTTATGGTAATGGTTGTATAATACCTTAGGTACATAGGATCTCTTATGTATTGCATATCACCCTCAGATTCATTGACATATGGATTATACTATTCATTTCCAAGAGGACATCCTCCGGGAATGTGTCCTTCACTTTGCAGGTTCTGGGTAGAAGAACATTCCACTTATTATGTTTTCTTATAATAACATATTTCAGAATTCCATCGACATTGATCCTTATGAAGCCTTATATGGTAGCCCAATCCATTCACCTCTATGTTGGGTAAGAGAGAGGGTGGTAGCTATTCATGAACCACAACTCATGCAGGAAACTAAAGAGAAAGTAATGATGATCAGAAAACACATGATGAAAGCTCAATCCAAAAAATAGTCATATGCCAACAAACATCCAAAAACTCTCTAGTTTAAGGTCAGCAACTATGTTTTATTGTGATTCTCACATTGTTTGGTCCGTAAACATATTCTGAGATAGTTTAAGCTCTCGCCTAGTTTTTGTTGACACATTTATCTTGTGAAATGAATTATAATAATGGATTACCATATAACACTTCCTTATAGATACTATCCAATGCATGACATCTTTAATGTGTCCTAGCTTCATCAATATTATCAAGACCTATGAAATGCCTCTCAGGAATATTATTTTGAATTAGAAATAGAATATTTGTTTAAGGATTGTCTTGTTCATAGGGATGATTTTTTTTATGGATGGGAGTTGGTAATGGCCTTCCTTTTCACAAATTTAAGGGTTGTTTATTTTTGGATAAAATTCTTTTAAACAGACCTTATATTGTTACTCATTGAATTCCAAGGGGTCATGAGGGTTTCTGGTGATTGTACAGAGCCTCAAACCCTAGATTTTCGAAGAAAACTATGCAGCATGGTTAATAAAATCTACTTGCCACATCCTACATGACCTCTACTAATAGTACAGGGTGAAATAGAGGTGCAGTGGGAGCCACAATATTTTCCTAAAACCATGAAACTATATGAGCATGAGTGTGTGGAAAAATGTTTCATTTGATAGAGGGATATCACATGGATTGGTAAATTTTGCGCATTAATAGTTCAGGGTTTCTCTTTGAATAATGGTTTGAATACCATTGGTGCATGGTTTGGAAAATTGTGTGCCACCTATTATGATGGTGAAATGTACAAAATTACCTTAATGAACCCTTAAATCCAATCTATTTTTTTCTTTTATTTCAAACATTGAATGAAACAAGTAATCTCATTAATAATATCTCCCTCAATCAAAATCTCTGAATTGAGATAACTTATTCTCCATTTTCTGAATCAAAGTATATTGAAATCATCAAATCCATATTGGTAACATCTACACTCATCCCCTTCCCATCTATGTTTATCTTTTTATACATTGAAATATTTTGTTTCAATCTCTTTTTACCTATTTTTATCTATTGTAATGTTTCTTATATTTATTCCAACCTACATTAAATTTGAGGTCACCATTAGACGATCAGTCATCAACATCCCTGAGGTAGATGGTCTCACCATTCCCTAAGAAGTGTTTTTGTGTTTTTGTATCCTTTCCATTGTGTCACATGACACAATTTCTTGCGCATCACTGATTAATTTAGTTCTTCATATTAATTTTATATATTTACTATGATATATACATGTTGATCATCATTTACAAGATTAGAGGATGATAACGTCATCTATAGACACCCCTATGGTGTTCCAACATAATTTACCTTTTGTAGTTAATTTCATAAATTTTATGGACTCCCTCTTTGAATTTGGATTATATTTAAAATTTAAAATCCCCTATTATATAAATTTTTAATGGAACCAATGCACCTCGTATGTGTTTGGACCAACATGTAATTGGAATTTCCAATGTATGTAATATCCATTTTTATTATATCACATTCTAAATGCATCTTGAGCCGAATAAATTGAGTGGAACTTTGTTAATGAAATAAATGGATTGATTTGAATGTGGTGGATTATAAATGGTTCTAGGTTCATACCATTTTTTTATGCTTTATTAAATACACTTTGTGAGTTTTAACACTTTATTGGAATTGTACTTGACTAATAAGATACAAGAGAGGTAATTACCCTTGTATTATAATACGATTATGATTAATCATTGATATAAGTAGTTGTATGATTGTAAGGGTTCTATTGGAAATGAAGGATTCATTCTCCCTTAAAAGGTTAGTTGAGCATGATATTTCAATCACTGATACTTTTTCAATGGTTTGAATAACGCCCCACGTCCCTTTCATCGAGTGTTAACTTGAAGAAACAGTCACCATACTGAGTGTCAAGCATGTTGTCTCTCACTCTCTATGGGATGTAGTTCATGTACCATTTTCTTAAGATTATAGGATATTTATATTGGTAATGTATGTCTGAGTGACACCCTAGTCTAGCTAGCACCTAGTATTTTAGGTATATCGCCACTTACGTCCCCACATAATTGGTCTATATAGGTGTATGAAATATATAATTATTATATATATATAAACTATTCTTATATATATAATGACTCAGCATGAATTTATTCTATCCATGATTCGAACAAGGTAGAATCTCTAGGTGTCCTCTAGGAACATGATAGGGATGGATATTTATTTCAGGATATATTTCATATTTTGTTTATACCTCCACATAGTATAGCTATGAGAACTACATTGATTACTTCTAGAAACCATTGGTGGTGGCCTACTAAGATTTTATTTAACACTATACATGGGATAAATTTGTAATCGGAGAAGATTATATGACTATAGGTATGGATAATGACAGGAACAAAACATTAGAGTGTTGACATGATTATCTCGTAGAGGTACCATAGAAGTATAGGACTATGAATATACATGAAAAGCTATTGGAGCACCCAATTTTTCTTTTTTGTAAATTTTTATAGAATAATCTTGTATTATTTCCCTCTATTCAATTTTTCGATATTAGTATGTCATGCATCCATGTATATGACCCTACCTAGTGGATTTTAAATATTTTTGGTTGTTTATTATGTCTATTAAATATGATTACTCAGTTGTTTTTTATTATTATATTCATTGTTTCATTACGATATGATGGTATACTCTCTCCACAATACCAAATTTACACCCTCACTAATTGTCAAAAAACTCTAGCATATGGGGAGACATAAATGGGGCTATGTGACCCACCATCTCAGGGCATAGTTCCTCTAGATCCTAGGTCATGACATTACATATTACTTCCATTTACCATACTAATCTTATTTTTTCATACCTTGTTTTTTAATGTTTTTAATATGGTTTTTGAATTATTAATGTCAAAGAATAACTCACGGTAAAGGTTATACATATTCTCAATGAAATAAAAGATGTTTCATTTTAAAATTATTGTATTGTGGTAATCATTAATACTTAGTGGATGTATAAAATTTTTAATATATGGGTTTGTTATGTAATAGTTATTTCCTAATTCTATAAAATAAAATCCTAAATGATCTTTGGGAAGGCTAGAAGGAATATTCATATCTAATTATACTATATTATTTAATGTTTAAAAATGGGTCCACACAATTGGTATTGGATAAATAGATTGAATATCTATAAAGGTTAGGCTGATATGATGAGTATATTTTAATATTTTTAGATGAAATTGTGTATTATAACTCTACATATATGATAATATAGTATTTTTTGAAAAAACAATAATCGTAATGTATTTCTTTTATTTATATTACTATCTTGAGATTGTGAAGTGGATTCATTTTTCACACATATTCACCAGGGTATAAAAACATTAAACGTGGTGGATTGGGTATTAACTCGATCATCACGTAGTGCACAATGAATGTGTCTAAGACTGGACACCTTTCTAGGTACTCTTAGATGAATTATTTTTATAATTCAATTGTGTTTTAATAAATTTTATTAAATATTTGAATAGAATGTTACATAATTGATTGGTGACCATGTATAACCTAGTTTGTTATATATTGAAATAATGGGTGGCATAGAGTAAAACATTGATTTTTTTAGATGTTCACTGTAATTTCATCAATGAAATTTTTAGTTATTGAATAAAACATTATTTCATTAAGAAAAAAGATATGATAAAATATCAAACAATGGAAATCAAACACAAACAAAATTTCTCTAACAGTGTATTCACTTGTAATGGTAATTTACAATTTCAGCTCAAGTCACCTAGAATGTGTTTATAACATTCAACATGCTAGAAAAGAAATTTATAATAAATACAAATACTATTATATTATTTGATATCAATATTGATTTTGGGATACATGATAATATGATAAAAAAGTAAAATTTCACATCTTGGTAATTCTGGAAAATATCATATGGGACATTGTGACGTTTTTACTGTTGATGATCCTAAAAAAGGGATTTGAGTACACAATTATCTACAAAAATAAGGTGGTCTTTGAGTATCATATATCTTATTTTTATTATCATAAATTTTGTTATTATCATAGAAATATCCCATATTAAAATATTTCATGTCATACTGTATCCTAATATTTTATGAAAAAATATTTAGGGAGGATAGATCAAAACATTATGTTCAAAATTCAGTGTTGTTCAAT
The DNA here is from genome assembly GCA_963277665.1 of Viscum album. Classification (NCBI taxonomy): domain Eukaryota; kingdom Viridiplantae; phylum Streptophyta; class Magnoliopsida; order Santalales; family Viscaceae; genus Viscum; species Viscum album. The sequence goes on along the minus strand of OY728164.1, from coordinate 1,042,204,952 downwards.
TTATTTTATCTTTGTAAATATCTATTTTAACATATATGTAACAAATATGACTGGATAATTGAAAAAGAAAAATATTTAAATTTTTTATGGCATTCCACTCACATATGGACTCCAACTAGAATATCATGGTACGTCATTAATCCAAATTTTTAATAGAGTGAATGGTGGTCAATATTTCAAATGTATGAATTATTTTAAAAATTGTTCATGAATTTAAATTTAGAATAATTATTTAATTGATTCATATTTCATATTTCATAATGTATAATTTAGGGAATAAGACGAAAATTTTTGGTTAATGGTTTACTAATTAATTTGAATAAAGGATTTTGTTGTGTAAAGAGTTTTTATTTTTTTGATATAGTGGTACTTTTTCAATGATATTATGGTATATTAAAACTTGTATGTGGACGATGAAATATCTATGTGTAACTATGTTTTAGGATATGTTTTCATAATTTTGTAAACATAAGTTAGATGGAATCAATACCTTTGAATAGTGATTTAGTGGAAAAGATATATTTTAAGGACATATTATTAAGGGGAAAATAAACCTCTCAATTAATATGAGCATGATTATAATATTTAATTAAGATTATTTGATTTTGTTCATAATGAATAAGTGTTATAGAAAAAAATAGTTTAAAAATTTATTTATGGATAGTAAAATTTTCCCTCTAGCAAACAATATATGTACATATACACATTAAAAATGAAAATAAAACATCTACCATTTTTACATAGAATATATAATATGCTCTTTATTTAAAATGATATTCATACTTATAGATTTCATCAAAGAATTCTTATATATATTCATTTTGAAAACAAACGTTCAGTTATTTAAAATAAAATATTATATAATTATTTTTTTTGTCCTAAAGAGTAATTTTTCAATCAAATTAGACAAGGAATATTCTCAATAATCACGAATGATGTTCATTTTACTTCATAACAAATTTAAATAATGAACCATGTCCTTGTCATCTTGTTAAAAAATTACTATGAATAACTATAAAATAATTAATATATTTTTTTATAATTATTTATAATACATGTAATAAAATGCACCGATAGTTACGAACTAATTAATCATACTATTAAATAAATTATATTTGAAAATACCAAAATATAAGTTCACCATAATATAAATATATGATTTTAATAAATTGTAACTATTATAAAATTTAAAATCATTTATTACACAGGTTAAGATGGGTACCTGCAGCTTCTAATTTACAATTCAAAGACAAAATAACCTAATACGTAGACTACATACATTATGTGAACAATCAACTACTAAAGTAGATAATTTATTTATACTTGGTGCATAATTTTTAATTGATGAACTAATATCACTGAAATGTGTTGTACAAAACATTTTTATCATTAAAAAAATTAAATTCATTATCATACAATATATTATAAATCAAAAATAAAATTCAAATTATCAAAATCTAACAATTTATGTATAGAAAAAATATATATATGAAAAAACATTCATAGTATGGAAAATAAATAGTTAAATGTATAATTTTGTGGATAAGTCAAGGAATGATTGTATATACAATCATTCTGCCCTTCAATGGTCATATCATTATCCTAGTTCATTGTTACGTATTCCCGTTTATCTATATTATCATCCCATTAATGATAAATATTTTCAATATCATCATAGAAAATAAAGTCAATGAATTTTCATTGATGGATCTCTAGGTCACAAGTTAATTCTTCCACAACATTTCCCATATCATATAGGTTTCTTTATTTAACAGAAAAAATTAAACTATTCTCTTCATATATTATATCATCCATATAATATAAAATTTTTTCTTATGATTAGAGGTTATACAAATCATGTACTTCATGATAACAAATATTTTCACGAAAGGGATGTTCATATAAGAAAATTTTATGTTATCTCTTTTAATTCCCCTTATAACATTGACCATCCATCATTGGAACAAAACAACTAAAAAGTCATTTGGTAATTTAATTTGCTAATATCAATAAACATTTAATTATATGTATGTTCAGTGAATGTAAACATAATACTAATTTTTTTAATCCCCCATATTAATAGACTGTATTAAATTCAAATCCTTTCAAATAGTATGAATCAAACAACCTAGCCTACTATTGATGAAAAAAATCCAAAAACAACTAATCGTATAAAAATTCAATATGAATATCTATATTCATGATATTAATAATTAATATAAATGAATACCTTTATATGATATATATTTTAACCTATTATTTATAATTTAAAACATTTTTTCTCTTACATGATGTGAAACACATTCAACAATATCGTTATTAACATCGTTCATTATAGTTTCCTCATTCCATGTTTGACATGTCAAGGATATATTCATTTGAATCCTCATTTCATGAATGAATTGATATATAATTTCACTAGTTATTATCACATATCTTTATTTTTGAAATATTTATAGTTCATTCATTATATTGTTCGAGGTCCTTCAAACTAGTCAGTGTAAAATAAGAATATTATTATTTTCTGTTCCAGTTTATTTTGAGTCAATATATTTTCAAGATGAAAAAATAAATTGAATAATATAACTATATCATCTAATAACCCATAAAACATTTGTTGATACTTCTCCACTATGTAACCCTTGAAAATAGGTATTTTTCTTCTTAATTTATGTTTTTATATGATTTCATAATACCAAGGGACTTGTAAAACAAAATGAAAGAAACCTAATTAACTATGTATTTAATGAATTTGATATTTTTAACTAATAATTGAAAAATATAAATAAATTACCTCTCAATTTGATACATCCATCAATAATTTTTGAGGCCTTATAATTTAGTTTGTTCATCTTAATTAATTGTGAAATATATCTTGAATGTAAAAAATGTAGGGTGAAAGATCATCTCAATATGAAGAAATTCAACATAATTTTTTTATAAATTTTTCTGGAATAGTTGATTACAAATTTTACCCAAAATAATTTGAAAATAATTTTTAAATATCAATTAATAGTTAATTTACAATTTAACATAATTTGTATACAATTAAAAATTTAGTAACTACTCAAAAAAATACAAGAATAAATAATTTCTGATCCATGTATCATATGATGTTTTTAATCAACATATTTAAAACATTTATTGAATATACATCCTGCACATTCATACTTTTTTAAACTTTAAATGAATATAACATTCGCATTATTATTTATTTAATGAAATAGTGAAAACATACTTTCTATTCTAAAATATCAATATATGACTCCTTCTATTCATTGATATTATGTTATATCAACCATTATAATAGTTCTTCAATATCCCTTTCTCATTATGTAATTTGACAATCAAGTTATGACATTCATTCTTATCAATATGAATAAAATCATGAATGTGATAGAGAAAATTATTTTGAAAATATGGATGTTTGAAAAATATATGTTTTACACCATTATTGTTCTCCAAATCCAACTCAAAAAATATATAGAAATTATTTCCCATTATTGATCAAATTATGAACCATACCAAATTATCCTTCTCTATTTAATATTTGGTCATATATTTCTAAACCTATGAGTAAATTTGGTGGTGTTCTATGATCAATAGTTATATTTAATTTTTAACTATTTACCATAACTCTATGAGATGCATTAGGAAATATAAAATTACATAAGGAGAATTAATTTTTATTGTAAGTTATCCTCTTAGGATCAAAATCAAAGTTACACGTAGGGAAACTGAAACCAATATAATTGTTATATCCAATATTAGTTACCTATTCATTGTAATAATATAATGTTCCACATTATAGAGGAATAAAATTTGAACATTTATAAATATTGAAAAAATTTATATGTCGATGCTTTATATGATTCAACAGTATTAATCAATAACTCCTATAATTATTTAATTAATTGGGAAATTATACATAAATGTTATGTCTATGAATTTTTTCCATTTAATTATAATTGTAGTGATAAAGGAGGTTTATAGTATACAAACTTTTAAAGGTTGATTTATAATGACTCAGAACAACTGATCTAATGCTATAACAGGTACTCAAAGTCCTAAATGGGATGAATGTCTATTTGGATAATCTCAATTATAGATTAAAATTATTATATGATAAATCACTATTTAATGAATCAAATTTTTTCCAAGCTTTTGATTCTCTTGGATTTCACAAAAAACCCATCATTTTTATATTTTATAGAGTTAAAATTTTTATACAAGATTTTTTTATATGACATAAATAATATTTACAATTCAAATATTATAGGGAAGTAAAAACATCACATATTAGTGTTTTTTTTATACTTCTTCATATAATTATGATTACTCAAAACATAAAAATTAAAAATTAAATTACATAAATACGAATATTATATTTTATATAATTTTCTACTCAAATAACATCTATAATATAGAATGAAATCATACATACATGAATGTATTTCTTTATAATTGAGGCCATGTTTGTTGAAAACATTCTCATGTTATAAAAATACTAAGGGATCTTAGCTACAAGAAATTAATCATGAATTAATTCTAATATAATAGATATTTATTTATTTATAATTACATATAGGAACATGATATAATATATGTTTTGTAAAAAAATCGTTCCAATACATTACATGTATTCCTTATAACTCTTTATTTTAATCTTTAACTATTTCTTCAGTCAAATTTTTCTGGACTTCAAAATTTTCTATTTAATTGTTCTTCATTGCATCAATAATTTAATCAATTGGTATTTTATTATATTTAAATGGTTATATGATGATCCAAAAACACGTTTTTCAAGATAAGATATGATGCCAAACCAACTTTTTGAATTGATATATTTTGACGTTGATTATGTTTCCTTATAATGCCAAAGGTATCTTTTATTAAATAATTCAATTCATTATACATTTTTGAGGAAGAATGTTTTCCATTATATTGATTAACCTTAGTTCCCAAAATTTCTATAACATATGATTTTATATGGAAAATCTAATACTTTATTTGAGTGGGGAATTAATTTAATATCAATTGTCCATAAACTTCATGTATATTCATCCACCTTTAATATTTACATTTTTTGAGCTGGAAAATTAATTATCCAATTCAAGAATCAATTATAATATTATAAATTTGAAATATAATCTAAACTATAACATAATATGTTGTGTTCCTGGGTGTCTTGACACAACATTACATAATCCATAAGCCTATTTATCCTTCCCAATTGGCCTCCTATAATACTATGGTTTCATTCTTAATATATCATATGATATTACCCACTAGGGTAACTTATTTTTCTAATTATTTTTTCCATAGAAAAAATATGGGTTTTTATTGGTTTTTTTCTTCACTAACATGCACCATGAAAAAATTCCCAACTGGTCACCCTTCATTACCAATACTCCAATGTAAACATGCTTAACAGTGGAGTTCAAATCAGGTAGTATCTTGAAAAGAAATGTGGATATTTTTGAAATGGGTAGTATCAATTTTCTTATGTCTCGCTCTTCCAATAGTGTTACACTATCTACGCCTTTAAATCATAAAACCATCATTGTGGACCCCAAACATTAAAACCAATTTTTTTAGCCACTCTAAGATGGGTATAATATCTGATATCATTTCTCATAACACTACATTCCATTATCCATGAGCATGTTATCTAACCGCATGGGTCTCCTATAATAGCTTATTTTCATTCCCAATGCACCACTTTCCACTACCCATCAGGATTATCTTTATAACTAATGAATGTCCCAATAGGATTACATATGTCTTTAATGTGATATTTTCCCAACACTCACACACATTGGGAAACTTCTTGATAGGCCCACATCCTTACCACTACACCAAGACAAACATTCTTAACGGTGGACTTCTATTCAGGAATGTTCTTGAAAATAAAGGTGTTCCATATTTACATGTTTGGTATCATTTATTATTTTTAGAATAAATTTTCATAGGGAGCTAAACTGTAATGACACCCCATTTGTTTCTTTTCGGTATTCATTGCCCCTTGTTTCAATATCATTTAAGTTAGGTATTGTTTTTGGGATGCATAATTGTAATTTTAAAAATTATTGAACCCCAAGGGGATATTAATGATTGTTTCATGTTTAGGGAAAATATTATGTTTCTCCTAGGAAAATATACACCATAGTTTGAGCCTCAAAGGGGATTACATGGTTTTTCCAAAACATGCAGCCAGCACCTCCAAACTGTACACCATCGGACAGTGAAATTTTTCATTATTAGAAAATTATTTGAAAAATGGTGCAACAAAATAGGGGAAATATTTTTCCCCATATAGTAGGGTCACAATGTTAGGGTGAATGTCTATTCTAACCATGCATCTCTACCAAGTAAAAAATGTGTGTTTGTTTTAATTCTCATGAAATTTTTATTAAAACTTAAATCCCTCAAGTTTAAACCATAATCACCCTATTAAATCCTTATTATATTTCAAGGTCCTTAAAGGAATTAAGAAGTTTATTTTGACTCCTCCAATATGTTTTCTTACTGGATCAATGTTGTGGTGATTGGGTTACATTTCCTCAGAGTAAGTGAATCACCTCTCACAAAATTTCTTCTGATTTTTGTTTCCCTCCAACTTAGATATGATGTGTATTCATGTTATTGTTGGATCTAATCTATGTTTTGTTGGATCTTGATTATAGGATTTTCTTCATGACTCTCTATCATTCATTCCCTATTGTCATTCCCTATTGTGTGTATTGTGAATTATTATCTCTTTATTTAATTGTCGATTTTTACATACTACTTTTCTATGTGATTGAAACCATATATTTCATTTTGAATTGAAATGAGTTTATAATTGACTTAAAAAATCTGATTTTAAATGATTTTATGATTTATTTTTAGATGGGGATTTAATTGGTGAAAATCCCCAATTGTTATTGAACTGAAATATTGGTAACTTGGCCAAGCATGCTAGGACCATGACTCCCTATAAATGGATTGATGATGTCAACTTGAAATAAACAATTTTAACGAGGACTCCTACGAGGTATCCCTTTTTATGATATTGATGGCCCATGAGGGACCCCAAATTGTTGTGTAGAATGATTTGAGTGTTGACACATATCTGGATATGAGATAATTATTTAGATTTTTGAGGTTCCTATTAACATAACTAACATACCATGAATCTTTTTTACATGGTGATAAGATTTATTTACATGAATATTAATTCCATTGATTATTGAACTATTTTTTCATGATACCAGCTTTATATAAGTTTTTTATATAAATTTTACATTAAATAATGTTTTGATATATATAAAATCTATTTTGATGTGAAATCATTCTTTGGATTAAAATATTTGAATGAAATACCATGAATTTCATTATTTTTTCATGTAAAATAATAATTGGTTTCATTAATATAGAATTTATTATATAATAATTTTTGTGATCTTACTAGGCTTATATCTCACACCATACCTTTTCATTCGGGAATTTGTAGATTTTATTATTACTTATTTGAGAAAAGGTGAAGTGATACATGGAGGTGATGTATGTTCTTAATCATTGGGACTGTTGAGTGTTAATGGTGATTAGTGGATCTTTTTTCAACTTGATAAAAAAGAAAATTGAGATATTCATTTGGCTTTCATTGTTGTTTCCTTTGGGATGTTTATCCATATGTTTTTGTATAATTTTAGTTGTATGTTTCTTGTAATTTCGTACAATGGAGTGTTGAGAATGCTAACTTGTATATTTTACATTATGATGTTTTGGGATAAAAAATTACATCTTGATTATAGTGTATTTATACGTGCAATTAAACATCTTATAGGGATTGGGAATTACCGTCATGATATTTTAGAGCTAGTTTCAGTATTAGGATTCCATGGTTTTCTGGATGGTCCATGAAAAATTGTCATTAGTGGTGCCTTTTAAGAATCATTCTTTTATGTTAGTTTTTATTCCGGTACATCTTTATTTGACTTAATTGGTAGTTATCAGTGACTGCCTATAAAAATATCATTGTAATGAGTTTTAAGTCACCAAGGTTGCTTTTGAATAGTGTCTTTTAGGAATTTTTTGTTCTGATTATACTATTTTTCCTACCTTTTATTACCATTTGATGAAATCCGAAGCATAAATTACTACTTGATGGAAATGATATTCCTATATCATTGATACCTGGTTCATTTATGATGTCTTCAGTATTATATGTTTTTTTGTTGCATTATGACTCTAAGAAGACATGTGAATTGGCCCAATGAGGAAGCTTCTAGTGAACCACATTGAAAAAATCATCTAGTGAAGCAGAATATACTAAAGACAGTTTTGGGAGATGAGTAAGCTCTACGAATTGTACAAATACTTTTTTTCCTTTACGCTCTGATAGTGGAACCTTGAATTGATTAACATAGTGTTCTTGAAAAAGAGTTTTAAACTAGAATACACATTCTTTTTAAAGCTCTAATGATCCTAATGATTCTAAGGACTAGTTGAGAAATATAGATCTTAATTTTGATTTCTTATAAATTCCTCTTTTAATTAAGTTAAAAGGTGATTCCTTTATGATGGAATGGCGTACCATGTGATGGTGGGATTTGATGGTGATGGAGAATTATCTCGAGGGATTGGAATAGAAATAATTTTTGGTTATTTTCATAGACAATTTCTGCATAAAATATATGGTTTTGTGAAATCTAGGAATTTTATCAACCTCTTGTAGTGTGACAAGACTGTGACATAGTACGGAAACCTATTTTTTCAAATATTGTTCAATTTTTTCCTAATATGGTGATTAATGATAATATAAAGGTATGAATATTTGGGATGGGACTTTGATATGAAATCAAGTATTTGGTTTTCATACATAATCTAGATTCTTATTCATATGTAGAATATTTGGAATTCATTGATTATCATGTCTTTTCTATTAAGATAGGGTTGATGGGGGTACCATTTTCTCCCATCAACAGTTATTTTAGTTTCTATAAAGTAAACATGAAGATTGAGGACTCTCATGGTGTTTTTAGATAGTCGGGTTCATTAAGACCCATTTAATAAATGTAAACAAATTATTGAGTTAATTTTAGTGAAGATAGGTTGGTTATTCAAGACATTTTTTTATTTGGGTTTCCATGATCTTAAATTCATTCCCACTCTTAAGAAATCTACATAATTATTTGCGCATCTTTTTTGCACCACAAAGTGCAAGAGGCATATCATCACAAAAAGGTATTATGATGAAATAATATGTTTCAAGATGTAAGGGTTCCTAGTCTTATGTAACTATAATAATGATTCTTCGCATAGTAAAAGAATCTCTATATGAATCTGATAGGGGTCTAACAATTGTGAGAGGTATCATCACTACAGCTTAATCATTTGAGATTTAATTATTTGATACTAGTGAATCACATTCATTTATACTGACTTATATTGTGATCCTGTTAAATCTTCCAATGGAACTTTTGTCTTATGTAATGGATATTAATACACCCTTAGGAATAATAATAGAGAAGGGCCTTTAATGTATGGAATTTTTTCTCTATATTAGAGATTGGGATTACCAGGAATATTTTAGTTCTAAAACTGAATCCTCTAGAAATATATTTTGGGATGGATTAATTGACCGCTAATTGGGCCCTAATTCACAATTACCTTCGATGGGTCTCCTTTACTATCCCAATGGGGACTTTCCAACCCTTCATAGAGAATTGGACCAATGATCGAGTAGAGATACAACATTTTTTTAGAGTTTGAAAGAGTAATATCAGTTTTTTCTTTTGAAATAGAGAGAGAATATTTTTGTACTGATATCCCTCCCGCAATCATCAAGTTTCCGACCATGTTTTCTCCTAATTTTTGTAGTCTAATGCCATTAAAAGAGGTATATAACTCTTTTAATTGAGATTCTAGTATTGAACTTGAATCTATTCCTTCTTACAATATTACACAATAAAATTTGAAAATTTTGAAGACTCAGTTTGATGATCTTTAAGAAACATTATTCATACACCCAAGTACATCCCCAAGTGAATAACCATCTATCTTTGAGAATAAATCTTATATAACACATAACCTCTATGTTGATTACCAAAAATAGAATTATGATATTGAAATGAAAATGTATTGGTTAACCTATATTTATAATATAATAGGACAATTGAAAGGAAAAAAATAGGTTCTCAATGATTCACCTTTAGTATGGTTACCTCAAATTGATAATTAATGAAAAAGGAATTCCAATGTCCGCCTTTATAAATATTTATGATCACATTGACTCTGTTGTTATGAAATTTTTAATGATCAATTATCCTATAATCATTTTTTATTTATTGAAGACAATATTTCATGAGTACCTCAATATTTTGGGGTGGTATTTTTGAATGATATTTTGGATTACTCAAAAACTGATGATGATCATGTGCATCATTTGACATAAATCATAGAAACTTTGTGAAATCATATACTATTAAAAATATTTCAAATATAAATTTCTAGATTATGGAAGTGAAATAATTAGGACATGTGGGGTCTAATTTTTGTTTCTCAGTTGACCTAATATGGTGAATTCTATTATGAAATGGGAGAAACCATGTACATTCATCAATATAAGAGCATTACTAGGCTTGGTAAGATATTACTATAGGGTTTTCAAATATTTCTAGAAGGTGGATTCTCTGATGAACTATCTCACTTGAACGGGAGTGAAGTTCACTTGGGGATGAAATATCTGAGTTATTTTGTTGAGATAAAATGTCTTTTGACATCTATTCTAGTGTTGACTATTCTAGAGGCTGGGCAGGGCAATGTGGTCTTTTTTGATGTGTCAGTTTCTAGTTGGGAATTTTTTCTTATCTTGAGTGATCACATAGTGACCTATGGATTCAGATAGATTATGCCACATTAGAATAATTATCTTATACACAAACTCAAAATCATGGTTATAAATCATGATCTTAAGAGTTTTTAGAATTGAATTTTTTGGAGAAAGGGTTTCCATTTATTCTAACCACCAAATCATGAGTTATACCTCCTCTCAAAATTAACTGAACCTATGGAATAGGCATTAGGTGGAGTACATGTAGTCTTTTTATTTTGACATTAGTTGCACCATTGGAAAGGTAAATTCTCTTACTGATTATTTTCATAGAAAACTTATAACCCTTCCTGTAAAAGTATCATAAGAAGAGTGGGACTTTATGGTTCTTTTAGATATGTTTCATTTTGGATTCCCAGGGAAAGAGTTACAGATTGTCCCTAAAAGTGTTAAGTTAACCTCATCTATTATCTAGATGATTCTTCAAGAGAAAAATATTGATGATAATTCTGTAGCATTAGTGAGTCTCTTTACAGTGATTAGTCCATAGGTGAATATATGTTTTATTATGAGGGAATTAGATATTATTATAATTTTTTAGTGGTACCATTAATCAAAATAAATTATATAATAGGGCATTTCAATAATTCCTAGGGGGAGGATCCACCAAGAACCATAAATATGATTTATGATATATGGGGATGGTTCTCATATCCATGTATGAGATCAGACCTCAGTGACTTTTTTTCACTGTTATAATTGTTATCAGGTTAATGTCGAACATATGAATCCTTCAGGTTTTCATCAGACACATCTAGTGTTGGATACGAAGTGAATTGAGATCACTATATACATTAAAATTCAGTTGCTTCATACGACTCAAAATAATAATTTGATATGGGTAGTTTCTTATAAGCTGATCAAATCGACCAATATTATATCCATTCTTGATAAAACCAAAAATGATGATCTGGGACGACTCTATGTAATGGATATTGTCATGATTCTTATAATTCTATCTATTATAGTCTCTAAAAGAGATCCCCAGTTCACTTAATGATTAAGGATATGCCTTACGAGGTAATGGGATCCCGTGTGTGCTTCAGTATGACATTTCAACCATATTAGGATTTCAAAACATAGTGAACTATATAGATAATTTAAGATATTTTTTTTTGATTTCATTTTTGGTGGAGCATGGGGTGTCTATTTAAGACAGGATGAGTTTATATACAGAAATATGTACTAATAAAAAATTAGAATAGATCCTTTTGAGGCCTAGAATGGTCGGCCATGTAAATATATATTTTTGGTTAGATATTAGTGAATGTTCTTTAGTTGGATCGAGTTTGGTAGAAGAGATTGTGATGAAGAATAAAATAATTAATTAGAGAATTTTAATATTATATAGAAGGTACATAATTTGTGTTGAATATCAAATAAGACCATTGGGCTTTTGAGTTGGTGACTAGGTGTTCTTGGGAGTTTTTCTTAGTTTAGGTCATCAACATATTATGAAATACTGGAAGATTGCACCATGGATTCTTGGAGATTTTCAGTTTTGTTGAAAAGGTGGAGAATGTCTCTTACTGTTTATTAATTCCACAAAATTTTATGTCAATACATGGTGGGTTTCATGTATCAAATATTCATAATTTTTTTCAAACCCTTATAAGTTATTGATATAGGAGGATCTTGACATTGAACATGATTTATATGTGACTAAGAATGCTATCGTGCTCATTGATTCAGTGAAAATGGTACTTCATGGGAAGAAAATCACTTTGGATTTTAGTATTTGGTAATATGTTTCTGGTTGACATGAGTCTTAGGATCTTTTTGAATTCATGGGATAATAGTATCCTTATCACTACAATATGAAGTTTTCTTGAGAGGATTTCTGGGGACCGAAAGCTTTTATAGTGGGGAGGTTGGAACATACCATCACCTTATTTTTTTTATTCCCTAACAGTTGTTTTAATTTCCTTTTATTGGGACCATTTTAGGAGAATTGGGAGTATTTTTGAAGCCCATGGTATTTTCAATATTGGAAAATGTTTATTGAATACAGTTATTTTTGGCCTAGGAAACCGTGCACTCTAGTGTGTGCCTCTAGAAGGGGGTACATAGTTTTTACAAACAATGCAGTTGTCCTTTCCAAACCATTCCACCTCATATATTAATTGTTTACATGGTTGGTTAATGGTTAAAAAATCCATGTACCCACATAATAGAATCCATGAACCCCCTATTTTAGGAGGTAATTATATGGGTACATGGTTTTCTCACCGCATGGCCTTGCCAAGAAAACAACACACATAAGTTTAAATTAAACTATTTTTTATTTGAATCCAAAAAACTATCTAGTTTAACCTCTAGTCCCCTTATATTGAACCTAACTCAATTCCTTGATAAATTAAGACTCCCATGAATTGATTCTTACTCCCCAAAACCCTTTTAATTGTGGATTTAGGATTATTTGATTTCATTCGATATCCTCCAACTAAGCTAATCTCTATTTCTGTGGTTTCACTAGATGTGTCTTTATATAATCCTTATATTGTTATTTATCATAATTTTATTAATGATTCTATTCAATGTTTTTATGGATCTCGATTTTTGGTGTCGTTTCGTGATATCAATAGTCATCGTTCTCTATTTTTGTTCCCCATTGTTGGCATTGTGATTTATAATATCATGATTTAATGGTGTGTGGTTCCATAATGATTTCCTCTATAATTTAAAAATTAAATTTATTGATATAATAGAAATGATTTTTGAGTAGATATAAAACCCCTTATTTTAAATTATTTGAATTTTTATTTAGATATGGGCATGAAATTTTGAAAAAATAATAATTTTTAGGGAATTTAAATATTCGAATGTATTTTTGAAAAATTCATGGCCTTATTTTGATATTTAATTAATAAATTGATGTGATTATGAAAATTAACCAAAATGGATAATAGTGAAAGATGATATTATATAAATTGTATTGATTAAAACCTCTTAATTGGTTTTGAAATGAGAAAGGCATGTCTACAACTGAAAATGAGGAATTATAATTTGAATTAATATAAATATTTTCATTTCACCATGTTTTATTGATTTATTTTTTGTAGAAAATGATTGTTTGGGTAGTTAGTGGTAACTAGGAATAAAATGTTAGGACCTTGACTCCATAGAAATCGATTGATGATGGAAACTCTATCTAAACAACTCAATCATGAACACTCAAGAGGGTTCCTATTTGGGAGTGTAGATAACCCATGAGGGTTCCACGATTGGGGTGTATAATGATTTGAGTGTGGAAAATTATATTGATATGATATCATTATTGAGATTTCTGAGGATCCTATTACATGAAATAACATAATATGGGGTTTTTAAATGGTTCTAGCATTTTATTACTTGAATAAACATCCCATTTATTATTAATCTCTTTTATTCTTCACTAATTCTATTTTAAAGTGATTAATTTAAAATGTTCATTTAATACATTTTTTATATATTTTACATCTCTTTTTATTTGAAATCAAATTTTTGTTTAAAATATATTAATGAAAAAACATGCCATTTTAATTTTGTCAAAAAAATCATAATTTGTTTAATAGTTATGGAATTGATTATAGAACACTTTGTGAGAGCCTACTGAGAATTATAGCTCACACCCTACCTTTTCATTTATGAGTTTTATATTTTTTTATCCCACATCATAGTAATGGGACAACCCCACTTGGAGGTACTATATATTCTAGACCTCTGGGACCCCAGAATGTTGATGGTGACTTTTAAGGCAAATGACCACTTGTTAAACATTTTATTTAGAGGTTTTCATATTACTTTCAATGTTTTTTACTTTGGGATGTTTTTCTATTTGTCCAGGTACCATTTTATATGTTTGTTTATTTTACATTCTATCTTTTGAGGGTTGATCGTGATGCCTTTTATCTTTTACCCTCCTCTAGTTTGTGAAAAAATATCCCCTTATTCATTCCTGTATTACACGAGGTTATAGTCTCAAACCCATGGTGATCTAGAACTCCCTTTGAGAAATGTTGAATCTGAATTTTGTATTAGGGTACCAGGGTTTCTGGGCTAGTTTGTGGAACTAGGTATTATGATCCAACTTTTATCTATATATTATCAAATACATACAAATTTAAAATATATTTTATAGTTATATGATAATATAATCCTAAATAAAAAATAAATAAAATCTATTTATGTGAATCCAATGTATCAACAAGCGTCAATATATATATGTAGAAACTGTTATTTAAGAAAAGGCGGCTTATAAAGATTAAATATAGTAGGTAAATATATATATGTGTGTAGATAATTCAAACTTGTGGTTGAGAGAAATATATAGGTTACATTTATGATATGTAATTATAGAGAACCCTATAACATAATTTTGTGAGAAGAACATCCCTACATAAAAGCAATATATTGGAAATTTACTATATCAGGAGTTATTCCAAGTGATTTCTCATCTCAGAAATGATTTTTGATAGGTATCACCCAAAAATTTAGATCTATTAGATGATATGGATATTATGATATCCTATTTGTTGCACTAAACTATTAGGAGCATTACCATAAATTGACTATATAGTGTGATACACTAACATCGATGGTATTTAACTATCCAAAGATGATTAGAGTCTTCAAAAAGAACTATGGTATAATGATAATTATATATATATATATATGTTAATTAACTAACGGAAATATTATTTTTACCACCCATGGGTTTTAGATATTCATGATAGTTCAGTGGTTAATTTCCTCCATGAATGTAGAAAAATATATTATAAAAATATTTAAATTTATTTTTTTATTTGGTGGCTATGTATATGTATATTTTTTTTAGATTCACTTACTACATGGTATAAATCTTAGATACACTCCCCAAGAGGGTATCTAAAAAGGGAGGGTTAATTGGGTTTTCAAATATTATTAAATTCATTTTTAAAAACTAAAATAAATATATATCCCCTCACATCAAAACACGTTATCCAATAATAAAATAAGTTTAAACTATTTTAAAATTACTAAACTAATTCTCAAAAGAACATGATGATAATATATATATATATATATATATATGTGAAAACCTTTCAGAAAAATTTAATTGCACAAAATAAATTTCATCACTATAAAATATTATTTATTATTGGAAAAACCCCCTCATGGTAACATTGTAGTATTTATGGGTAAATTGTCTTTGTTGACAAAGAGGGTTTCCATTGGTAAGTTGTAAAGTATATCGATCATCGTGAAGTCCTGAAGATTCTGACAGCAAGCTCCGTGAGTACGACGGTCATCATGAATGATGAAGGTGAGGAATTTCTAGAGTGGTTCATCACTATAGCATGATGTTCTTGATAGTGATATCTAGAATTATGATGATCATTACAAATGATTAATTTTTCGGGAGTATCGTGAAAATGATATTATTGTGAAGGATAATAGGGAGCATTGTTAAAAGATAATTATCTTGCCATACAGTTCTCAAATTGGTGGAAATTACTATAAATATGCCTTAACCACCCTTTAAAATGAAGTGTGACATAATGATGATCTTAAGGATCGAGAATCACATAGGTGTTTCATGAAGGTGTGTCATATAAAAAATTTCCTGATGGATATAAAGTCCAACTGAATGTTATGATCATCATAATTGAAAGGTAATTCCTGAAGGATAAATATTCATCAAAAAATAAAGGATCATTTAAAAGGATAACCGGGATTCGAAAAGGTAGGATACTCCTAAAAGCTACATGAGCTTCGCGAATGATGAGCTTCATGAAGGCAATGACAATCAAGAAATTTTTTCTGAAGGCATTTTCAAGTTAATACTAGGTAAAAAGGTATTAATTAGTTAATGAAAGTTAGGAAGCAACATAGAATCTATTTATCACTAGGGATGTATTCATTAGAGATAGTAAAGGGACCTTACTGTCCAAAACTATTTTTGAATCCCTTTTAAGATAAGTGATGAAAGAAAAAGGAATACAGTGATCCATCCCAAGTACATTGAGCAAGAGAATGAGACATAGGAAGGGACCATTTGGAATGTAGTGAGATGGCCCTAAATCATTTAAAGGTAGTGAGACTGGGTATAGATGAGATCTTTACCAAACCACTATTATTGGATGTGATCCTTAGTGTATTTGGTATTATTGGAATATATACATTGTATGCTCCTTGGATATAGCCCAATGTGGGTGAACCAATTAAAAATTTAGTTGTCTCATGCATGATTTAATTTACGCTCATTCTTTTCTATGGGAAATAGAGAGAAGTGTTTTTTTATTTTAGAAAAAAGATCTGAAGGGGAAGTAGTTTGAATCTACCATACCCTGATTCCCCCCTGCCCCCAGCTTTGGATATTTAATCTTGTTAGATTAAAATTGGTATAAGGGTTCTAGGTTAAAAGTCAGCAGTTCTCTCTCCACAAATTAAATGGATGTTTTCAATGACGATGTGATTCTGATCTTCAATGGAATCAATTTTCAATTGTGGATAAATTGATTGCAGCAGTACATATGATCATTATGAATGGATGTCTTTATAGCAGCAATCCATAGAATATCTAACAATATCAACTGTCATGTTAATCATTAGATATTATAAGGGAATTGGAATCTGATGCTAAATGAATCAATGATTTTAGGGGAGACCTATTAAAGGAAATATTTACAAAGGTGATGTCATTCAAATCATCACATGGGAAATTATTTTGAATATATATCAGGGTGACTCAAAAATCATAGAAGCAAATATGATAGTTTTATAGAAAAATATAAGGACCTATAAATAGACGATAATGAGTTTTTTAATACATTCATTGATCAGGTGATGGTATTTTGGAAGACATGTGCAGTCTCTGAGAGATTACTGAAGATATAAATATTTACATGTGCATTTAAGAAAACATCCAACTCAATTTAATCTTATGGTTTCTGTATTTGAAGATAAAGATCTAATAGTCATGACATTGGATAACATTAAAAATAATTTTGTTATATATGAAATGATAAATGATGATGACAATGATGTGGGAAATGGAGAGTCCATAGAAGAATAATTCAAGGCCACAAAGAAGATCTTTGTTGATGATAGTCAAAAGGAAGACAATATGGATGAGTTCAATTATTTTATCTCTATGAATATGAAAATAGGTAGAGGAAAGTTCATAGTTAAACATCCTCTTGCATGATTTCGAAGTGGAATGATTGGAAATTCTATAGAAAAGTGTCATAATATGTCTAAAGTTGATGGTGAAGATAATGATGAAATTCCCCAGAAGAAGTATTTAGCAAATGTGAATGTTAGGAAAATTACTATAAGAAATTTCATAAAAAATATGAATCTAATTTCAAAAGAATATGAATGCTAAGAAGAATACGAAGAATAATATTTGGAGGACTATAATGGTTATGAAGCAGATGTTATGGTGGGACTTTTATGAATTCCCAAACAATTGATATTAGAGAACATGCAAAGGCAGAAGTAGAAGGAAGGGTTATCCATCATGTTTAATTAGAAGCTAATATTTAAGAGATATATGTTTCGAGAGATAAGAATAAGAAATAAAATTTTATGGTTCATTATTTAAAACATTATATGCAAGAGAAGGAAGAAGATAAGTCAGTGATGAATGAAGAAATTGAAAAACTAATGTCTTTAGTACACGGAAGATCAGAAAAGTAGGTTGAGTAAATACTCAAAATTTAAGAACATAAATGGGAGAATAATAGTTTGACTAATACAAGAAATGATAAAATCAAAACTATCAAAGGACTAGAGCTTATGTTTTCATTGTGAGATGAAAAGTGAGAGATTAAGAGAAACTGTAACACCCTAGGTAAATAAAGAATATGAAATTTTCACAATTATCCATATTTGTGAATAAAATATTAATATAACTTTAAAAGGGAACACTATGCTCGATGGTGTACCCAATACGCAACAACGAGTTTCTTGGGAATCTTACATTGCACTCTAATAATAAAATAATATTATTTTAAATTGTAGTTAACGCCTAGCCGTTGTAATGGCGGGAATGAACAGAACTAACTACAAAATGATTATATATGTTTGATATATATTTTTACTTTTTATAATAAATGTTAGAGGATTAAAAATGTGAATGAATCCAATTTTAAGCGTAAACATTCTAATATTCTTTAAAAGGTCGATTAACCGCCTTTTGATGAGGAACCTCTTTTAAATCAACTTTTTGAAAATTTTATGTGTTATATTTGACAAAATAAAATTTTTCTTTAGAATCAGGTCATCAAAATTTACTTTTTTGTAAATTTTTGGTATTTTTCCGATAAATTTCATTTCTTAAGGAATAGTGAAAAATGTTGTATTTCAATTCAAATCCTCGTTTTAATCTAATTTATTTATATGATTAGATTATCATTTGAATTGGTTTTAAAGTGAAATTAGAATATATTTTTACCATTTAATCCAATATTGGTTGTTGGAATTAATTTCATCTTGAAATTGGACTTAAACTAGTGGCAATCTTTTGATACTTATTGTTTCATAAAAAACACGCTATTTGCTCTGATATCGGGAATTAATTATTAAATTAATTAATTTAACTTATGTGTTTTGAATTTTGTAAAATAGACATCAATTTTGAAATCGGAATATCAAATATAGCTTAGGGTGATTTTTTGGTATTTTTCTGGAAAACATCAAATTTTGATGAATAGTGAAACCACTATGTGGTACTTAAAAAACTGATTTTTCGTTTAAATGAAATTTTACCACCTCTGTGTTTTCAATTTCAAAAATCCGACATAAATAGTTGTCATTAAGAAGTAAAATTTGATTCAATGGGATTAAAATATTTTCTTTGGTGATTAGTTACTTTTAAGTTTTAATCACGATTAAAGGCAATTAGTGTAGTTGAAGGTAAAAATAATGTTTTAATAATATGAAATGACCTATACACATGTCCTACCCTCATTTTCTGAGTCATGGCCGACAAAGACAATACATGGGTCAACTTGGGGACCCCATGGAGCCACTTTTATAGGAAAATGACATTAATACCTTTTTATTTAAAGTTAAAATTAAAATGTCACAAACATGTGTTGTTTTACTAAAACAATTCTTAGATGGGGTTATAAAAGTCATATTTTTTACAATAAATATTCATTATAAAGATAAAACTATTTCCTAAATCATGATATTTGTTTTATAATTTTTATATTTTAAATAAATTAATTTATTTATGACCCTGTGATTATGCATTGATTACCTCATAAATGAATGATTTAAATAAAATGAGAAGATAGGTTGAAATCTATGTCTTAAACTTGTCACAAACCTATAGGATGGGTGGATTTCGAAACCTTACCACCTTATCCTCGAAATATATCCTTTTGGGACCTTTTAAATCCTAAAACCATTTTATAATAAAGTAATTGTTTTAACATTCCAAGAGTGCCCCTCCTCTCCTCTTTTAAAAGGCCCCCACCTCTACCACCTTACACACACCACTAAAGCCTTTTCCTCGGCCAACCCCTACCCATTTCATCTCTCAACACCCCTCTCTTCATCATTGAAGCCTCACTTTGGGCAGAATCTTTTCCAAGGAAGCCTTTGAGCTCAAATCAAAGAGAGTTACCCGATTTAAAGTTAATGTCTTCCCTTGTGTTCTTTTGTTTTATTTTTCTTCTCCAAACCCCTAAACTCATATTATTTTTTTTGTAAAAACACCAGTATCTTAAATATACTAGGATTTTGTTATAAGAAGGATTATATCTACAATTTCACACACCTCCGTCTAATGGTTAATGAACATACTATTTCTATGGATGGATAATTACTGCCTCACGAAACGATGATTGTTCAATATTATTTTAACACCTTCAAAAGTGTCCATTAAGATGTCACTCTATTTATATATGATATATAATATGTTTATTTTTTCCTTAAGCTTCTTGATTTTTCATTTATGGCATACCTTTATAGTTTCCATTATGGGTAAACGTGATATCTTCATTTTAGGAAGTGCGGACTACCGCCCCCTCAAAGTGATTTGATTCGTTAATGCCATATGTGGGATGTATAAAGGATTGAATTAATGGTATTACATATTATATCCTAATGTAATTATAATATAACTTTATATCATTATTATTTAATTCCATTTAATACAAAAAAAAAAAGAAATGAATGTGCCGTTGATGCGTACGTAGGGCTTACCGTCTCCATGAACGGTTCATTTCATTTCTTATCTCCAAATGTTATGTACTATTATAAGTACATATATATAATGGATATATATGTAATATATTACATCTAAATGATGGATGTCATTCTGGAATTATAATATATATATCTCTAATTTTTTTTTCATTCCATTAATATGACAAAAAATGAAAGTAGCGTTCATGCATACGTACGACCTACCATCTCCATGAATGGTGATTTTAATTTTTTATCTCCAAATGATATGGAATAGTATAAAATGAATATATACTTGATATATATGATATTTAAGACATAAATACTATTCTGTATATGATATACCAATAACTACATGGAAAATTCTTTTCAACAATTTCGATTTTTACTCATGTACCGAACATCGACAAAAACATCTGATATGAAGTCACATTATTAACCAATTATTATGACATTATAATATGTGATATTAACTGAATAATAATCTTTAAATTAGTTCCTTAAGAAATTATAATATGACCAAATTTTATTATTCAGCAGATTAAAGAACAATTGAGTCATGTCGGACACGAGGTAAGGGTTCCTACCCCTCTCTTTCTTTTTAAGTACACTCTTTTAAGTCATTCCTTTTAAGCTAATCTTTCTTATGATTGAGATTTTCTTTTATATTACTCCTACTGTAATTTTTATGTTCATATGTTTAGAGACCCTATTTTCTCCCATCAATCCATTTTGAAAGTTTTGAGTGGCGCTGTTAGACTGCCGAATTTTCATAAGAGATCCAACCTCTCTCTTTCTTTTTAAGTACTCTCTTTTATGTCATTTCTTTTAAGCTAATATTTCTTATGTTTGGGGATGTTCGTTTATATTCCTAATACTGAAATTTTTATGTTAATATTATGAGAGACCCTATTTGATCTCATCAATCCATTTTTTTCGAAGTTTTAAGTGGCGTCGTTAGGCTGCCGAGTTTTCGTAAGGGATTTTTCATCTCACATTTATTCCCGTGAGACTTATGCTACATTTTCCACCATTTCATTTCAGTGGTATATGTACTTACCATTATTCTAATATTTGTGTAATATACTTTCTTTTATGAGTATTTACATCAATTTTGTATTGTCCTTCTTTCATGAGGTGTATGTTTGGAAAGATACCAATGTCAGTAAGGGAACCTTTCACCCTCCTCTTTTTAAAAGACTTATTTTGTTATGTATTTTAATTCACATAATATTATGTTGGGATATGTTCTTCTATATCATTATTGATGTAAATTTTATGTCCAAGAGATGAGATACCATTTTTATCTCTCATCAACTCTTTTTCTGAATCTTTAAGTGACGCCGCTAGGCTGTCGAATTTTTTGCAAGGAAACTTCTTAACCCAGTTTTGATTCTTTGGTATAAAATTATACTCCTTGAATATGTCGTTCTATGAATATGTGTGAATGTACTCTGATTGTTTTACACTTAATATCCACTTATATTTGGTGTATTCATTTGTCACACATAATTATGTAATTGATTTATCCTTAATCCAAGGATACCGTCTTTGTATGGGACTTCATCTCAATCTCCTTTCATTGAGGAATATTTTGTTTTATACACAACCTTATTTTATATGGTATATAAACCCCTTTGACTTTTACATTTATCCAAAAGGAATCTTGTTTATGCGAAACGTTTTACTAATCGACAAAAGGGAATTTTTTTGTCGTATGTATGCGGCGACAACGAATTCTCCACCGCTATGACCACTATTTGAGTTTCGGCTTCCTCTATAAGCCATAACTTTTTTTAAGAAAAATAAATACCATGTTTTACTTTTATTTTATTTTGGTATTGAAAATGGTTTTCATAATGTTGTTATATCAATGTGTTGTATTGATATCTTGTGATTGTAAAGTGGAAATGTTATGTTCCTTTATGTATGTTTTTTGTTATACGATTATGTTATGGTTATTGGGAATTAGTATGAAGATGGGTGGTTTCGTGATAAAATAAGTACAGGTGAGCCCGATATATCTCTCCAATGCATTGGGTAACGCAAGGGAGTTAAACGTTGAGGTTTCACTGAAGAGATTTAGGGAATATACTGTGATGGGTATTCCAAATGTAACCAAGAGGGTTACTCCCTACGTAAGAATGTTATGAATGCCTCATGTTACCTTTATGTATTATGATTTCTATTATTTATTCTTGATTTTATGAGGTATGTTAAATTTCTTATGTTTTATGAGTAAAGTATGTTTTCATACATGGACTAATGTTTTCTTTTCAAACTTTTATATCCCTTACTGAGCTTTTTATGCTCATCCTATGTTTTTGAAATGTTTTTCCCAGGTCAGGGTAAAGGTGCATGATATGATGATATTGTCAAGGAAGTGTCAAGAAAGAATCCATGTTTTATTTTAAATATGTTTATGTTGATGGGAAAAAACGAATACTATCTTTTATGTAACCACTTTGTTTAAATGTGGAATGAAATTCATGATTAATGATCTAATTCTCTAAAAATCTAAACCGAAAAAGATCCTCAATGTGAATTATTAATTTAATTCAATATTAATTAAGGTTTAAGGCTAGTGCCTTATAGTTTGTATCAGAGGTCGGTATAGATAACATTAGAGGTTAGGGTATTCTCTAGGCATAAGTGACATTACCATAATGGTTAGGATTTCAGAAAGAGTCCTAGTTTTAGATATGGTTAATGAGTAAGTATATCTTAGTGTTTATCTTCCTCTTTAGTACATTAAGGTTTTGTTGATATACTGACACTAACATTTCTGTTTTTAGTGAATATATGGATCTAACAGGCACCAAAGTGACAATAGGTTTGAAGGAAACTGTGGTGGTTATCTAATTAAGAGACTAGATGAAATAGGGGATTCAATGAGGAATCTCATGGTTTTTCTAAACCAACTATCAAGGAGTCACGGTCAACCACTTGAACCTTGGTGATTTCTCTAATGCATCATGTATGAGATGACCAACTCGATGTGGATGTTCATGTAATAATTATAAAGTTAACCATTAGGGTTTATATGATCCTTACTTTTTATGTAATTATGGGTTACTCTATGATATGATGAAATATGAAAGGAATGAGATAAAATTGAAGATAAAATATGTTATGGTTATTTTTTAATATATTATCTTTTTTTGGGGAATGTTTTAAGAATTATATAGTTTTGGAAAAAGGACAACACACAGACTGTGTGACAGCCCGTTGCGTCGGACAAAGCTGCGGGAATCGAACCCAGAACCAAAGTGCGACTGGCATTTATCGCCTACCACTGGACTACGTGAAGTCCCTGGTTAGTTTGACTAATTCTTTTTAGTTAGATGATTTTAAGAATCATGAGTAAGTTTATTTTGGGTTATCTATGGAAATTATTAACCTATCATGGAGGATATTTTATTTGGATAATTACTTTTCAGTATGAGACGTTAAGAGAAACTAATGTTATTTGAAGATAAATGTTAATTTTGTACCTTGGAAGACTATGTGATTTAATACTTAAAATATTTGGGTTTCAATCTTAGTTTGGTTTATTTTGAATAATTTTATGGATAGATGTTTATTGAATGGTCTTTGTTGAACTTTGGGTATTGTTTGACAAATTTTGGAGATTAAGAATAGGGTGTTTTTATAAAGAATTATCCTTTTTGGGTACTATCTGATCTCATACTAACCTTTTTGGTTTTAGTTTTGGTTAAGGTCTAAATACATGGGATGTATATAGTTATAATTTTGGGAATAGGTGATTCTCTAGAAGTTGATTATATCTCTCTTAATGTGAACAAGTCATCCTATATACTCGTCTTTTGGAGAAAATATGAGTTCCTGTAAGAAATATAGTAAAAGTTGATATTCAACATGATAGGTAAGTATGTTTCCTTAAGATCAAAAATAAATTCATCAATGAAGAGTATCTTAAAACAAAAATGTTGCCTGTTAACTTTTCCTACTGGGGAATTGAATACCGTTTAACCCATCACAAGTTTTTAATTTTCTTATGGTTAACTTTCTCCTAGACATGTTTACTATCACTCTCCCACAGAACATGACCCTTTGTTTTTTCCTCCATATCCATTTCTTCCTACATGTAATCCTAGTATGGGTTAACTCGGGTGACCTTTGTACTTATCTTTCTTTATTTTAAAGTGTTTGTTTTACTGACTCTTGTTCCGATGTGGGATTTTCAATGAAGTTTCCAAGCCTAATTTTAAAATTGCGAGGACGCAATTCCCAAAAGGGGGGAAGGATATAACACCCCAGGTAAATAAAGAATGTTACATTTTCACATTTATCCATATTTGTGAATAAAATATTAATATAACTTTAAAGGGGATTCTATGCTCGATGGCGTACCCAATACGTAACAACGAGTTTCTTGGGAATCTTATGTTGCACTCTAATAATAAAATAATATTATTTTAAATTGTAGTTAACGCCTAGCCGTTGTAATTGAGAGAATTAACGGAACTAACAAAAAATGATTACATATGTTTTTCAAATATTTTTACATTTTACAATAAATGTTAGAGGATTAAAAGTGTGAATGAATCCAATTTTAAGCGTAAACATTCTAATATTCGTTAAAAGGTCAATTAACCGCCTTTTGATGATGAACCTCTTTTAAATAAACTTTTTGAAAATTTTATGTGTTATATTTGACAAAATAAAATACTTCTTTAGAATCGGGACATCAAAATTTACATTGTGTAAATTTTTGATATTTTTCCGATAAAGTTCATTTTTTAATGAATAGTGGAAAATGTTGTATTTTAATTCAAAAACACTTCTTAATATAATTTATTTATATGATTAGATTATTTTTTGAATTGGTTTTAAAGTGAAATTAGAATATATTTTTAACATTTAATCCAATAGTGGTAGTTGGAATTAATTTCATCTTGAAATTGGACTTAAACAAGTGTCAATCTTTTGATACTTATTGTTTCATAAAAACACGCTATTTGCTCTGGCAGTGGGAATTAATTATTAAATTAATTTATGTAACTTATATGTTTTTAATTTTTTAAAATAGACATCATTTTTGAATTCAGAATATAAAATATATCTTAGGGTGAATTTTTGGTATTTTTTTGAGAAACTTCAATTTTTGATGAATAGTGAAACCAATAAGTGGTACTTAAAAAACTGATTTTTCATTTAAATGAAATTTTACCACCTCTGTGTTTTGAATTTCAAAATTCCAAAATACATGGTTTTCATTAAGAAGTAAATTTTCGTTCAATGGGATTGAAATTTTTTTTGTGAATAGTAACTTTTAAGTTTTAATCGCGATTAAAGGTAATTAGTGTAGTTTAAGGTAAAAATAATGTTTTAATAATATGAAATGACTTAGACACATGTACTACCCTCATTGGATGAGTCATGACCGACCAATATAATCCATGGGTCAACTTGGGGACCCCACAGAGCCACATTGCTGGAAAAATGACATTAATACCTTTTTATTTAAAGTTAAAATTAAAATGTCACAAACATGTGTTGTTTTACTAAAACAATTATTAGATGAGGTTATAAAAGTCATATTTTTTACAATAAATATTCATTAGAAATATAAAAATATTTCATACATCATGATATTTGTTTTATAATTTTTCGATATTAAATAAATTAATTTATTTATGACCCCGTGATGATGCAGTGATTACCTCATAAATGAATTATTTAAATAAAATGAAAATATAGGGTGAAATCTAAGTTTTACACTTGTCACAAACCTATTGGATGGGTGGATTTCGAAACCTTATCACCTTATCCTTGAAATATATTCTTTTGGGACCTTTTAAATCATCAAACCATTTTTTAATAAAGTAGTTGTTTATAACTTTCCAAGAGTGACCCTCCTCTCCTCTTATAAAAGGCCCCCACCTCTACCACATTACACACACCACTAAAGCCTTCTCCTCGGCCAAACCATGCCCATTTCATCTCTCCACATCCCTCTCTTCATCATTTATGCCTCACTTTGGGCAGACTCATTTCCAAGGAAGCCTTTGAGCTCAAATCAAAGAGAGTTACCCGATTTAAAGGTAATGTCTTCCCTTGTGTTCTTTTGTTTTATTTTTCTTCTCCAAACCACTAAAATCTTATTATTATGTTTTTGTAACAACAGCAGTAGCATAAATATACTAGTATGTTGTTATAAGAAGGATTCAAGCTACAATTTCACACACCTCCGTCTAATGGTTAAAGAACATACTGTTTCTGTGGATGGAGAAATACTGCCTCACGAAACGATGATTGTTCAATATTATTTTAACACCTTCCAAAGTGGACATTAATATGTCTCTATATTTATATATAATATATAATATGTATATTATTTCCTTAATATTCTGTATTTTTCATTTATGTAATACCTTTATGGTTTCCATTATGGGTAACGTGATATCTTCATTTTAGGAAGTGCGGACTACCGCCCCCTCAAAGTGATTTGATTCGTTAATGCCACATGTGGGACATATAAAGGATGGAATTAATGGTATTACATATGATATACTACTGGAATTATAATATACTTTTATATCATTATTATTTAATTCCTTTTAATACCAAAAAAAAAGAAATGATAGTAGCGTTCATGCGTACGTACGGCTTATCATCACCATGAACGGTACATTTCGTTTCTTTTCTCCAAATGTTATGTAATATTATAAGTACATATATATAATGAATATATATGTAATATATTAAATCTAAATTATGGATATCATTCTGGAATTATAATATATATATCTCTCATTTTGGTTTAATTCCATTAATATGACAAAAAATGAAAGTAGTGTTCATGCGTATATACGACCTACCGTCTCCGTGAACAGTGCTTTTAATTTTTTATCTCCAAATGCTATGGAATAGTATAAAATGAATATATACTGGATATATATGATATTTAAAACATCAATAATATTATGGATATGATGTACCAATAACTACATGGAAAATTCTTTTCCAACAAGTTCGATTTTTACTCATGTACCAAACATTGACAAAAACGTCTGATATGAACTCACTTTATTAACCAATTAATATAAAATTATAATATGTGATATTAACTGAATAATAATCATTAAATTTGGTCCTTAAGAAATTATAAATTGACCAAATTTTATTATTCAGGAGACTAAAGAATGATCGAGTCATGTCGGACACGAGGTAAGGGTTCCTACCCCTCTCTTTCTTTTTAAGTACACTATTTTATGTCATTACTTTTAAGCTCATCTTTCTTATGATTGGGATGTTATTTTATATTACTACTACTGTACTTTTTATGTTCATATTTTGAGAGACCCTATTTTCTCTCATCAATCCATTTTGGATGTTTTGAGTGGTGCCGTTAGGTTGCCGAATTTTCGTAAGAGATCCAACCTCTCTCTTTATTTTTAAGTACTCTCTTTTATGTCATTTCTTTTAAACTCATATTTATTATGTTTGGGGATGTTCTTTTATATTCCTCATACTGAAATTTTTATGTTAATATTATGATAGACCCTATTTTATCTCATCAATCCATTTATTTGGAAGTTTTAAGTGGCGTCGTTAGGCTGCCGAGTTTTCGTAAGGGATTTTTCATCTCACTTTAATTCCCATGAGATTTACGATATATTTTCCACCATTTTCTTTTAGTGGTATAGGTACGTCCCATTATTCTACTCTTTGTGTAATATAATTTCGTTTATGAGTATTTACATCAATGTTGTATTGTCCTTCTTTCATGGGGTGTATGTTTGGAAAGATACCCATGTCGGTAAGGTAACCTTTCACCCTCCTCTTTTTAAAAGACTTCTATTGTTATGTATTTTAATTCACAAAATATTATGTTTGGATATGTTCTTCTATATCCTTATTGATGTAAATTTTATGTCCAAGTGATGAGATACCCTTTTTATCTCTAATCAACTCTTTTTCTGAATTTTGAAGCGATGTCGTTAGGCTGTCGAAGTTTTGTCAAGGAAACTTCTTAACCCAATTTTGATTCATTGGGATAAACTTGTACTCTTTGAATATGTCATTCTATGAATATGTGTGAATGTCCTCAAATTGTTTTACCCTTAATATCCAATTATATTTGGTTTATTCTTTTGTCACACATAATTATGTAATTGATTTATCCTTAATCCAAGGATACCGTCTTTGTATGGGACTTCGTCTCAATCTCCTTTCATTGAGGCATATTTTTTTTATACACAACCTTATTTTTTACGGTGTATAAACCCCTTTGAATTTTACGTTTATCCAAAAGGAATTGTTTTTATACGAATCATTTTACTAATTGACAAAAGGGAATGTTTTTATCGTACATATGCGGCGACAACGACTTCTCCGCCACCGTGACCACTATTTGAGTTTCGACTTCCTCTACAAGCCATACCATTTTTTAAAGAAAAATAAATACCATGTTTTTATTTTCTTTTATTTAGGTATTGAAAATGGTTTTCATAATGTTGTGATATCAGTGTGTTGTATTGATATCTTGTGATTGAAAATTGGAAATGTTATGTTTGCTTTATGCATGTTTTATGTGATACGATTATGTTATGTTTCTTGGGCATTATTATGAAGACGGGTGGTTTCGTGATAAACTAAGGGCGGGTGAGCCCGATATAGCTCTCCAATGCATTGGGTAACGTGATGGAGTTAAACGTTGAGTTTTCTTCGAAGAGATTTAGGGAATATACTGTGATGGGTATTCCAAATGTAACCAAGAGGGTTACTCCCTACGTAAGAATGTTATGAATGCCTCTCAAGTTACCTTTATGTCATGTGATTTCTATGATTTATTCATGATTTGATGAGGTATGTTAAAATGCTTATGTTTTATGAGTAAAGTATGTTTTGATACATGGACTAATGTTTTCTTTTCATACTTTTATATCCCTTGCTGAGCTTTTTATGCTCATCCCATGTTTTTGAAAAAAAATTCAGAGGTCAAGGGAAAGGTGCATGATATGATAATAATATCAAGGAAGTGTCAAAAATGAATCCATGTTTTATTTTAAATATGTTTTCGTTGATGGGAAAAAACGAATACTATCTTTTATGTAACCACATTGTTTAAATGAGGAATGTAATTCAAGATTTATGATCTAATTCTCTAAAACTCTAAACCTGAAAAGATCCTCAATGTGAATAATTCATTTAATTGAATATTAAGTATGGTTTAAGGCTGGGGCCTTATAGAAAATCTTTATTCCAGTAAATCATGACACACATGAAACTAACAAAATGAAAAGTTGACATTATAGTTCTAGTGAAGTAGACAAAGCACTGTCAAGAATAGAAAATTGTTGATATCAATTCTACATCAGGTATGAGGATTGATCAGAAAAATAATGTATTAATGGTTGAAGTTATACCATAAGATCCTACTTTGATGTTAAATATTGACGTGGGTACAAATCATGAGAAAAATAATCATAGATCTGAAGGGAGAACCATTTGTGTGGTTTTTACTCACATAAATCCACCAGTTGTTCAATGCTATTGTTTTGGAATATCAGGACACTCACAAAATGTATGTTCTAAAAAAAAGTGGTATCAAATGGAATAAGACCTACATTGGTACCGATACATGGCTTATTATTTAAAGAAATCATATTAAGGATACTTTTTTAGGTGTAAGGGATTTGGATACATGGAAAGTTATTGTTCATCAACAATGTAGCAGAATGTGGCGAAGTAGACTGAATTTTATCACTAGAAGTAGTGAAATGTAACATAAATTCAGATAAAAATATAAAATCCACTTTCAACTCTATAATATGAAGCTGGTCTATCCTAAACTGAGGAAGATAATGTTCATCAATCAATATCTAGTATTCATTAAGGAACATTGATAAAAAAAATAAGAGAGATATACATGCACAGGTGGCTACGATTGAATTGAAAACATCAGATAATATTATAATATGTATAAATGATAGTGGTTTCACATCCCATATTATAGATAATAATTATCTCATGATAAGAATTTGATACGATAAGGAATGTATCATAACGTTTTATAATAAAGAAGGCCTGAAAATTGATGGATCAAGAAAATCCATGTTTGGGAGAAGATACATGAGACGTGGTGATGTTCCTGTTATCAATGGAACCAGTCACAATTTCCACAATTTTAGTCCACTAAGTTTCTCAAGACATGCCACTCCCTTTTCCATGAAATTATGTATCATCAATGAAAATGAGAACATGGTTTTTTTAAATGTAATTCATTTGAATGGAAATATATAACTTGTAAGTGGAGAATATGAGATTTACTTTCTGTCCACGGATAGAGAAAAAATGTTATGGAAAAAAATCTTGTTCACTATAGCCAACCATCCTTGGAATATCTGGTGAAATGAAATGTTTCTCTAAAAATTATGAGTTATCAATTGATCATACTCATACATGTGATTCTTGTCAACAAGGTATGATTATTTGAAATACATATAAAGAAAAATGAAAATGTCAAAAAGAGTGCTTTAGTTTGTGCAAATTGGTGTGTGCGGACCTATTTCCCCATGATATATTTATTGGAGGAAATATTTTGTTATTTTCAATGATTATTTTAGAAGGATGGAATGAGTATTTGTCATTTCCTAGAAGATCAATGTGTTCAGTTCCATAAATAGTTTTAGATGAAATCTAAATGGATGCTTGAAAAAAAGTTTTTTATGTTCTTTATGGATAATTTTACATATTTCATAATCATCCAAGTGAAATTTTCTCTACAGAAACGTGGGAAAAGGAATCATGATTCCAAATTTTGTGCTCATAAAAATTTGGTGGTTGAGAGGAGAAGTCGAATCATCAACTACCTTGGAAGAACAATGCTTATCAAAAAAGGACATGTGAGAGAAATTTTTTAAAGAATCTATTAGAACATCGGTCTACATATATAATAGGCCTCTGTTTTGTTTGAACTAATTAAAGAATTCATATGAGAAGTGGTATGGAAATAACACAATACTAATTAACTTTTGTATTGTTAAAAGTATGTGTTTCATTATCAATGTAGAGAATCACTGGAGGTTTGAATGTCTTAGAGATTTAGGGTTATTTGTTGGATACTCAATGAAAATCAAAGAATATGATTTTTTCAATGAAAATATTGGAATGATAGTAGAAACATATTATTTAACTATAGTAGAGAATGATATAAAACATCTTCAAATACATGATTAGACTTAGGGGGATAGTGATGAAATTATAGGTGGATCGGGTAACTTTCCAGTTCCATATTTGTATTCATAAGAAGACTCAGACGTTGAGTAGGATGAGAATAGATAAATTTCTTTATATAGGCCATTGAAAAGAGCATAATATGATAGAAAAAACATAATTGGTCATTATATAGTGCTAGTATTGATAACAATGATGAAGAATCTACATCAAGCATTGTACATATCATGGACAGAGCCAAACTGTTTTGATGAAGCAGATATAGATGAGAAGTGGGATCAGACCATGAATGAAGAGCTAGAAAAAATTGAGAAGGATCATACGTGGGGGGTGTTTTTGAAGCCAAAATATATTAATTCTATTAGGACTAAATGGGTCTTTCACAATAATATAAATAAAGACGATGAAATGATTAGAAAAAAAATCACAACTGATGTGCCAAGGGTACTCCAAAATAGTGGTTATTAATATTGATGAGACATTTTCAGATGTGGCATGTATATAGATGATCATATTATTCTTGTACATTGTAGGGAAATGTTGGTTCAAAAATTTCTAGATGGAAATCAAATCAGTATTGATAAGTGTGGTTCACAAAGAAGTGTTCATTTATAAGCTAAATGGTTTCCCTTTCATGAAAATGTGAAAAAGTGTGTCAGCTGATGAATTAAATATATGTGTTGAAGAATGAACTAAGAGAATGGTGTTTATTTCTTGGTCAGTTTGGGAAGAAGCTCTGTTTTCATCATGGTGGAGTTTACTACAATAACTAATTCAACAATTGTATTAATCAAAATATGATGATGTTGTTATATGTTGATGACATACTCTTCATTGGATCAGAGGAAGCATAGTGTAGTCAGCTCATTGAATTTGTTAAAATTTTGTTTGAAATAGTAATATTGGGAAAACTGACAATCTTTCTTGGTTTAAAATTAACACAAAGAATGAATTTAAGATTAAATTCTCAGAATAAATATTCTAAAGTGTTCTTTATAATATTTGAATTGGATATTTCTGAGGCGATCATGACTCTTGTGGATACATGGATGAAACTATCATGGGATGATTAAGGTAAAGCAGTTAATGTTATAGATTTTAGGAAAATCCTATGTAGTCTATAGTAATTGATAGCAACATGACAAGATATTGTTTTTCCCACATTCCCTGTAGGGTGGTTTCACAGTAATCCCATGGGAATCATCTTGTTTTCATGAAAAATAATACTTCATTATATAATTGGTATGGATGATTTTGGTTGGATCAGTTAATGACATAAAATCAACATATGATGGTTCGTTTTGCCTTGTAAGATTGTGTATTTCATGGATATTAATGAAACCATATTTCGTTTCGATGATCACCACTGGACATGAAAATATTGCAGCAACTCAATAATAAATGGTTTTATTGTTGACGAAACACAGTTTCATGATATGGGAGTTGAAGTGAAATACATGATCATAATCAATTTGGTAATTTAAGTGTTATAATTTATAGAAAAAATCAAGTCCATCACTAAAGGAAAACTACTTTGAAATCAAGTATCGTTTTATTTACTAGAAGGTAGATCATGTTCTGTTGAAGTTTTATAATGTGTCTAAAGAACTAAAAGTTTCAGACATTGTGTTAAAGGACATACCCAAAGATGTGTTTGAAAGGAATCTAATGGATCTTGGAGTTCAATAGAATCCCAACAGTTAAAAAAATATGGATGTTGGACCCCCTCTCCAAATGTATGGTTCATTTTTACATAACTATATTGATATGTCTTCTTTACCCAATCCCAGACCTAAAAGGGGTGATCTTCTGGTTCGTTGACAAAGTGGGATAAATTTTGGATGTCAAAAGGTAGAAAATATCTTAGTCATGATAGGGGATAAGGTGATAAGTTGATTAGAGGGAAATGAGTATTTTTATGTCTAATGATTCCAAAGGTGATTGGTTAATGTATTTATATAATGATAGATAGAGTGTGTGATGAATGATGTTGAGAGTTTTTGGAATGAAGTGATTCCCAGATGAAACTTTCATAATAATTTTATTTCCCACACTTAGAATGTCTCATGTGGTCTTATATTATGTGTGAAATAAATAATTGATTGGTATATGAATCACAATAATAGAATATTGATATATATGGAATAATATTTCATGATGTATCAAAATATGAATAGTTCTCAACAAACCCAAATGGGGATATTGTTGGACCAGAATCCCCCAAGGTAACATTGTAGTATTTTTGGGTTGTTTGTGTTTTTTGACAAAGAGGGTTTCCATTTGTAATTTGTAAAATATGGAGAGATTTTTAACACAATATGTTGAAAAATATCCAAGATAGACAAATATATTCCCAGAAAGTGGTATAAAAACATGTGTACACAGGGTGACATCGTTTCCCATTGTTTTCCAAATTTTTTGGATCTAAAATTTGGACGAAGGCTAGTATTGTGAAAATTGTATTTCCATAAAGGCATTATGAAAATATGTAAAAGTAACGTGTTTTGAGAATATGGGAATCTCCAAAGTTTTTTAACGAAGGCATGAAGATTCTGATGCAGAGCTCTGTGAGTATGATGAGCATCGCGAATGACAAAGGTGATTAGATTTGTAATTATAGTATTATGGTGGCGTGAAGTGTTTAATAGGGATAACTGTGATTAAGACGAGCATCCAAAAGGTGTATTTTCTTGGATAATAACAAAATATAAAGCATATTAAAGGAAAAGAGGGAGCTTTGGGGAATTATGAGGATGTGGGTGAAAGGTTATAGAAATGTTTGTAATGCTTATAAATAGGCCTCTACCCCCTACAAAAAAACAGTGAGAATTAAATATGATCATAAGGCTCTGAAAACATGAAAATGGTTTGCGAATGTGGTTCGTGATGTTTTTCCATGAGAATAGGTTCATGAAGGCTATAAAATCCAACTGAATGTTCTAAGCATCATGAAAGTAATTTAACTAATGAAGGCTAAGTAATCTCTGTTAATGAAAAGACCATTTTGGTTATTGAATGAGCTCTGAGAAAGGAGAGAACATCAAAAAGGCTATTTGAGTTTTGTCAAAGAAGAAGATCATGAAGGTTGTGAGCATCGTTATGTGTTATCAGAAGCAATTTCCTAGTAATTCAATGGTAAAGTGGAATTCATTAGTCGATAAATGTAGGGAATCAATATATCAACTATCAATAGCTGAGAATCGATTCATTATAGATTATTAAGGGACATAAAAGTCCAAAAAATTTGTTTTAATTCATTTTAATTGTAGTGAGAAAGGGAAGGAGAAGATGGTGATCATTTCCAATAGTAGTGATCCAGAGAGAAATTCATTGGGAGGGACCCTTGTGAATGTAGTGAGTAGACCCTAAATCCTATAATGGTAGGGAGCCTAGGTATAGAGGAGATCTTTCCCAAACGACCATTCTTGGTGGTGAGCCTTAGTGGATTTGGTACAACCTTCACATTCTCATTGTATTCTCATTGGATATAACCTAGTGAAGGTGAACCATGTGATAATTTTTCTGTCTTGTGCATGATTTAATTTACACTCATACATTGCTATAGGAAACATATTGAAAATTATCTTTTTTAATGAATAAACAGATATAAAGGAGTAGTAGTTTGAATTTTTCATACCCGTATTCTCCCCCACCCCTCACTGGGCATTTAATGTAGTTGGGATAAAATTTATGAAATATTGTATACTTTACATAATAAAAATAGAAAAAAAAATTAAAAAAATCATTATTTTCTCTAAAATAGTCAAAGAAATATTTTGTTTCTAATATATAGTTATGAAATAGTAAAATTAAATTGAATCAAGAAAATTAGTCAAAAATAATTAAAAGGAGGTTTAGGTTTAAGGGATAATTTAATCCATTATTCGTGATGAAATAGCATAAGGAAACTAATAACCACTCATATGTGATTAAACATAAAAAAAATTCAAAACAATTACGAGAAAAAATATGCATACATTCAACTGTGAGAAGGGTCATTAATCTCTAGGAAACATTCACATGATTAGGATAGTATCTCATTATTTAGTAGCTCACATGTTTCTTAGTAGAAGGGGTGATTGATCCTAAATGTGTTAGGGGTTTTGATCATGATATGATATAATGGATTATATAATTTCATGAAATTGTATAACCTCTAATACATGATTTTTTTCTTTGGAATCAACTAAAATTTTATCCCTAGTTGGAAGGAAATGTGTCGACTTGGTAAATAGGCCATCATTACCCTAAAATTCATTAGGAAGCATGGTCATGATGTATTTTGATATTTCATTCCACTTCCACTAAAAATCCATAAAAGGATACAATAAAATTTATATTAACATGGGTTTATCATAAACCCTCTTATAAGAAATACATATCACCATAAACTGATCAAAAAACATATATAACATTACCACAAGTATTTATTTTTTAAATAATGATACATATTTCCAAATCTAGGTCGTTCAAATTATCTTGAAAAATAAATTTATTTCCACAAATTCGTATACAACAACTTTAGAACAAATAGTTATCCTTGTAATCAAACTCAATTTCATGAATCCCCAAAAAATGATATAGGACATCATCTTAAACAATATTGTCATGTCATACCTCCATTGTTATATCACTTGATATAAAATCAACCACTATTTCGACTAGGGATGAAAAAACTGATATCTTGAAAAATACTCCAAAAAATTCATTTGATCTATACCAAGATGTAATATTTTTGTTCTGTGGATTTCAATTGTACATTCTCAATACCAGGTGATAAGTTTCGATATATACGAGATACGTAAAAAAAATTATGATTTGTTGAAAAAGATATTAATTCAACCTAGTATGTCATCATGATGATTACTAGTTTTATTCCATAATAAGGAAATTTTTAGTTTGAGTATTTTCATTGGTTATCTAT
Organism: Viscum album; assembly: GCA_963277665.1. Lineage (NCBI taxonomy): Eukaryota > Viridiplantae > Streptophyta > Magnoliopsida > Santalales > Viscaceae > Viscum > Viscum album. Next base: position 1,042,167,786 of record OY728164.1, on the reverse strand, counting down.
TACTAAACCATGTAACGATGAAAAAACAGTATCCTATATAAAGGATCTATGATCAATTTGACTAGGAAATTGGAGTAAGATGATACAACAAGATATATAAATAATTAGGATATCATTATTTATGGATTTGGGGTTATGATATCCTAAATATAATATTCTGATATATAAATTTATATTGAAATTTGTAGTATTTCTTATTGTTATTTAGACTGATGAGCACTCTACTGGTAGTTATGAGATTAATGAATATGATATTATTTAAATATCATGATTATTTTTTCATCATCTTAATCAGTGTTATCCTTATATGTTTTTTTAAATATGACCAATTTTTTAACTTAAAATATTTCTTATAATTATTTTATGATCATGAGGTATGAAAAAAATCAACATATTTCTTTTAGTAGTGAGAGGTTCACCTTTTTTGTTACATTGACTCTGAGAGTTGTATTGTCATGGATTTAGTGAAGATCGAGATATTCATATCATGGGGATAACTAAAAAAATTATAATTATAAATATTTCTTATAATGGATAGTTATTAGAAAAGGTTTGTCTCTAAATTATCCAATATTACTTCTATTTAATTCACATTGTGGAAGAAGTGATGGAATTTTTTTTCGCAGAGTAGTACGATCCAAATTTGTATAGCTCATTGTAATGGTTGACCAATACATAGATTATATAGTTACTAGGGTATTGTGTTCCTTATGAGTTGTATTTCGATGCCTTATATAAGGGTTTCAATTGTTTCTTAATGTATGAGACACATGTTATCACCTATTGATCTAGAAAATCACACCGTTTTGAGGGTAATTATGTTTCCCATGACTTGGACATACAATTTTTTTACCCTAAATTTTTGGATAAATTATGTACAAAGTAATAATTTAATAGTCTTCATGAAATATAATATCTTATAATATATATTTTCCTGAATATAATATATCCTGATATAGAGGATGTGGAATAAGTATTGTTAGTACTAAGACTTTGAAACCACCTATAACCATATAAAGGATAATATGATGGACAATTATTTGATATAGTATAAGAAATATTGACCATTAATCATTCCTATATCTAGTTATAAATTTTATAATGACACTATAATGTCTCACTAACCATTGGACTCCCTTGAAACATCTTTATATTAGGATAACTCCAAGAAACAGCTGCCAGATTACCCTTTATTAGGGTATATGTGATAATAAAGTCATACATCTAGAGAATCTTGATCCAAAAACCCTACCCAATTATTATGTATCCATAATAATAGATATAACATAATATATTATGTTATATGAATAAAATAAAACTATCACGTAGAAATTTATTTGTCCAGAATGTTTTTCCAAAAACAATTACCGCTAACCATATGTTATGGATTCATACTTATACATTAAAGGGTTTAACTTTGTTTACTTATGTGATACATGTGTGTCATAATACGTCAATATATAACCTATAACCTAATGTGAGTAATTAAAAGAACCCACATTAGGAATCCATTCCTCTAGTAAACATATAATTATATCATTTCCCAACTATTCCGTTATACACTATAACAGAACACATAGTGATTAATCCAAAATTAAGTATGGTACTTTTTTATCAAAGTCAATTAAGGAGAGAAATTATGATTTATTTTAGATAAAAACCTCAAAAAATAGATTTAAATTCAATATTAATGATAAAATTGTTTTTAATTCACATATGAAGGGTTAGAATTTTATTTGGCAATAGTGGTATGAGTCAAATTTAAAATTTTTAAAGTAATGTTTGTCCAATGCACTAATTTAACACTTACTAGAATAATAGGTTCCTTATGAAGTGTGTTGTGATATATCTCATCAGGTTCATGGGATTTTAATGATTTAATAGGTAAAATTTATCACCTATATTACTAGAAAATTATTATCATATTAGTGAAACTATATTATTCATGACATTGAGCTAGAAAAAATGTTTTTACCCTAATGTTTGGAATGAATTGCTTTCAATATGAGAGTATTATACTACTTATATAATAAAATATCATATAATATGACTTTTCTAGAGATAAATGATCTAGAGGATGATGAATTGGATCAATTACCATTAGAACTATGACTTTTGAGACCAGTTGTACCTCTAATAATTGGTTTGATGGTGGGTAATTCTTTTAATTTGAATAATAAATCTCACCATGTAACCAACTCTAAATTTTGATATAAAATTTATATGTAATATATCATCTTAATCTAATCACTATCCTCATAAAAAACATTGTTATATAGCTTAAGACAAATAATATTTATCACTACATGTCCCTTCATTAGGATCATTTTCTTCTAGAAGTCATAGATCCATAGATACTTAATCCAAAAAAACATACATACATTCATCTAGGTATGGGAAATATATATCTAATTATTTAATATATTCTAAAAATACTATAAAATTATCACTAACAAAATAATTCATCCAAAAATTCATGTAAAACCCATTATCGATAACTATAGGTAATGAGTGTCGTAATTACACACATAAGTGTGCAACTATATAGACATGTAGATGATAAACACTCTCTCTATTGAAAATACACAACAAAAAACCAAATTTTATGAATCACAAAACACATCATAATGAACCCCTTACCCAGATAAGCATAAAATTTATTCATCGATGAGTCATTATTTTGGACACTAGAAATTTGAACTATTGTTTTCTAGCCAAATTAAATTTTGAACCATATTTATAAAATTAGATAAAGGGGTACCAGTATAAAAAAAATTAAGATATATTCATCTAGTAATATTTTTCTAATATAATATTATACTAAACCTTATAAATTACAATGTAGCTTTCCACACAGTGAATATGCCTTATCATTTTATGAATCTATAGTGATATGACTCTCCATGGTAATGCAACTGAGAATGTGAACATCTCAAAAACCAAAAGAGAAACTTTTATAAACCTTCCTTATAGTTTATGCTAATGAAGTAATGTGATTATAATTTTCTTATTATTATCAATGTTATACAATTATTTCATTGATATATATTATGAAAAATTGGTCAAAGAGTATCTAGAATTTATGATCCATCAATATCATACATACTTATAAAGAATTAATTAAACAATGATATTAAAGAATTCTAAAAATGTCTATATAATCATCCAAGATTTTTATTTTTAATAACCTAATTCTAAATTAGTAGCTGATGATATCCAAATCACAATTTATTTTGAGAAATAGATGATAACCATATATTAATGAATGATATAATTGACATTTGGTTGAGGATAGTGATTCTAAATTTTTACCTATCTTAATAAATGATAATAAATAAAAATCCTCAAGCAACCACATTCCAGTTTCTAGAATGAGGAAAAATTACCCCACGGTGAGACACTATGTCAAGTGAATCCCTTCTTTAACAAATCAATGATCTGGATTCTCAGTTTATGATGCTCAAATGATGTTATCTTGTATGTGGATAGATAGATTTATTTTATACCTATATTAAAATCTATATTAAACTCTACATTATGATTTGGAGGTATACATGTCATTTATTTTTGTTGTCACGATATGTCAAGTAAAAAAATTATAAACACTACTGCAAAACAATTTGGTTTCCTTAGTTTATAACATTGAAAATAAGATCTAAAACCATGGAAATTTCTTTTTACTGGGTTTTTGTTGAATGTGGTCATAACTATCAAGAAAAAAGGTCTACTATAATAGTTTTATCTGTAACACCCTAAGCATCCATGGTACACTTCCCTTTGAATAATACAGTAGCGTGTTTTGTACGCCACTTCGAGTTCTAACACACTACACAATCAATCAAACTAGCTGTTATGAATATTAATACCTACTTTTTGAAATTTTATAGATTCTATCATTCAAAATTAACTTCATTTTTTTATTTTTAATATCGATTTTAACCTACGGTGAATTTTTTGTATTTTTCTGAAAACATTCAATTTTTCATGAATAGTGAAAAAACACTGAGATATAGTTTAAAAATAAATTTTTTTTAAGTAATTATTTATTTTATATAAATTTAATTAAGGTCAAAATAGATACATAATACCTATATATGTTCAATTTAATTCATTGGATTTAGTTTAAAATAATTTTAGATATATAAATATTTTTTTTAACTTCCACCGTCTTTTACCCACCTCCTAAGAGAATTTGAAAATTCCGATAAAACTTAATGTTACGGCTTTTGTGAGTGGAATTTTGAAAATCAGAGAGACACGGTTAATATCAATGAGAAAATGTGGTTCAATAAGATGAAAATAATTTTTTACGAATAGTAACTTTTTACTTTTATTTACCACGGTTAAAAGTAAATAGGGTAATTAAGGGTAAAAATGATATTAATATTACCCTAAAACAAGTCCTAATTCTATTGGAAAAGTGTATATAGAAAAAACAGCTACCCTAGGATTAAAATATTATCATTTAGGTCCACCTGGATTATATTAGGACATTTATTATTATTTAATTCAAAAAAGAGTTCAAAGAGTTAAAATTAATGTTTAATAACTAAACAATTTTAATATAGGGTTATACATAGGATAAATTTGATTAAAAACATTATTTAGAAAGATAAAAAGATTTCCTACTTAATGATATTTTATTTAAAATTATTAGACATTAAATAATTTAATTTATTTATGAAACAATGGTGATGCAGTAATTACCAAATTACTGAAAAATTAAAATAATTGATATTATAAATATAAAAATAAATGTAATTTCAGACTTTAATGAATTAAATTAATTTTCTAGGATAATATGAAATTTTAATATTGGTTATATGAATTTGTTTCGAAGTAGAAATGCTGTTATAAATTTATCAAAAACAAAATACCAAATAGTGTCAAAATTGACATAATAGTGTTTGTAAAACAAATATTATATTATTAATTGATATTCAGTTCCTAAAAATCTAAGGTTCTTCCAGGAGACTTAAATAATGGTAGGTGTATTATTAATGGACCACTTGGGGGTCTCTTGGATGTATATAGTATGTTTATTAATTATATAATATAAAAATACAAAGTGACAAGGTAAAAGTCAATCTAATTAACTAATAGTTACTACTAAAGGATAAGGTTAATATAATGACCCAAACTATCTAAAATCTATTGGTTGAAATTATTTCTACCCATCACCACCTTATACTTTGAATAATCTACTTTTAATCCATTATCAACCGAAGATGAATTTTTTATAAATTAATACTTTATGTTTTTTTAAAGAGCCCGACCTCCCCCTTATAAAAGGACAGCACTTCTAACCAATTCTTCACACCTTCATATCCTCTTGGTTCGGAAAAACTCTTCCCAAATATTCTCTCAACATTCCTCACTTCAACTTAGAGGCCTTAGTTTTATCATAAATCCAACCTAAGGATCCCTTTTGATCAAATCAAATGGATGTACCTAAAGAAGAGGTAATATTTTCACCACCCTCTTTCAAGTTCCTTTCTTCTTCAACTTCTTATTTCATTATTATTTCAATTATAAAATAATAACACCAGTACCTCCTATATATTTTGATGTTATTATAAATATGTTACAACCATAATCAGTATTCTACCCATTCTTTGAATGACATGTCACCATACTTGTGTATGTACGACTTACCGTCTCCACGTTGTGGTTTAATTGTTATTCAATACATTATTATTTGGATGGGTATGATACTGAAGTATAATTAATATAAATAATAAATAATAAATGATAATGATTCTGTATATATGATATATCATCCAATTATATATTATTTTAATATCAAAAGGATGATATTTTCGCTCATGCGTAAGTACAGACTACCATCTCCACGAACACGATGAGATTCATTCCCCATCATATCCATTAAAGATTAACTTTAATTTGATGATTAAAAATAATGTTTAAATATTTAATATCATTCTGAACATAAATAAGATACAACCTATCAATAAAAAACATGGCTTATGTAACAAAACATATAAAATAAAATGAGTAAGTTAACACTTGAATTGATGATAATACTTAGATATTAATAAAAAAGCAATGTTAAAAGATAATATATGATATCATATTAACATATATGATTCTTGTATAATTTAATAGCAATTATTTCACCATTATACAGAAGTTTAACCTACCCTCAACCTAGGAAAATTACAAGGTTAGGGGTTTTCATCTCACTCCTTATTCCCATGAGATTCATACCATATTCCCACTATTAACTTTTGTGTGGTGTAAGTAATGCCCATAATTGTATTCATTGTGTAATACAGTTTAATTTCTGTGTATTTACATATCCATTGTATGATACCTCTTTCATGTGGTGTATGTTTCGTAAGTTACCAATTTTGTAAGGGTTTATTTTGCAATCTCTTCATTATCCGAGGTTGTTTATACGTAATTATCTACTAAGACCTCATTATCATCCACATCCATGTTTCATAAAAATGTATTTCAAAACATTCTTACTATTTTACAGAATATGGGTTAAAGTCATTTATACCCTTGTTTGACTATTTATATGAAGTTTATAAAGTAATCTTTCTGTCATTTTCCAAAAAAGGTCCTTTTTAACCATTTCGACAAAATTAAGGTAAGAATGTCTTTTTAACTTTTACTGTGGGTGCGGATATTTTCTACCGTTATAAAATTGTTGAAACTTTCCTCACAAGATTAAAATAATATTTTTAAATTAAATGTTTTATTTTATAATTATGTGACTTTTAAATGATTTCAAAAAAGAGATATATCTCAAAAATAATTTTGATTTCATCTATGTCAACATCCTTTGATGGATTTTAAGTTTATTTCAAGTTTATTTATCATGATACAAAACATCAATATTGTATTGATGGTTTTGTGATATGATTGACTGTGGATGTGTTATTTTTATACCATTCATGGTTTATAGATAAAGTTTTGACATTTCGTATGCTAGTTTTAAAACGAATGTTTATGTTATGTTTAAACATGTTCATATGAGGAATGTATTGGACTTAATAAGTGACGGGTAGAGCCTGTTATAGATCCTTGATGCATCGGTAGGTCTCACGAGCCAAACTATTGTCTTGGCATGAGGCCTTGACAAAATCTTATTTGTAGTCTTGGAATGATACCTTGACTATGTGGTTATGATAGTCTGGCATTATGCATTCCTTCATTATGAAAGTGGTTATTGATATTGCATTGATTATTAGACAAGTAGAATATCCATGTGAATAAGAAAATGGAATTATTTCATTTTATCTTTGCCATATTATGTCTAAAATCATGTTTAAAAGGCTTTTGTTTTATTTATACATTTCTTTAAATGTTTATGTTTATTTATGAATGTTTCCGCTATATTTTTATCCTTACTGAGCATCTGAGCCCACCCCTTTCAATGTTTTAATTTTTTCCCAGAATGTGAAGATGTAATTTATGAATGGCCTGCAAGGAATGTATGAGGGGATATGAAGAAAAGATATTGTTGTAGTTCTTTTCACTTAATGATGTAATTAAAGACTTATGAATATATCTAGTGATTCCAAGGCTACTAAACTAGTCGGTCTTTCGAGACGTGATCTTTTGTGATCATACCAATGTTATGTAATAATGCACCGACTCTAGGTAACTGGGGTCGGGGCATTACAGTTGGTGTCAAAGGGAAGTTTTGTACAAACCTTGGAAGCTATATTTAGATAAACTCTGATTTGAGCACATATAGCTATGATGGAATTTGAGGATTAGTATAGAAAAACTTCCTATAATTTTGGTATTATAGAGATTTTGTGAGTTTTCTAAGCAATACATCCCTGTCTAGATATGAGCATATAGAGGCGGCACTGGCACAGATGTACCAGGGGGTAAAACCTGAAAACACCACTTTGAGCTAGACTCGAACGGGAACTGGTGCACGACAACGGGCCTTGCCGCACTCTTGGTTTCGACACTTTTGGGGGTTATGCTTAGGATAATGCTAATTTTCATTAAAAACAATTATGACGGGATTATGAGTATATAACTCCTCAAAGAAAACATTTTTTTATGATTATGGATTATATCCATAAATAGTTCAATTTATGATAAGTTTTTTACAAGTTGGATCTATGTATTGTGATTCTTAAACTGATCTAGTTTATGCCATAGTTTAAAAATGGAACCTAGTGGAAGGAATGGAAACTATATCAATGCATTCACTCCATGTACGGATTTCCCTCCTGCCTAAGATAATTATTGTGGAGCTGGTGATGCAATTGGTGATGATCAGCAAATCACCATACTCGGACAACTAACTCAGGTTATGAATAATAACCGTACCGTATGGAGCACATTGATCCACAGCGTGGAGGATCAACATTAGATTGCTTCATAAGACAGAAACCATCGACATTTAATGGGAGTACAACACCATTAGTAGCTGAGCAATGGATAATTTCCCTAGAGAAAATATTTCAGGCTTTGTGGATTAGTGAAAGGGAAAAAGTTTTCATTGCAGTTTATCGCCTCGCTGGAGATGCTGATCAATGGTGGTCATTGATACAAAACACGAAGGAATACGATCAAGTATCAAATATAGAATGGAGGGAGTTAAATGAGCTTCTCTTAGAAAAATATGTTCCTCATGACCATCGATCAGATATGGAAAGAAAATTTCTGAGTCTAAAACAAAAGGAGGATGGGAATGTCACAAAGTATGAGGTTAACTTTACGAGGATAGCAAGGTATGCTGGAGATTATATATGTAGCCCAAGAAATAAGATTGAACATTTCTTTGAAGGGATAAAGCCATTTCTTCATCGAGCATTAGTCTCACATTCCTTCTCGTCATATGAAGATATTGTCTCATGTGCTATCAAGATAGAAACGGAATTCTCTAAGTCTTATGACTTTAAAGAAAAGCAAGAGAAGAAGAGATCTGCTGATCAATATGGAAATAGAAATAAGGGGAAGACGGGAAAAGTAGAATATCCATCATGTAGTAAATGTATAAAGAAACACCCTGGTACTTTCTTAAAAGGAATGGCAGTCTGTTACAAGTATGGTGAAAATGCCACCAAGCTCATGATTGCAAGGGGAAGAAGGAAGCTATTGATTTTCAATGCTACAACTTCAGGGAGATGGGACATTATTCAAATGAATTTCATAAGTGTCAGGGGAACTTACCTTAGTAATGGCCAAGGGATCAAGTCCAATCTTATGCTATTACTACTGCTGAGGTATATGCTCCAAAAGATGTGGTGTTAGGTAATTTAATGGTTTCCTTTAGTTTAGAAAATTCATTATTTGATTACAGATCATCGCATTGTTTCATATCATCCTTGTTTTCTAAGAAAATTAGATATTTCCAATTTGATTTAAAAAGGGATTTGTCTGTCAAAAAACCAAAGGTAAGTATCATTGCTACAAAGTTATGTGAATCGGTTCCCATTAGAGCACAAAAATGTTCTTTATCTGTTGATCTCATCGTCATACCTATGACTGATTTTGATATAATTATCGGTATGGATTGGATTTTGGACCATGATGAGACGATTTATTGTAAGAAGAAGTAGGTTAGGATTTTTTATGATGATGATAACAAACACCATATTTTTAGATCAGAATCGTCACCACCTAATTCCTATCTAGATCCACCCCCAATAGCTCAACTAAATTCAATTATTGGGGGGGAAGAGAATGATATAACTGTGGGTGAGGAAAGTAATGTTCAAATAGAGGATGTACCTATTGTGAGAGAATATGTTGATTTGTTTTTGTAATATTTACCTGGACATCCTTTAGAATGAGAAATTGAGTTTTCCATTGATTTAATTCATGGATCCACGCCAATATTGAAAACCCCTTATAGAATGACCATTGTGGAATTGGTTGAACTAAAGAAAAAACTAGAGGAGTTGAGTAATAACAGATTTATTCTCCCGAGTGTTTATCTATGGGGAACCCTTATCCTTTTTGTTAAGAAGAAAGATGGATCCATGAGGTTATGTATAGACTACAGAAAGATCAATGCTATAACAATAATGAAAAATTATCCTCTACCCCGCATTGATGATTTATTCAACCAACTTCATGGAGCACAATAATTTTCAAAGATTGACCTTCGATCTGGATACCATAAGTTGTGTGTGAGGAAGGAAGACATTCCGAAGACTACATTTCAAACCAGGTACGGGCATTACAAGTTTACAGTAATGCCTTTTGGGATGACTAATGCACCCTATGTTTTCATGGATCTAATGAACAGAGTTTTCAAGGAATATCTTGATGACTTTGTAGTGGTATTTATTGATGATATCTTGTTATACTCAAAAGCTATGAAGATCATGAAAATCACCTGCGCATTATCCTGAAGACTCTGAGAAGCCATAAATTATATGGGAAGTTTAGCAAGTGTGAATTCTGGCTTCAAGAGATTTCTTTTCGTGGCCATATTGTCTCTAAGGATAGAATCTCTTTTGATCCTTCTATGACCAAGGAAATACATGAATGGCCAGCCCTGATGAGTATAACTGAGGTACGCAGTTTTATTGGTTTTGTAGTTTATTATTGGATTTTTGTCCATAATTTTCCCCGATTGGATAACACAACAACAAAGCTCACACAAAAAGGGGTTAAATTTTATTGGACAGAATAGTGTGAAGAATGTTTTGAAAAACTGAAGATAAGGTTAGTCAATGCTCCTATATTGACTCTACCATAGGGGAATGATGATTTCGTTATTTATAGTGATGCATCGAAGAAAGGTCTTAGTTGTGTCCTTATGAAGAATGATAGGGTTTTTTCCTATGCATCATGACAGTTGAAAATTCATGTGCAAAACTATCTTACTCAGGAACTCGAGTTAGCAGTTGTGATCTTTTCTTTGAAGATATAGACACACTACCTCTATGGTGAAAATGTGAGATTTATACAAATCACAAGATTTTGAAATATATTTTCTGACAAAAAAACTCAACATGAGGCAAAGGAGATGGCTTGAATTACTTAAGGATTATGATTTCATGATACACTACCACCCGGGGAATGAAAATAATGTGGAAGATGCTTTGAGAAGAAAATATCATGGAGTTTTGAACAATATGAGAGTTGAAAGGGAACATATTTTCATGGATCAAATAAAGATGGATATGAGAATAAACATGGAAGGTTAAACATCAATAAATTTTCTAATGGTTTCCAAACCATCTTTACTAGATAGGATAAAGAGTTCTCAGACCGATGATGAAGAGTTTCAAAAGAAGATTAAAGCTGTGAAAGATGGGAGATTGAGTGACTTTTTATATGAGGATGGAATTTTGAAATTTCGGAAGAGACTTTGTGTTCTCGATATACCCGATCTAAAAAGTGAATTGTTGGATGATTCTCATAGCTTCAATTTCTATATACACCCTTGGAGCACTAAAATGTATTGAGATTTGAAGGAACAATTTCGGTGGGACAATATGAAGAGGGAGATTGCTAATTTTGTGTCACGATTTATTTTTTTTCAACAAGTGAATGCTAGAAGGAAACATCCTGGAGGAGTCATGAAACATCTTCCCATACCTGAGTGGAAATGGGATAATTTCATTATGGACGTTGTCGTGGGACTACCAAGGACTGCTAAAAGGAATGATGAAATATGGGTCATTATTGATCATCTTACCAAATCAGCACATTTTATTTCGATAAGAGAAGATCGACCACTTGAACGTCTAGCAAGGATATATATTAATGAAGTTTTGAGTCCTCATGGAGTACCCCTATAGATTATATCTGATCATGATCCCCATTTTACTTCATGATTCTGGAAAAGTATTCAGAAATCTATGGATACTGAACTTCGTTTGAGCACTGCCTACCACCCTCAAACAGATGGACAATTAGAACAAACTATTCAAACCTTAGATAATATGTTGAGATCTTTCTCACTTGACTTTCAAGTTATGTGGGATCAATATTTACCACTAGTAGAATTTTCCTATAACAATATCTTACATTCAAGTATTCGGATGGAACCATATGAAGCGTTATATGGAAAGAGATGCCACACACCAACCTGTTGGGATGAAGTTGGAGAAAGAAAACTTGTTGGCCCAGAACTAGTGGAGGAAATGATGGAAATGGTAAAGGTAATCCAAAACCACATCAAAGAATCTCAAAGTCGGCAGAAGAGCTATACCGATAATCAAAGGAAGGATTTGGGATTTCAGGTAGTAGATCATGTTTACTTGAAGGTATCTCCATGGAAGGGAGTTATATGTTTCAGTAAGAAAGGTAAATTGAGTCCCAGGTATATCGGAACATTCGAAATTCTAGAAAGAATTGGGGCTATATCTTACCATTTGGCAAAACCGCCTAGTCTCTCCAAAGTTCACGATGTATTCCACGTATCACTATTGAGAAAATACAAGCCTAACCCAACACATGTACTCACTGAAGAGGAATTAGAACTGGAACCCGATCTCTCTTATTGATAGGATCCCGTCAGGATTCTTGATACAAGAGAACAAGTGCTGTGAAACCGAGTGACTCATCTTGTAAAAGCTCTATGGAGAATCCATAAGATGGAAGAGGCAACGTGGGAACCTGAGGAACTTATGATAAAGAATCACTCAAGTATTTTCATGCGGTAGTATTCTAGAAATTCTGAGGATGAAATTATTTGAAGGAGGGGATAATGTAACACCCCAAGCTTCCACAGTACTCTTCACTTTGAATAATACAGTAGCATGTGTTGTACGCAACTTCGAGTTCTAACACACTCCACAATCAATCAAACTAGCCATTATAAATTGTAATACCCAATTTTTTAAATGTTATAAATTTTATCTTTTAAAATGAACTTTATTTTTGGATTCGGAATATCGAAATTAGCCTATGGTGAATTTTTTGTATTTTTTTGAAAACATTTTTTTTGACGAATAGTGAAAAAACACTGAGTTATAGTTTAAACACAAATTATTAATTAAATAATAATTTATTTAATTTAAATTTAATTAAGGTAAAAACAGATACCTAATACCTATATAAGTTCAATTTAATTCATTATAGTTAGTTTAGAATAATTTTAGATATATAAAAATTTTATTTAACTTTCACAGACTTTTACCCACCTCCTAGGAGAATTTGCAATTTCACATAAAACATAATTTTACCGCTTCTGTGAGTGGAATTTTGAAAATCTGAGAGACACGGTTAATATCAAGTAGTCAAATGTTGTTCAATAAGATGAAAATTATTTTTGATAAATAGTAACTTCTTACTTTTCTTTACCACGGTTAAAAGTAAATAGGGTAATTAAGGGTAAAAATGATTTTAATATTTCCTAAAACATGTCCTAATTCTATTAGACAGGTGTATCTCAACAAAAAACAACCATTGGAATAAAATATTACCATTTAGGTCCACTTGGATTAGATTAGGACATTTATTATTATTTAATTCAGAGAAGAGTTAAAAGAGATAAAATCAATGTTTAATAACTAAAACATTTTTAATATAGGGTTATACATAAGATAAATTAGATTATAAATATTCATTAGAAATATAAAAATATTTCATACATAGTGGTATTTTATTTATAATTTTTACACATTAAATAATATAATTTATTTATGACACAATGGTGATGCAGTAATTACCTAATTAATGAAAAATTAAAATAATTGATAGTATAAATATAAAAAATAGTAATTTGAGACTTTTTATGAATTAAATTAATTTTCAAGGTTAATAATACATATTAAGATTTGTTATATGAATTTTCTTCGAAGTAATAATTCAATTATGAATTTATCAAAAACAAAATACCCAATAGTGTCAAAATTGACATAATAGAGTTTTTAAAACAAATCTTATATTATTAATTGATATTAAATTCTTAAAAATCTAAGTATCGGCCAAGAGAATTATATAATGGTAGGTGTATTATTAATGGAACACTTGGGGGTCGCATGGATGTATATAGTATGTCTATTAACTATATAATATAAAAATACATAGTGACATGGTAAATGTCAATCTAATTAAATAATAGTTAGAACTAAAAGATAAGGTTAATATAATGACCCAAACTAGTCTACAATCAATTGGTTGAAAGGATTTAGACCCATACCCACCATATACATTGAATAATATACTTTTTAGCGATTAAAAACCGAATATGAATTTATTATAAATTAATACTTTAAGTTTTTCCTAAATAGCCCCTCCTCCCCCTTATAAAAGGACACCACTTCAAACCAATTTTTCACACCTTCAAAACCGTTTGGCTCGGCCAAAACCTGCCCAAATATTCTCTCAACATTCCATACTTCAACCTAGGGGCCTTAGTTTGATCAGAAAGCCAACCTAAGGAGTCCTTTTGATCAAATCAAAAGAAAGAACCAAAAGAATAAGTAATATTTTCACCACCCTCTTTCAAGTCCCTTTCTTCTTCAACTTCTTCTTTCATTGTTACTTCAATTCTAAAATAATAACTTCAGTATCTAATATATACTGTGATGTTATTATAAATATGGTACAACCATATTCAGTATTCTACCCATCCTATAAATGACATGTCACCATACGTGTGTACGTACACAATACCGTCTGCACGTAGTGGTGTAATTGTTATTAAATACATTACTATTTGGATGGGTATGATAATGATGTATAATTAATGTAAATAATAAATATAACATGACAATGATTCTGTATAATGATATACCATCCAATTATATATTATATTAATATCATAAAAATGATATTGTCGCTCGTGCGTACGTACGGACTACCGTCTCCACGAACGCGATGAGATTCATTCCCCATCGTATCCATTCAAGAAAACACTTCATTTGATGATTAAAAATAATGTTTAAAAACTTCATAACATTCTGAAAATGAATAATATACAACCTACCCATAACAAACAAGGCTTATGTAAAAAAATATATAAAAGAAAATGAGTAAGTTAAAACCAGAAACGATGATAATACTATGATATTATTAACAAATCAATGTTAAAGATCATTTATGATATCATATTAATGTATAAGATTATTTTATAATTTAATAAAAATTATTTCACCATTATACAAGAGGTTAACCTACCCTTAACCAAGGAAAAGTACAAGGTAAGGGGTTTTCACCTCACTCCTTATTCCTGTGAGATTCATGCCATATTGCAACTATTAACTTTTGTGTGGTGTATGTACTACCCATAATTGTATTGTTTCTGTAATACACTTTAATTTATGTGTATTTACATATTCATAGTAAGACACCTCTTTCATTGGGTGTATTATTCATACGTTACCAAATTGGTAAGGGTTTATTTCATAATCTCTTCATTATCCAAGGTTTTTTATACGTAATTATCTATTGGGACCTCTTTATCATCCACATACCTGTTTCTTAAAAATGTATTTCAAAAAATTCTTACTATTTTATAGCATATGGATTAAAGTCATTTATACCCTTTTTTGAATTTTTATAATAATTTTATAAAGGAATCTTTCCGTCGTTTTCCAAAAAATGTCCTTTTTAACCTTTTCGACAAAATTAAGGTAAAAATGTCTTTTTAACTTAAATGGTGGGTGTGGCTGTTTTCTGCCATTATAAAATCATCGAAGCTTACCTCACAAGCTTATAAGAATATTTTTAAATTAAATGTTTTCTTTTATAATTATGTGACTTTTAAATGATTTCAAGAAATAGATATTTCTCTCAAATAGTTTTGATTTCATCAATGTCAACATCCTTTGATGGATTTTAAGTTTATTTGAATTTGAATTATTATGATACAAAACATCCATATTGTATTTAAGGTTTTGTGATATGATTGACTGTTGATGTGTTATTTTTATACCATTCATGGTTTATGGAGAATGTATTGACATTTCGTATACTAGTTTTAATACGAATGTTTATGTTATGTTTACACCTGTTCATATGAGAAATGCATTGGACTTAATTAGTGACGATTGGATCCCGCTATAGCTCATCGATGCATAGTTAGGTCTCATGAGGCAAACTAGTGCCCTGGAACAAGGCCTTGACCAAATCTTATTTGTAGTCTTGGCACGAGGCCTTGACTATGTGGTTATGATAGTCTGGAATTATGAATTCCTTCATTATGAAAGTGGTTATTGATATTTCATGTGATTATTCGACTAGTATAATATCCATGTGAATAAGTAAATGGCATTATTTCATTTTATCTTTGCCATATTATGTCGAAGTTAAATTTTAAAAGGATTTTGTTTTAGTTATACATTTCCTTAAATGTTTATGTTTATTTATTAATGTTTATGCTATATTGTTTTCCTTATTGAGCATCTGAGCTCACCCCTTTCAATGTTTTAAATTTCTCCCGGGATGTGAAGAAGTAATTTCTGAATGACCTACTGGGGAATGAATGAGGGGATATTAAGACAAGATATTGTTATAGTTATTTTCACTTTATGATGTAATGAAAGACTTATGAATGTATCTAGTGATTCCAAGTCTACTAAACTAATCTTCCTTTCGAGACTTGATATTTTTTTATCATGCCAATGTTATGTAATAATGCACCGACACTGGGTAACTAGGGTCGGGGCATTAAATTATCAAAATACTAGAAAGAATATAAATTTTTCATAGTTTTCAAATAGTTATAACTTGGGGTGTATTTTTACCATATATCGCCATAATTTTTAAATTGCGTCCATTAGTGGTCATTTAAATTGTTTACAAACCATGGAAAAAGGTACATGATTCAAAAAAAATCTGTTCTTGTGATTTGTATCGATGAACTCAAGAAAGTGTTGAAGTAATCAGACCACTCGAATAAGATGAATTTTTTATAAAAATTATATTTTTTTACTTATTTTAATAACATGTTAAATATTAAAAATTTAAAATTATTCTCTAATATATATTTAAATATATTTAAAAAATAGTATAACAATCATCATGGTTCCTGAAATGGTTTCCATAGTTTTGTGAATCCTGAAAAGAGGGGATACTTGATCCCTATATTTCATTTCTTTTGTAAATTATGAAAATAATCAACCGTTATTTACACAGATCATTATAATCATGAAAATATGGGTAATTTGGTAACACATATTTCCAATGTTCATGGATACATAATAATTATTATCTCTAACTACATTTTTTTTTCAAATTGTTGCATAAAATCATAGAAATATTCTATATATATATATAAAGTAATGTAAATAACTATTGATGTTGTGATAGTAGGTTTAATCATACAGGGAGAATTAATTTTGTCATTAGGTATATCCTTTTTCAATAATCTTTTTTCTCATAGAATTTTTAGTGTTGAAAGTCTAAAATTATTGAAATTATATATCTATTACTATTTAAAAATTAAAAAATTAAAAAATTTACCATATGTGTTATGAATAAAAATTAAGTATATGAATAACTAAATAAGTACTTCGTATATTATATGAAAATATAAATAACATATAAATCCTTAAGAAATGAATATTTTAGAGAATCAAAAGAAAAACCCCTCACAAAGTCATGATATATATCGGTATCTAGATCCCTCATATATGATTACATAATAGGTCATATATATGTTTGTGTGTAGTGAAATAAAATTAAATATTTATTCATATATTAATATATGTATTTATAATTAATTTTCTCCCATAATAATTTTGATTCTCTTTCATATATAACTATAAATAGATTAAATTAATCATTTAGTTTTATCTCAACCATAATTTTCATAATAGGTATCACTTGGGAAAGCCATTAACCCTGTGTTAAAAATTAGATAACAAATTAGTCATTCATATAATCCTATAAATTAAACTAAAATGAAAATTATTAAATTGTCAATAAAATATTGGGCATAATAGCCATGAAAACACCATCATGTTCATCAAAACATCGATACTACAAAATCAGACAAACATTATGATAATAAAATGAAACAAAATAAATAAAATTAATGTTTTGATCTTATCACCAACGAAATTTTTTCAATACTGAGGAATTTTATATATAAATTTGGTATCCTAAAAATATACATCATTTTCATTGTGAACATTTTATAGATGAAAAAATATATCCTATAATTAGGATCAATCGATTATTTTGGAATAATGAAATGAAAATTTGTATGAAAAGGTTATCACCATAGGATGAAGAAAATCTTATGGGTATTTCCTTATACAGTGGAAAATATCATTATATGTTTACAAATTTCTAATTCTATTATTATTTGATGTTAAAAAATTAATAAATGTAAATTGAAAAAATATATATGTTTCTAGAGATTTTTGAGGAACAATGTGAATGTTAAAAAATTAGTAAAGAAAATATAAATTCATATTATATATTTTGACCACACTAGTCCTAATCCATGGTAAAAACCCCACTATATTCATATATTTTACTATGGATAAAAGAAAGTACTGAATATTGGAGATGAGTAGAAATAACAGAAAATTAAAATAGGATAAAAGGCACAATATAAATAAAATAACTATAAGATAAATGAATATACATACATGTTGGTTGAATTTACCAACATACAAGTTGCCTTGGCCCTTCAATAATCTCAAAAAGCCATGAAAACACATAAGATAAATATTTTCACAAGAATAACCTATGATTATATATAGGAATCCCACATTAGGTTCTAATACACACTCAAAAAATAATTATCAAAGTTCATGGTCCTTCCGAGGAGGAAGATCTCTAGAAATTGGGAAAAACTACTTCTTCCTAAATCTAACTCTTTTTGTCCCAACATAATATTGGAATGGTGGAGTATAAGATATTTGATTCAACTTGAAATATTAGCCTCTAGAGTATTGATGAAGGCCTAATTTATAAGTCTTGGATCTAATGGCTCTTGATAGATGGATGACTAGGACTAGATTGTCCATAACAAACCCACATGAAATAAAATGATTTTCTCTATATCAGGAGAATAGTCTTCTTCTTGATATTCAATTATCATTTTTTTTCATGTTAAAATATAAAAGATATATATGACATGTAATAATAAATATTATGAATAAATGGGTCCCATAAAGTGAAACTACACACTCACATTTGTTGAGACTTGCACACAATTGATATTAAGACTCCCACATTAGGATAGTGGAGTATCACATTTAGATATTAAACATTAGTGTATAAGTAAATAAAAGGACACCAAATTTTAGCCAAATAGTTTCAAAAAAGATCCTATTTAGACCCTCCTTCATATGAGCTAACCACCAAAACAATTGGCCCAAAGGGCATTCAAGATCCCGACGTGATTGCACAAGTTCCTAGGAATAAAAAATATACCACTGGGAAATGTTATTCCCATAAAAATTGATTAAATAAGAAGTTTAAATTCAAATAATATTCTTGAATGACTCTGTTGTTCTTCAAATGTCTATTCTAATGAGAAAATAAATGGAAAAAACAACATAATAAAATACTAAAAAATTAGTAATAATAAACTAAAACCAAAAACCTCACTCACCACCATGGTATCCCTCTCCAAAAAAGAAATGACACCCACGATATGGCCTTTCTTCACCCATTAGCATCTACAACTACACTATACCCATATAAAATAATAATTTCCTTCAATATTTGTGTCATATAAGACACTAAAAATATAAAATAATAACATACTTCCATCCATCTATATGATTTACCATCCAACCAATGGAACCTTGACATCCATTATGATTGACTAGATAAGATCAGAAATAAAAGTGAAAAATGATTGATATATAGACATGAAAAATAATGTAAATAGAGATTCCAAAAGGGAAACTATTCCCTATGCCTCTCCTTTAAATAGAAAATGATTTCATGTATGTTTGAAAATAAACATTTATAAAATATGGTTTTATATTTCGTTTAAAAAAAATAAAAAAGATAATTATTTGTAAAAACCATTATTTCATTGATTTCAAAATCATTTCTCCAAAGAATGATATATTTTCAATAACGCCATTTATAATAAGTAATGAGATGATAATGTACGATCCTTAGTAACGTAGCATACCAGAAAAAATCAAATCAAAATGTGATACTAATAGATGAATGTATACCAAGATTTTTATTATTTTATAAATAAAGAAATAAATTAAGAAAATGATAATTTTAAAATGTTACAATGGACACATTTTTAAATTACATCTAATGTAGTGGTAAACCCCAATGTTGTAATGTCATCATTTTTAAATGATAATAAAACACCACTTTTTATAATAAATTACATCTTTTTTGTGGTGAAAATTTCATTTTTAAATACTTTTTTTATTATGTCTTTATCGAAGAGTAAAATATTTTTTAGCACTTTGACATATTCTATAAAATATTTTTAAAGTTAGACACTAATTCAGCCCAGGATTCAGAAGCATGTTGACCATGAACGTTAATAAAATAAAAATAATAAAAATATTGTATTCATAAACATGTTTGAATTTTCTATAAAAAATAATGTAAATCACAAATATTACATCGTATAAGAAATCAAAAACCATTTTTTGGTCCAGAATGTAGCGATTACCCTATGAAAGGTATAACCTTTATGCTCTTTGGGTATTCTGAGACATCGTACATGATAATACCTTTTCTGATTTTAATGAATTTGTTATTATGTTTCTTATATAATAATTAATTCATTTCTAACAAATGATACGTCGTATGACAAATCTGAGGCCACATTTAGGTTCAAAACATGGGGATTATTCTAGATGAGGTATAACATTTGTAATCGTTTGATGTTTCAAAAGATTTCCCACATGTACAACATATTTAATTTGAAAATATTTTTGTTGGGCTATAATACATAATAAAAACAATAATTTTATTATTATTTTTACAATTTCTGTGGTTGAAAAAAATGAAACTATATACAGATAATTATTATTCATGATATTGTTATGAAATATATTTTATTCCTTTCCAAATTAATAAATATAATACTACTCTTTAGGAAAATTAAATGAAATATGTAGTAAATTTTTATTTTTTAGCTTATTTTATTTTCATTTAAAGCTCATTATTTAAATGCTATCAATTGCAATGATCTGTTATATTTAATGAGAATAATTTTATTATTATAATTATTATATTAGGGATGAAAATAGTATTGGTGTGTGTATATATATATGAGATTAATATATATATATATATACATGTGTGGGTGTGTTTTTATATATGTGTGTGTGTGTGAGTCTACAAATGTGTATATATGAGGTAAATAAATATATGTGTATATATATTTAGGTTTGTCTATACATATATATATATAATTTTTCAGAATATATTCATTTAATGAAAGACCAATTGACTTAAGATGAAAAAATAAGTATGTAAATATTGAAAAATATTAAATGTTTGGTGTTGGTTATGCAGTGTATGGAACAATGAGATTTTTCCACATTCCATAAATTTAAATATCACTAAAATAAATGGTTCTTATAATTAATTTACTGAATTGAAAAAAACAACAAAATAAAGAGTGGATGGTGGGGTGAGCACCATCCCTCCAGCCACCCCTTTCCTTCCCTCTCCCTCTCTCTTGTATTTTTATTTATTTTATTTTATTATTATTATCAAACTTCACTCATTGATATCTCCTACTATATTAATGGGATTGATGAGTTGTTAATGTTATTGGGTATATCTCGATGAGAATATTTTTTAAAACATGACATTTTTTTCAAAAGAATCAAGGTTTCTGTGGTGTAGTTTAAATTGGATGTCAACCCTCGTCATTATTTTTCATTGCACCTAATGTAGAAAGTCAATAACCTTTTCATATGTAATAAATGGATTATAGATATGATTTTTGGTGTTCGTATGTAGCCTTAGTATTCCCTTACTATATGGCCATTAGATTTATTAATGATTTATATTTTTCTTTTAATAAATTTAATTAATCATTATTAAATGAAATTCTTAATATGTTTAATGATTTTTTTAATAAAATATTCATTGATTTTATATAAATCCTCTCAAATGATGTGTATAATCTTATAAAACAGAAATTATTGATTACTAATTTAAATAATGCTTTGGATTAACTATTTGGATTCTTATCTCTTGCTTTTTTTCTTGGTTAGTTAAGTGGCATGGTTAGAATCTTACCTTTCAGTTTTTCATAAATAGGGTGTTGCCTCTCGATATGGTATAATTTTAATCAACCAAACACCTTCTATACACTTGGACCATTTTATATAGGGGACTTCTTGTTTAATAAAATGGATTACCCATGTAGGTAAATTCATATTTTCAATGAAACCATCTAGGTGTCTTTTGAACCATGATAAATTAATTTCCTCTTATTTTTTAATTAAATGTAATGAATTGAAGGGAATGGGTTGACATTATGACTTTCCTTCCTCAAATGTTTCAAATGAATTAATTAAAATGTATCTTATTAGGGTGATGGGACTATGCCTCTTTTGTGTTTAAATCATCATGGTTTGTGTACAATTATTCAACAACTTGACTCAAATATATTTAGAGAAAATGTTAATGGAATTTTCATGCCATGAAATGATTGGATGTGAGTGGTTTAAACAAAATTTCATTTTATCTAATAAAATTATTTATCATAATTGTGATATCTATGATCATGATGGAATGTTACATGAACATCTATAATAATTGGATAATACCTTTTAAACTATAATACTTTATCATTAAAATACTTTTTAATCTATTTGGGCCCTACTTTAAGGAGACTAAGACCTTCAGCCACCCGATAATAGTGCCAGCCTTTGATTTAAATTGTTACATAGTCTGTTTCACACTTGGGACCTATAATAATTTAGATAATTCGATTTATTTATAGATTTGACTTTTGAATTGATATAATAATAAATGTGTGTGGATTCTTATGAAATAATAACCTTATAATTTTTTTGTAAATTGATGTATTAATTAACTTTGGTTCTAATGATTAATTAAATGGGTTTGATAAAATTATAATGATAATTAGATAAAAGGATTAATGAAATGGTTTTAGTTGACATATAGTAATTTTTATAAATTGATCATTGAGTCTTACGATGATAAATCTTATCTATTTGAAACTATAAATATGATTTTTAAAACATTTCTTCAGAATTTATGAGATTGAAACATGATGGTTCAATGTTGTTGGAATTTTTAGCCCAATTAGATACGACTCATGTTTGGCGTTAACATCTGAGGGATCAGTGTGTGTTTTTATTCCGCCAAAGGGTTTCACACTCTAGTAAAAAATGCTTCAGGTAAGAGTATATGATTATGTAGGATTCCAAAGGGATATATTCATAGTTACAGAATGCCTAATGGGGAGATTCTAGTTGTGCATACAATTGATATTTTGGTTATCCATAAGGAAGATGTCATATGTTTATGGAATATTCTAAGTGATTCATCCTTGAAAATAGAATATTTCATCAATTTGGTCAATCCATTATAATGGAGGTGGATTTACAAATATTCATAGATACCTAGAATAACATAAAAATTGTTGTAATCTTCATGTCTCACCTAGGAACCTAGACTGGTTGATGTTTATTAGATTAGTTATGTTTATTACATCACTATACATGAAAACTTCTTAATTTATATTTCACTATTTCGATTTGACTCAACACTGGTGGTTCCATCCTATTGATATTTATATCTAACACACATCTAGAGCCTACATTGCACTAGTTTTATCGATTATTTCTACATTTTTATAGGAACTAGGTTGATTTCTTTTCTATTTTTTGGTACCTGGGAGTGTGGAGCATAGGACCAAGCTAGAGCTCGGGCATCTCATGGATTTCTCCCAGGATCATTTCTTTTAAATATTTTATTCATATATGAACTATATTGTATCACATCATAATATAATTCTTTTATTTACATTATGTATAATTATTATTACATGCATTCATTCTTTGTATAAATTGGTATTGCCCATTTTTATTCAAATATTATATTTTTTTTCTACCATTTGACTTTATTTTTTTTACAACCTTCTCATTTATCTGTTTTTGATTATTCGATAAACTAATATAAATCATTGATATATAGGTTATAATATCCAAATCATTCCATCAATAGTCATATTCTTATTGTCACCAGCCTCTAGCATACAAGGAGGAGAACATTCATCCAGGAGGCAACTCATCTGACCACCGTCTTCATGGTGAGCGGGGTCGGGATATTACCAAGTGGTATTATATAGAGGTTTCTTTTTTTCATTTGTCTTACTATCTTGGGAAAGTTCACAGGATACTAGGTATGAGTTTCCTATTGTTAAATATTTTTTATTGGGACTTATCACTCCATGTATGATAAATGACCAAGTAGCCAATGCTGAGATTGTTGTTTTTCTTTTTACTGTTACAGTTGATATAATTTCCCCTTGAGTGAAGGGATTAATTTCCAAAAATTATGGATTTATGATATATATGGTATTTTAACCATCTCCATGTATAGAAATGATAATTAATTATATCCATCTTAATAGAAACATAGAAATTCACATTTCATGCATATGACATGCCATGTAGTTTCATATGTAGGCGGCTTGTTGATTAGATTTTTTTTCCTTGAGTAATGCAAATTTTTTTGGTTGTACAACTAGATTATATTTCTATATTCCTTTTTTCCTAACTAATTATCATTACCTACGTATTTAGTATTCCATTCTTATGTGATTTCACCTTGGTTCTCAATGATAACTTCTTATACCGACATGCTTCTCTTTGTTTCAAATATGTAATTGATGTCATAGGCTAAATGTAATTTTTCGTAATTAAAATGGGATCATATTTTTAGTTTTAAGGCATATGGGAACCTTATAAATGGGAAAACGTAACACATATACTCAATATATCATTGAATTTCAAATATTATTAATTTTTGTTCAGCTTTAATTTGAGATGAACTAGTTAACCATCAAATTTATCTACTAGACCCAAGATGGTAAGTTGAGGCATGGTTCGTATGGGATAACACAAAAAGGGTGTTTACAGATTTAAATTATAAGAAACTACTAATGGTTTTCATTCTGATGAACCCATGATGGCTTAGTCAGACCCACGTACGTCACCTTATATTGAACAAAATATTAATAAATTATTCTGGTAAACTCCCTAATTATGAGTGAATGTCATTAAGTGCAAAATGTTTTTTAAAAAGATGATTCTTGATACATGAATACTTTCCATTTATTTTCGGGTTAAATATTTTAAATTTTTAAAGATTCAAATATGAATAAAAGAAATGACTTGAAATTAAAACCTCTATTGGTGTCCTTCGTTTAAACCCTCGTGTAAGGGTAGCTTGAGATTTTCCTTTAAGTATCCTTTTAATGGAAATTTGAACATTTTCTATAGTCCATTTACTTTTTATAAATGGCTCAAATGATCTTTTCATGAGGCTAATTTTTTTGGTTTGGATGACTAAGTGATTGGGTCTTCACTTGTGTTTTTGTATGGGGCATTCCTATAGTGGGTAAAAGCCATAGATTTCAATTTCCTTTCAAAATCATGTGTGTTTTTTTGAAATTTCGTTCCACGGGGGTATCTTTTTCCATTATAGGACACATAGATTTTGATGCCACCTTATTTTCAGATTGGTGTTCATGGAATCTTTTACCCTTTATTTTCCTTAGTGATGGATGTCTTGGTATATCATTGTTCGGGTTAATAGTCGTATGGGGAAATATGAAATAGGGTTAAATCTCATGTATGTACCATATTATTCTTTAATGCATGGGGTGGAAATCCTGTGGAAAATATTCAAGATGTGTCATATTACTTATAGAAGGATGGGGTAGCATGTATTCATGTACTCGGTTCCTACCGAGTCCTAAATGAAGTAATGAAGTAGTTAAGTTTGGTGTAATCATTGTTCCTTGTTCTGTAGAGTATGCTCTCGGAAGATCTATATTGTAGGGGGACCCCTGAGATAAAAAACATTCGGGTTTTATTGAATATTGGGATGAGTTACATAAGACCTGAGTGTTTTGACATGCTGATCCATTTGGTTGAATGATTTTTGTTTGATGTTTAACATTTGTGAGAATGGCTCGGTGGAGCGTCGCGTGTAATTTTTAGTTGAATTTGATCTATGGTGATTTTGACATTCCATATACTCTTCGTTCGAACACTAAGAATCTCTTAAGGTGGGGAGAATCACATTGGTTCTAGTAAACCTTTTCTTCTAAGTTTATGTAACATAACTGAGAGAACCATTCAGAGATGATCAATTTTTCATGAATGCCTTTCAATATTTAATGTTTTGAATCTTGTTAGTGCTTTCTCAACTGCATGACATTGGTGTGGTTGGTGATGTATTCATCCATTGAGAAACGTTTTTTTCTCGTGGGTGGAATTTTTTGGTCAATCTTTAATGATCATGAATGCCTCTTGTATAAGAGGCTCACTGGTCAGTTAATAATGGTGCATCAGTAGGTGAAACAGAGTTTCTTCTATGGTATCGACTAGCAGTGGTTTGGCCATTTTCTTCTGGTAATATTTAATATCTCCTTGGTGTAATCTTACTTGTGATATGAGCATGTCATGTATCTCGCCTTAGTGTTTGATAGACTATGAGAGCGTTGGTATTATGCACTGCTATATTTTAATAGTTGTTGGGCAGTTTATGTGGCATCCTGGTGTTGCACGCTGATGGAGTGGTTTGATTGAGGCTTGGTTTTTCCTGAGTGATCGTGGTATTCCAATGTCAAAATTCCTTGGATGAACTCTTGTACATTAGCCATCTATTTTGACATTACCATTAGGCTGATGGTGCTCTGGGCAGAGTCAAATTTCTGATTTGAACATCTAGGATTTATACCGACATTTCTATCATAAAATTTAGGTATGGACTACATTGGGTAGCTTATTTACACTACAATAGTTCCGATCTAAGGTTATCTCGGACTTTTCGTCGATCTTGAAGGTAACCTTTTTGATCGAAGAACATCATCGAATGTAGGTATGGGCTTCAGTGTGGTTGTTAGTTGTAAATTCATGATGCCTTGAAGGAAATAATTGCAGATCAATTGGAAATTCGGTAACTTTATTAGTATGGTACCATTGAGATGAGTGGGAAGGAGGGGCCCATCTTGATTTATATCTTTGTTTGATGTAAACGACCATAAGAAATCGTTTTGAGGCATGTTCATAGGTTAGGGATGGTGGGGATTGATGGTCAGCAATGTCTTATTGTAAAGCTTATGTGAACAGTATTGTTTGATTGATCAAGAATTTTACTCTTTCATTAATATGGTGTCCCTTATATGACCTCAAATGTAATTGGTTTCCATATATTAATGAAAATAATATAGGGAGTGTCACTCAACTTTTTAGATGATTTCTATTTAAAAAAATTATAATGATTGAGGTGTCATGGATCAGACTTATCCCCCTCATTCAAAGCACTAATTTTGTTGTTCCTGATATATTATTTGGGAAAATAAATTCTATTGTGGGGAGGTTGTAGCAATATCATTTTTAAATGATAACAAAACCATACTTTTTTTAAAAAATTACTATTATTTTGGTGATAGGAATTAGATTTTTAATACATGTGTTTATTATGGATTTACTGAAGGATAAAGGACATCAATAATTATTTTAAACATTCTATGAAATATTTGTATATTTATACAGTAATTAACTAATAGATTGTGATGCTCATAGACCATTGATGTTGAAAAAATAAAAAACATAAATATTTTTTATTCATATGCGTGAGCTATTTTTTCCCTAAAAAATTAAATAACACTAAATTAGTTTTTTTAATGACAAATATGAGACCAATGTTAGGTCCAAAACATGGGGTTTACCCTATAGAGGGTATAAAATTATGCAAATCAGGTATTTTGAAATATATTATGTGATATTACCATATTTATTTTTAATTAATTTTTTATTCCATTTTTTATAATAAATTATTAATTTCTAAAAAAATGATTAATAATATGAGAAATCAGACATGAATTTTATGTCATAAACATAGGTTTTTCTCCACAGATGATATAACTACTTTGATAATTAGATGTTTGGTCAGATCACATATACAGATATTATATTTAGTATATTAATATTTTTGTTGGGAAATTACAAATGATAATAAAAAAATTAGTATTATTATTTGTGTTGATAACAAAATATGAAACAATAAACATGTAATTAATATTTGTGATGTTGTTTTGGATAATATTTTAGTGGGGGCCAAAGTAATTAATATTATATTATTAATTAAGACAATTAATCTATAACATGTAGCTAACATTAATTTATTAACTGCTATCAGAATTTAATGGTTGTTGTTAAAATTCTAATGGAGAGAATGATGGGTAATATTTAATGATAGTGAATTTATTTTTATTTTTATTATTACTCAATTTGGGATGAAAATAATTTTGGTTTATATATATATATATATGTAAGGGTTGTCTATATATATGAGAAAAATATCTATGTGTTTATATATACATGTGTGGGTGTGTGTGTGGGTGTGTGTGTGTATTTATATATATACGAATTGGTATATATGAACTAAATAAATATGTGTGTGTATATATTTGGGTGTGTATATGTATATAACTTTTTCTTACCCTATTCATTTAGTGAAAGGTTAATTGATTTAATAGGAACAAATAAATAAGAAAATATTTGAAAATATTGAATATTGGGTGTGGGGTGTGCTACACAAAGAACAATGAGATTCACATTCAATCCAATAACATAAATACCATTATAATAAATGGTATTTATATGGAATAAAATAAAATAAAAAACAACAGTATAAAGAGTTGATGGTGGGGGTGCACCATCCATCATGCTACCTCATTAAATCCCTCTCCCACTATCATGTATTTTTAATTATTTTATTTTATTATTTTATTCAAACATATATCCCTAATATCCCCTACAATATTGATTATATTGTCTTGTCATCAGAGTCGTTGGATAAATCTCGATGAGAAGATTTTCTGTAAACATATTGTGATTATGAATGAAACCATGTTTCTGTGGTGTAGTTAAACTCGGACATCAACCCTTTTCATCAGTCATCATTGGACATAGGTTAGGATGTCCCTATTTTTTCACATGTAATATATAGATTTTTAACCTGATTTTTATTGTGTGTGTAGCTGTAGGATTCCTTTACCATCAAGAATTTAAATATTCAAATGATTTTTGTTTTCTTTGATAAATTAAATTATGCATTATTAGAGGAAATATTTAATATAGTAAATGAATTGTTTAATAAATAATGTGATTCAGTTATAACAAAACCCTTCGGATGTGAAGTATAGTCTCCTGGACCAAAAGGTTTTGATTTATGATTTTAATCATTATTTGGATTAATTATTTGTATATTTCTCTCTTTAATTATTCCTTGGAAAGTTAAATGGAATTTTTAGGATCTTTCCATTCAGTTTTTTGTAAATAGGGGGTCTCGCCTCCATATAGTAGATTTTTAATACAGCACACACCTTACAGGTACTTGGACCATTTTATAAATAAAATAACTTTTTTTAATAAATGGGATTGCCATGTAGGTGAATTCCCTTTTGTTAATGACACCTTATAAGTTTCTCTTAAACCTTTACAAATGAATAACATCTTATTGTTTAATTAAATTTAACTAATTGAATAGAATGTATTGTTATGATGTTTTTCCATCCTTAAATGTTTCAAATGAATTATTTTAAATGGAACATATTGTGGTAGTTGGACCAAGCCTTTTTTATGTTTAAATAAGAATAGATTATGTAAAATGTTTCAATGATATGACCTAAATATATTCAATGACATGCTTCATGGAGGTTTTATGCCTTTAAATTAATTTATGTGGGTTCTCTAAACTAAATATCTTTTTATTAGTTAAAATTAATAATAGTAATTTTTATATGTGAGATTATGGCAGCAAGCCATTGGCACAACCAGTGAAATTTTATAATCCCTATAAAACTATAATCTTTTACCATTAAACATCCATTAAATTCCTTTGGGTCTATAGGCAAGGAGACTAAGACCTCCAACCACTAGATAGGTGTACCAGAATTGGATTTAAATTGTGACCTAGTCTGTTTCACTTTATTGACCTACAATATTATTTATTAATTGATTGATTACTAGATTAAAATTTTGAATTAACATAATAACAAATTTGGGTGGTTTTATTTGGATGAATCAAATTGAATTTTTTTGGTTAATTGATATACAAACGAACATATGGTTGAATGATTAAATAAACATGTTTAATATAATTATGATGATAATTAGGAACATGGATTTATGACATTATTTGGTTTGACATTTAGTAATTTTTAATAAATTGATTGTTATTTCTTATTATGATAAATTTAGTTTTTTTATACTAGACTTGTGATTTTTCTTGAAGTGATATAGAGAATTTTTGATTGATACATGATGATTTTATGTTGATGGCATGTTGAGTGTGTCTGGATACGACTCATGATTGTTGTTGAACCCTAAGGGCTCGATTCATGGTTTTAAACCAGTTGAGGGCTTGGAGAACTGTACTGAATTCCTGAGGGTAGATTATATGATTTCATCGGATGAAGGACGGAAATATGCACAATGACAAGATACCTGAGAGTAAGATTATAGTAAGGCCAGAAGGGGTGATTTTGGTTAGCCTGAGGGAAGAGGCCATGTGTTTGTAGAATATTCAGAGTGATTCAACCTCAGTATGAGAATTTGCCGTCAGTTTGGGTGATCCATCCCAATGCGGGGGGATCTACCCACAGAAATAGATACCATGCAGGGAATCAATGTTGGTATATCCTTCAGGTGGCCCATTAGAAAATATAATTTTTTTATTTAATTGGTTCTATTATACATATATATAAATAAACACTTATTAATTGATATTGAACTATTTGGATTGGCCTACGCACCTGTGGTGCCAGCCTACTGATATTTATATCTTACACCCTGCTCGATCCTCCATTTCACTAGGGTACATGAGTTTTCTTACATGTTTGTAGGACCTAGTTTGATTGATTGTTATATTTTCTAGTACGTTGGAAGAAGGAGCACAATACTTTGCTGGAGCTTATGATGCACACGGAGTTCCCCGGTAGCTTTTCTTCTGTATCAGGCCATTATACATGCATTATAAAGTATCACTACCTACTATATGTATTTTTCACTATATTATGTTTAATAATCGTGATATTAATGCATTCATTCTATAAAGTGGTGTTGTACAATTTTTCCCATATTATATTATTCTTCAACTACTTGTCTTCATTTTATTACAACATACGTAATTATCTATTATTTATTATCTGATAAACCCATGTGATACTATGATCTAGAGGGTATAGTATCCCCACCATACCATCAAATAAACCATTTCTTCTAATCAGTAGCCTCTGGCATAGTTAGAGGTGCACTTAAGGCAATATGGAAACCAGTCCGGCCATCATCTTAGGGGTGAGCTCGATCGAGACATTTCATAAATATAATCAGTAATAGGGTTCCTTGGACTCTTGTACACTCACTATAAAACTAAAAACATATATAACTTCCCATGCATGACCCCCTAGAAGGAATCAATCAAAGGAACAATTTTAATAACTTATACTATTTTTTCTAATCAGTTATGTAGTGTGAACTTACTATGGTGACTCATAATAACCAAGTCTACCCACCGAGGTACAAATTATTCCTATATTTCATTCCCATAAAAATAATACATAAGTGGGTGTATTAGCCAGAACCAAATATATTTCACACATAAAAAAAGACAACAACACCCTACCTTTCTGCTATACCAATGTGAATAACCATTCCTAGAATAGTATATACAAGCCAATCACATTAATATGATTCTAAAAAATACTTAAAAGTCTAGGTTTCCATTGGAGTGCACCTCAATTTTTTATAATATTTAAAATTTCCAATCATTAATTATGTTTATCTAAATACAGATTGATAATTTTTAAAACCCATTTTATACAATATATTTAGCATTCCAATTCACAAATCACACTTAGACACATATACACATTGATATATATATATATTTGCATATATATATATATATCCATTTCCCCAATGAAAATATTACCAATACCATATGTGATTATATATAGTGAGTCCCCCTATATATAAATCTATATTCGAATATGAATATTAGTCCCTTTCGATTTGTCAATGGGTTGGAAATATCTTGAATAGTTTTTTTGAAACTAAAACCTACAAATAAAAATTTATGGTAAAACCTATCAATAGAGCCAAATGTCCTTGATATATCTAGGTTTCATAAATAAAAATTTTGGATGATATACTAGGAATTTGGTGTGCTTCAACTTTCATTATTTAAACATGCTTCATTGAATACACCCCATGGTCAAAGCTCAATAAAAAATGGAAATCATAAAAGAGGAAAATTCCCTCCATCGCACTCATTTTCTATAATATATTTTATTCATAATATAATGATGAAATTAAATAAAATGAGGGAGAAAACTAAATTTCCCATTTTAAAGTCTTGGACAAAGGGTAACCTACATAAAACCTTATCAACTTCACCAACAATGGCTCAAATTAAACCTCAAGGAGGGTCCAGAATCTATAATAGAATATTAGAAACACAATTTTCATGAATTCCAAAATTAAAAATTGAGATACAATGGAAATATAATGATTAAATGCCCAAATTTAGTGGAAAAATCATCACCATCGACAATAATGACTAGAATATCCTAAACACTGTACCCACTAACCCTAGGAACCATGGATCTACTAATAACGACCCATTTTCATTACGTTTCACCTAGGTCACATGCACCATAAGGTATATAAATGAATCCATGAAAAAAGAAAAGATTAAGCTTACAATGATAGGAGAATCATACCAAATATGATCACACCATGAAACAAAGAAGAAATAGGATACAAATTGAGAGAGGATAGTTGGTGAGGCATGCAAGGATGAACGATATCTATGGATGTTAGAGCATAAAATGGAATGGTGATGAAGAGGATACCCCATAGGGGTTTTTTTAATTAATAGTAAAAATGGAAAAGAACAAAAATTTAAACGTATAGGTAGGTCACATGGTTAGGCCGAACGATTTAAAAAATTGTTCTCTAATCTTGCGCCCACCACTATAAGGACACATAAGCCTTAGAAAGTTTGGATAAATGGTTTTGAAACCATGTACCAATAATAAAAGTATGATTGTAAAAGAGTATACACTGCTACACACTTTTCATATGGATTCTTTAGACCATGTGTATGTTGTTCCCCTGCTCCTAGAGACCACCAAGCCCCCCCTCCCCCCACACATATATTCTCCTAATACTCACATGGTTTAGGATAAATTTTTTCTCTCCATGTAAGAAAAACCATGGGAGAAGAAAATCAACTAAAAACTCTCCCTTTTTTATCGTATTTCCAGATCATTCCACATAGTATAGACACTATTATTTTTCAAATATAAAATAGTTTAATATGTAAAAATATATTTTCATACCCAAAAATCAACCTGAAAATCAACAACAAGATTTGATACCAATAAATAAATTAAATTTTAATAAAATAAAAAATAGTATCTAAACGTACTCCCAAACATAAAAACTATCATACCATTGAATGTCACATAATCAATAATGGAATGAAAATATGAACCATAATTTCAAAAGATAGAACTCGAAGAATTAGATCTCCAAAACGAACCAAAAATCAATAAAAAATACTACAAACCCCATTGTGGACCCTATCTCTACAATTCAAACCCATCTAGTATAGGAGACAATGATTACAAGACCTAAAACAGATCACATGATTATAATAAAATACCACTAAAAACTAACTCTCCAAGGAAAAATCATCACAAAGAATAGGAAAATATGGTAATATGGAAGGGTTTTATAAAAATTAGTGACTAAGGAGAATTCGTTGAGTATACAAGTGGAATTACAAAGTACCCTAGTAAGTCACATCTATAAGAACTTAGTATAATCCCTATTTCCAATTAGAACAAATAAAATGAACTAATGAATTAAGGAAAAGAAAAACTAAATTTACCTCAACTATACACACCTGAAAAGATCACATAATGATTGCTATTAAATAGAAGTATAAGTGGAGGTAACCTAAGTAATATTGTATAAAATGATGAAACACTAGTGAAGTTATCCTAATAATAAAAAAACAGCTTGGTTACAACCTATTATGGAATAATACTCATCACATTCATCAATGAATGCACCATATACTCTCACCTTCAAACCCCTAACAATAGAATCATGAGGCAAGTCTAGCCTTCCACCAATTGATCACCGAGACAAAGGATCGCTAATAAAAACACATCTATAATGAAATAATCCTTATTTTGATAGAATTAAAGGATAAAGCCAATGTTCCAAATTAACAGATAGTAAACTAAAATAAAAGACAGAAAAGATAAATTCCAGAGACTCTACCCCCGCTAGTCTATAAATGAACGTGTCTCTAATATATTCACCTTACCAATCTTGAATGGTTTTACATTATGACCATAATTTGAATATATCCTATAGGAATTACTCACAACATTCCATGGAAACCCTACTTGGTGGTTGAAAAATAAAAATACAAAACATAGGCCAAAAATACCTAATACTAAATTAGAACACTTGAATACCCCCCCCCCCCATTTCCTAATAAATCATTTCAAAATAACACACTCATGTTTAAAATCAAAAAACATAATTACAAAAATCATTTTAAATTTCTATATTTCGTTATTTAAACACACAAGGAATTTAAAAACGATGAATGCCTTTTAATTTGATATTGATATGTGTTTTTTTTTCTCAAACACCCCTTGTAAAATCAATTTTATATTCAAAATATCCTTTATGAAAATTACTTCAACAATAAAATCATTCTAAAATATTTTTTTAACCTTCATTCTAGTTATCAAAAATGTTGTTTGATATTAAAACCATTTATTAATTTTATAAATACTGAACATATTTATAAATAGAGTTCAAAACATTAATAAAACACTACATTATTTGTTATAAAATAAATTTCACCAATTTAAATTCAAATTATAATTTTATTCAAGAAACCAATTTTCCAATATTCAAAAAAACAAAGTTTACCTTTTCTTTAATTTATGAGAAATTATTTATTAACATTAAAAATAATTATTTTAAAATAATACCTTCAAATAAAATTTTCATCTTTTATGCCAAAAAATATGACATATCATAACAGAATCAAAATAAAACCAAGTTATTCCAATAGATAATTCAATGAGTGGACTAGTGTGGGTTTGTATCTTTGGAACATGTCTTAGAAAACAATCTTCTAACTATTAAACCAGAACTTTGAGTCATTCTGAACCATGCACATAGGCTACACATGGATTAATATTCTCTACTACCTCTCCAAGTACCACTAGTTCACTCACCTTTGTCATCCTCATATAACTAAACAATAAAATGGCATAAAATAATTACTCTATGCATGAATTCTCATGGTAACTCGAAGCTCAATTAGTGTAAGATCTTGTGACACTCTTCCTAACCCTACAACTTAAGTTATTGTATTATTAATATTAAACCTATCAGAAATCACCAAATAAAAAATGTATTATTTGATATAATTTTTATTATGAACCATCCTAAGACAACCCTCTGTCGGATTCTAAACCCAGTTAATGATAATGAATAAAGGGAGTTTTTGATCCTTCTATGACATAAGTACCAAGGAATAAAAGATACAAAACATGGGAATTATTTTCCTAGTAAATATATATTTAATATGATCAATAAATACCAATAAATTTTAGCATGACCTTTCCATACATCAGAAATCCATAACAGTGAAAAAAATTAACTATATTTTAACCTAATAATGAACTATTAATGTTTAAAATAATAATGAGAACAAAAAATCATCCCTCGCCACCTTAGTCTTCCTCTTGAATAAAGAATAAATTCAAACTAGAAGGCGTTTCTTCACCCAAAATTTTTGATAACTACCATCCATCCAAATAAATTACTATTGTCCTATGTTATTAGTGTGATAAAATTGGCTAAAATCAATCTAAACTAATAAAATACCTATATGAGGATATACAAGTCACCATAAACCCAATAAAAACATGATTCCCTATGGATGCGAACAAATAATCTAAGACCTGAAACTAAAACATAATAGATATATAGGTGTGATAAATATGTTTAGTAGTAATGGGGAAAAGGGAAAACATGACCTATGTCTTACCTTTAAATAGAAACCCATTTCATATTTTTTTGAAAATGCACATATCTAAAATTTGGATTACTATTTCCATTCAAAACCAGTAACAATATAATTCTCCATAAAACTTCTTCTATGATTTACCAATTTTTTCAAAAGATTGAGAATTTTTCTAACAAACCATTTTTTAGAACAAATGATATGATAATGTAATAGTCTCTGTATGGTAGTATAATGAGATAATATCAATAGGTTCTATTAAAAAGAGAAATAAAAATTTTATTTTATATTATTTTATAAATAAAAAAAGAAAATAACATAAAGATATTTTTAAAATGATATCATGAAATTATGAGTAAATTAATAATTCACTATGAGAAAACCGTAACTAGATTGGGTGATTTTGGTAATTGGATTCTCATACTCTCACTATTGGTATACATATTTATATACCCCTTCCCATTCATGATACACTATAGGGAATGGAACTAAAGTCTAATGGAACAAACTCATATCATGTAGTTTATTAAGTGTTGTATAATAATCCTTCTGGGGAGGTAGGGTTGAAGCCTTTCCAAATCACCTAGTTTACTAGACCACGTTTTCCTTTCAAAGTACCTAGGATTCCCATGTTTTATTCTCATAAAAAGAAAACATAAGGGAGTTTTAGTACAAAAATATAAAGCTCAATCACATAGAAATGAAAAATAAGAATAAAAAAACTCCTCACCTACCTACATAAAAAATGTGATGCCACTTTCTTATAATCATAACAATATTCCAATCACATAAATATGAGTCAAAAAGTATATAAAGTTTTGGGATTCCATTTTGGTGAACCTCATTTTTCTAAAAGTTTTAGAAATTTCCAAATGTGCCTTTTATTTTTAAAAATAAACACAAATCCTTTGTAAAATCAATTTTATACCATATCTTTCATGCCCCAAACCACACATTACACATAGACACATATAAAACATGATATATATATATATATAAATACACATTGTACCAATGCAAATATTTAATAATCCATGTGTAAATATGTACTAATTGGGAACATATATATATATATATATAATTATCTTTTGATATGTGAAAGGGTTAGAAATATCATGAATAATTTAATGAAATTGAAAAAATACATTATTCGTTTATGGGAAAACCAGTTGAAATATGAAAACCTACTGGGTATTTCCAGAATTCATAAATAAAACATTTCATAAAATTAACCAAGAACTTGGTGTGATTCACCTATCAAACAAATAAAGACATGTTTTTCTGAAGATAACCCATGTCTGAAACTCAATATATCATAACAACATTAAACAAGATAATTCCTTCTACCAAAATCAATTAACTCAGTGTTTTTAATTTATAATATATTGAAAACACCCTTCAAAATAAATTATAGTTTCCAATTTAAATATTCAGATATAGAGTAACTTTCCTCAAACCGTGTTACCTTTACCAATGATGTCGCAAATCTAAATAAAAAGAAAAAAGGTGCTTATGAAAATATAAAAAAACCAAAAACAAACTAACTACCTTTTAAAAAAATACTAAAAAGAATTTATAGGAAGCCCTACCAAGATTCCGCAAAAAAACTCACCGCATTCGAAAATATAGGATAGAAAGGCCTTGACTCGATCCTGAAAAACATAAGGCACAAAGAATGACACAGAAAACCCCATTGGTGATAGAATTAACTTATATAGAGTTAGAAACATGGTAGGGAATGAAATCTATGAAAGTGTAAAGAGGAGGATAAAATTAGAAGAGGACAATCTAAATAAAGATGACCACACAAAGAAATTTGAAAGAAATCAGTCATAAA
Source organism: Viscum album (assembly GCA_963277665.1). Lineage (NCBI taxonomy): Eukaryota > Viridiplantae > Streptophyta > Magnoliopsida > Santalales > Viscaceae > Viscum > Viscum album. The sequence continues at coordinate 1,042,129,748 of OY728164.1, read as the reverse complement.
TTGAGGTATGAGAGGATGTGAGGTGCTCATGGATACTATATCTCCATATATAATGAAGTGAAACATGTAATAGGGGATTAGGATACCCCATAGTGTTATTACATTATAAAGTACAAAATGGAAAGGAACAAAAATTTTAATGTTTCGATAGGTGTCATGGTTTGGCTTCATGATTTTCCAAACCATGCAACAATTGTGAACCCTCCAAAGGATTAGTACACATTCTATTCATGGTTTGGATGAATGGATTGGAAACTCTAATCCAACCATGAAATGTTATTCTATTAAATAGAAAATAGGTTCACATGCATATCACATAGTTTCCTCAAACAATGTGTTTGTCTGTCATTATCTCTTAGAGACCTCCAATCCCCCCCTCCACAGCTTCTCTTAAGACTCCCTAAATTTAATATCAATGGTGTAATAAAAATGTGATAAAAACTGTTTAAGAATAATAAAAAATGAAAACCCACCCTATATATGGGTAGTCACATAGTTTCCCTCAGACAACACCAAGAGAAAAAAAGATTACCAACACTAAAACCAATAAACAATTTCACCTGTAATTCAACCTAAAAAGATTAAATAAGACATAACACCAAGAAATGAATAAAATAATGTGGAAATAAAAAATGGGTTGGGATAATGATCCAATTTTTTTAATAAAAGTCTCCTCATGTAATAATCCTTAAATGGACCAAAATCCATATATGATTAACCAATGACCATATTTTATTAAACCAAAAGGACCTTTCATAATATTTGAAGGCACTCATGTATGTTTAATAGAGACTCATTTCAGGATCATACCAAGGGTAAGGGCCTCCCATAGGATTAACAAAAATGTGGAAAATGAACAGTAATAAAACCATAATAATAAATCATGGATGATATTGAAAATTAAAGGAATGAAAATAAAAACAAAACACGTATAAGAATTTTAAATTTTAAATAAAAAAGAATTATAAATTGAAAAAATATTCACCGTTTAAAAAATAATCTAATGTTAATTTACTTGGACACTATTTTCTTAATTTTGAACTATATTTACTACATCTAATTAGTGTTGACAATGAAAAAACATTATTCATACTATTGTTGAGATTTTCATTAGCTAATATCTTTTTGACACACATTTTTATACTTTTAATAACATATCTAATTAAATATATCTTAATATATATATTCTTAGACCTACCTAGACAAACATTTTTATAGAAAAGTATATGTAAAATTGAATATAATAGTGAACTATAATAACCTAATCACATAATCAAAGAATAAAAATCAAACCCTTATAATAAATGTATCCTAGATAACTTATGCTAGTATAATGTACTCACCCACAATGGTTATGGGTTTCATGACTTATTTGATTTTTTCCCCCAAGAAAATTGGTCCCCCACCAGTAGTGAAAATAAAAAAGGTCATACTCTTTATTCTATTGATATGTCTAGACAAATAAGAATCTACATAATCAGTCAATAAATATCTAGAATTAAAGTTACTACCTAAAAATTGTAAGGTTATTATAATTATTTAAAGGTCCATATTTTAATCATTTCTTTATCCCCCTTCTTGGATACATTATCACAAATTTTTTTGGCTTCTCATTAACATGTGAGATTCCAACCAATATGGTATCCATAAATACAAGGAATTATATCTAATTAAGAAGAATATACCATGGTACCTTATATATCATACATCTAACTATTTCAACTATGTATAGGGATTTATATTAAATACATATTTCCCTCTATTTAAATTTTTAATCATTATTAACATCATCAATAATATCAAATAAATCTACATCATGGCCAAAAAATATGCTAGAATGAACATAACCACCCCATAATGACTTATTTTACAACAAAATCTCGTCTCTAGAATCCTCAAATTTTTTTGTTTTATTGTTCTAGAGGATTTTGAAACTCATTATAATAAAAAATATACACATTATATTAGTCTACATTTTATTCAAAAAAACAATTTTTCAAAATGTTTCCCTTACATCATACAATAAAAATAACTTTAATTAGAACATGACTTATTTATTGTTATTAATCATCTATGAAACCCATTAAATCCATTTAAAAATAATTTATAGAATATAAATCAATGTCAGGGTGATAAAAAGAAATAAAATCTATTAGTAAATTGAAAAACATGAAAACCCATGAAATGTCTCAACATTAAATAAAAAGTCTTAAGCACATGAAACCCCATAATCATTACAAAAATAATATTCTTAGAGAAAATAATTACATAAAACAATCTCATAAAAAACAATAAAAAATATTAATAATAAATGTTACTTGGTACATAATATTCACAATCACTCTTAAAATCATAATTACTATTAGAATAACATATTTTGTTATTTTTAATATCTTTTATTCAATGAATATGTCATTATCTAAAGAATTAGAGGGATCTATCAGAGCCACCCATCATCATATATAATTTACAAGGCACATAACATGAATAAAATATATATCATACATCCATTTATCATTTAATTGATAAAAAACAAAAAAAATGTACATTTCAACACATTACTCCTAAACTCTTAAAATAACCCTTAAGAAGAAAATTAATTTAAAATAATGGGCTAACCAATTTCATATTTAGAATATAATGACAGAAAATAATAAAATACATATATAAATCCAATATAATTTTGTAAATTAAATTTCAATAATATTGTACAAAATTATTTGAAATTAAAGATTCAAAATACTTAATGTACTGATTTTAAAGAAAACGCCGTATTTCGAGTCATGGCCTGCCTTTTACATCCTTCATCCTCGTAAATAATAAAATTACATTACTTATTTACATGATTAAGAATATTTTTCATGTTTTCTGATATTTTTTTCCTTTTAATTCATTTATTATAATTTTTCATTCATTTACTAAATTGATATTGTTTTTGTTAGTTTTTTAGGGCATTCAGTTCATACAATCTAAAACTATTATAAGACAATGGTAACGATTAGATATCCTTACAAAATAATTCCATAAACTATATATGTTTTAATGTATATTTTCTTTTTAATTTAACATGTAATGTAATTACTTTGTATATTAAATAGTTAACAATAAAAAATTATCCTCGATGCGATTGATAATTACAGTTAAAATTGACTATTATTGTTTACTTTATGTTCCATTATTATCATGAAACATTTACCATTATAGATTCATAATATTAAAATTAGTTAAATAATAAAATTATATTTAATAATTGAATTAAATATGAATAATATCCGAGAAATATGTATGTTTAGAAAAACATCATCGCTCACTTAGATATAGTAAAATCAGCATAATGACCAATGTTTTTCAAAAGAGATAAAAAGATGTTAAACTCAATAAATATTTTTATTTTTTAAAATAATTAAATAATTTTAAAGATAATATTTTAGGGTTACCTTTAATGATTAATTGGGTAATTTAAATGAGTAATTTGAGAATTTAAATTAAAAGACACAATTTTTTTTTCAAAAAACCCATATTTTAACATTAAAAGGGCTTATGAAAAAGAGATCAATGAGAGTTAATGAATGATCTGTGTTCTTTTATGGATAAACGAGATAAAAATAACTTAATAATATAAAGAATAAAAAATAAGATAATTTTAAAAATATTTTTCAGAAAATGATTCCTAATGACGAATGTATAAATATGTTTGGAAACTCGTATATTTCTCCTTGAATGACCTACATTGGATTCAGTATACATCCATTGAAGAAATAATTTTTTTTATTGAGAGATGCATCTAAACATATAATGAAACTTTTATATAGGTATTTGGGAATAATACATATATAAACTAAATTACTAACGTATTTTGGAAAAGATAGAATGAGACCACTTTTATATGAAAAATTTGACGGTTTTTTGGAAAATATTCAATCATTAATATTTATGAATGTAATTATAAAATTAAAAGGGTATTATAAATGGAAGATAAGTGATATAATTGACCATTACCCATATCAATATTTTCATGATATTTTTTTATGTTTTTTAACAATTTTTAAATTATATTTATAACATTAAATACTATTGTAGTCATTGTAATGCTGATCCTCAAAATTTGAATTGAATGTAACTGGAAAACTGTGGATTAAAAATGTAAAATATAAATAATTTATTACAAAAAATTTATATCCCTCATAATCATAAAACACTATAATTTATACAAGCCTTATTAACTTATATATTTTTAAAACCATTTATTTTGATATTTATTCATCGTGTTTAAGTGATTCATTGATGTTATATATGATTTTTGGAAACTTATTCCAATATTTAATATTAAAAATAAATTAAAAATAAAAATATATATTTTTATTATTCAAAATTATAATTTAAAACAATTATAAAATTATGAATTCACATTTATATCATTATAATGTTCTTAAGATGATAATCGTGGATTTTCTTACCTTTCTAAAGCATTGGGTAGGTATTTTCATAAGTATCATATTATATACATTTTAAATTCAGAAGTGTACATATTTTTTTTATTCGTAATAAAAAAATTTAATGGTATTTAATTTACTTATATCCTCTTAAATGTTATCTCTAAACACCGAATTCGAATTTTTCAATGTGGCATAAGCACTACGTCCACATCAATAGTTTTTTAATATTTATCATAATATAAAAATTAATTTAAATTAATTGATTAATATTTATATAATATATTACAGAATTTAAAATTTAATTGTATGTCACATAAGTTTAATAAAATTTTAATTCATATTTATATCAGGATGATATCATAAAATAAATGATATTTATAAGAACAATATTATTTATTGTTCACCAAAAAATAAAAAATCTCTGAATAATCCTAAAAAATTACACTAAGATAATTTTGAAATTTTAAATCCAAAAAATAAAGTGAATTTTATCAAGTATATATTTTAATATTTTAAAATTTATCTTTTATAAGAACAAAATTTTACATGGCTAAAATTTCGTTAGAATACAATCTATTACTATTTTTCAAATGAGAATCCAAAATACATTTCATAGCTTGATAAAATTATATCAAAGAATATAATAATATATATAAATATAAATAGATTTAACTTACAAAAATATACAATAATTAAATAAATAATAAAAAAATAATTCATTATGTAGATAATAATAACCAATAATGTTAATGAAATTGGTTTAAACATTAAATAAAATATCTATTATTAGATTATGTAAACATAATAATTTAAAATTTAAAAATTTTATCTAATTGACTATATATCAGCCTTTGATATATTATTGATTCAATCTCCAAAGTGGGGATGACCTCATTTGTTTTAAGGTTCAAACTATCAAATTGTTCTCCAACTGGTTAATTCACGGAACCTGAAACACCCAATGATTCTATATCCATTTGGACCTACTTTCCAAAGGTAGGTTCTCATTAGTTATGGACTGATGAGGCTTATGAATTTTCATTGGTCGAGAGGATGGGAGGTCGGGCTCATCGCACCCTTTTGGGGGGAATTATTACCTACTCTGGGAGTCTCTTATAGATTTAAGATATGTTCACAAATCCTTATTAATTTACCAAGCATTAAAATGAGCATTCCCTAAGATTTGACAATCAATAATTATTATGTGCGGGATTTAGAGAATAATTTATATGTATTTAATGTTCTCCATCAATAAATTATCATTCATGTATATTGTATGTTCTTGGTCAATGGTATCCTTTTGTACATTATGGAAATATCTCTTGGTCATTGACGACCATACTGGTTTTAAAGCTACTCAGTGAAGCAATTGGAGTTTATTGTCATCCAGAAAGACATGAATTATCATAGAGTTGGGATCGTACCCAAATATGGGCTACCTACGTTTCCTTTTTAAAAATAATTCAGAACCCACAATGTTCGGGAATTAGGATATATTTTAACGTCTTATGGGACAAATGATAATTAATTGTTAATGGGATTGAAGCTTAAAGAGTCTTCCTACATATTCTAATTTTGAGATAAAGATAAATGTCCATGTAGTTCAAGTGAAGTGTGGGGCTTATGTATGAATAACTGCCCATGAAGATATGTCATGGTTACCTTTACACTCTAAACTCAAGTGAGTCATGCTCAATGTGAGAAACAAGATTTATTAGTAAACCTGACGAATGTGCCATGAAAGATGTTGTCACAAGGAATGATGTGGGGCTTACGTACGTATGACTGCCCATGTAGATGAAGACTAGGACTAGCTTCAGGAGAAAACATAAGCCTAAGAATAGGGTCCATAATTGTATTTGTGCTTTATGGGGATTTGGATACTCTAACTTGGGGCTTACTCCTGAGAAGGATGCCCATAATTAAAGGAAAAGGACTTGGGGATTAATCTTGAGAAGGATGCCCATATCAAAGATTCTCTCATCCTAAGGGACAAGGTTGAACTGAGGAAATCACTAACCGTAGTGACATAATGTTATGTGTCACAAGGTTTTTGGGATATGTTCCATAGAATTCCTTTCACATAAGGATTACAACAAAGAAACCATGTCATAAGTGGCTTTGAATTGGGTTTTAAAGGCTATGTCTTTAAAAGGATAGGTGGATTTAAGGAAAGGTGTTGACTAGGAAGGAGGCACATAAGTATCGTTCTGGTACGTAATTCCTAGTCACGCAAGTAGACTTGCGTGACATGAGTCACCATGGGCGACGGAAATCCATAGGGTAATACTTGGGTGACTTAGAACTAAAGCCCTTAGTATCATCCCTAGAGGCTTCCAGAAGGGTGGCACGCAAGTTCCATTGAGAGGTCAAGGAGGTGTGCAAGTGTCTTCATTTCCCTTATGTAATGGACACTTAGGCGCGCAAGTATTGATGATTTCTAACACCTAGGACTTATTCTTCCACTTTAAGTCTTCCATTCTAGGTAAATAATTACCTTATAAGTGTTCAGAAGATGCCAGACAAAGACTTGGGTGCCCAAAGCTTTGTATCTGATTTTTGGAAAATCCTCCTTGAAAATGAGGGCCCATATGGGGTATTTATAGGCCTCTTGATATTAGGGTGAAATTTCAATGTGGTCATGCAAGTGGCATGCGCGCCTCACATCTGGCGCGCAAGTGACATGCGTGCCCAAGGCTGGCATGCAAGTGACTTGCGTGCCTTAATGCCTGTTCATCCTTTGATGTTTCTTCCCTCTCTTTTCTTCCTTTTGTTTTTCTTTTCGTGAGGTACTCCCCTTTGTCATTCCATTGACTCTCTGACGGAACAGCTCGTCAAAAAAAAGTCCCCTCTTAGAGTTGGATCTGAAAATGGAAAGAGGATTTGACTCTGTGGAAAACGAGAAACCAGGATTCAGTGGCACATAGGTTTTAGGCAAGCAGGTTGTAGGCGCGCAGGTTGTAGTGCGGAAGTTCCAGCGGGCAGGGTTGCGGGATCGCCTATATATATGGATTTCACTTTCAACAAACCATCATGCCTCTAAAGCTGTTGTGCTCTCCTCATGCAAGTGTTTTTATTTCTAATTCGATCACTCTTCTTTGTGTCACTCTTCTCCAGTAAGTATTTTGACTTGCGTGCCATCATTAGCGTGACATTACTTGCGCGAGAACACTTTCACGGCAACACTTGCGCGGAAATACTTGTGCACCTTAATGCCATAGTCATTTTTTGTTTTCTTCACAAATATTTCATAAAAATAGACTTAATTAAAAGTTAATAGTTTGATTATTGTGCTGATTCAATTACTCTAAGGATGATTGGATCCGCTGATGAGTTGGACAGCAAGAAAAAATATGACATGATGAATTTTCTCAGAGATGATTATTATGTTATATGCGACAACACTCTCCTGGATTTGGCTAAGTACTTGAAAAATATCAGGCCAATTTCCCATAGATCATTTACTTGCCCTTACATGGACATAGTCATCTTCATGGAGTCAACGTTCCAGAGGTAATGAATTATATTCCTCATTCTTTGTTTCAGAGATACACCAATTTCTCTTCGGAAAATGTCTCAGTTGCAGGATCATTTTCCAATGATGGATCATTGGAGAAGGCATTCATAATGCATCATATCCCTTGTGCTCCAGATCTGAAGCCTCACAAGCCTGAGTTGTTATAAGGCCCCTGCCTTTATCATTACTTAATCTTGATTTATTTCAAGAATTCACATTGAGTATCTTTTCAGTTTTAGAGTTTTAGATAATTAGATCATATATCACGTATAACATTCCACATTTAAACAAGGTGGTTACTAAAAAGACAATATTAATTTTTTCCATCAAATGAAAATTATTTAAAATAAATCATGGATTCTTTCTTGACACTTCCTCGACAGTATCATCACATCATCAACTTTCCTCTTGACATGTGAAAAAGATTTCAAAAACATTGGATGAGCATAAAAATCTTCGTAAGGGTTATAACATAATGAAAGGAAACATTAACCCATAAAAAATAAAAACCGATGAAAACATGATTTTCAATCATAACATACCTTCTGAAATCATAATATTTATTAATAACACATAGTAATCAAAATTCATAAATGTAACATAAGGTATACATAACATACATATATTGTAGCTATCATAGCTACATAAGGAGTCACATTTGGAATACACATCACAGTATATTCCCTAAATCTCTTCAGAAAAACATTCACGTTTACCTCCTTCACGTTACCCAATTCATTGGAGTGCTATCTAAGGCTCACCCACCATAGGTTTATCACGGAACCACCCGTATACGTAATAATGTCCAAGAACAATAACATACTCATAACACATAACTTAAGGATAAAGGAAGGATAACATTCCCATATAGAAATAACAATACAACATTTTAAGATATACAAATAATAAATCCATTTTTAAAAACCATTTTCAATACCAAAATACATAAAAAGAGTATATGGTATTTATTTTTCTTTTAAAAACATTACTGCTTTTTAAGGAAGCCTTAGATTAAATAATACTCGCAGTGGAGGAAAAGGTCATTATCACTGCTTACGTTAAAAAAAGAAACATTCCTTTTTGTAGTTTAGTAAAATTCTTCGTAGAGAAAAGATTCTCTTTGAATGAAATGAAAATTCAAATGGTTTTTATACACCGTATAAAATAATGTCATGTAGAAATCAAAATATTCCTCAATGAAAGGATATTGAGACGAATTCCCATGCAAAGATGGTATCATTAGATTAAGGATAAATCAATTAAATAATTATGTGTGACAAATATAAATACACCCAATATAAGTGGATATTAAGTGAAAAACAATCAGAGGTCATCCACACATATTCATAACCTGACATAATCAAGAAGTATAGGTTTAACCCAAAGAAATGAAATTGGGTTAAGAAGTTCCCTTACAGAAATTCGACAGCCTAACATCGTCACTTTAATATTTAGAAAATCAGTTGATGAGAGATAAAAAGGGTATCTCATCACTTGGACATAAAATATATAGCAATAGGGATATATAAGAACATATCCCAAAATTTGGATGATTTAAATTAAAATACCTAACAAAAAGATGTGTTTCAAAAAGAGGAGGGTGAAAGGTTCCCTTACCGATTAGGGTAACTTTCGAAACGTACATCCCATGAAAGAAGGACGATACAATGTTGATTTAATTACCCATAAATGAAATTATATTACACATAGAGTATGATAATTCACAATACATAAACCACTCAATGGATATATTGACAAACATAACATGAATCTCACGGGAATAAAAAGTGAGATAAAAACCCATTACCTTATTGTAATCAATCGAGTCATTTGATCAAAAGATAATAACCATCAAATGAATTACAGAATAAAATGAATATAAATAGAATCATGATAATATACATCTAATGGTACAACAAAAAACACCACATGCCATAAATAAGTGTTGAACAATGTAAATATTATAGAATTAAAAGTGAGATAAGAAATCCCGAAAATTCGGTAGCCTAACGGCACCACATAAAACTTCCAAAAATGGATTGATGAGATCAAATAGGGTCTCTAATCAAATTAACATAAAATTTATATTAAGAGGAATAAAATAAAACATCCCCTAACATAATAAATAGGGGATTAAAAGAAGTTACATAAAAGAGAGTACTTAAAAAGAAAGAGAGAGGTAGGATGCCTTACCTCGAGTCCGACTTGTCTCGTTCGTTCTATATATTTCTGAATAATAAACTGTGGTCAATTTATAATTTCATAATAACTTCCTTTCATGTTTATTATTAAATTCATATCACATATGATCATGTTATAATAATTATTTAATTATGTGAGGTCATATTAGACATTTTTTTCGATGTTCGGTGCAAGAGTAAAAAATAAACATGTTTGAAGATTATTTTCCATGTAGTTATAAGTAAATAATCTCCAGAATGGTATTCATGATATAAATATCATATATATCTATTATATATTAATTTTATACTATTCCATAACATTTGGGGACAAAAAATGATATGCTCCGTTCATGGAGACGTTAGGTCGTATGTACGCATGAACACTACTTTCATTTCTTTGCCATATTAATAGAATTAAAACTAAATTAGGGATATATATATATATATTATAATTACAGTATAATATATATGTAATATAGGTCACATAAGTTCATTAATTTCATTCTTTATACATTCCAAGAACTGCATGAACGGGTCACATCACTTGAGGGGGCGATAGTCCACACTTCCTCAAATGAAATTATCGCAATTACACGACATGAAAAGCATAATGATATGTTTTAAACATAAATTAAATAATCATATAGAAAACATAAATACCATATATATCTTATATAAATATAGTGACATCTTAATGACCAACATTAAAGGTGATAGGAGAATATTGAACAATCATCGTTTCGTGAGGCAGTAATTCGCCACCGACCAAAATAGTATGTTCTGTAACCATTAGAAGGGTGTGTGTGTGAGTGTAAATAAAATCCCTCTCATAACAACATAATAATATATTAAGGATACTGGTGTGGTTATGGAATCAAATATTAAGAATATTATGTGTAGTTAAGAAGGAAAATACAACAAAGTATTTTGAGAGAACATGTTACCTCTAAATTGGGTAACTTCTATTGATTTGATGCAAAGGCTCTATTGAAAAGAATTATGCCCAAATTGAGGATTCTAGGAGGAATATAGGGATTTTTAGATATAAAATGAGAATTTTTTCGATCCAAGGGATTGAGAGGTTTGGGTAAGGGGTATAGTTGAGGGTTTTTTATAAGAGGGAGGAAGGGCACTCTTGGAAAGTTTTGTAATATATATTTATTTTAAAACAAAATTTCAAATTATAAAGGATCCAAAATAATATTTCTCGAGGATAAGATGATAAGGGATAGAAATCCACTAAACAAATATGATTTAGACATGTGGAGTTCATATAATTCACCTTATCTTTTCATTTTAACCCTTAGTTAAAAACAATAATTCTTTCCACGTCCTTTTTTATTTTCAATTTTTAAGGTCATAATAGTTATTTTAAAAATGAAAATATTCCTAGAATTGTATCAATAATGATATTAGTAAGATATTATATGTCAGTTTATAGAATACTAAATTTTTTGGACCTTTATATCATTTAATAAAATGTCATTTGTTTTAAAAAAACTCATTTATGCCAATTTTAACACTATTTGGTAGTTGACTTTTGATATAGGAATAAAAGCATTATTTCTTCGAAATAAAAGAATTAACATAAATTTTAAATATCATACGCATCTATAAAATTAGTGGATAGCATCCAAAGACTCAAAAAAAAGAATTATCTTAACACATATAATATCATTTATTTAAATCATTCATTAATGAGGTAATAACTGCATCATCATTGTGTCATAAATAAATTTATTTATTTAATGTCTAAAATTTCTAAATAAAAAACCATGATGTATTAAATCTATTTATATTTCCAATTAATATTTATAGTCAAAGATATATTTTATATAAACAAAACTAAAATTGTTTTACTGAGGTGATACATACTTTGGTTATATTTTCCTTTCTTTAAAACTAATATGATAAAAGGTCACTATCACAGTAAAGTGATTCCATGGGGTCCCAAAGTTAGCACAAGTAATACCAGGGTCATACATGACTCAATAAAATAGCATTAAGACACATGGATGGGTAATTTTATATTATTATAACATTATTTTGTTTACCCCTTTTTATCTGATTTACTAATTAATCACCGTAATTAAAAAAAATATTGTAGTTACTATTCATCATGTCAGAAACAAAAGAGTCGTAATTAAATAATTTGGACCTTATTATTCTAAATATGGAATCCATTTTATCATATTCCAAACACATAAATTTTAGTAATTAATTTAAAAATTATTCTCGTTGTCAAAACCAAAGACGAGTTTTTAAGAAGTAAAATCTATCAAAAGATTGGTTTGTTTTTACATAAAATTTAAAAGTCAAATTACATCTAGTGACCAAAATTGTATTAAATTATAAAAACATAATTAAATTACACCTTAAACCCAATTAAAATCACAACATAACTATATAAATAAATTGAATGAAAATGTAGTTTTGAATTAAAATGTTGTATTTTTAACTATTCAAAAAAATGAACATTATCAGAAAAATACAAAAAATTCACCCTAAGATATATTTGATATTCCAAATTCAATAATTATGCCCATTTTACCAAATTATAAAAAAATAAGTTTCATTAATAAATTATATAGTTAATTCCCGCTGTCAAAACAAAGAGCGTGTTTTTAATAAACAATATCTACCAAATGATTTACCCTTGTTTATGTCTATTTTCACATTGAAATTAAATATAATGACCACTATTATATTAAATGGTAAAAATATATTATAATAACACTTTAAAACCAATTAAAAATATAATATAACCATAGAAATAAATTAGATAAAAAGGTGGTTTTTAATTAAAATACAGTATTTTTCACTATCCATTAAAAAATGAACTTTATCGGAAAAATACCAAAAATTTAAACAAAGTAAATTTTGATTTATTGATTCTAAAGAAGGATTTTATTTTGTCAAATATAACATATAAAAGTGAAAAAAATTATAATTAAAAATGTGTTTCCCTCAAAAGGTGGTTAATCACCATTTAAAAAATATTAGAATATTTATGCTTAAAACTGGATTCATTCACATGTTAAGCCCCTAAAATTTATTGGATAAATGTAAAAAAATATTTAACAAACATATATAATGACTTTTTAGTTATTTATAATCATTCCCTCTATTACAATGGCTAGGCATTTACTACCATTTACAATAATATTATTATATTATTTGTGTGCATCGTAAGATTTCAAAGAAACTCGTTGTTGCGTATTAGGTATGCCATCGAACATGGAATCCCCATTAAAGTAATACTAATATTTTATTAAAAAATATTAATAAATATGAAAATTTTAATATTCTTCATTTACCTACGATGTTATATCCTTCCCCTCTTTTGGGAATTTCTTCCTCGCAATTTTAAAATTGTGCTCGGAAACTTTATTGAAAGCCCCACATCGGTAAAGCAGTCAATAAAACTATAACATTAAATGAATGAAAGAGAAGTAATATGGTCACCCGAGACAACAGATACTAAGATTCCAAGAAAATAAGGATATTGTGGAAAAAACTATCAAGTTCTGATGGAGGGTGACACAAAGAATGTCTAGGAGAAAGTCAACCCCCAGAAAATCACAAAATTGTGATGGGTTAAACGGTATATGATTCCCCAGTAGGAAAAGTTAACAGACAACGTTTTTGTTTTAAGTTACTTTTCATTGATGAATTTATTTATGGGATTAACATATGGAACCATACTTACTTGTCATGTAGACTTTTATCATTTACTATATTTCTAACACAAACTCATATTTTCTTCAAAAGAAGAGTATTTAGGATGACTTGTTCACATTAAGAGCGCTATAATCAACTTCTAGAGAATCACATAATCCACAAAATAGAACCAAATATTTCTCATGTGTTTAGACCTTAACCAAAACCAAAATTGTTAGTAGAAGATCAGATAATCCCCAAAAGTATAATCTTTTACAAATAGAAAAACTACTCTTAATCTCCAATATTTGTCAAACAATACCCAAAGTTCAAAAAATATCATTCAATAAAAAATTCACCATAAAATTATTCAATATAAACCAGACTAAGATTGAAATCCAAATATCTGAATTATTTAATCACATATTCTTCCAAGATAAATCTTAACATCTATCTCTAAAGTACATCAGTTTCTCTTAAAGTCTCATATTGAAAAGTAATTAACCTAATCACGTATCCTCCCTGATATTTTAATAATTTCCCTAGATAACCCAAAATCAACTTATTTTTTATTAATAAAATCATCTAACTAAAATGAATTTGTCATACTAACCAGGGACTTCACGTAGTCCAGTGGTAGTCGATAAATACCAGTTGCACTTTGGTTGTGGGTTCGATTCCCACAGCTTCGTCTGACGCAACGGGTTGTCACACAGTCTGCATGTTGTCCCTTTTCAAAAACTATATAATTTTATAACATTCCCCAAAAATAGATAAATTCATTAAAAATAACCATAACATATTTTAACCTCAAGTTTATCTCATGCCTTTTATTTTCCATCATAACATATAGTAACCCATAATTACCTAAAAAGTAAGGATCATATAAACCCTAATGGTTACTTTTATAATTATTACCTAAACTTCTACATGAATTTGGTTCTCTCGTAAATGATGCATTAAAGAACTCACCAAGGTTCAAGTAGTTAATCATGACTCTTGATAGTTGGTTTATAATAACCATGATATTTCTCATTGAATATCCCATTTCATCCAGTCACTTAAGTAGAGAACCAACATAGTTTCCTTCAAACCCATTGTCACTTTGGTGCTTGTTTGGTCCATCCATTTACTAAAACCAAAAATGTCAGTGTGAGTATAACAACAAAATAGTCATGTACTAATGAGGAAGATAAACACTAAGATATACTTATACAAGTTATCTCAAACTCATTCCAACTTTCAAAAATAACAATGACACCATCTAATATACTAACCATTGTGGTTATATAAAACTTGTCACTTATGCTTAAATAATGCACTAACATATAATGTTTTCTAAACCAACATTTGATACCAAATATAAGGCCCCAGCCTTAAACATTACTTAATATTGATTTATTTAAATAATTCACATTGAGGATCTTATCAAGTTTAGAGTTTTAGATAATTATATCATAAATCATTCATAACATTCCACATTTAAACAAGGTGGTTACAACAAAGACATTATTCATTTTTTTCCATCAATGGAAATTTATTTAAAATAAAAAATTTTTATTTCATGACACTTCCTCGACACTATAATCACATCATGCACTTGCCTCTTGACATATGAAAACATTTCAAAAACATGGGATGAGCATAAAAAGCTCAGTAAGTGTTATAACATAATGAAAGGAAACATTAACCAATCAAAAATACAAACCGATGAAAACATAATTTTGAATCATAACATACATTCTGAAATCATAATATTTATGAATAACATATAGTAATCACAATTCATAAAGGTATCTTAAGGCATACATAACATACTTACATTGTAGCTATCATAGCTACATAGAGAGTCACATTTGGAATACCCATTGCAATATATTCCCTAAATCTCTTCAGAGAAACATTCACGTTTACCTCCTTTACGTTACTCAATTCAATGGAGAGTTGTCTCTGTCTCACCTGTCCTATTTTTATCATGGAACCACCCATATACGTAATAATGGACAAGAAC
Organism: Viscum album; assembly: GCA_963277665.1. Taxonomy (NCBI): domain Eukaryota; kingdom Viridiplantae; phylum Streptophyta; class Magnoliopsida; order Santalales; family Viscaceae; genus Viscum; species Viscum album. Next base: position 1,042,113,941 of record OY728164.1, on the reverse strand, counting down.
CATAACATAATCATAACACATAACTTATGCATAAAGGAAGGATAACATTCCCACATTGTAATAACAATATAACATTTTAAGATACTGAAATAATAAATCCACTCCTAGAAACCATCTTCAATTCCAAAATAAATAAAAAGAGTATATGGTGCTTATTTTCCTTTTGAAATAATTATGACCAGTTAAGGAAGCCATAGATCAAATAATACTCGCAGGGAGGAAAAGGTCATTGTAACCGCTTACGTTAAAAAAGAAACATTCATTTTTGTCATTTAGTAAAAAGATTCATAGAGAAAATATTCCCTTTGAAATAAATTAAAAGTAAAAAGGCTTTTATACACCTTATAAAATAGTTTCATGTAGAAATCGAAAGATCCCTCAATGAAAGGAGATTGAGATGAAGTCCCGTACAAAGATGGTATCCTTAGATTTAGGATAAATCAATTATAAAATTATGTGTGACAAAAATAAATACACCCAATATAAGTGGATATTTAGTGTAAAACAATCAGAGGTCATCCAAACTTATTAATTGCACAACATAATCAATAAGTAGAGGTTTAACCCAAAGAATTGGAATTGGGTTAAGAAGTTCCTTTACAGAAATTCAATAGCCTAACGACGTCACTTTAAAATTCTAAAAATGAGTTGATGGGAGATAAAAAAGGGTATATCATCACTTGGACATAAAAATTACAGAAATAATGATATATAAAAACATATCCCAACATTAATAAGATTTAAATTAAACGACCAAACAAAAAGAAGTCTTTTAAAAAGAGGAGGGTGAAAGGTTCCCATACCGATTTGGGTAACTTTCGAAACATACACCCCCTAAAAAAGTACTATACATTGTTGATGTAAATACACATAAACAAAATTATATTACTCAAATTGTATAATAATGGGCAGTACATACACAACGCAAAGGAGGTAGTGACAAATATAGCATGACTCTCACGGGAATAAATAGTCAGATAAAAACCCCTAACCTCATTGTAAACAATCGAGTCGGTTGATCAGAAGATAATAACCACAAAATGAATTACAGAATAACATGAATATAAAATATAATCATGATAATATATATCTAATGGCAGTACAAAAAACACCACATTCAATAAATAAGTTGAGAACAATGTAAATCTCATGGAATTAAAAGTGAGATAAGAAATCCCGAAAATTCGGCAGCCTAACAGAGCCACTTAAAACATCCAAAAATGGATTGATGAGATCTAATAGGGTCTCTCATCATATGAACATAAAAATCACAGTAATATGAATATAAAATAATATTCACCAACATAATAAAGTGGATCTTAAAAGAAGTGACATAAAAGAGAGTACGTAAAAAGAAAGTGAGAGGTAGGATCCCTTACCTCGAGTCCGACTTGTCTCGTTCATTCTGTATATTCCTGAATAATAAAAATAGGTCAATTTATAATTTATTAATAAATTCCTTTAAAGTTTATTATTCAATTCATATCACATATTATCATGTTATATTAATTAGTTAATTATGTGATGTCAAATTAGACGTTTTTGTCGATGTTCGGTGCAAGAGTAAAAAATAAACATGTTTGAAGAGAATTTTCCATGTATTTATAAGTAAATAATCTCCAGAATGGTATTAATGAATTATATATCATATATATATAGTGTTTATTCATTTTATACTATTACATAACATTTGGAGATAAAAAATGAAATGCCCCGTTCATGGAGGTGGTAGGTCGTACGTACGCATGAACACTACTTTCATTTATTTGTCATATTAATGGAATCAAAACTAAATGAGGGATATTTGTATATTATAATTAAATTATAAAATATATCTTATATAGGTCATATATGTTCATTAGTTTCATTCTTTATAAATTCCATGAATTGCATGAATGAGTCACATCACTTGAGGGGGCGGTAGTCCACATATCCTCAAATTAAATTATCACAATTACACAACATGAAAAACATAATGATATGATTTAAAAATAAAATAAAGAAACATATAGAAAACATAAATTACATATAGATAATATATAAATATATTTACATCTTAATGGCCACCATGAAAGGTGTTAGGAGAAGATTGAACAATCATCGTTTCGTGAGGCAGTAATTCTCCACCCACCGAAACAGTATGTTCCTTAAACATTAGACGGGTGTGTGTGTAATTGTAAATAAAATGATTATCATAAAAACATCCTAGTATACTAATAATACTGTTTTTGTTATGTAATCAAGGAATAAGAATATTAGGCGGAGTGAAGAAGGAAAATACAACAAATTATTTTGAGAGAAGGCGTTACCTCCAAATCCGCTAACTTCTTTTGATTTGAGGCTAAGGTTATCTTGAAAAGAGTTATTCACAAAGTGAGGCTTATAGAAGAAAGATAGTAATGTGGAGAGGTAAAATAAGCATATTTTGGATGATCCAAGGGCTTGAGAGGTGTGGGTAAGGGGGTAGAGGTGAGGGCTTTTAATAAGAGGGAGTATGGGCACTCTTGGAAAGTCTGGAAATATATATTTATTATAAAAATGTTTTCCAAATTATAAAGGTTCCAAAATGATATATATATATACGATAAGATGATAAGGGTTAGAAATCCACTAAAAAATAGGAATTGGAAATGTGTATGTCATATAATTCACCTTATCCTTTCATTTTAACCCTTAGTTAAAAATAATAATTCATACCACGTCTTTTTTTATTTTCAAACTATAAGGTCATAATAGTAACATTAAAAGTCACAATAGTCCTAAATTTGAATCAATAATTATATTAGTAATATATTATATGTAAGTAGGCTTATTATTATATTTTTGGACCTTTATACCATTTAATAAAATATCATTTGTTTTAAAAAATTCATTTATGCCAATTCTGGCACTATTTGGTAGTTGACTTTTGATAAAGGCATAAAAGATTTATTACCTCGAAATAAAAGAGTTAACATAAAGTTTAAAAATCATAATCATATATAAAATTCTTGTATAACATCCAAAGTATAAAAAAAAGAATTATTTTAACACTTATAACATTATTTATTTAAATCATTCATTAATGAGGTAATAACTGCATTATCATTGTGTCATAAATAAATTTATTTATTTAATGTCTAAAAATTATAAATAAAATACCATTATGTAGGAACTATTTTTATATTTCCAATGAATATTTAGAGTCAAAGAGATCGATTATATAAACAATGATAAAATGGTTTTACTTAGGTGATACATACTTTGGTTATATTTTCCATTCTTTAAAACTAATATGATAAAAGGTCACTATCTCACTAAAGTGATTCCATGGGGTCCCAAAGTTGGAACAAGGCATCCCATGGTCAGAAATGACTAAAAAATAGCATTAAGGCAAATGTATGGGTAATTTTATATTATTATAACATTATTTTGTTTACCCCTTTTTACCGGATTTACTAATTAATCACTGTAATTAAAAATAATTACTGTAATTACTATTCATCATGTCAAAAACAAAAGAGTATTAATTATATAATTTGGTCCTTCTGATTCTAAAAATGTAATCCATTTTATCATATTCCAAACACATAAATTGCAGTAATTAATTTAAAAATAATTCCCGTTGTCAAAACCAAAGACGGGTTTTTAAGAAGTAAAATCTATCAAAAGATTGATTGGTTTTTACATCCAATTTAAATTTGAAATTACATCCAATGAACAAAAGTGTATTAATTGATTAAAACATAATTAAATTAAAACTTAAAACCAATTAAAATTACAATATAACTATATAAATAAATTGGATGAAAATGTAGTTTTGAATTAAAATGATGTATTATTCTCTATTCATAAAAAAATGAACATTATCAGAAATATACCAAAACATCACCCTAAGATGTAATTGATATTCCAAATTCATAAACGATTTCCATTATACAAAATTCAAAATATATAAGTTTCATTAATAAATTATAATGTTAATTCCCGCTGTCAATACAAATAGCGTGTTTTTAAGAAACAATATCTACCAAAACATTGACACTTATTTATGTCCATTTTCATAGTGAAATTAATTCAAATGGCCACCATTGGATTATATGGTAAAAATATATTCCAATTACACTTTAAAATCAATTAAAAATATAATCTATCCATATAAATAAATTTGATTAAAAGGAGGTTTTGAATTAATATACAGCATTTTTCACTATTCATTAAAAATGAACTTTATCAGAAAAATACCAAAAATTTGCACAATGTAAATATTGATGTCTTGATTCTAAAGAAGGATTTTATTTTTTCAAATATAACATCTAAAAGTGACAAAATGTATAATTAAGGAGCGTTTTCCATCAAAAGGTGGTTAATCGACCTTTTAATGAATATTAGAATATTTATGCTTAAAATTGGATAAATTTGCATTTTAAGCCCCTATCATTTATTGGATAAATGTGAAACAAATATTTAAAAAACAGATATAATCACATTTTAGTTAGTTTTATTCATTACTGACTTTACAACGGCTAGGCGTTTACTACCATTTACAATAATATTATTATATTATAAGTGTGCATCCTAAGAGTTCAAAGAAAATTGTTGTTCCGTATTGGGTATGCCATAAAATAAAGCATACCCTTTAAAGTAATATTAATATTTTATTTGAAAATATTAATAAATATGAAATTTTCATTTTCTTTATTTACCTGGGATGTTACAGCTGTAGCCACATTGTTATCCCTCTATTTTACGAAATTTTCAGATGGACCAATCCATGGGATGGAAAAAGAGTTGGGATTTCTATCCCGGAGGAGGTGTGAAGCCGACTTGGATTTGGGAATATTGGGTGCAACAAACATGTGCAGTGTTTGTCGAGGATCAGAAGGGAGCTACAATATATGATGTTATCTGGGCTTCGTAGACATATGTCTACATAAATGATGATTTTGTGTCGGAGATAATCAGCCGCTGGAGCCCAGAAACCAATTCTTTCCATCTGACCCATGGAGAAGTATGCATCAGCTTGTGGGTTGTCTACTAGATCTCAGTGTATGATGAGTTCATCCCTCCAAAGGTGACATGGAATGATTCTGAGAAGACTTCGGCTCTAGCTCGGGAGTTGATGAAGATCTTTTTCAAGATCAAGAATTCAAAGTCCCCCAAAAATCATTCTAGAAAGGATATTAATCCAGAGGAGTGGATGGATATTTTCCTTATCAAGAAGAAGGAGAAAGGTCCCACATGTACTCGTCCTACCAGCTGCCCCAGAGCAGAGAAGAGGGGTTCCCTTGGCACATTCTGGCCTACTCTGGAAGCAGGAGAGTTTGAAAAGTGGTGGTATGAAGTGGATCAAAGAATCCAAGAGAATACCCATCTGGTGGGCTTCATAAACTTGTGGCCTAGAATTTATCTTCTGTCAGTTAGGGATTCGACTGGAGGCATCAAGCTAGGGACCTTCATTGTTGCAACCAAGTTGGCTGAGAGAAACATTGTTGGGTTGGCTACCCTGGTTTTCGAAATGATTCATAGGATCTTACTCCATGTCTATTTGAGTGTGTCTCCATTCAGAATAGTGGGACCATTCTATGTTTTGTGGGGATGGATCACCACTCACTTCATGATATACGCTGTACAGAGCAGAGTACATGTCCCTGGAAGTTCTTTTAGGCCATCTGTTCATGCATTTTCCAGAATTTCTCCATTTTCCCTCAATTCCTATGATTTGAAGGTGAGGCTGAGCATGTTCAAGGAATTTCATTTCATTCCTTATGAAACCCCACCAACCGAGCAGTTTTTTGATGATGGAACAGCTAGCCTAGAATTGAGGTCATATATTCTGGCTTGTACAGATGGTGTATTGGCCACCCGGATTGACGGTGAGATTATATGCGAGGCCTATGATCTATATAGATTATCATGCCAATTCAAATGTCTGTAGTAGATTGTTGTATCCCCTTATGTGCACGTTAGGTCAGAGCACAATACAATGGCTTCCTGACAACTATGGTTGCGGATATATATAGAGAAGAATGGAGACGTTTTTGATTGACCAATTTCTAGAACGGCGTGTCTATTGACTACATGGTATGCTGAAAACTGGGTAGCATCATACTCGATAGGGGTATTGATTCTTCCTGTCCCCCAGGTGGGGATTAAAATGAAAAGTATCAGGAAAGAAACCCTTCATCTAGAAGGTGACTCTTCCTCACTCAGAGCTGATTCACTAGGTTCCTCACCCCGAGCTGATTCACTGGTTACCTAGTATAGGGATGATGAGGCGCGAAATGCGTCAAAGAAGCCTCATGCCAGATATAATACTCACGCCAGAGTCAAGAGACCTATTCCATCGACTCATGGTGAGTTATATCATTGAGGCAATTTAGTCTCCATTATTTTATAGAGGAAATGTTTCATTTTCGTATCCTTTAACTGTGATTGTACGAGCTGGGAAGAAGTTGATGTCCCAGATTGTAGGACCCACCTCGCGGCCTTCTGGTAAACATTCTGAATATTTACGACCAGAGGTTGTCCGGACATAGCAGAGTTTATATTGTGATGTTGAAACCGCCTGTATGGACTTATGTGAAGGGCTATATATCGCCGAAGTGGGAGATCTCTGGGATTCTGCTGATATCCTCTTCTAGGATAACCCCAATGAAGTGTTGGCTTGCATCACAGAGCTGGAAATGCTCATATATGCCATTGATGATTCCATTTCTATCAGCAAGAGGGTGAGGGAAATGATGGATCGTGGCACCACTTCGGGGATTGGTGCTTCAGTAGATGATGAGGGTCATGATTACGTGGCTCTTGAAGATGTATGTTTCTTTCCTTATTTTCTTTGCAACTTCATTTCAGTAAAAGCATTTTTACTCAAGGAAATTACTTTCTTCATCAGGAACCTTGTTAAGGAAGGAACTTCTGAGGTCCCTTCACTGTAGTACAACCCTTCCGGAACTTCTCTCGGAGTCCCTAGATCTCCTCACAAGCCTGGTGAGATATCTCCTGGCGAGCAGGCCATGCTGGAGGAGATAAACAGGGCTTTACACACTCTAATACCTGTATTTGGAGGTGACAATGTCAACACACCCAAAAAATCAGAGAAGCAATGGAATCGAAGGAAGAAGTCCATAGCTAGACATTTTATCATTAGTGGGAAGTCGTTCAGATAGTCATTATTCGTAACTCATGAAATGGTTTCTCGTACTTCACAGTACTGTAGGGGCTTCTTCGATTTCCCCTTTTAGGGAGAGGACTGACCCTCCTCTAAGTACGACGGAGGGTGCTGGTGAATGGTCACAAATTCATGCAGACCTGGATGCTCCTGAAGAAACGATGAGAGATGAAGAGCCAGCATTTGTTCCCAGTACTGCTCTTGTGGCTGCTACAAGGAGTGAAGATCCCTCTTCTGGTAAATTAACAATACTTCATAGAATGTTGAATGAAACAACAATTGGATTCCATTCTATTATGCTTTAGGTTCAACACATGCACCAAAACATTTGGCGACCACTGCAACTGACTTTGCAATTTTCCTTGAGGAAGCTACCTGGGGTCATAGGTCGCAGGAGGAGGGTCTATAAGAAGACATGTAAAGTGCTCCAACTGGCGAGACTAACCAGGAATCTAGGATATCACTGGATGATATGATGAAAATTGGCGTGTCTTTGGAAGAAATTTTATAACTTGTTAAATTTCCAAAATATTTAGATGATTTTGGAAGTGATTGTTATCCTTCATCTTGTTAATTTTATTTGATTACATCTCTGACAATGATTAGTTGAAATGTGCAGTTCCATCTAAGCAAGCTGATGATTTGGCGATGCATTAAGGGGGTAGAGACAACCCTATCATTGTAGAGATCCTAGCTCAAGTAGAGTTTAACCTGGAAGAACTTCTTGAAACCCATCCAAAAAATCCTATTGAAGCTAGTAAATATGGGGAGGATCCTTCTCATGTTGTTGATCAACCATTGGGTAAAAGATGATAATATTTGTGGTTGTACTTAATTTTCAAGATATCTAATAAACTTTTGTTATCCATTAAAACTAACCAAATATTTCAATTAACTATGCATGGCCGTCATCTTCAGTTGCTAGATCTGGAGGTGAAGCCTCAGCATCATCCCCAACGGAAGTAGATAATGAAGTACCAAGGGTCAGGGGGGGAGGAGATGAATACAGTAATTCCTTAAGTGCATTAATCCTGGACTATATTCCCCTTGTGACAACAATTCCGAATCATAACCGGAGGTACAGAAGGCGCTCAGGTTTTCACAACGCAATGCATGGTAGAATATATGGGAGATCATATCTAAAGTTCCTCTTGAAGATATGTCTTCGATGATCCTGTGACTTTCATCCTTGTTCGTCGTGTTGGGACATGGAGGTTTTGATTGTCAAGAGATCCATACCGCGGTGAAACAAGTCATCTTAAGGAGGGAGTAGGAGAAAAAGTTCCATCATGATCTGATCTGAGTGAGGCTATTGACCAATATCCATGAATTTGAGGTAGCGGTGCCTCGAGCTGAGGCTGATCATGTTGCAATGTTGAAGGAGATGAAGCAGAAGATCACAGAGAAATTTTTCCAGCAGATGCACCTTCAACAATAGCTAGATGTCGTTATTGGGGAACATGACCATCTCAACAATTCATTGGAAGGATTCCAAGCAGATGGTATGAAATCCATCGTAGTTTCCAAGAAATCACTCCATCAAGATGAAAAGAGTGAAGATGGTCGAGTGAATGAACTTCTGGTGAATGCTTATGAGGTTCGAGATGTCGTAAATCAAATGAAAAGTTATGTTGAAATCCTCTTTTAATTCTTGAAAAAGAGAAGATGCTACAATCTGTGTATGTTCTTCTAATCTTGTGCATCAATGAAAATGACATGTCATCTTCAATCATTTTTACCTGCATTCTCTCCCTAACTACTTTAATTTTTTTACCCAAGCTAATGGGCCTAGTAAGCATATTTTGATTTTTTCTAGTATTATACAAAAAACGCCATAAACTTTGAAACTTTTTTTGCTCAATTTTTTCTAAATCATAAAAAATGTATGTTTAGAGAGCTAGGAGTCGAATTTGGTTGAGATTTCCCTTTACAGGTTCCCAATTTAATGAGTACCATTTCCTTGTTGGTAGTTTAAATTCATACATGTCGGACATAAAAAGTCTAATGTTTAAGGTCGTATATCTTTGACCGAATGGATTAAATTTGACGAAATTCCTTGATAATTGTTTTGAAAACATATTAGCACAATCAAGTATGGGGAAAAAACATGTAAACTATGACTTCAGAAATATTTAATCTAAGGGATGATATGAAAAAAGGGATAAAAGGTATTAGGAGAACTATTTCCTAAGAGTGAAGTTACCACTTTTTTACAAACCTGTTAGGGGGTTGAATAATGTGTGGCCACCTAAGGGCATTGGCTGCATAGTCAAATAATAGCATCTTTAGGCTGAAATGTTCGTTATGTAGACTACTTATGCAAGGCAACATAAGGGCACATACTATATAGTCAGGAAAAAGAACTCTCAGAAATTTTACTTTTCTCTTACTAAAAGCTGGTTAATGTTTATGGAGATTAAAATTTCCCAATGCATAGAGTCTATTGTATGGAGAGAGGTACTTGAATATGGAGATGATATTCCCAATTAAAATTGTAAAATAATTGGATGAATGACACTATTGCGATGGTCTGACCCAAATGTAGGGAAGTAAAATATAAACCATAGACATCAAAACTTTCATATCATGAAAAAAGGATGGGAACGATATGTTAAGGATGTATGTTTTTTCAGATCCCACAATATCATCATTAAGACCAATAAGGACAAAAGTGGATTCCCCCCAATGGTGAAGTTACAATTATTAGAAAAACCTGGTAGGGGGGATGAATTATGCAGGGTCACCTAAAGGCATTGGATTCATAGTCAAATTATAGCTTCTTTTGGCTGACATGTCCATTATGTTGACTATTTATGCAAGGCTGCCTAAGGGCACGTGATGCATGTTCAGGAAAAAGAATTCCCAGGTATCAGGAATTTTGTGACCAGAAGTCACGAAAACGGTTATGGAGATCTGGGATTATTTAAGGTCAGGATTATAACATATGAAAATGGGTTTTGTACAATGCATGAAGGAGATAAATAGACCGATGTTGACCATAATCATGTTGTGGGTGGGCCCTTAATTGAGATGCTAGAATTCACTACGTATCTCATTAGGATGAGAATCAATCCATACATAGTTCTTGAAATACAGTTTAACTTCATGTGGGTCAAGAGCATATGAGATCTTAGTTTAGGGTCATAGAGCTCAGACCATAATGAGGGAGACACATCGTGTGTTTATTATAAACCTGATGTGATTAAAGACCAGGTTTTTCATACCTCATTCATGTGCTCGCAAGGGTACTTTTCAGCCAAGGGACTGAAAGTGGAGTTTGGGGTTAGGCCCCATGACATGGGGAAGGATTCAAGGGATTCTCAAACGTTCCTACGTATCTCATAGGGATGGGAATCAATCCAAAAATAGTTCTTGAAATACCATCTGTATAGATTTGTTTCGTACATGTGAAGGGTGAAAGGGGACTTTTGTGCAATGATAGTTATATCAAAGATTAATGGTTTGAGCATTGCCATGTATGCACGTAATCCTTGGAATATGACATGATTTTAGATCAATGTCAATATTGATTCCCTCTCAGGTGAGGGTGTGAGAGACTATGGTAGTTTATTTTCATACAGGACAAAGGTGTGAATAGTTTAAGGTCATATTCATGGACCGATGTTGCACAGTTTATCGTCATGTAGCTAGGATGTATTTCTATGCAATTTAATGTCTTGCAGTGAGGACAATGGGGGCTGTATAGTTTAACATCATACACAAGGATGATGGTGCTACACAATTTGGTGTCATGTAGCAGGGACAAAAGGGACGTACATAGTTTAACGTCATGTGGGACGATGGAGCTGGATAGTTTACCGTCATTTAGCTAGGACGTAATTTTGTGCAGTTTAGCGTCTCAAAGGAAATGTGCACAATTTAACATCATGTAGGATGTATTAAGGGAATATTTAATAGTTTAAACGTCATGTATGATGAACATGTAAAGTTTAACGTCATGTAGAACGATTTCAGTTTAACGTCATGTAGGACGAATGGGGGGGGATTTACAGTTTAACATCTTGTAGGACAAACACACAGTTTAACGTCATGGGGGACAATACAGTTTTACGTCATGTAGTATGTAGGCATAGTTTAACATCATGAAGGATGTATGAGATACTATTTATAGTTTAATGTCATGTAGGACACAGGGTTGTATAGTTTAACGTTTTAGAGCCAGGAAGAAAGTGCAAGTAGTTTAAAGTAATATTTATTGACCATTGCTCCACAGTTTAGTGTCATGTATCTTGGACAAAAGTTGTGCAGTTTAACTTTATGTAGGACCCACATACAGTTTAACATCATGCAGAACAATACTATTTTTGTTACAAAAAATACTTCATCGTGATTTTGGCATTGGTTGGAGTCGTGGTGAGTTCTCCATCCATTGAGATTAAATAATAAGCTCCATTAGAGTACACCATATGTGTTTAATAAGGTCATTCCCACTTTGCCTCAATCTTTGGAGGTTTCTTTCTTGGTATCATTGGAATTCGGATGACCAGTACAAATTCACCTTGAATGAATTAACGAATACAAACATTTTTATTAAAATCTCTTTTTAATCGATTCGGATAGACTTCTTAGTGGTCCAGGGTGCACAATCTTTTCTCATCTAAGCGTTCAAATTCCTAAAATTGCTTCTGAGATTGTTCATCTATGGATGAGTGGTCACAAATGGCTACTCTAAGCGAAGGTAACTGAACCTAAATGGGAAAGACTGCTTCTGTTCTATATACCAACTAATATGGAGTTGACCGCGTAGCAGTGCAGGTGGTGGTATGATAATCCCATAAAGAATGAAAAAGTTTATTAGGACATTATTTGTAATCTTTATCCACTATCTTCTACAGTATGTTTGAATGTGTTTTATTGAAGGACTCTATCTGGCCATTGTCCACTACATGATACCGAGATGAATGGTTGGATTTGATGTTGTATTCTTGATACAAATTTATCACCTCAGATGAATAGAAGTTGGTGACCTTATCCATCAATATGGTATGAGTGACACCAAATCTGGTAATGATTTTAGACTTTAAGAAGCTAACAACGCTTTTAGAACTAACTTATTTGAGAGGTATTGCCTCTTCCCATTTGGAAAAGAAGTTAGTGGCAGTAATAATATACTTAAACTGCATCGATGTAGTTGGAGGTAATGGTACTACTACATCCATTACCCATGTGGAAAATGTCCACAGGTATTTAGATGTCTGAAGAAACTCTGGGGGTTGATGAATGAAGATGGCGCATACTTTGAAAAAATTGAACTTCTTAGAGAATTCAACACAATCATGTATCATTGAAGGCCAGATGTATCCCACCCTTATAATTTGGTCAGAAAGTTTACGTACAGACTGGTGGGAACCACAAAATCCTATATCAACTTCACTCATGACATCCATTGTCTCTTCACCATCGATACATCTGAAGAAAATTCCATAAAAACCTCACTTGTAGATAAATTTCTGATGATCCGTGCTATCATGAAGAGTAAAACTGACCACATGTCACAGGACTTGTTCTCTCCCGGCTCTATCAGGTGGAAGTGTCCCATTTTGGAGGTATTACCTGATAGTTTTCATCCTTCCAATAGCATGACCATATGGTTCAGATATGGGACTAATTTTATTAATCTCCTCTGTTCTTCTTGGAATGAATGGTGAAACAATACAACAGTGGGTAATGCGGATGATTGTCTCGTCCAGATTTGGATCTTCTAGGGATGTTGCTATATTATCCAGGGAATTAGCTTGGGAATTTTGTGATCGTGGGACACGAGATAATGTCAGTTCCAAGGGAAATTCCTCCATTAACATTCTGACGTAATCACACAAAGGGATTAACTCTATCATTCTTATGGTATAATCCCCATTGATTTGTTTGATTACAAAATCTAAATCACCTTTCACTTTCAAGTGATTCACCTGTTCCTGAATCACTAATTCTAAGCCTTTTTTGAGATCTTGATATTCTACTTCATTTTTTGTACCTCCTCCCGACAATAAAAAAGAAAAAGGTAGAACTGAATTTTCTGGGGAAACAACCACAACTCCTAACCCAACTTTGTTGCATTTAGGATCTTCCATTATCTTCCCTATCAGATTTTTGGAGGCACCATCGAAATACATTTCCGATGTTTGAGAGTTATGTTGAATATTTAAGACTTTTTCATCAGGAAGTTCAATATTCAAAGATATATCTTAAACTGATGGGTGTCCAGTAAGGAAATCATCCAGAGCTTGAATTTTATTGCCTTTTGAGACACATACTAGATATCGAACTGCTACAAAATAACTGCCCACCTTGCAAGACATCCTATAAGCATAGGACGACTGAGGATGAATTTGAGTGGGTTATTGTGGGATTCCAATTGGACCTGAAGATGTTGCAGGTACTGTCTCAATTTCATAACTACAATGATTAATTCCAGTCAGCACCTTTCAATACTTTATTATCAAGTTTCTAACTCAAGCATAGTTCGACTGAGATATTAAAGGATGTTTCCATTCCCAGCATCATTCCTTTTGGTGAGGAAGGCACCAAGTGATCGCTCTAAAGACGTCGCATAGAGAATGAGGGGCCTTCCTTCAACAGGTGGCATCAACACCAGGGGTCTCAAGAGATTTTACTTGAGGATGTAAAATTTTTCTTGACATTCCTCAGTCCACTAGTTGGTGACTCACTTCTTCATCAATTTGGTGAAGGGTAAACACTTTCCGGCCAAATTAGAAATGAAACACCGAATATAGACCAAGTGTCCTTGAAGTCCTCTTAACTCCTTCAAATTTCTAGGAAGTGACATGTTGAGGGTTGATTTTTTCTTGTCATGGCTGACTTTGATACCACAATGGCCTACAATAAATCCATGAAATTTTCATGAGGTCACCCCGAAAGCACATTTCAAGGGATTCATCTTCACATTATGTTGCTGAAGTTTTTTGAATATGGTTTCTAGATCAGATATGTGATCCAGAAATTGTCTGGATTTAACTACTAGATCATCCACATGACACTTGAAAAATTTCGCAAAGAAGGGTTTGATGATATGGTGTAAGGAATGTTGATACATTGAACCTGCATTCATCAAGACCAAGGGCATTACCCGATAGAAAAACACACCTTGAGGAGATCTGAAAGCTATATCCTCTTCATCCTCTGGAGCCATTAGGATTTGATTATACACAGAATATCCATCCATGAAGGAAAGTGCTTCACAGCCAGCAATTGCATCAATTAGAAGTTCTGTAATTGGGACAGTAAAATCATCTTTAGGAAAATGCCTATTAAGATCTCTAAAGTCAATGAAAACTCCAATTTTTTCATTCTTCTTTTTCACAGGGACAATATTAGCCAGCCATTTAAGATATTGAACTTCTCTAACAAAGTTATCCTTGATAATATTATCAACTTCAACTTCAATTTTGGAGGCATAGGTTGGGTGTGTTCTTCTTGCTGCTTGCTTGAATCCTCGATGTTCTTATGGAAAACCCAAATGATGAGTGGAAACATAGGGATCAAGACCTATAATTTCTATATAATTCCTAGAAAATACATCTCTATTTATCTTGATAAATAAAGTACACATTTCTTTCTCTTCAAGAGTCATGTGCGCAATAATGAATGTGGGGCGTAGATTTTCTTTTGTACCCAGATTTATTTCTCTGAGTTCATCCATAGTGGTAAAGATACCCACTTCAAATGCTAGAGGAGCATCCCAGAGATCTTCCTCTCCTTCTTTAACACGTGTTATTTCTTCTATTTCTACTTGCAGAGTAGATGAAGAATCAGAACATTCACTATTATGGTAGAGGTTATAATTCTAACATCTCGAAGAAGAGACCTCCATTTCAAACCCTATTTATGATGAAGGGTTTTCTAGGGGTGTAAAGGAGGGGATGATGGATTGAAAATCGACATCACTATTTTCCTCTTGTATTGATATAACTTCATCCGATCTGGTTGACGAAGTATAGATTTTTTGGATTTCAGCAGATGAAATGACGTCATCTCCATCTATGATTTCATCATTTCGTGGTGAATCAATAATTTCTACCATGCTGTCTAGCTTGATTGTCATAACTGACATTATGGAAGTTTCCATAAGAGATTTTGGATTTAGGTCTATGCTGTCAATTTGACTGATAGGCAACAAATTATCTGTACTCACATGTATGAATGGGTTTATTGGAATCTTTTCCAAACCATTTAGAGCATTAATTTTGGTGACCTTCATTGCCGTGGATTTTTCCTTTCCATTCATGTGATAAAATTCTCCATCAATGTATTGAGATTCACATGTTTTGAATGGGGCCTTGTCACCATACAATGTCCCAATTAGACTATTGAAACAATATTTGAGAAATTGATGGTACGATAGAGGTATGACCATATGTTGATGTAGCCATGGTCTTCCATGAAAAATGTTGAAGGCAGCGTCCTGACAAACAACCATGAAATCTGAATTAGACACAAGTTCTCCAAACTGAATTCTCAGTGTAATCCCACACTGAGGTGCTTTTTTATTATTATCATATCCTTGCAACATCAAAGTAGAAAGTGATAAATCAGATTCAGTGAGGCCCAATCGACGAAGTGTATGAATAGGAATGAGATTGACTCTTGATCCATTATCAATAAAAGCTCGTCATATGTCTATGTCATTGACTTTTCCAGATAGATACAAAGGTCTGAAATGTCCATGTAAAAAATCATCTTCATCATCATCTATAAAAGATATCACTACATGGAATTCTGTAGGATCATTCTCTATATGGTAGACTTCAGCCACAACAATTTCAGTTTTGAATTCTTGAGGACTTGAAAAAGCCTCAATAAGTTCCTCCCGAAGATATTTTGATAGATTCAATGAATCCAAAATTGATAACATGGCTAGTACTTGGTCCAAATCATTCAGGACATCATACTTTTGGTCCAAAAGTCTATGTTTCCCATCATGAAAATGAGGATTTTCAAGTGCCTTTAAAGTTGATGCTTCGTCAATAAATACATCCCGTATCAGGGCTAGAATTGGAAACACTCATGGATTCAGTAGTTTAGACTGACTAAGTATATCTATTTCTTGAGTGGAAGAGGGTGTGACCACTAACCAGTCTTCTAAAATAACTATGTCAGGTCTTAATCTGCCATGTGTGGAAGAACTTTCTTTTTCATTTTGTGCTTGCTGAAGGGCTTTTCCATGAGTTTCATTTTCATATATAGTTCTCGATGGGGTAGTATTGAAATAGTGGTTTCTGAAAACTCCACGTCTTCCCTTGTATCCTAGACCTCTATCTCTTCCGCTAACTCCTCTGTTTGACATACTGAACGTGGCCTCATCATGATCAAAACTGTCATTAGCATATGGATCTGTTAAATGAATCATGTCAACAAAATCAAAGATCAATTCTTCATCAGATCAAGATTCTTCCGGATGAGCCAGTTTGGGTTGTGCCATTTGGTGGGGCAATGACTGTTCTTTTAAAGCAGATGGAATATAATCATCCAGAGTCAAAGACAACTTAGGCTTTGACATGAGCTTGTCTTCTTCTAACTCCTCTTCTTTCTTCAAATTATGCTGCTTCTTTTAGGATTTTCCTTCTGATAAATGGGGTTTTGCTATGGAAGACAAAGAAGAAGACACAATTGGTTGATTCATTTGTGTTCGTAAAATGGCATGAGTTTGGTTGATCATTTTTCTGACCATAAAATCATTATATTTCGGTGCATTTTTACTTTTTACTTTGGGCCACTCCCCTTCTTCCTCTAGATAAGTAGCAGTAACACATGCTACCTGGGCTGAAGAACCATTGGGTTTTACTTTTCCAGAGTCCACCATCTTTTTCAGGAGGTATTTGAAGATAAAACACTACTGAATATGATGCCCGAACATCTGATGATTTGAGAAATATTTGGGAAGGTCTTCATCTCCTTCCTTGTTCGGCCTTTTGAGAGTTGGAAACTGAACCAGATTGTCTTCCAGAGCTGAGAAGAAGTAACCAGGAACTTATTCATTCCGGAAAGAATAAATTTTGTTCTTGAAATCCTCAAATTGTTTCCGCATTTAATCTCTTTGAACATCTTGATGAGGCGGCCATTGGTAATGATGCTCAAGAGGTGGATCCCTTCGATATTATGAATGTTTTGAAGTGGAAGCAGGTACAGATGCTTGATTTAGTGTAATTATAGCAGTCTATTCGTTCCTTATTTTCCTTCCTGGAACTGATGGAATTACACAAGTTTTAGGCATAGTCTTTATAAGAGAATTTTATATCTTTTGAGCGATTAAATTAAGGTCTCAAAACCCACCTGTGTATTTCAAAGGGATCAATGGTGTGTGTAATTCATCATGCAGATTTTCCACACGGATTGGCAGCGACTCTTCTTGAGGGACTATCAAACTTAAGGAATATGTTATTCCCTTCTAGTGATCCATGAAATCTAAAACTATTTTATTCTCCCTTTTCTTACAATTGGTAAGATCAAAAACCTATGTATTTGGAAATGTTGAGCTAAATTGAAGAAGGAACCTTTGACGGAGTTCTTCCCACACAGTAATTGACTGAGATTGCAAACTTGTATACCAGACAAAAGAAGGTCCTTATAATGACTGCACAAAACACCTGAGCTTAAATGCTTCATGTTTTTTAAGAGTTCCCATCACAGGATCACAATGAGAAATTAAATGTGTCAATTGTTGTTCTGGATCCCCTGAACTATTAAAAATTGGGAATGTGGTATTCGCAAAATTTGATGGGGGGGGGAATTGTATCCACCCATTCAGGGTAAGCTCCCTTTTCTGGTTGCACTTGTGCACGCTTACCATCCACAGATTCCAACCGAACTGTTAATGACTCAATGGTTGCGATTAATTTTTTAGAAATATCTAGTTGATCTTGGGCTTAAGCAGGTGCGATAACTGGTGTATGGACGGGTGTGGTGATCGGTACTTCCACCAATGGTAGTATTGCTAGTTTTTGTCATGTATGACTCATTGGATTGGACCTATTATGGTGTATTTGAAAAGGGGGATATTCTTGATCCATCCCAGAAGATGCAAAAAATTCCCTTGATTGATTAACTCCAGCATGCTTAGGAGGAAGACTAACATGAAGTAGTTCTACATGTAACCTCTTTAATTCCTTCATTTCTTCTTCTTGGTGTGCGAACATTTCCTCTAATGAGAGTGATTGGAATTCTCCAAAGGTAAAGAGGAATTTAACCTGACTTTTATCTTTTTCCATGGAATGTGCTTTTTCCTGGTGTTTGGAAGGGCATTACCCAAATTATTGTCTTTCCCCTAGGAAATCCTATGTCTTCTGGTACGCACACCTTCTTCATTTTTATCAGTGTGTATAGCCTCTTGAACATGAACTTCTTCATCTGATCCCTCTAAGTGAGCCACATGTTCTTTGGGATTTGTAACAATTGTACTGATGAAATTTATCGATGCATAACGCATTGCATCATTTCTATCATCATTTATGCGATACTGTCTTCATTCAAGTATGTTATGAGACTTTGCCTTTTCTTTGGTTGATCCCTCAGGAACATCTTTATGAACTTTAATTTGGAGGTAATTTCCTAATAATTCTGCTCTGTGTTCATCTTGTGGCTTCTTCCCTACTCGAGAGAAGACTGAATTTCGTTGAGGAATAGATTGAAAATTTGAAAAAGTCCCCAGTCCGGAGGACTATGGCTATTTTTTTATTTCTTACTCAACTCCTCGAATCCTGTTTGTTGACTCTGAGGGTTGGATGGAAGGAGTCCCCAGTCTGGAAAGATGAGATGACTCTAGAGCTGCAATAGCTGAAATTTTCTTAATATCTCTCCTGATATTCTAGATTTTAGTTCGGGAATGGGCAGGATGTATCATCTGATCCTGATGATACACATTCTCTAAACGAGAAGCATGTTCGACATTATCATTTGCTTGATTCCATAGAAATTCGACAACATGTTCTTTGTATGCATGAATTTGGGAATAACTAGTTGAGGCCTCTTTTTTTGTAAGCCTTTGATTACATGCAAAATCAGGTGCATGCAGCCAACTGTGGGAAATAAAATTGCATGAGACCACTTTTGGTGGGCTTTATTGATTAGAGAGTGCAGTGAAATGAAATTCTCCATGCATACCCCATCCTCTAATATGAATGCCAGATGGGGCATTGGTAATTAACTAGCGCAACATTTATAATGCACCAAGACATGTGTGCTGAAGGGATCTCTGCTGATTTTCAACCCTTGGATGTGAGGAAACTAGTAGAGATGCCATGTCAATATGGTGTTTCAACCCTTCTATTACCTTGACATGATATTGATATTCGTCATAAGGTAATATCTATTTCTTAATTGAAAAATATTCGTTCGTATGTTGATATGAACATCATGAATGTAATCTTCCGTCAACATTTCTAGAATATCATATAGAGATTAATCCAAAGGCCAAAACATGACTGGTACTTCACCTTTTGCCAGTTGTTTTCTCATATTCAGTACTTC
Organism: Viscum album; assembly: GCA_963277665.1. Lineage (NCBI taxonomy): Eukaryota > Viridiplantae > Streptophyta > Magnoliopsida > Santalales > Viscaceae > Viscum > Viscum album. The sequence goes on along the minus strand of OY728164.1, from coordinate 1,042,094,284 downwards.
CCCTTTATCATTTGATGAAAATTCTTCTACCTGATTGGGCCAATGATGGTACTTCATTGTGTTGCATCAGATTCAACAATATTGGTAGGGGATTCATATGTCAAATTAGAAGATGAATGACCTAGGTGTGGTTCGGATAATGACCAACACCCCAGGATGTCTTCTCGCTGTGAAAGTCTTTCACCTGCTAATGATAAAGAATCAGATATGACTGGATTCACATTTGAAAATTCCTCAAGATAAGATGGATTTCCTATCACTACATTTTCCATTGGATAATTTTCCAAGAAATGAGAATTACTACTATGGAGATGAATTTAGGAGATAAATTAATCATCATGGGGAGGAACACCATGGTTGGTTACAACAAAAGATGAAACATTTTTCTCCTTGGTCATATGGCTGCGTAGAGGGTTATCGCATCTCTCATCTGAAGATGGAACTTTGAGATCGACTAAATTGTCATGAAGCAAGACTTCATGAGGAAGTTTATGATGAATACCTTTGGAATTATTGTTCCTAGTATTGGGAAATGAGATAGTAGAATATTGAGTTGCAACAGATAATTGCATGAGGGCTTCAAGGACTCCAACGTTGAGCATAGCCTCATTGAAGATTAGCTCTTTATTTTTGAACTGTGCTGGATGGGTATTTTTAGTGGACACCTTCTTACTCGCATTAAAAATCACTTATTGATGGAAGTGGTTACTGTGGGCAGGTGTGTGTTCCTGCTCAAGAGAAATGGCCATGTTAGGTTGACGATCCTCATTTGAATCAGGTGTATGTGCCCAAATCGGTTGTACATATGATATAAGGGAGTATGCCCAACAACCCTCCTAGACTGAAAAGAGGTGTGTATCTATTCCGAGGTGACATTTAGATGAGTCACACCAATGATAGGGATAAATTTGGGTTTCTTTCCCTTAGATGCTGTTGAAGCTGTTATAGTACCCTAACAAGCATCCAGGATATGATCAGGTAATTACTTATGCTCTTTCACCCTTGAAATAATTTTCTTGGTGAATTCAGCTACAGGAATGGGAATATACGTCCATTTTAGGATTGGAGTAGGTGTGTTTCCCTGCTCGTGTCCTTCTTTTCCTATTAGTGGATTCTGATATTACTCATGTGTGGGGGAAAAATTTTGTATCTCCCTCCTGTTTTTCATTGGGGATTTCAAATTGACATCTCCAAAAAATACCAAATGATACTGTCAGTTAGCTTGATGAATACTATATGGTGTATGTGCCTACTGATTGTACTGCACCGAACGTGGTTGAAAATCTTCTTTCGAAACTAGCAGGTGAGACTACTTGCAGAATTAATGAGAGTAAGCAGGTGTATGTGCCTGTTTACCAGTTATCAACACATTGGGTTGGCAGGATTCATCAAATGTAGTTAGACGATCCTACTGACTAGCTGATGATTTATAAACAGGTGTATGTTCCTATCTATAGTACTTCACCAAAATTTCCTGGTGGGAATGGAGGGTTGCTGCCAGACGAGTCTACTGGACATTGGGATTAGAACAGACGGATGTGTGTGCCTGCTCGTTGCTTGCCATCAAGTTGGGTTGATGGACTTCTCCGGAGGGGGCAATGGTAAGATCCTTCTACCTGTTCACCGGTCGACTCCTCTGCTTGTTTTTTGTGTGTGCTCAGGTTTTTGGAACCTAAACCAAACTCTTGGAGGTGATAGCCTCATTATGTTGAGGGTGCAGGACCGCACGAGACTGATGTCGATTTCTGTTGGGAGTCCCCGAGAAAGACTCCTGCATCCTAGAATGGAGGCCTGGAGTGACCTCCTGATCAAACTCCATGTAGTATGGGAGGGACTAGTTATTGGATATTGGAAATAACGACCTGACACAACTGAATATGGTGATTTTCACCGCCTACTTCTTGACCAATGTTCGTCATTTTCGGAACGACTAGGGTGCGTTGTTGACATTGAGTGCTAATCTAGAAGCATCCAATGTAGGGATGGTACCGTGCTGGAAGTACTCCTTGACCAACACATTTGAGACCCAACGTTGAAGATGCTGAGTGGGTTATTTCATCCTCGGAGCAGACAAGGATCCAACAGATGTTTTAGTTGAGGCATTCACAGGGGTGAGCTTTAGATAATCTATTTGTATTCTCGAGAGATCTTGAGAAAGGAGTGCATGTTTGATATAGAAAACACAATCAAGATAATCCTGGTCAGAGCTACATCTTTTGGATGAGCACATAAATTATTGATTACTTTGTTACCCCTCATATTTCGTTTAATAGGGGCCTAACAAATAGTAAAATCATCATTTAACTTGGTTAAGGATTCACGTCGGGTTCATTATTTTTGTTTCACTCTCCAAAGTGGAGATGACCTCTTTTTTTAAGGATCAATCTTTCCAATCGGGTTCCAATGGGTTTATTCATGGAACTGGAAGCACCCAATGATTATATATCCATTTATATCTACTTTCTAAAGGTAGGTTCTCATTAGTTATGGACTATTGAGGCTTAAGAATTTTCATTGGTCGAAAGGATGGGAGGTCAGGCTCATCTCACCATTTTTTGGGGGAATTATTGCCTACTCTGGGAATCTCTTATTTATTTAACATATGTTTATGAATCCTTATTAATTTACCAAGAATTAAAATGAGCTTTTTCTAAGATTTTACAATCAAAAATTATTATGTGTGGGATTTAGAGAATCATTTATATGTATTTGAGGTTCTCCATCGATAAAGAATCATCCATGTGTATTAGAGGTGGTTGGTCAATTGTATCCCTTAGTACGTTATGTAAAGATCTCTTGGTCATTGATGACCATACTGGTTTTAAAGCTACTCAGTAAGGCACTTGGAGTTTATTGTCATCTAGAATGGCATGAATTATCTCAGAGTTGGGATCGTTCCCACAGATGGGCTACCTACGTATCCTTGTTAAAAAGGAATCGGAACCCATGTAGTTCGGGAACTAGGATATAGTGTAAAATCATATGGGACAGATGAGAATTAATGGTTAATGGGCTCGAACCATAAAGAGGCTTCCTACGTACTCTGCTTTTAATGTAGAGATCAAAGTCCATGTAGTTCATGTGAAGTGTGGGGCATATGTATGAATAACTACCCATAAAGATATGTTGTGGTTACTTTTACACTCTAAGCCCACGTGAGTCATTCTCTGTGTGAGAAACAAGAGGTATCAGTAAACCTGATGATTGTGCCACTAATGATGTGGTCACAAGGATTGAGGTGGGGCTTATATACGTATGAATGCCTATTTATATGAAGACTAGGACTTACATTAGGAGAAAAAAATCCTAGGAACAGGGTTCATAAATGTATTTGTACTTTATAGAGATTTGGATAATCAATCTTGGGGCTTACTCCTGAGAAAGATGCCTAGAATTAAAGGAATAGGACTTGGGGATTACTCCTGAGAAGGATGCCCATATCAAATATACTCTCATCTTAAGGGACAATGTTGAACAGAGGAAATCTGTAACTGTAGTGACATAAATTTATGTGTCACTAGGTTTTGGTAGATGTTCCATATAATTCCTTTCACATAAGGAATCCAACAATGAAACCATGCAATAAGTGGATTTGAAGATGGTTTTGAAGGCTATGTCTTGAAGAGGAGAGATGGATTTAAGGAAAGGAGGTGACTAGGAAGGAGGGGCGCAAGTATCATTCTGGTGCGCACGTCTTGGTCGCGCAATTAGACTTGCGCGACATTAGTCACCTTGGGTGAAGGAAAACCACTACTATAATTCATGGTATTTTCAACGGGTTATTTGCGATGGGATCCCGTTGCAAATAAGCATTAGTGAGGGGGTCCCGTTGCAAAAAGCCCATTGTAGAAAGCGTCGTCGCAAAAAATATTATTTGTGACATGACCGTCACAAATAATATTATTTATGATAAGAAACTTCACCGTTGGAAATGTTTTTCGTTTATATATAAAAAATATATTTGCAACGAGCCGTCAAAAAAACTCTATTGCGACGAGACTTTCATTCCGTCGCAAATAGGTAAATAAATACCTATTTTCGACAGGGTCCCGTCGCAAATAGCACCGTCACAAATACTAAAAAAATCAAAAAATATAATGTAATTAATATAAATCATATAATATTATATAATATTATATAATAATAATATTATTATTTATAATATAAAAAAATTATGTTATTATAATATTAATAATAATAAAATATATAAATTAAAATTATGAAATATTAACATCGGAAAAAATAACAAAATGAATACTATAAATATAAATAACAAAATATTATATAATAATATTATTAATATTAATAATATAAAAAATTAATATAATATTATTATTATTATTAAAAAAACATATGTATTATGAAAAAATAATTTTAATATTATTAAAATTATAAATTATTAAAATTCTCAATAATAATAACAAATATAAAATATTAATAAAATAAATATAAATTAAAAATAATACTAATAAGTAATAAAATATTAAAAAAAAATTAAGCAATATTTGTACCAATATGAAAAAAAGATATTGAAAATAGTTCATATTACAATAAGATACGAACTCAAATGTTTATTACATGTAAAGAAATCACTAGGAGTGGATAATCTGGAGGACCTGGAGGAGATGGTGGAGGAAACACCATCCCTAAACTATGAGTCAGATGGCGCATGTACTCCATCTATTCCTGTTGCACTCACCATATCGATGCATCTCCTCATCGTGTTGCTGATGTTATCTACGCATCTCCTCATTGTGCGGTTCCTTCCACTGCTTCTCCCGCTGACGCATCTTCTCTTGCTCCTGATTATTACTAATTATTACTAATTTACCAATACTTAGAAATACCTAGCAAAACTATTCCTGATTATTACTAAATATTACTAATTTAGCAATACTTAGCAATACTTAGCAAAATGGAAACTGCTTGAATAATGAACGGAAATTTTCTAATCATCATTGTGGAGATGATTACAAATTTTCCCTTCATTATCCAAGCAGTTTCCTTTTACTAATTAAAATTATATCTAATTATTACTAATAAAAAAATTATATTATCAATGTTTATGAAAAAAATAGTAATATCATTAAATTAATAAAAAGTTTATGAAATATTAAAATTATCAATATTTTCAACAGTCTTTTCTCTATTCTTAACATGTTCAAATCTCAAAGTGTCACCAATTGTCAAGTCTTGAACAATAAAAATTTTGTGTTAGCCATGTCCAATGTAAACTTTATTAACTGTTCTTGAATGGTTGATCACCTCGCAAGTAGTGTTGCCATAGGACGACTAAAGTAATGTCATTCTCGTCTCTAAGAATCAACTTTCTCCCTTTACATAGATCATTCTTCCTTAAAAATTTGAGGGAACATCAGTATATTTCCCTTAAATTTTCTAGGAAGAATGGTCTATGTAAAGGGTCATGCGAGATAATTCTTATAGTTGAGAAGGTCATAACTTGGGTTATCCTATTGCATCGCTATTTGCATGGTGATCAACCATGAAATGAAAATTATATCTAATTATATCTAATTATATCTAATTATATCTAATTATATCTAATTATATCTAATTATATCTAATTATATCTAATTATATCTAATTATATCTAATTATATCTAATTATATCTAATTATATCTAATTATTACTAATTATATCTAATTATTACTAATTATTTATAATTATATCTAATTATTACTAATTATATATAATTATTTATAATTATTACTAATTATTGCTAATTATTACTAATTATTACCAATTATTTCCCATTATTACTAATTATTACTAATTATTACTAATTATATCTAATTATTACTATTTATTACTAATTATTACTAATTATTACTAATTATATCTAATTATTAATAATTATTACTAATTATATTTAATTATTCCTAATTATTACTAATTATTACTAATTATTATTAATTATGTCTAATTATATCTAATTATTACTAATTATTACTTGTTATATCTAATTATATCTAATTATATCTATTTAAATTTATTTATATCTAATTATATCTAATTATATCTAATTAGTAGTTATTACTAAGTACTAGTATTTGTTAATAATTATTACAATTTATTACTAATTATTACAATTTGTAACTAATTATTACAATTTATTACTAATTATTATTAATTATTTCTAATTATTGCTAATTATTACTAATTATTGCAATTTATTCCTAATTATTGACAATTATTCCTAATTATTGCTAATTATTCCTAATTATTGCTAATTTTTACTAATTATTAGTAAGTATTACTAATTATAAGTATTAATTCTTAATTATTCGTAATTATTCTTAATTATTACTAATTATTCTTAATTATTACTAATTATTCCTATTTATTAATATTTATTTCTATTTATTACTAATTATTGTTATTTATTAATAATTATTGATAATTATTGCTAGTTATTACTAATTATTCTTAATTATTCAAATTATTGCAAATTATTGCTATTTATTTCAATTTATTTGCTAATTATTTCTAATTATTCCTATGTATTGAAAATTATTGCCAATTATTATTATTTATTAGTATTTATTAGTATTTGTTAATATTTATTACTAATTATTTCAATTTATTACTAAGTATTACAATCAATTACTAACTATTACAATTTATTACTAATTATTATTAATTATTCCTAATTTTTATTAATTATTCTTAATTGTTACTAATTATTCCTATTTATTAATAATTATTCTTGTTTTTTACTATTTATTTCTATTTATTACTAATTATTGCTATTTATTTCTATTTATTGCTAATTATTGATAATTATTTTTAATTATTGCTAATTATTACTAATTATTGTTAATTATTACTAAATATTGCTAATTATTAATAATTATTGGTAATTATTACTATTTACTGATATTTATTTCTAATTATTGCTCATTATTTCTAATTATTGCTAATTATTCATTATTATTAGTATTTAATGGTAATTATTAGTACTTATTAGAATTTATTAGTAATTATTAGTATTTATTACTAATTATTACAATTTATTACTAATTATTACAATTTGTTACTAATTATTACAATTTATTACTAATTATTATTAATTATTGCTATTTATTTCTATTTATAACTCATTATTACTAATTATTACTAATTATTGCTAATTATTGCTAATTATTCCTAATCATTGCTAATTATTCTTAATAATTACTAGTTATTACAAATTATTAATGTTTATTACTAATTATTTCTAATTATTACTAATTATTCCTATTTATTGATATTTATTACTAATTATTATTAATTACTACTAATTAATTTTATACCTTACTAATTATCGTTAATAATTAATAATTACTACTAATTATTAAAAATTAATACTAAAATTTTCAATTTATTAGTATAAATCAATACTAATGACAAAACAATTTAAATTTAATTTAATTACAACAAATCAACAAAAAAATTAACATTAAGAAATGAAAAAAATAATAAACTAAAATAACATACATTCCTTTAAGACTGATTATATATTGATATAGATGGCTTCACAACTTCTTCGTGAACAAAAAAATTAACTTCGAAAAATTCTCTCTCTAAAATCCGAGTTTAGAGAGAAGCAGGATCTAAAATTTGGGAGGAATGAGGGAAAACGGATGTGGGTATATATTGGTTAGATTATTTGCGACGGGAGTTTTTTCGATTAGACCCTTTTCAAATACCTACGCCCTCATTAATTACTATTGGTGGTTAAAATGTTATTTGCGACTAGACCCATCACAGATAGTCCCTGCCGACACACATTTTGCGACCAGTTGTCGTCCCGTCGCAAAACACTATAAACCGCCGCCGGTTATTTGTGATGGGGTCCATCACAAATACTTAACTATTTGGGACGGTGGGATCCCAACGTCGCAAATAACCATCGCGCAATTTGGCGCGCTATCCATGCCAAATTATTATTGACTGGAGACAATAATCCCGTCGCAAATAGTTGGTTATTTGCGACCGGTCGTTACCCCCTGCAGAAATAACCTCTTGGACAGACATTTTTCGACAGGATTTATTATCGTCGCAAAAATAAGTTTTTCCCATAACGAACCATAGGGTAATACTTGGGCGACTTTGAACTCAAGCCCTTAGTATCATCCCTAGGGGCTTCTAGAAGGGTGGCGCGCAAGTTCCCTTTAGAGGGAAAGGTGGCATGCACATGTCTTCATTTCCCTTAAGGGCTGGACACTTAGGCGCACAAGTATTGATGAGTTCTAACACATAGGCCTTATTCTTCCTCTTTAGAGCATCCATTCTAGGTAAAGAATTACCTTAGAAATGTTCTGATGACGTCAGACAAAGACTTGGGCACCAAGAGCTCTGTATCTGATTTCTGGAAAATCCTCATTGAAAATGATGGCCCGCCATGGGTATTTATAGGCCTCCTGAAATTTGGGAGAAATTACAATGTGGGCACACAAGTGACCTGCATGCCTCACATCTGGCGTGCAAGTGACACGCGCGCCCAAGGCTGGCGCGCAGGTGACTTGTGCGCCTTAATGCCTTTGCAACCTTTGATGCTTCTTCCCTCTCTCTTCTACTTTTTGTTTTTCTTTTCTTGAGGTACTCCCCTTTTTCATTCCTTGGACTCTTTGATGGAATATAGTTTAACGTCATATGGGACAGATGAGAATTAATGGTTAATGGGCTTAAACCTTTAAGAGGATTCCTATGTACTCTTCTTTTATGGTAGAGATCAAAATTCATGTAGTTGAAGTTCATAGTTGGGATCGTACCCACAAATTGGCTACATACGTATCTATGTTAAAAAGGAATTAGAACACACGTAGTTCACGAATTAGAATATAGTTTAACATCATATGGGACAGATGAGAATTAATGGTTAATGGGATTTAACCTTAAAGAGGCTTCCTACGTACTCTGCAATTAAGGTTGAGATCAAATTCTACGTAGTTCAAGTGAAGTGTGGGGCTTATGTATGAATAAATGCCCATGAAGATATGATGTGGTAACTTTGACACTCTATGCTCACGTGAGTCATGTGTGGTGAAAGAAACAATAGGTATCAGTAAACCTGATGATTGTGCCACGAAAGTTGCGGTCCCAAGGAATGATGTAGGGCTTATGTACGTATGATTGCCCTTGTAGATGAAGACTATGACTTTCTTCAGGTGAAAAAAATCCTAAGAACAGGCTCCTTAAAGGTATTTGTGCTTTATGTAGATTTTGATACTCTATCTTGGGGCTTGCTTCAGAGAAGGATTCCCAGAATTAAAGGAAAAGGACCTGGGGCGTACTCTTGAGAAGGATGCCCATATCATAGATTCTCTCATCTTAAGGGGCAAGGTTGAATAGAAGAAATCTCTAACCATAGTGACATAAGGTTACGTGTCACGAGGTATTGTGAGATATTCCACAGAATTCATTTCACATAAGGAAGACAACAAAGAAACCATGCCACAAGTGGCTTTGAACAGGGGTTTGAAAGATATTTATTGAAGAGGAGTGGTGGATTTGAGGAAAGGAGGTGACTAGGAAGGAGGCACCCAAGTATCGTTCTGGTGTGCAAGACCTGGTCGAGCAAGTAGACTTGTGCGACATGAGTCACCTTGGGTGATGGAAAAATATATGGTAATACTTGGGCGACTTTGAACTCAAGCCCTTAGTAACATCCCTAGAGGCTTCCATAATGGTGGCGCGCAAGTTCCCTTGAGAGGGAAAGGAGACACGCAAGTGTCTTAATTTCCCTTTAAGGGATGGACACTTAGGCATGCAAGTATTGATGATTTCTAATAGTCAGGCCTTATTTTTCCTTTTTATATCTTCCGTTCTAGGTGAAGAATTACCTTAGTAGGGTTCAGAAGATGTCAGACGAAGACTTGGTCACCCAGAGCTCTATATCTGGTTTCTGGAAAATCCTCCTTGAAAATGATGGCCCACCATGGGTATTTATAGGCCTCCTAAGATTAAGGAAAAATTTCAATGTGGCCGCGCAAGTGACATGTGTGCCTTACATCTGGTGTGCAAGTGACTTGCGTGCCCATGGCTTACACGCAAGTGACTTGTGCGCCTTAATGCCTTTGCAACCTTTGGTGCTTCATGCCTCTCTCTTCTTCTTTTTGTTTTTCTTTTCTTGAGGTACTCCCCTTTGCCATTCCTTGGACTATGTGACGTAACAAAGTGTCAAAAATTATATAATCAAATATTCATGTATAACGTATATATATAAATTCATAATCATGAATATTACCAAGCCATAATAGTGATATAATATTAAAAATAGAGGCGTGTTCACATTCTCCTCCCAACTACCCTCACAATTTCACCTCTTCAGAAAATAAGTGAATATACATTTACTTAATAACTTATTTAGGTTATCATATTTATTATTCATTCCTATGATTTTTCCATAAATCTTTATCTAGACATGTTACCTATTTTAAAACACCTAGTTTTTTTGATCAAGAATATGTACATGTTTTTTCTTTTATGAAAGATTATCCACTAGTTTTATTACCCTAGGGCGTAATATGTGAGGTTAATCAAGTTATTATTTCCTTTAAAAATAAATATAAAACACATTATAACCATGAGATAAAATTGGAGGTAATACTACATGGTAGGCCTTATATCCAACTTTATATATGATTTTTTGTGGACTTATAAATCAAGTGCATAATTTTCCATTATTACTAAAATAAATCACACATTTCCATGGAGATGATTTAATAAAAACATGATCTCAATCCTCAAATAAGATATCTTTTCTTTGACTATTTCTATAGTGATCATACTTTTTTTACATGACTATTATATCATTATTAAGATAAATAAAATAATAGTAATACATTCTAGAATTAAAATTTTTAGTATCGTGGGGAAAATTTGGTTCATGTAACATTGAGACATAATAAAAAATAAAAAATATTTAAAACCTTCATTATAGTCTTACAAAATTGTATCATATTCTCCATAGTAAATGTAATTTCCTTAGGATATACATCAAATAAAAGGGTAGGATAAAATCCTATTAATAAGAGGAATAACACTAATGTAATAAGTGATAAGAATTAATAGTAAAAGGGTGAAAATTATTATCATCATCAAATAATAATAATATTATCATTATCAAAGTCACGGTGGAATGATTTGAGGATGTCATGTTATGTGACATATTCATAATAATGAAACAACATTAAAAAGTGGTCAAGTACAAGAAATATGTGTGAACAACGCTATAATCAAGTTCATGCATAACATATGTTCATTTATCATAACATAATAATTGTGAAAAAATATACATCGTGTTCATGTATAATATTCATAATATCCTGATATATATCACATTACCTAGTTTATGGATTGCGATATAATTTTGGGCTGACCCATCACACTATAAAATGATCTTAATCTAGCAGGAAATGTAATATGGAATCATATCATGAATTATATCCATGGAAAAGAATGAGTTTCAAAAATATATCATAAATCATACATTAAGGTCTCAAAATTTGGCTTTAAAAATGAATATGGTAGGTCATATTTTGTAAAAAATAAATATCATTATTCTTTATTAGATATGAAATAGTATAAGAGTAGTTAATGAGATGATTTAGAAAAAATAAATAATTCTGAAAAATATCTATAGTTATATTACCAAACATTTTGATAATTAAGAAACACATGTATCTCTAGAATGTTTTTAGAAATAATATTGAGAGGACTTACTAACTTAAAATTACTTTATTATTATAAATAAAACACTTTTGAGGAAAAAGTGAGAAACCAAAATAGTTAACTGGATGACCAAAATACCCATAGAAATCAATCGTCCATGCCCCACCCTAGCACCTGTGCCATGTTGAGAAGCCTTCAGTGATGCAGGACCCCTTAGTAGACAGTCCCGTGAGAAGATTCATGATCACGAAACCGATGGCAATGCCATACCCTCTAAACATCCCAATCCAAAATACATACACCGATGTAGACTTCATGCTCTGATCCTCTTCCGGGGCAGGTCCAAGAATAATGCTAGAAACGAGAAAAAACTGACAACAATGTCAAAAAAACAAGGGATCCCAGAGTTTCATAGCTCACACAAGCATTACCCATGAGCCAACCACCCAAGGCCAAAAACATAAATAGAGGATTTAAAGATGAACCTGATGTTACCTGAATCATTTTCTCTAAATAATTTCTACGATAAGAAAGCCATCTGTAAATCAGCTCCATCTAATATCATTGTCTCAAACACTAAATCCAACTGGTCCCAAATCTAAATGTACTCCTCAACAATGATCTTGGCTTGATTGAAACCTCCAACCAAAATTGAGTCATGTTTTACAATCCATGATTATTGTTCCTCATTGAGGGGTACCCAAAGAGACCACCCCATCATTTTAGCTGCCTCCTCCTCGGTAGAGTTGAGAAATAAAGTCTATTCTATCACTTGGTCTTTAGAAAATAATTGAAGGACCTGGGGATGATCATCATGTACCTCATACTTCTGGTGCATCAGAGCCTTTGTGTCCATCATCTAGTTTCTCATTTTCGTTGCAGAGCGGGTCTCCATAGGAGGAGATAGCGAGGAGTAGTCCTTCCTACCCTTCCTTCTCATGGAGTTCTTATCACATTTTTGACATGAGTCGTCATCTTCCAAGTGAGTGTATTCAAGAACACTATTAGCCCACACATTGACCCTGACATCCTCTCCTGTAATAGTGTAATCAGAACACAAATCGGCCTCTAGGAGGCCTTCCAACCTGTTGCACAAAGGAACCATCATCTGAAACGAAACTGAGTCCCCCTTCTTCCCACCTCCAGTTGTAACATGCTTATCCCGATTATCCCCTTTCCTCCCCTTACTAACATCAGAACTGCCCTTCCATGCCTTATCGGCAACCAATCCAGACAAATCCACTACCTCACTACCCGACGATAAATCCAAGACCTGGTTTCCCTTACTCCCCTTGACTTCCACCTGAACCTCCACATGCTAGGCTTTCCAATCATCATCCTGCACCCTACAAATTGAAGGACCCATGAGATCCCTCCTCAATCAGTTGAACACATTCGACACCTTCGGGTTAAGCTGTTGAGCCGTCGCGCCAGTGTTGAGGAGACCCATCTCCACTGCATTGCAGTCCACTGCCTCTCTCATAGGGCATTCTCCCTCAAGCATCCATCATGATAGAGGCATGGTCTACTGTCCGGAGTTCTTAACCTCACATACCACTTGTTCCTTTTCCTTTCCATTATCCACCCTTGCTCCAAGATTCCCTTGATTGGAGGCCAAATCTCTTACCCACCATCAATGAAGACCCCTATCGGCACATATCCTAGACATGCCCCAGCCTCCTGCATGAAGAACAAAAGTCGATGCAATGCACATAGACAACTTTTTGTTTAAACCTATATTCCTCACCAATCATAATCCAGACAAAATCGAAGGGGATATTCGACACATCCATCTCAGAACATATCCTCGGATAATCCAGATGACAAAATGATTCTGTTCATGTGGAATTCAAATGACCAACAGAACATGAAGAAGCGACATCCATTGTTGCTCCGGGGCGCCATTGACCAGGCAAAGATGAGATCCTACTCTAAATAAAAACGGATCATGATATTCTTTTTATCGAGAAAGCCTACTATAGCCTGCTTCTTGAGGTCTCAAGTGTCGAAGACGAACCTGTAAAACGAATCAACTGATGAACTTCTCTGCTTAAAATGCACAACTAGAGTGAGCTTAAGAAGATCAGAAGATTCAGTGAACTCTATGTTCGAAATTTTTAGATTTGGGCAACCCTCGATGAGTTCTGGGACCTTCAAGAATAAATAAATTTTTAGAAAAGAAGAAATTTGATCAGGATGAGAAAGGTCAGAACAGATGCATTTCATTTTCTAGGAAAGATCCCTCCCCCAACGGAGGGGGAGGGATCCTCACAGCCACTGCCGCCATCACTAAAAGAGACAAAACATCCTATGGTTCCTCGTATCCGCTCTTGATTTATGGGGAAATATTTATGTTATTATGGAAGAATATATATTGAAAATAAAAAGAAATATGAGATTCCCTAGAAGGAAAGATTTAGGTTCAAGATTCCTCTAACATTAGATCCCATTTTATTACATCATTTTTTATTCATATATAATAAACATAACTTTATTAAAAGATGAAAATAGTTGTCAATTATATTCAATTTTTTACTCTTTATAAGTTATAATCATTGTATTTTATTTTTATATATTATTTTTTAATGTTTTATGGTTTTGATGTAATTTTTACCTTATAATTATATCATACTATTTTGATTTTTTTGTTTTGATTATTAAAATTTATAAGAAGAATAAATTAAATCTAGAAGCTTGTAAATATGTATTTTAAACACAGAAACATATATATAATATAAATAATTTATTATAACTATTTTTTATAAGTACAAATTTGGAAGCATCCTTGTCTGTAGTTAAATGACTATTAAAGAGACATTATCAAACGATAGAGTGAGAGATTTGTAAAAAAATTATTATATTATAAATATAATTTTTTGAAATAGATTAAAATTATCATGATAATTTTAACATACTATTTATTTTTTTATGAATCATTGTATTAGAAATTAATATCATGATAGGGCATTATAAAATGAAAGTGTTGTATAAAAGATGAAAAGAAGTTAACACATTCTTGAAATTATTCCTTTCCTACGACCCTTAACTTCTAGAAATATGGTTGTTATATAAATCAGGAATATAACTAAGTATAATAATGTTTTTAATATATATAAATATGGATGAATATTTTCCTCGGTAATTAAATGTGATTTTGTTTCTAAGGGGAAGAAGAGGGGAATTTATGCTTGGGGAGAGGGGAGTTGTTAGAATATAATTTTGAATAAAATATAATTTATATGGTAATTAAATAAATTGTTATATGTTTTCTATTATGAATTATTTTTGATTAATTTTTATAAGTCTTAAAACACTTTTATAAAAAAATTAATTAGTTTATTAAAAATGTAATGGTAAAAAAGAGAATTTTATTTAAAAAAATACATTTTACTTTAGATTTTGGAAAATTATATTTTTTTTTTGGAATTTTAATTTCTGAATTATAATCATGACCCAACCATTGATGGGGCTTGAGCTGCAACTACACCATTCCCACCTCTATAGGATTGGGGTTGCGGATAGCACTGACGTTACACCAACTCAGAGAGTCCTTTTAGTAATAACTTGTACTCGCACGTAGCCCACTCAATGAAAAAGTGAAGAGTCAAAAGTAACAGAAGATACAAAACTACTATAAATAAACCACATACATGAATCGACCTCTAAACTATACAAGTATTGTACATTAAACTGAAAGGATATGGGAAATAATACATGACCAACTATAAATGTGCCACAACCCGAAAAACGGTAAGAAAGTAATATAGTGGGGAGTTTCCTTCTCCTAAATCCAAAACTATGACCACTGCACATGGTCCATGATCCCGTATCTCTAATCTCCTCTAAAGTCATGATCAACCTATGTGTGGCCTACAAGGGAACACTAAGTGCCGGAAATGTCCATGGAGGGAATCCCTAAAGGATCAATGGAGTAGAAAGAGAGGTAATGAAAAGGGTAAAAGTAGATAGAACACGGTACAATAAAAGGAGTGCAGCTCAACCCAACAAGAGTGTGAAGTGAGCTCATCCAAAAACCAGGAGCATAAAATTGTGAGAGGGTTAAATTATTGTCTTGTCTCTGCTACCTATATCAAGAGAGAAGACTCGTCCAACCAAGAGAATATAGACACAGAAATTACCTGGCATACCCTACGTGTCTTCACCTCCCCTGGAAGCAGAGTGTCCAAAACACATGGAGTGGGTACTAAAAATAGATATATGTATGTGCTCGGTCGATGAAACCCAAATGAAATAGTAAGGGGATCTCCATATCATAGTACAATAAAAGAAATTAGAGTTTCCATTAGTCCCAAAGGTAACCATTGATGCCTTACATCCCACGTGTTAGCTCTAAATTTCATGTCAAATGTACTAAATAACTAAAACTTAGTACAATCCACTTTGAATGCCACAGTCTCGCCCTCATGGTTTTAGGCCACATCATAAAGAGTCATATTTGTGGTAAAAGCATACATATTTCATGAGATTCAAAATTTACATCAAATCATGCCTCATCACTATCACATTGTCAAGATGCAGTGTCATTAGTTTGATGATCCAAACACATCCCAGATGGAGGGTTCCACTCTAGTATCATCGAGGGAACATCCCCAACCAGTCTGGAGGTATCCCCTCTAGTATCATCAAGGAACCTTCCAAAAACCTCATAAAGGGATCCACTATATATCATTGAGGACCCATACCCACCTCGGTTGGAGGGTTCTACTATAAAATGCCATAAGAGATCACTTCCCAACCCAAATGGATGTAACCCTTAAATTGTACTAAACATCCATGTTCGATGGTACATCTCAGGCTACACCATGGAACATTGGCCATCACTACGGGACAGTACCTTTTGTAAAAGAATTTATGTAACGTTCATATCCATGTTGGATTTTACCTATAAAAAAATCCCCTATTGAATTTATCAAGTATTGCCTAGATAGGCCTCAGGCCCGGTACATCTTTTATCATAACTCGGAAGCCACTATAGAGGGAATCATTGTATTATATGTGGAAACACACTCAAGAATGGGTACTCAAATATCTAAATTTTTGTCCAGAAGAATTACATAGGATAGATAGAATAACCATAATGTAGTACACAGGCTGTATGCGGCCCACACAACGTGTCACCGCGCCTCATCACTTGGTCATGTACCTAACTATCCTCGGGAACTGAACAACAAAGAAGTACCCCTAGGCTTGTTGGCTTACTCCCAGAGTACTTGACCCACCTTTTCCAATTTTTGGTAAGAACCTGACATTCATAGTCGATTCAGAGGGCCAAAGGCATAGTTATAATGGCACACCTCCTCAAACATCTCTTTAAATTTTGAATGCATCCCTTCATACATCTTCTAAAAACTCAAAATAGTCAAAGATAAACCAAGTAGTAGGTTCTCTTAAAAACCCCCAAAATGATATTGGAATAATATTTATTTTATGTTTCCACATTTAATGATATCATGGAAAAGGATATATATTCCCAAATGGGTCACACCTTTGTGATCCTTGCAGAAAAGTATGCACCATTGACTATATTATTGCCTAAAATGGACCTCTAGTAGGAATGTTTTATATCATCACATTATTCCCAAAATACATCCTATGGGGCCCACAACTTGATCCTAAAAATATTATATGGATTTTTCTATTCATATGTTCACTTAAAATCATATGTGGTGGACTACTCATTTGTCCATATTGGATAACAATTGAAAATGTTTCATTACACCGCAAAGCCTGTGAACCGAGCCTTCTGAGCCCTACACCCTATCATTAGTTAAAAAAGCCAAAAATTAGTCATGAATGGTCAGCATGATGACCAAGGTAATTTCACCACCGATCGCGCATCAAACATACATCTCGTTTACATGATAGCTCTAATGTAAGATCTCTGAATAATAATACTTAAATTATTAATAATAAATTTGAGCGTCTCATGCACCCGAAACCTCAGACCAAGAGTTCAAGGTCATTAAATATTCTAAAAAGGTTCTTCACATTAAGGTAAACATGTGGTTGTAGATGTAATTTCAAACGAACATTCCATTTAAGAGATATAACCATTTAATATGTATTGGCCCAAATAGGGTCGGTCCGACCCAAAACTGGTCGAACCCCTTTCACCTGGGGAAGCCCGCCTCAGACAACCCGACTATTGTAGCTAGCCCAAATCCCAACACTACAATGCCCGACCCATGCACCCCCCAACATGTCTGGTCACCAAGTCACTATAGAAATCCATATCTTGTTGGTTGTTGTGTCATGGGTTCTTGCTCCTCGAACTCGATGTCCCCCATTCGCACTAATGACCTGCAACCATCCTGGCTTCACTTTCTCAATATCCCACTTGATGGATTTCCATCCCAACGACACTGCACAGAAGCTTCATCTGGCCTCCCTGCCTAACCTACACCATCCAGCATGTTGCTGCCCTCCGCTCTACCACCTACTGGCCAGGTTTCCCCGTCGTCCTCAACTCTTCATCCCAGCGCACCAATGCGGTGCCCGAACACCCCCCAATTCCACCCTCGGTGGATTGAAAACACTACCACTATTGGAAAGCCTTAATTCAATGGTCCCTTACGTGGACCATAGGGACTCGACCGGATACCTGATTCTAGATCAAAGAACATATATTTGATCTCTATGAGAAGTCCTTTGTAGTGCCTATCTCTGATTGATGATCTTATGGTCAGTTCTTGTGTCAGAAAATTGATAGCTGGTATCTGTGTACAGCAAATGAAGAACTGGGTTCCATAAAAAAATTTATGTTCATGTTTGTGCATCCATCGATGATTTGAAAACATAAAGATCATTAAAAGGTAAAAAAACGTTCTTTTTCAATCAAATATATTCACCTGGGGTTCTAGATCAAATAATCAAATATATAAATTTTAAAGAGTTCTCATATAGAGTTTGAGGAACCTTGTTTTTGAATCAAATATATATTAGGGTAGAGAATTATTGGTTTATATAAGGTGAATCACATGGAACATCACTATGTTAAAGAAGAGTGCACTAAATATACATTTACATGTTTGGGAAATCAGATGGGATTTTTATTTAAGAAAAAATTTCTCATATATAATTAATACATTTTAAATAAAATATATTTAGTATAACATTAATTTCTGATGATAGAAGGATTCTAAAAATATTTTTCTAAAAACAATTACTTATTTCTAAAAGTAAATTCCCTTGGATCTATAGGATTGTCTGTAGTAAGGATGCATTATCTCAAATTGAGTCATAACATTGTAAATAATTCATGCCTTGTTTTCTTTCTAATATTTTTATCATCCTGATATTGTTAATATATTTATTAGGAAATTAAATCTAAATATTTGCAGGGGTAATATTTTATAAGGTTGAAATATTTTAAAAAACCTACCACTGATTAAGCACCCCATTCTATTCTTTAACAATCCTTGGTTACATTAAATGTTATCATAGTATTGGTTCCCATATGGATCCTTATCATCAAAAACATTTCCTATGTTAATAGTATTGGTGTTCATATATTTGGTGGAAATAAATTTATTTAGTGGATAAACAAATGATTATTTATCTTATATCTCTTGGTCTATATGTTATTGATTTAGTAACAGTAGTTTTTCGACTAGATGTGAAGTATTCCCCTATGAAATTTGTTTTCAAAAAATATTTATTTTAATGGTAAATATAGAAAGTTTTTTAATTGATTATATCATAAAATGTGTTTATAGAGGTGATGGGAATCAAAATAGATACAGATACTGGGGAGACACTCAAATATATCTTCAAGGTAAATACCAATGTGAAGAAAGAAAATAATAAATTTGGAAAAGAAAAATTGATGATGTCAGAATAAGGGATGAATAATCTATTGAAATACAACACCACAATTGATAATGTTATCTATAAAATTTAAGTATTTCTAGATATATATAATGATTATATAATTATAAAGATGCTCATGATAAACTTCCATGAAATGTTTTATTCTAAAAAAAATTCATTACACTATTATTTTTATTTACCTCTTGATGAATTTTATAACATTCTTGATTCTTATGGGAACATAGATATTCATTATTAAAAATATAAAATCATATATGAAATGGATTTTGAGGTATTGTGGAAGCATAAAAACATATATTTTGATCTTAAAAATTTGTAAATCAATAATTTTGATGATATATAAGATAATTAAATGAATCAAAATAACTTTTCCCTTTTCCCTAAAAAATATTGAGGAGGTTAACGGAGTTATTGGGATAGACACCAACATAAATTTTTTGAGTGTGGAGGAGTTTTTCTTTTTTATATGAACTTATCCATAAAGAAAGTTGTATAACATAAAGATAACTCTGATGAAAAATCATAGTGGAATAAGTTTAATAAATATTATA
Source organism: Viscum album (assembly GCA_963277665.1). Lineage (NCBI taxonomy): Eukaryota > Viridiplantae > Streptophyta > Magnoliopsida > Santalales > Viscaceae > Viscum > Viscum album. Next base: position 1,042,074,205 of record OY728164.1, on the reverse strand, counting down.
TGCAAGAAAATAAGTAAATTATTATTTAGAAAAAGTTCAATGGAAATAAGAAAAATTTAATGTATGAAATTAAACTATGAATATACTAAAAAATCATTATAAGATAAATCATTATAGAATACGATAAATATATTTAAAAACATCGAGACAAATGAATATTCCTCAAACATTAAAGAAAGTGGATGTTTTGATGAAAACTATATGGAATATTAGCTATGATTAGAACATGATTATTCCCATGATAAAAAACTAAAAATAAATAATGAGATTATAATAATAAAAAACCAAACTGAAAACAACAATGAAGACCTTAAATACTCCCTTAAATTGAAATATGAATATATCTAGGAGGTTGTGAATCTAAAACTGAGTGACACTAAATAAAGGAAGGCGGTGGAAGACTTCAGAAAGAAACCGGAAAATAAAGTATTTGATGTTTTTAAAACTCAATCCAAACACTTTGTGTTTGAATTTACTATAAAAAGATAAATGATAATTTCAATAAAAAAATGATTCATGTCTAAAAAAATCAACAAGCTACAAGGAATGATTATCCCAAGAATCCGATGAAATCCTCATCCACTAAATTTAAAAAAGATCATTTGATTTTATTATCATAGTAGGTGATATAAAAAATGATGGGAAATAATGTGTTGAATAGGGATATAAAAAATCTATTAAACTATAAAATTTAAGAAAATATCCCCCATAATGAACTTTACCTATACTATGAGGAATTAAAATTATAATGATTCTACAAACCAAAGAAAACATGTTACAAAGAAATATCCTAATTTAATAAAAAATTGTGTTCTGATGTTTCTATTGGTGTGGTGGATTTTATTAAAAAAATTTAAAAAATTTTGGCACAACATATCAATTTTTTAAGCATGTAAAAAATGTGGGAAGAAACATTATAATAAAATTATGTAACCTTCCTAATCCGAATGAGGTGGGACAAAAATGTCAATTTCTTCAAAATATTATTATAAAAATAATTTTAACATCCTAGAAGAAATTTTTTAAATAGGTAACCAAGTTTCCCACATTGCAGAATAATGTTTGAAAACTCCTCCAGGTTATGTATCCTAATAAGGGAATGAAAAATAAGCTAAAAAGAACCAATTTAATAAAATAGCTTTTTTTGTTGACATATCTCTGAAAGAAAGTGAAATAAAAAAACAATGGATCCAACATAGTGGTTTGCCCTCCCATATTATAGGTGACCTCCAAATCAAGATATATTTTGAAAATTGTAAAGTAAGAGAAGTTATGTTTGGAAATGATAGTTACTTAAAAATTAAGGTAATATGAACATAAGATAATGAAGATGAAAAACTGAAATCTAAGGAAGTTTTATATGTTGATGGGCTCAAACACAACTTAATTTTTTTGATGGAGACTTTTTATTATGGATATTTTAAAATCCATATATTTTAGAAAATATTTCTCTTAAATAAATTTTATTTCTTATATAGCATACATTAAACTCCACACATTGTTTAAATGAAGTATAATATATTATTAGAATATTATTGTTTAAAAAACTATTAAATTGATGTGTGTTAATAGAATTAAATAAATTAAGATAAATATAAAAATATAGTAATAAATATAAATTTAATGATTATTTCATAGAAAATAAGAATTCAATTTATAAAAATGTTAAATTTTTCTTTAAATATATATTATTTTCATATTGATTTGTATTGATTTTTTGATGAAATATTTTATTTAATTTTTGAAACATATAAAAAAATTATTTTATAAAACCAACTAATAATTTTAAATAATTATATTAAAATTATCCTTGGCTGAAATTCATGATTTTTTTCTAAAAATATTGATTTTCTACTGAATAGTGAAACAATAATATTTTTTTCAAAAACTATATTTTTCCACAAGAATGTAATAATTTTTTTTTCAAAATTAAGAGGATTATTATATATATTATATATTAAAAAAAATCCAATTATGTTCATTAGAATCAATTTTATGTATTAATTTGTTGTAAACACATTTTTATATTTAGAAAACAAATTATTGTTAGAAAATACTATTTTTTAGGTAATAAATTTGTGTTTTTTTCAAAATTATTTAAATTAATTTCTATTGGGAAAATATTTTTAATGAAATTATTATTTTTAATACTGAATAAAAAATATAAAATTCATTTAAAATTTTTTTCAACATAGGATAAGAATAAATCAATTTTTATAATTAAAAATCTATTTTTCTAAACTGGATTCTCCTCGCATTTATTGTGATTATATTTTAATTAATTTTATCCAATTATATTTATTGAATTTTCTAAAATTCATTAAATATTTCTAATTACGATGTTCAAATTTTCTAAATATTCTGCTTTTAATTGGGGTAAATAGGAATACTAATTGTGATAAAATTTACCACCTCAGTAATGGGTAAATCAGGTTAATCTAGGATAAAACAAATCCATAAGACCATATTTATTCTTCATAATTAATATTGGATGAATTAAATTTGGAAAAAAACATTTAATTATCATGATTGAGTGTTTTAGTGGACATTTTTCAATGAAAATTACTTATGTGTTATTTAAATAAAATAAAGTTATAAAATATAACAATCATGGTTTCAAATATCCATATATTTGTACATTAGAAAAAATAGTTGTGAATGAATATTTATACTAATTTATTTGTATGAAATTTTATTCTTGATAGAAATTTATAAATAGTTTTTATATATTATATAATTATCTTATATTCATTCAGAACTCCCAAATAATATAATGCATTTTGAAAATATGAAAAATTATATAATTTGAGTAATTTACATTGTTCCAAGAATTTTTTAGGTTTGTATGATGTTTTTTATGAAACAAATATATTCAAATTCAAATGTTTTTTCGGTATTATACATCAAATTAAATAAATTGTATCAAAATCGACAATAATGATATTTTATCAATTTTAAATATATTGAATTTTTAAAAAATCCTAAAATGATTTTATAAAAAAATTGGATATTATATATTCTATAATGCCTTCATTTTCCATTTATGGTCTAATTTTAACCTTATATAAAAAAATTGAAATCCTTTATTAGTGAAGAAGTAATTGTAGTTAGAATTAAAAAATGATTAGATAATGGTTATTCAAAATTATATGATTAAAAATAACTCCAAAAAATATCTAAATTATATTGGATAATGGTATTTAAAAAATTTCCTAACTTATATTCTAATCCCTTTTTATTTTGTAGAATATTTGCTGAGAAATAATTTTTTATAATTTAATCTTTTGAGGAATTCGAAAAGTGTCCATCATATTAATTATAAAAGGGCACATTCCACTTCACTTATTTACATGACATTAAGAATTATAAAAAGACCATGATCATAAAATTTCTCTTATAAACATCCATATAACTATTGTAGAGGTTATTTTTTCATAAAATTACAAACCTATATCCCATTAGGGTAGTTCTAAAGGAGTTTTTTCAATGAAGAGGCAACCTCCTTAACTGATCACTTTCTTATCAAATCATCATTACCTACAAAAAATCAATGGTATTTGTAAAAAAAATAACAATATAAGTATACTAAATATTCTTAAATTCTATTATTATTATTAAAAAACATTATACACACTTTGTCCTATAAAATGTGAAGTGAAAAGATCACTCATTTGTATAAACGTCTTATCCTCTCCACATAGCAATACAATTAATTTTTTTCATCACCATTATTTATTAATGGGTAATGTGATGATTTAAAATTTTCTATATCTTTTTTATTAAATAATTAGACTTAGTTATTTATAATACAACATCTACATACTTACCCTCCAAACTTTTCTAAAATTTCAATGTCGATCAGGTGTGTGTGTGGACTACCACATCCACAATGTTATGTGATTCGTTTTTCACTTTTGTGTTACTTAGATGGTAATAAGTTATTATTTGATATATATATATATAAAATAATATAAAATATAATATTGATTCTATAATGGTTATATATGGAATAATTTCTTTTTTTCACCCTTTGAAAAAAGAAAATAGTGGTCATGCATATGTACAGCCTACCAACTCCATGAATGGTGTATTTCTTTTTTCTATATATAAATTCATGAATGAATCAATAAATGTATAAAATTAATATATATGATATTTCTGTCAGGATTAGTATTCTACACAGAATGTATTCATCATAAAAACACAAGGGAAAATTTTTCATACCAAAACGTATTGGAAAAATGATGTAGGTATTAACAAGAATATTGGTTTTAATAGAGAATTAATAATAAATGAGTGATAGAAGGTAATAATTAGATCATATATGTTATGATATATATGATTATAGTTATTTATTATATATAAAATGAATATGTATATTTTATATAATATATTACAATGCGTTAGAAGGTGGTCATACCCAAGGTAATGGATTTACGTCACACTGTTATTTCTATAGGACACATGCCTTTTACACCACTAGTTTCTTTTGTGTGATGTATGTACTATCAATGAATTTATTTTATGATTCATATTATTAAAATTAATGTAATTTAAATATATATTTATTTATTTATTTATACTTATTCATGGTACTTATGATTCAAAATTTACCAAAGTGGTAAGCGAGATTATCTTATATCTCATTGTTTATCATGATTGTTTCTGATTAAGTTCTGATGATTAAATCTTATGATCAAAAACTCATGGTACAGATAACTTTGTATATACAATGTTTATTTTTATAAAATACATGTTTTTATTTTATTTTATTCATCTTATCTACTCAATAAACAAAAATATTTTTTTATGGAAAATTTAAATCATTAAACTCTTTATTGAAAAAAAAACAATTTACTTCCATATCCATGTTGTCTAAAAATATATTTAATTAGGTTATAACATTATACTATTATATTATAATTTAATTATTACCAGTAGTTAACTTCTTTTAATTTTTTTGAAATAAATCTTTTATTTATTTTCCAAATGAGTTACTTTGTAATTTCTTTTACATAGTTATATATGGAATGTTTTTTATCTTATACGACCTGAATGGATTTTCCCACCACCATTAATATTTTTTACATTGAATAATCATTTAAAAATTTGAATAGTTTTTTTAAAAGGTATTATTTTCTTCATATATTCATAGACATTATTTAGTAAGTGACTTTAAAATGGAAAAGTTATTTTCCTCAATAAATTTATAATGATCATTTAATAATATTTATATTCATAAAATTCATAGACCATTAATTTAACTTATGATTTTCTAGGTAAATTATACAAGGATAACATCCTTACTCTATATCTCGATAGTTTGTGTTCATGATGGTAGGATGTTTATTAAGCTCATTCCTATTCCAAAAGATATATTATGTTTTATTTATTATGAAAAAAAATTATTTATATGGGTTATGATATGAGGAATTTTTTTAAATATCAAAACACGCATAATTATGATTTTCATTGTGTATTGGGTGGGGCCTATATATCCCTCCAATGTATTGGGTATATAGTGGTATCTCTTGAGATAAAAATAACTGAAATGGATAGTAAACCCATTTCTATAAGGTAATTTTTCTACTATGACACCCTTGTGAGTGATCCTTGTCTAATACAATGGTTTTGGGAGTAAACCCATTCTAATATGATATTCATGAACTTGAAACATTAATACTATAGAAAATATATTATAGGAATATGTGGATGCCATAATATTTTATGGAATTTAAATTTTATTATCTCATTTCTTGTGTTCTTTAATTCTTTTATGAATAATATATTCTTAATTTCCATGATTTCTTCCATGAATAAAGATTATGATTTATGAAATGTATGTTATGATTTTCAAATATTATTCTCATGTTCTTATAAATTTTAAAAAAATTATTCGCATGTGATAATTAATATCAATCTTTTAACCCTTACTATTCATCTAACCTCACCCTTCCGTAGTTTTCTTTCACCCATGTTATGAAAAAAAATTACTAAGTATGATTTTTCTAAAAAGGGTGCTAGTAATTAAGAACATAGTAGGCGACATTGTATATATTTTATGGACATATTGTTTATTTTTCAATATTTCAAAAATAAATAAAACTATAAATTTATGTGGTGTATCATAATGTTATGTAATGAATATTGATGTATTATTATTTAATATATATGTAATAAATTTAATGTTAACTATATTAGGTATTAGTGAAAGGTGTATTTGTCCTTTAGAGACTAGGATGAGAAAATAAAATTTAAGAATCCTCATGATAATTCTAAATATACGTTTTAATCATATTGTTTTTCTATAAATAATAAATGGCATTGTTTAAACCTACTATTTAATAAAATATTTCTTTTTGATTTAGATATCCCTTAAATGGTTTTTCATTATTAGATGGTTTCCTAAAAGAATTATTTGTGTTCACACTATGATTTTCAGTTTAGTCAATGTCTGGAACTTGATGGAATCGAGTTAATGTTGAATATTATAGTTATTGGAGAGAATGTCCCTAGGAAGACCAGTTGAAATAAGATATGGAATACAAAACTATGTAAATATTACTAATCAGTTATTTTACTATATGGTTAACAATATATATTTTTAGTTTCCAGAAAGACCTAATAAAGAAAGATGTAGTTTCATAATAACCTTACAGGAATGAAGATTAAACATCCAACATGTTTTGAATGTGGTAAGAACCACTCAAATGAATATCTCCATGGAAGTGGTAAATTTCATGATTTTATATAATATGGAAATAAAAAAATTAATTACTGAGGAAAAATGAAACTTTTTGTTAATCCAATGGATCATAATAATGGTCAACAAAAGTTATCCAATATGGTTGATTATTTTAAATTTTGAATGTTTGGGCCTTATGAAAATCAATGTCATAGGGGAAAATATCTAGAACATTATTAGTATGGTTGTACAATTAATAATGATTATCATGATGTGACCACAAATGATGTAAGTAAGGTATGGGTCTATTAAAAAATATTTGTTATTTTGAAATTAATGATCGTGATTAAATTGTTGTTGATAAAACATGAGACATGATTCAAATTTCACAGATGTATATCCTCTCTCTCTCTCTCTCTTCAATATCATGGCCAAATTATAGAAACATTATCTCCTAGAAAAGATGGTGATATTATTAGCCATTATCATATGCTTGAAACATGAGTTAGCTCAAATGTTCGGAATAATTTTCATTAGAATTGTGAAGGATGATGATGAAATACCCTCAGATGCGTGTAGGGGTTCAGAGGAACCGATACATGTGTGGTTAGTAATTATGTAATTCAATTAATGATTTCTATAGATATTTGTAAGATAGTGAGGATGTATAAAGTAGTGGAAGATGATTAAATAACAACATGTGGCTGGATGGGTGAGGGTTTCTGGTGGTGGCCTATAGAGGATAGTAGTGTTGTTGTTATGTCCAATAGATGGGGGAGCCAATATTAAAATGGATTAGGATTCTCTCTCTACCCATTGGTAGCGATGGAGTGGTTTCTTGCGATAATAAATATTCTAGAGGTGTATTTTTCGAGTGAAAATTCCTTAATATAGGGAGTATGTGACCGTGGATTGAGGATGATAAGGTTGTGGGACTTGGGCAGTAGTCATCTGGTGTCATGTGTTATTAAGTTTTTGGAACCCTATAGTGAGAAGAAGGATTCCCTCATATTTTAAATGCAGGAATGTGTGGTAAGATGACTTGAATTCGGACGCTAATGATGATGGAGCTTAAGAATCAGCTGAATCATCCTATAATGTCCTCGGTTGATGAACATGTGGTGTTGGATGATAAGACATGGAATCCATGTGAACATGCATTTGTCCAAATTTTTTCCAGTTGTAACGCCCCGACCCCAATTACCCAGAGTCGGTGCATTACTTCGTAACATTGGCATGATCACAAAAGATCAAGTCTCGAAAGACCGATTAGTTTAGTATCTTTGGAAACCCTAGATACATTCATAAATGTTACAATACATCATAAAGAGAAAAAATAATAACAAAGTCTTCATAATCCACACTCATATCCTCTTCTGACTATCCCTGCAGGTCATTCATAAAGTACTTCTTCACATCCTGTAAAATATTAAAACATTGAAAGGGGTGAGCTCAGATGCTCAATAAGGATAAAAATATAGCGGAAGCTTTCATAAAAAAACATTAACATTTAAGGCAATGTATAACTAAAACAAAAGACTTTTATTCTTGAACTTTAGCATAAGATGGATAAAGTAAAATGAAATAAGGCCATTTAATTATTCACATGGATATTCTACTGGTTGAATAATCTCATGCAATATCAATAACCACTTTCATATTTATGGAATGCATAATGCCAGACTATCATAACAACGTAGCCAAGGCCTCGTTCCAAGACCAAAAATAACATTTTGTCAAGGCCTCATTCCAAGACACTAGTTTGTCTCATGAGACCTGTCGATGCATCGAGGAGCTATAGCGGGCTCCACCCGTCACTTATTAAGTACAATGCATTCCTCATATAAAGAGGTTTAAACATATCATAAACCATAACATAATCATACCACATAAAACATGCATAAAGGAAACATAACATTTCCACATTTCAATCACAAGATATCAATAAAACACATTGATATAATAAAAACACTTTCAAAACCATTTTCAATACCAAAAAAAAAGAAAAGTAAAACATGGTATTTAATTTTATTTTAAAAAAAGGTATGGATTGTAGAGGAAGTCGATACTCAAATAATGGTCACGGCTGCGGAGAAGTCGTTGTCGCCTCATATGTACGAAAAAAACATTCCCTTTTGTCATTTAGTAAACTCTTCGTATAAAAATATTCCTTTTGAATAAACGTAAAAGTCAAAGGGGTTTATACACCGTATAAAAGAAGGTTAATTATAAAACAAAATATGCCTCAATGAAAGGAAATTGAGACGAAGCCCCATACAAAGATCATTTTTTTTAAATAAAATAGATCTATTATGTGTATTCACTATAATTAAACATAAATAAAGTACAAATACAAGATAAGACATAATAACATCGTGACGTAATTTGAAAGTAGGAGATTAACCCAATGAATGGAAATTGGGTTAAGAAGTTCCCTTACCTCATGTCTGAATTCACTCGACCATTCTTTGATCTCCTGAATAATAAACTATAGTTAATTTATAATTTCTTAAGAACCTTTTTCAAGTTTATTATTCATTTTATATCACTTATTACCATGTTATGAACATTATGTAATTATTTAAGTTAATAACGGTCGTTTTGTCGATCGTTGGTACTTGAGTCAAAAATAAACTTCTTATAATTACAAGTTGTTCATGTGGTGAAATATCCATTATATACAGAATTATATTCATGATATAGATATCATATATCTCAATTATATCTTTTATATACATGCATTTACAATATTCTATAACGTTTAGAGGTAAGAAATGAAATGCACCGTTCATGGAGACGGTAAGCCGTACGTACGCATGAACGCTACTATCATTTCTATTTCATATTTAATGAAATCATTATAATATAAAGGTATATTATAATACCAGTATAATATCATATATAATATTATTTACTCCATCCTTTATACATCCCACATATGGCATTAACGATTCAAATCACTTTGAGGGGGCGGTAGTCCGCACTTCCTAAAATGAAAATATCGCGTTTACCCATAATGGAAACAACAAAGGTTTTCCATAAATGAAAAATACAGAACCTTATGTAAAACATAAACATGTTATATAATATTTATAAATCGAGTGACATCTTAATGGCCACCTATGAAGGTGTTATATGATTGTTGAACAATCATCGTATCGTGAGGCAAAAATTCACCATCCACGGAAACAGTATGTTCTTTAACCATTAGATGTAGGTGTGTGTAAGTGTAGATCAAATAATTCTTTTAACAACATTATAGTATATTTAGTATACTTGTTTTGTTACAAAATAAATGAATTAAAAGATTTTAGGGGGTTGGATAAGAAAAATAAAACAAAATAACATAAGCGAAGATTTTACCTTAAAATCGGGTAACTCTTTTGATTTGAGCCATAGGCTTCCTTGGGAAGAATTCTGCCCAAAATTAGGCTTCTAGGAGTAAGGGAGGGATGTTGGGAGAGTATTTGGGTAGAGTTTGGCCGATCCAAATGGCTTGATGGTGTGAATATGGTGGTAGTGGTGGGGGCCTTTTATAAGAGGATAGGAGGGGCACTTTTGGAAAGTAAGGAAATGTTACATTATTATGAGATATTTTTCGGATTTTAGAGGTCCCACAATGATATATTTCTTGGATAAGGTGATAAGGGTTCGAAATAGCCTAATCCAATAGGTTTTTGACAAGTTTAATCCTTATATTTTACATTATCCTTTCATTTTATTTAAATCATTAATTAATGAGGTAATCGCGACATCATCATGGTGTCATAAATAATTTAATTCATTTAATGTCTAAAAATTATAAAATAATTATCATGATGTAGGAAATATTTTAGCTTTCTAATGAATATTTATAGTAATAAATATGACTTGTATTACCCCATTTAAAAATTGTTTTAGTAAAACAACTTATGTTTGTGACATTTTTAATTTAACATTAAATAAAAGTTATTTATGTCATTTTCCTACCAAAGTGGCTCCATGGGGTCCCCAAGTTGACCCATGGTTTGTCTCGGTTGGCAATGACTCATCCAATAGGGGTAGGACAAGTGTAAAGGTATTTTCATATTTTTATAATATCATTTTTACCTTAAATTTCACTAATTACCTTTAATCGTGATTAATTAAAATTAAAAGTTATTATTCACCAAAAAATTATTTTAATCCCATTGAACCACATTTCACTTCCTGGATTTTTTAAAATCAAATCACAGAAGTGGTAATATTTCATTTAAATGAAAAATCATTTATTTAACTACCACTTAGTGGTTTCACTATTCATCAAAAATTAAAGTTTTCCAGAATAGTGAAAAATTTTTACCCTAAGCTATAATTGATATTCTGAATTCAAAAATGATTTCTATTTTGAAAAATTCCAGAAATATAAGTTTCATTAATTAATTTTCTAATTAATTCCCATTGTCACAACAAATAGCCTATTTTAAGAAAGAATATCAATCAAAAGATTGACAATTGTTTATGTCAAATTTCAATGTTAAATTAATTCTAATGAACACCATTGGATAAAATGGTAAAAATATATTCTAATTATACTTTTAAAACACTAAATAGTATAATTTATCACTATAAATTATTTTGATTAAAAAAGTGATTTTTAAGTATTTTTCACTATTCATAAAAAATTGGAAGTTCTTAGAAAATTACAAAAATTTCAACTTTGGATAACTTTGATATACCGAATAAAAAAATGAAGTCCATTTGGAAAGATGAAATTTATAAAATTTCAAAAAGTAGGTATTACTATTCATAACGGCTACTTTGATTGGTTGTGGTGTTTGTTAGAACTCGAAGTTGTGTACAACACACGCTACTATATTATTCAAAGAGAAGTGTACCGTGGAAGCTCGTGGTGTTACATTCTCCCCTCCTTCAATAAATTGCGTCCTCACAACTTGAAATTTTTCTTTGAAAATAAAAGGTTGAAAATAGAAAATACCTTTGTGGAAAACCCACATCGGAAATAAGGTTAATAAAAATATAACATTAGAAGAATGAAAGATAAGTACAAAGGTCACCCGAGATAGCCCATAATAGGATTTTATGAAAATATGGATATGGAAGAAAGATAAACCATCAAGGTCTGATGGAGAGTTGTAGAAAACTGGATTAGGAGAAAGTTAACCATAAGAAAATCACAATCTTGTGATTGGTTAAACGGTCATTCAATCCCCATTTGAAAAAGTTAACTGGAAACGTTTTTGTTTTAAGTTACCTTTTATAAAGTTGAGTAATTTATTTAGGAGATTTACTAAGAACGTAAGGGAATATACATACTTGTCATGTAGACTTTCATTCTTTAATAAATTTTTACCACAAACCCATCTTTCACTCAAAAAGGTAATAGAACTCAAAAATGTTCTATTTATCCTAATTGTATAAGGTTCCAAAATATTAACACATACCATTTAGATTAGTAAAATTATTTTGTAATAACCAGGGACTTCCTGTAGGATAGTGGTATGTAATAAAGGCCTGTCGCACTATTGTTGTGGGTTCGATTCCCGCAGCTTTGTTCGACGCGAAGGGTTATGCCCCACCCTATAGGTTTTCCTTTTCCTAAAAATATAGTATTATGATATTCCAAAAATAATCTTCATAAATGTTTCAAACTTAAAAAATACTATTCGAAGTTCAACTTAATCCATCCCAACCATTATAGTTATCCAAAATACCACTGTCCAAACGTTCTCTAAAAGGTCTATTAATTCCAAAATCAATTTATCAGATTCCCCAAACAAAGTAAAGTTTCTCTTATTGTCACATACTAAAAATATGATTACCTTCATCATATTAAAACCTTACTGAAACAACAAGTACTGTAGTACAATCCTTATATATATATATATCACATTATTCTAATAACCAGAATATAATCCATGAGTCCAAAAGCACCAATACATTAATTATTCCACTTCAACTGTAGTCACAGCATAAGATTGGACTTGATCCCTTGGCCTTTTCTGAGGTAAGTTTCCCTGACGCTTAGGAAATTCATTTTCATAATGACCAATTTCTCTACAATTGTAGCATTCAACATTGATAGCCTCTTTCTTTCCCTTGAAATCACGTGCCCGGTGACCTTTTTCTCCACATTTATAACAAACTCCAATTCCTTTTAGGCAAGTACCAGGGTGATTCTTCCCACAATTATAACATAATGGAAAATCCTTCTTTCCCTTTTTCCATTTATCTATCTCTTGTTCCACAGTTCTCCTCTTCTCTTGCTTTACTTTATTGTCATAAGATTTAGATAATTCATTTTCTATCTTGATAGCACATGAGACAATGTCTTCGTACGACAAAAAGGTTTGTGAGACTAATGCTCGACGGAGAAATGATTTTATCCCATCAATGAAACGATCAATATTACTTCTTAGATTACGTATATAATCTGCTGCATACCTCACTAACCTTGTAAATTTAGCCTCATACTCTGCGACATTCTTATCCTCCTTTTGTCTCAGACTCAGAAATTGTCGTTCCATATCTGCTCGATGGTCATGTGGAAATTATTTTTCTAAGAAAAGATCTTTTAACTCTCTCCATTCCATACTTGATACTTCTTCATATTCCTTTGTTTTTTGAATCAATGACCACCATTGATCGGCATCTCCAGTGAGGCAGTAAACTGCCATGATAACCGTCTCCCTTTCGCTACTCCCCAAGGTGTGGAATATTTTCTAAGGAGTTTATCCATTGCTCAGCTACTAATGGATTTGTACCCCCATTAAATGTTGGCGGTTGTTGCCTCATGAAGCGGTCTAACATTGATCCTCCACATTTTGTATCAGGGTGCTCCATACGAGTAAGGTTATTATTCATAACCTGAGTGAGTTGTCCTAGTATTGTAATAAGTTGATCAGCACCAATTGTATCTCTAGCTCCACAATAATCATCTTGAGCAGGAGGGAAATCCCTACACGGAGTGTGTTCATTGATACAGTTTCCATTCCTTCCACTAGGCACCATTTCTAAATAATGGAATAAACTAGATTAGTTTACGAATCAAAATACATAATTCCATACTTGTAAAATAGTTAACATAAATTGAACTATTTATGGATATAATCCATAATCATAAAAAAAGTTTTCTTTGAGGACTTATATACTCATAACCCTTCATAGTGGTTTGTAATGAAAATGAGAATTATCCTAAGCATATCCCCCGGGAGTGTCGTAACCAAGAGTGCAGCAAGGCCCGTTGACGTGCACCAGTTCCCATTCAAGTCTATCTCAAAGCGATGTTTTCGGGTTTTACCGCTAGGTACATCTGTACCAGAGCCACCTCTACCTGCTCGTATCCAAACAGGGATGTATTGGTAAGAAAACTCACAAAATCTCTATAATACCAAAATTCTAGGAAGTTCTTCTATACTAATCTTTAAAGTCTATCTTCGGGTTATGTGCTCTAATCAGAGTTTATCTAAATCTTGCTTCCAAGGTTAGTACTAAACTGCCTCTGATACCAACTGTAACACCCCGACCCCAGTTACCTAGAGTCGGTGCATTACTTCGTAACATTGGAATGATCAGAAAAGATCAAGTCTCGAATGACCGATTAGTTTAGTAGCCTTGGAAACACTAGATACATTCATAAATTTTACAATACATCATAAAGAAAAAACTAATAACAAAGTCTTCATAATCCACACTCATATCCTCTTCTGACTATCCCTGCATGTCATTCATAAAGTAATTCTCCACATCCTGGAAAATATAAAAACATTGAAAGGGGTGAGCTCAGATGCTCGGTAAGGATAACAATATAGCAGAAGCTTTCATAAATAAACATTAACATTTAAGGAAATGTATAACTAAAACCAAAGCCTTTTAATCTTGATCTTTAGCAAAATATGGCAAAAGTAAAATGAAATATGGCCATTTACTTATTCACATGGATATTCTACTGGTCTAAAAATCACTTACAATATCAATAACCACTTTCAGAATGATGGAATGGATAATTCCAGTCTATCATAACAACGTAGCCAAGGCCCCGTGCCAAGACGACAAATAATATTTTGTCAAGGCCTCGTGCCAAGACACTAGTTTGTCTCATGAAACCTGCCGATGCATCGAGGAGCTATAGTGGGCTCCACCCGTCACTTATTAAGTCCAATTCATTCCTCATATGAACAGGTTTAAACATATCATAAAACATAACATAATCGTATCACATAAAACATGCATAAAGGAATCATAACATTTCCACATTTCAATCACAAGATATCAATAAAACACATTGATATAATAAAAACACTTTCATTTTATTTAAATCGTTAATTAATGATGTAATCGCGACATCATCATGGTGTCATAAATAATTTAATTTATTTAATGTCTAGAAATTATAAAAAAATTATCATGATGTAGGAAATCTTTTTAGCTTTCTAATGAATATTTATAGTAAAACATATGACTTGTATAACCCCATTTAAAAATTGTTTTAGTAAAACAACTTTCGTTTGTGACATTTTTATTTTAACTTTAAATAAAAGTTATTTATGTCATTTTCTTACCAAAGTGGCTCCATGGGGGACCATGTTGACCCATGGTTTGTCTTGGTCGGCCATGACTCATCCAATAGGGGAAGGATAAGTGTAAATGTATTTTCATATTTTTATAATATCATTTTTACCTTAAATTTCACTAATTACCTTTAATCGTGATTAATTAAACTTAAAAGTTACTATTCACCAAAAAATTATTTTAATCCCATTGGACAAAATTTTACTTCATAATGACAACCATTTATGTCAGATTTTTGAAAATAAAATCACAGAAGTGGTAATATTTCATTTAAATGAAAAATCAGTTATTTAACTACCACTTAGTGGTTTCACTATTCATCAAAAATTGATGTTTTTCAGAATAGTGCCAAAATTTTACCCTAAGCTATAATTGATATTCTGAATTCAAAAATGATGCCTATTTTGAAAAAATCCAAACATATAAGTTGCATTAATTAATTTTCTAATTAATTCCCGCTGTCACAACAAATAATGTGTTTTAAGAAAGAATATTAATCAAAAGATTGACAATTGTTTATGTCCAGTTTCAATGTAAAATTAATTCTCATGAACACCATTGGATAAAAGGGTAAAAATATATTCTAATTATAATTTTAAAACACTCAATAGTATAATTTATCACTATAAATTATTTTGATTAAAAAAGTTTTTTTTATGTATTTTTCACTATTCATAAAAAATTGGAAGTTCTCAGAAAATTACAAAAAATTCAACTTAGGATAAATTTGATATTGAGAATACAAAAAAGAAGTCCATATGGAACGATAAAATTTATAAAATTTCAAAAAGTAGGTATTACTATTCATAATGGCTAATTTGATTGGTTGTGGTGTTTTTAGAACTCGAAGTTTCGTACAACACACGCTACTGTATTATTCAAAGAGAAATGTACCGTGGAAGCTCGGGGTGTTACACCAGTGATACAGAATGATGGAACTGTAGTGGGATCAAATCTGTGGTCATACCAATGATGACTTTTGGTGTGGGATGGGGGTGACCTCAAGAGATGGTGAGCGAAGACCATGGGTTTCAATCTATAAGAAGTCCTTGAGATATGGGTTGACTTTTCTGGATTCCGCATGGGATTGGTAGGATGCCTACTGATAGGTTCAATAAACTATTTGAGACAAGCTAGATACATATCTGTTTTTTGGGAATAATTTAGTGCCTTAAACAACTGTTTGGTTCATTGGGCCATGTGTCTGATTATGAATGTTTCATGGTTGGGGGAAAGGTTTTCACACAGGTCACCGTAGTGGGTCTTTAAATAAATTCTAGGAATAAACACTCATTGGTTGATGTGGAATGTCTTGGAACAACCAACGGTGATATGGGACACTAATGGGTGTGATGTTCTCATGTTACATGTGTTGTTATTGGTATGGGACACCGATTGTGAGAAATTCTTGTTGATGACATGCTGAATAGAACCTCTTGTGAAGGGAATTAAGTATCCTCGATCCTGCATTAAATGAAGCTGATGTGCACAACAATGTCAATGAATGGCCATTTTGTGGGCTGATGACCTCAGGTGGTGTTTTCCAGCTATCCTAACCGATCTGGTTCAGCTCATGTAGTCTTCATTGATAGAAACTATCAGTAAATATCCTATACTAATCAAGAGGTGTGGATATTAGGGAGCCTTCAAGACTTTAAGATGTATATTTTGGTTCTACCAGATAATTGGCTCTTCGATCCATGTTGTGTGGATAATTGGGTCATTTTTTGTCCCTTTAGGTGCTGTTGCATACCACATTCTTGATTTGACAGTGGTTTCTGTGCGGCACATTTTTAGGTTCCTATTTTTATTAAAAAAAGTAGTTCTAAGCACACTCGGTTCCTGAAACGTTCTAATTATTTATGAGTAAGATAATGAATCAAATTTAATTGTTTAAGATGTAATTGGTATGGTTTATGTTTCTATGAATTCAGATTCAATAATTGTGTCTTATAAGTGATATAATAATTATATTCCAATTATAAAATCATTTAACATCAAGGATTATTCAATTTTATATATGTTTTAAGGATATGAAACATATTTTGAATGGTAATAATAACAAATTAATGTGATATATTGGTAAGGAGATATTTTTACAAAACACGCGATTAAGGGAAATATAAACCTTAATATGTTTCTTGTTTTCAGTTAATAAGGATTAATTTTTCTAAAGTGATGATTAACATCCATAGTATTGGTAGCCTCAAAAATGGTTTGTGATTTGGTAAAAATTTATTTTAGTTATCATTGATGAAATTTGTTAATTTTTTGTATTTATGGAATATATTAATTTGTTGTGAAATTACATAATGAATATTGAAAATATTACATTTTGGATAATAAATGTTTTCATGTGAGGTTATCATATAGATTATGGATACCATCATGGGTTTATAAGTTTAAGGATAATTAAAAGATCAAAGGCGTCAATACACTCTTTTAATGTTTAAATTGATGGGATTTTGATGCCTTGTTTAGGTTTAAATAATTCTTATTATAGATATATGATTTTATGATAAGTTCATTATGGAGTACTATACAATGGAATATATATAACCATGATGGATGAAAAGCTACACATTGAAAAGGTGATATATCCATATATATATTGTCATGTTAAGGATTACCTTTTATATTAGTATCTAAATTTTATTCTTGAAATTATGATGAAGTTCAATAAGATACAGAATTATATAGTAATTTATAAAGGTTATTAATTTTATTTGGTAGATAATTCATTGAGTCTAGGTATATGTATCCCTTTGATTTATCAATTTATTTGACATGAATGATATTTTGGGAAGGTTATTGAGGAAATTATGGTTTTGGATATTATTGTTGTATTTAATCATATTATGGTTTCGTCATTTTTAGAATTATCTTGCGATGACCTTTTTGGTACTATTTATAGACTAATGATTGGATTAATACCCGATATAACTTTTTTAACCATTAAAAGTTTAATATTGTGCTTTAGGAATAAAAAAATAATCTCTAATACTCATCATTTGGAGCAAGATGGTGGATTAAAAAATAAATAGATTAATTGATGAAATTCTTCAAGTTATGTAATTATATTTCCTTACATTCTAGGTATAGATGGTAATGCATTTCCTTAAATATAGTAAAAGAATATTATGACTAATTTTTTATCTTATAACCTTGAATTCTAAGGAATTGATGGCCTTTTACCCCCTTACTAATTAATTTTCTTGTGGTTGTTATCCTTCTCCTCATCATCTTCTCTATCTCATTATATTAGTCATTTGGGGATAGTTTTATGTTCCATGTCCATGTTTTCACATACCACTAAAGCTCTATAATTTTAAAACCTTGTTTTATGGTGAACTCCTTACTTTTATTTCCAACCTTATTTAACGATATTTTATTAACACTTTTTTACGATGTTGGATTTCATCAAAGGATACTTCAAATACAAAACCTCTTATTACAAAAGAAAAGTTAAACTTTGAAGGGTTCAATTTTTTATTGTGGGAGAATTGGACACCCTGATATTTTATATTATATTTCTCTTTGATTGGTTTTATATCTTAGATTTCTTGCATTATGTGTAACATAGGGTTTAACCAAACCTAAATATATTATTATAATAATATTACATATCTTAACTATAAAATAGGATTTTGTGAATGTGATAAAATAATTTCTGAGATAAATAAAAATATTGTAAAAAATGTAAATTTTATTTATTAGGTCTTAAGAAATAATCATTCAATTTTTTAGAAAAGTTATATTATGCTAAAAAAATAGATATCCTTAAAAATAATTTTAAGACATTTTTTTGTGAAAATAATATATTTATTTTTTAACATTTTCAAAAAAAAATATTTCTTAAAAATAACTTCATTTTCTAAATAATAATATTAAAATTATCCTAGGGTGAATTTCTAGGATATTTCTGAAAATATTTATTTTCAAATGAATAATGAAAATACTGATTTTTTTATTAAAAACTATATTTTTCTTCAACAATGTACAAAGATGAATTTATTTTAAAATAATATCAATGTATAATATTATCTATTATTTTTTAAATAATCCAATTATGTCAATTTTAATATATTTTATATTTTAATTTTTTATAAATATATTTTTATACATTATGACATTTCTTCACAATAACATTTTTTATTCCTGCAATGTGTTTTTTATCTTAATAAATTAAATTAATAACTATTGGTGAAGCGTTTTCATTAAATCAATTTATTACACATTCAATCAGCAATTTTAACAATAATATAATATTTTTCAAATCATATGTGTTGAATAAACCATTTTTTATAATTATAAATTTATTTTTCTATAAAGAAATTTTCATTCTGCATTGTGAATTTGTTTTTAATTAACATATATAAATTATATGAATTTAATTTTTTTCCAATTTATTTAATATTTTGAATAAATATTTGAAACATTTTAATCAGAACCATTTTATTTTTCACCTATATAAATAGTAATCGTGTTAAAATTTATCACCTTAGTAAAATCTAAATCATGTTATTCTTGGTTAAAACTAATTGAGAAGGTCGTCAATTTTCATCTTGATTATTATTGGATTAATGTAATTCAAAATCTAACACCTTAGTCTTAAAATAGCATTTTAATGTAATCATTTCCTTGAAAATGACTTATATAATATTTAAATCAAAGAATGTATTAAAATTAACACTATTTTAAATATTTTAATGTGTTCACAGAGAAAAAAACTATCTATGAATGAATATTAACAGTAAATTTTTATAGAATGAAATTATAACTCATGATTGAAATTGATTTATAATTTTTATGTAATATATATTTACAATATATTCTTACACAATTCCAAAATAATATTGATTCATTTAATGAAAAAAATGATTTTTGAAATATTATAAGTGAGTTAATTTGAGTAATTTATTGTGATTCAATAATTTTATAGGTGGATATTACATATTATTGTTGTGTTAAAAAATAATATTCCAATTAAAAATTTTTATTTTTGACTTTTAAGTCAAGTTAAATAAATAGTGTCAATATAAAAAATAATGATACTTTATCAAATAAAAACTTATTAAATTATTTAAAAATAAAGAATTCTTGAAATAATATAAATATGATATTATATGGTGTGTAATTTCATAAATTGTCCATTTATGGGCCAACTTTCACCTTATATGTAAAAATTACAACCCATTATTATTGAAAAGTTTTCAATATTAAAATTAAAATTGAATAAATATGGGTTAATCAAAATGAAAATGCTTAAAATGACACAAAAAACATCTCTAAATTATATTTTATGATTGGATAAAAATAATATCCTACAATATATTTTAAACAATGGACATATGGGGGAATTTTTCATTATAATGAAATTATTATTTATTAATATTTTGGCTAAAAAAAAGTACTTGTCACCTCAATTAAAAAAGGGAACCTACTCTGACCCATATTTACACGAAATTGATCATTATCTCTCAAAAAACATCTAAAAATATATCTTATACCCTATCTATACATACTATATAGGTTCTAATTTACCCAAAAGTCCAACCCTAGAGCCCTTTAGAGGAGATCTGAAAGAGTTATTTCAAAGAAGAGGCAATCACCTTATGGGATCACTTTTTTCTACTCCTATTTAACTCCAATAAATATATGGTATTAAACATAATTATTTTAATTTTATGTAAAATAAATATGATGAAATATTATTATGTAATTTAAAACACCATTATACACCCTCTTTCCTATCAAATGACATGTTAATGTATTGCTCGTGCGTATGTATTGCATAATAACTTCACATAGCGATACCGTTTTTTAGTCACAATATTTTTGGAATAGTTATTATTTATTTTTTGATATTTATATATAATATTTATGAAAAAATTTTACTTATGGAATTATAATATCACATCTACTAAATTACCTTATAAACATTCCAAAAATGATAATGTCAATTGTGCGTACATGTGGACTACCACCTCCAAGAAGTGATGTGATTCCTGTTTATTTTATCTTTTATATGGATGTTAAAAATGGTGAATTTAATAAATATATTTGATATATATTATATAATAATTATTATATAAATTTTATTTATTATTTACCTATCTTTTGTTCCATCTATCGAAAAATGGAAACATGGTCCATGCATGCATAAGGCCTTCTATCTCTAGGAATGATGCAGAACATTTTTCTATCTCTACATTAATGAATCAATAAACACATGTATATAATCAATAAATATTATATTTATTTCATCACTTATATTATATAGATGATGTAACCATGGAATTAATTCATGAACCATACTATTTATCAAAAACATTTGTGAAAAATGAAGCAAATATCACCTAGAATAGTGATTTTAATAAAAATCTGTTTCCAAATATGTAATAAAATATTATAAGTAAATCATATATGGTATGACATATATTTTAATGGTAATTTAATATTTTTTATAATAAATATAAATTAATTATATAGGATATTCCAATATATACGAATGAAGATGGATATATGATGATGGATTTTCATCTCACTTTTATTTTTGTGGGAAACATTCCTTATTCACCATTTATTTCTTTTTTGTTGTTTCTATAAATAACTTGAATGTATTTTGTGATTATTAAAATGAAAATAAAGGTGATTTACATATCCATATAATGAGATTTTTTTCCTGGTACTTGTGATACAAAAGTTACTATACTAGTAAGGGCAAGGAAGATACGAGGGTCAGGCTGTTCCCGACCCACCAAAATTTATAATGAAAAAAGACATGACAGAAAATGGAGGGTATGGGTTAAATTTACCGCACCCAAAAACCCTTAGCGACCCTAAAAAATGAAAGCTCAAGTAAAAACAAATAGAAGAGGTCCAAAACAAAAGACACATACAAAAGAGCGCATTAGTCAATATCACCACCGAAGTCATCCAGCTCTACACTGTGGCAACCGAAGCTCGCACCGAGGTCACTGCCCACACCAGTAAAGCATAGGTCTGATTCAGCACCCATATCCATAGAATGCCATCCCGACTTGTACTCCTACTGCATTCTTTGCATCCAAAAAATCTTCTCTCTGGCCCTCTTCTGCTCAGCAGTTTGTGAAGTTTGCTCTCATGAATTGAATTAGAGATTTAGCTTGGCCATCTTGGAGGTGGCTCGGGTTGCCATAGGTCACAGTAGGGCAAAGTAATATTTTATTCCTCATGAATTACTCCATCACTAGTTGTACTAGTAAGGGGGTTTATGTTATAATTTCATTACTATTATGACTATTAATGATTGGGTTCAGACTATTAAATCTTATTATCCAACTCTCAGGTAACTCATGAATATTATTATAATTTTTATAATTTGTTAAAATAAATTTTCTCCTTTATTTTCATCATGTTATTTCATTAAGAAACAAAAAAACATTTATAATGAATATTGAATTCATATAACTCTTTGGTCAAAAAACATTTTTCATCTATATATGTGATTTATAAAATGTTTAAAAGATGGTTTCTACTACTCTCAAATAATATAAAAATTAAATTTTACTTATATTTGAATTTTTTTACAAAGTAGTTAAACATGTATCTATTTTTTCATTTTTCGAATGATGTACTATGTGATTTTTCTAACAATGGTAACAAATTAATGTTTTCAAATCTTATATGACATGGACAGACTCTCCTAATATCATGACTAATGTTATATTTGAATAATAATTTACATGTTTTACATTTTTATTTTAAAAAACAATAATTTCCATGATATTTGTGTAGTTTTTTAATTTGAGACATCAATATTGATAGATTATTTTCCTCAAGAATATTTTAATAATATATTAATGATATTAAAATTCACATGAGAAGTAACCCATTGATTTCCCTTATATTGTTCAGGGGATATTATCCAAGAATACCATCCATACTCTTTATTTAAGAGATTTTCTTTATTATGAAATTATATTTATGAGACACATCCCCTTTCCACTAGCTCTGTTATGTTTAAATTTTTATCAAACCTATTTTTTTCATTGGTTTTGATATGATGAATGGTTTATGATTTTGTGGAACACATATGCTTGATTATAATTATTTGTGTTATGGAACCTGTATCTTTCTCCCTTTAATTGGTTAAAGAGTTATATCTCATGAGATAAAAAGTAGTGGAATGGGGAGTGAACCCTATTCAGTAATGGTCTTTGACCATTATACTAGTATTGGTAGTAAACTGTGAATACTGTGATGGTTGGGGTGTGAACCCATTCAAATATTACAGTATTGGAAATGATATTTTACTTCTAAAGGAATGATTTTATATGATTGTGTTTATTCTGAAAACATATGTCTTATTTCAACGTTATGATATCCAAACTCATGTACATTAATTAAATTATGATTTATGTATTATGAGCTTCCATGATTTATTCTCTGACTCAAGATTATGATTTTTAATATGCATGGAATGATTTTAAAATGTCATGTTGATTTTATAATTCTTTTATATTCAAGTTATTCTAAATTTATCATTGATATATCCCTCGATTACCCTTACTAGAAACCTAGGATCTACCTTTTTTATGTCTCTTTTCCCCATGTTATGAAAAAAGATAATAAGTCTGATATGTACAAGAAAGGTTATATTCATGAATAACTAAGTGGGAGACTACATTGATATTTTATATACCGGTTGTTTACATGTCTATCATTCCAAAGGTACTAGACCTATGTTAATATGGAATGTATCATTATGTTATACAATGGATATTCTTTTATTAAGATGTTATGTATATGTATGAAATGTAAGAATAGTTATAGCAAGGAAGTAATTTTAGAAAATATTCATGCATCATCAGAAGTGTAGAAGACATTAATTTTTGTACCACGAGAGAATGAACAAAAAGAAATATCTTTCAAATTGAAGAACTTATTAACTCTTGTTACTGCACTGCTATAGATCAAAAAATGTTATAGACCCATTTTTTTGGTCATCATGGCCAGAAAAGTATGATCAAACTTTCTGAAGAATATGTTGTCAGAATCAATCCACCAATGAGGAGGAAATAATGATATATTTTAATAACATGTTCAAAAGGGAAGATGGTTGGTAATAGTACAGAGTAAGTTTAGATTAAATCTACATGACGATTTATGAATGTTTACTAAGATATTTTTTGGATAATGATCCATCAATCAATGAAATTTTTTTTTTAATTTTTCATCTTTATTTATGATTTCACATAGTTGATCTACAGTATTTTTATGAAACATAAATCATTAGCTATATATTTTTTTTGATTTTTTAGAAGATTAGTTCAAAAGGAAATGGATTTTTATATAATGAACTTGAGAACTGATAATGTAAATGTGTTCATATAAATTTATTTATAATAATTTTTTAAGAATCATGGAAGGATACATTAGTATAGTGCTCTATGTACCCCTAAATAAAATGGAGTGGCATAAAGGGAAAATCAAAAGTTTTGTGGAAATGGGAAAAAACATGTTGGTATAGTATACCATTCTATGTTTTTCAAAATAATAGTTGTTATAAATATCATATATATACAATAAAAATTGTTTTTAAGATTATAATTATATCCTAATTCCTATGAAATATGGTATAAAAAATTCATCAAAATATATCAATGTTTTTAGAAGCCCTTATTTACAAAAGATAAACAAACTGAAACTTTGGATGTTTGATAAAAAAGTTGATGATTGAATTTTCATAGGATATTATCAAAATATAAGAAGTTATAAATATCGGAAAAACTATTTTAGATATTTAGTGGGCTCATGTTATGTGAAATTTCTTAATAATATAACCTCTTTAAAAAAAGGTTGTTGAAAATATTTTGGATTATAAATCAAAGACTTCCAATGAAAATAAAAAATGTGAAGATGAAATTGAACCAAAATAAGTTTCTGAAGAATCAGAAGAAATCTATAGTCAGGAAGGTGAAGGATGAAGAAGAGATCTTAAATTTCATACCTTATAGAATTAGGTTGAAACTA
The DNA here is from genome assembly GCA_963277665.1 of Viscum album. Lineage (NCBI taxonomy): Eukaryota > Viridiplantae > Streptophyta > Magnoliopsida > Santalales > Viscaceae > Viscum > Viscum album. Next base: position 1,042,048,953 of record OY728164.1, on the reverse strand, counting down.
GAAATATACCTTGACGTAATAATTCTCTAGTTAGATCATGAAGAAATATGTGATTAGAAAATATGATATCTTATATTTCATAGGTTGAACTGGAATCATTTTCAAAATATATTGAATGCATGGAATGTGTTAAAAAAATGAATGAAGTTATAAATGTAATTTAGATAAATTAAACATGGTAACATGTTCCATGTTTAGCAGAAAGTAATATTATTTGAAAAAATGGGTGTTCAGAAAAAAGATAAAATAAGGGGAGAAGTTTTAAAAACCAAATCTTGACTTGTTTTTAATGTCTATTCACTTATGAATGATGTGTAATTTATATAGAGTTTTTCCCATGTAACGAGATTCTAAATGATAAAAATGCTCTTAGAAGTGGGTGATAATCACTATTACAAATTTTATCAGATGGATGTGAAGTTGGATTTCTTATATTGAAATATTTATATAGAAGTATACATTGTGAAACCTTATCGAATTGTATGTGTTAATGATGGAACTATAGCATTTCATTTTATGAAATCCTTATATTGGGTGAAACAAGATCTAATTTCCTATTACTAAATACAAAAAACATTGATTGAAAAAGTTGAATTTTACTAAATGGATCATCTAGAAAAAACCTATATATGAATAAGTTAAAATAAGGAACATTTATTGTTATCATGAATATTAATGAAATATTTTTTTCATGATATAGATAATGTTCCAATAAATAGTTTTTTGTAGCGATGAAGAAAATCTTGAAAATTATAATGATCATTGAAATAACATTCATTCTGGGATTACATGTGTAGGCGATGTGAAAATAAATTTACATATACCAAGAAAATCATACTATATAATTGTTAAAAAAAATTGAAAGGGAGATTATAGAGTAGTTTATACTACCATTTCTTTTGGGATGATGATTATTAATGATTAATATGGTGTAAATTATAAATATTTATGAATGTTATATGATGTTTTTTATATCATAAGGCTTCAAAGACATTCATTTTTTATGTTGTGTCATTTTTTGCTTGATATTAATGTGAATCCAAAGAATATCACATTTTGAAAGTAAACAAATTTATATATGTGAAAGGAATAACTTCTTATGTACTATTTCAAAAAATAATAAGTGACATAAACTTTCCTAGATATACTAATGCTGATTGGGGTGGATTTATTAAAGAAAATAAATCAACATTAGGTTGAACTTTCTACTTACGGGAATAAATTTTGAGGTGAAATAGTAATAAATATAGTTCATTAATGTTGACCATAGCATAAGTATAAATTTTTTTCACTACATAGGAATGTACTAAAAAATTTTGAATAAAAAATTCTGATGGAAGATTTGAATATAAATTTTTCTACACCATTGAAGATAATTTAAAATAATCAATGTACCATTGATATTTCAAAAAATTGATTCCAACATTTGAGGTAAAAGAAAATTAAATTAAGTATAATTTCATAAAATTGAAACATTATAGTCTATAACTCACGATTGAGTACATCTCCATAAATTATAAAATTGCTACAACATATGCAAAATATATTCCAGCAGATATATTCCTGTAATTAAAATTAAATCATAATGTACTTCCTTCACCAAAGACATCATAAAATATATAAGGAATTCCCCCCCAATTCTGTGGATTATATTTATCAAGTGGGAGATATTAATTACATTTTTCTTGAAAAGGGATGAATAAAATCATTTTAATTGGTATAAATATGAAATATTGGTTATCATAGAATGGGGGAGAGAAATAAAAAGTGGGTGAATAAAAATTTAAGAGAATAAAATTTTAAGGGGATTATTTATAAATTTATAAACAAAATTTTCTTCTCGTGGAGGGGAGAAATTCATTCATAGTAAATAATTTATCAAAAAGTTTTATTATAATGTAATCTCTTTTATAAATATTTTTATTTAATGAACAATATATTGAAAAAATTAGTTATTGAGGAATAAGTGTTTTAAAAAACATATGTGTTGAAAAATAATGAGTTACAAAAGATTCTAATAAATGTTCTCAACAAATCCAATTAGGTAGATTGTATATACTTTGTTATAGTTTACAATAGTATTTTATATTTTTTACAACATACTACTGTTATGAATATTTATATAGAAATGGAAAAGAAGAGTTAATAAAATTTGAAAAAGCTATTTTTATGTAATTGCTAGAGAAGATGGAAATTAAGCAGTTTACATGAATTTGTTAATAAATATGCTAAAATCATATTAAGTATTTTTTTAGATTGATAAAAGTCAATAATATCATGAATTAAATTATAAAATCTAATGTTATTGAGGATAATAGAATTGACTTTTTGTTTTTTTCAACCTAAAATTTTTAGTTTACATAAAAAAAATTTGGATAGACTCATATGATGAAGTTGAAAAAATGATAATGAAGGTGATCATGTTAAGAAACTGGTAATGGAATGTGTTATTAAAACACTCTAGAATAACCTGGTAGAAGATAAATATAGAAGATTCCAAAGAAGAGTTATATAAAAACTATTTAGATATAATGTTTTGACGTTTGATTCAAGTGAATGATGTTATTTTAAAAAATAATTTCTTTAATTGATCTTGGTACAAAATGATCATTAGATTGACCTTCTAGATATGGTTTTTAGATGATGAATCTTGTACTGATTTTTTTGAATGGAAATTAGTTCAACCATTCATCGAACGAACATACAAAAAAATCATCAATTGAAAAAACTGTCATTAATAATTTTTTCACACTACTCATCAGATATAAAAAATGAAAAGTATCAGACAAACCTTTTAGAAAAATTTCTTGTAAAAGGATTTATTGATCATAAAGTTTTTCTTAATTTTATCTAAGCTAAATATGTACAAGCTAGATTATTTGATGAATAATTTCAGTCATTTTTAAATGTAGATTTTCAAATTAATATTTAGTAAGGAGGTTTGTAAAATCAAAAGTTTTAGATAGATATAAACAATAAACAGAATCAGAAAAAGTATTTTTTGGAAAGTAGGAAGTGTTTGATGATGTGTTTCCAGATAAATAATGATATCATTTTATTATAGTTTCCTAAAAGAAAAAGTAAATATAATGTGGCCTATGAAATTAGAATATAAAATATGTGGAAATTCAAAAAAGGATAAATAATAATTTAAATATGGGTTTTGATTCAAATATGTTTTGATGTGACTGACGACTTTAGAAGTTGAAACAATGTAGTCAAACATCTCCATTGATTTGTTCAATTGTTTTTAATGTAATTTAAGGGAAATGGATAGGTGAAAAGTTATTTACTAAGATAGTTGGTTCTTTATGAATTTTTAAGGGTAGAGTTTTGTAATAATTAATATAATGTTGTATATATTGAAGTTGTGAAGTAATACTGGATAGAGGAAGTTAATCAAAATAATGTCAATCAATTGATATTTTTAAAGAATTTATAAAAGAAAAAATATATTTTTAATTCAATTTGAATAAAATTTAAGATAATAATATTATGCTGAGTTTCGTAAAATATTGGATGATTGTATGGAGAGTTTCTTAATGGGGGTTTGGATAGTCGTTTTTTGAGCTGATGTTTTTTCTGAGAATGATGAATTTGTGTTGTCTTAAATTATTTTTTAACTAGCTAAAATGAAGACTTTTGAAGAGTCCCATACTATTTAATGATTTGGATTTTTGAGGATTGTCGGAATCAATGGATAATTAATGAATATTCATGAAGATTCAATAACACTCTGGAATGATTATGAAGCATCCACAAAAATTAAAATATTTGTGAAATTCCAAATTGTGAATTTCTTTGAGAGGGATATCGAAGAGGGAATTCCAACTTTTCCATTATGGGGGTACCAATATAAAGGGATCAAAGTTCATCATAACTGAAACTATTCAACCTATACAAACAACGTAACAATGCAACATATTTGGAGTAAGAAGTGAGTTTTAAACCGCATCAGTTTTTGTTTTAATAATTCCAAATATATATTTCAATTAGTGGTTCAAATAGGTAATCAATTATGAGAACCAGATAGAGAAATTATATGGAGCTTACATAGGGATTTTGAGGTGCATTATTTTTTATAATTAGACCGACCATACATTATAAAATTGAAGATTTTACAAGGCTCATTGGACAGACTTTCACCTGATAGATTAATAGCACATTAGGTGGAATTTTACTGAATGGAGAAACCAAATAGACGAATTTTATATATGAAATTTTATTATGAATAATTCTTAAAATTTTATAATTTATTTTTGTTGTAGTTTTGTAATATTTTTTTTAAACCGATAGGATTTGTTAATATGATACATATAGGAGTATAGAAGGAGTCTATCATGACTTGGTTTAAATAATTTATTTACTTATTTATAATGTTGAAATTCCTTGGACACATGTGATTGTCCATGGAATGGATTTATGTTCTCAAACTAATATTAAAACTTGTTGATTTTTTGTTTCAGGTATACTTTCTCATATTTTCATGTTCAAATGTTTATTATAAAATTAGTATGGAAAGTATCCAAAACATGTAATAGGGGTTAAATTTTTTATGGAAGGAAATTAAAATAAATACCAACACTAATTCATCCCCCCATTCATTATGGCTCAAAAATTGTTATGAACAGTAAATTGGTATCAGAGATAGTCATTTATATGATTGGATTGTATGATTTTAAGCTTAGTGATGCTTAGCTTCACTTCCTAGTTTATAATGGAGTGAAAAAATTGACAGATGTATCTACTAGGGATCAATATTTTATCTCAAAAAAATAAATTTAATAATAGAAATAAAAATGAATTGATAAAGATAAAGAAGGCATACCTCTTATGCAAAGAGGATTAAGCATTAATTTTCACATACTAAAATTCCAAGAAGGATAATTATTTCATGGAAGTTGTTGATTTTATTATTATATCTACTTCCAATTAAATTGATGATAGTTCAACTATATGTAATTATGAAATCGTATCTGATATGTTTTTATAAAATATTCCAACAAAATAACAAAACACAACCAGTGAAAATAATTCCTCATAAAATTATAGTTATATAGTTAATAAGAATACCTATCAAGAATATATCACCCATATTGAAGACAAAGTAAACTAAATATAGTGTTCATTGAAAAAATGGATGATAAACTTTGAAAATCTCTCAAAAAAATTAAATTTAAATGATTCAAGAATTAAGGATCTTGAGGAAGGATATTACAGAGTAGGGAGGATTGGGTTGAAGCAATTATAATGATGATTGTAGTGATTGACATCACAGAATAGATTTTTCATTCCTTAGTAGAGAAAAAATATAATATTATTCATGTAAAGAATAATCTACTTGAGATCTAATAAAATAAGAACAAGGAGATTCATAGTTAGATTTCAGTGAAAAATAATATTCTTAATGAAATTTTTTGGAGATAAATAATGAATATGAGGATGGGTTGATAACAATGGAGGGTGATAAATTCATCCATCTTATAATATGTATTGACCATGATATCAAACTATGAAATATTACAAACGGTCATGATGATTCTTCGTGAAATGTTGAAGGAATAGTTTTTACAAAAAAAGATCTCAATCCACAAATACACTTATGGAGGATTATTATCCTTACATTACCTCATCTGATGGAAATAACAAAATGAAATAATTTATTGATAATTACATATTAATATCTACTAAAACTATACCATATATATCTACAAATCATGTTTGTGAAAATTTTCATTCTTTACAAATTTCATGGTAAAAATCAAAACCTCTACAGAAGTTTATGAGGAAAGGTGTTTAATTGATTACCAATTAATTTTTATTGACAAAATAAAAGGGTAAAATATTTTCCCCATAATGAATCCTAGATGAATTACAAACCCAAATAATATATAAATCATGTCAATTTACCAAGACATTTATTTTAAAGAAAAGATTATTTTTTTTAGCTATAGTTCGTTATATAAAAGATATAGGCACAACACATTGGATTAATTGTATAATATAATTGTATCTAAAAAATAATATATTCTTATATCAATGGGGAAAAAGAGTGGTCATAGGGATGAGGCATGAATGTATACATAATTCAATTAAGAATGTAAAAAAGTTAGAGGAAACTTCAATATGAGAAGAAGAATATAGTGAAAAAACGTTGGGAAATAACCAATTGAAAAAAATTCCAAATTAGTTAATATAGAATATAGATAGGTAAAAATTGGGTTAAAATCAAAAGAATATATATACACACAATAAAAACAACAAGTTCAAAATGTGAATTATATAGAAAAGAAAACTCATATTCTTTTCTTGATTAAGAGTTCACACCATATATAACTGTAATAATGTCATGGATTTCAGAATGAATGGATTAAATATATTGGCAAAAGGAGAATACTACTCCAAGAATAAAATAAATGTACTAATGTGGTTAAAATAACACTTAGTAATCCATGTGAATTAAATAATCTAGTTGTGTATATTCCAAATGAAATACTGGTGATCTTACTTGATGATTTGAAATTTGTATTAAAATTTAGAGAATCATAGATGATGTTAGATGATAATATAAAGAAATATATTCCACATAAATAAATTATATTTCATGATATTTTTAAAATAATGGATTTCCATAAAATCTCTAAAATACTATGATGAATGTGAAATAAGGTTCGTAAAAAAATTTAGGATGACTTTTATAACATATTATCAATAATAAATTCTACTGAAGAATAAAAAATATCATGGTTGTCAATGTGACTTAATGAACTGTGTGAGAATGTAAATTCCACACAATTTTGTTATTGATGAACATACAAATTCTATACCTCCCAAAACTACAAAGAAAATCAAAACTGTTATAATAATTATTTGACCCTCACATTGAGGAGTAAAAAAGATGGTTCATTATTGATAGAATATACATAGATGTGTGAATCTCACTAAAAACAAAAGTAGATACACCTTATTCTCATATACACTTTGTTTTATTATTATATGCATGAAATTGAAGGTGATTTACATACTCCAAGGGAGAAATAATTTGAAGAAGTCGTATTTTTATATCAGTAAACTGGAATTTTCATTCCACGATTTATAGAAGATGACATATAACTTTAATTATTTTATTAATAAATAGAATATTATTTGTTTCAAATGATCAGAGACCATCCAATAAAAATATTATCCATCTATCCTATATGATCAACAAATCTAATGTCACTATTATGGATGTGGTAAAAATAATTGGTATTCATATCAATTGTCATTCAAAAGATGTAATGATCAGATCCATTTTTATGAAGGGAAACTAGAAACCATCCAATGAGTGGAGGTATCCAATGAAATTACAAGAGCATTATGCATCAATAGAATAAGTTTCCTCTAGAAGGTACTTGATCATACATTCATTAATGAGATATATTAGCACACTATCCATTCATTATTCCCAAAAAATCATGTAGATTCTAATCTTAAGAGGGAGAATATAAATAAAACAATTATATGAACACAATATTATTAATCATATTCGATGGATAAATTCAATAGAATATCATACTAGGTATACATTAATATTTTTAATCAATGTGTTGAGATGAGTGAAGTAATTTTAGGTGTAACATATCTTGAGTATTTTATTAAAAATATGTATCATGAAATTTCAACTTACATTACATCAATTGGTATCAACCATTGACCTTAATAATGAAAATAGTTTAACATAATTTGAGGAATAATACAAGTTTTGGTATATTAGTTGGTATGATATTTTGAATTGAGAAGGTATGACTTTGACTCCTAGATTATAACCTACTTTTTCTACACCGTGGTACCTCATGTATAGTTAAATTGATATGATTGATCTCATATTTCTTAAGAATAAAATTATATTATTATATATTAATTAATTAATATATTTTATCCATATGTGGGAGAAAAATAAAATGAAAAAATATAGAAGAAAACATATTTACATACCATTTTCCCCATTGGTATCGACAAAAAATATAAAGGGGGATATTTATGATCCTACTTTTTGTTTGTATTGTATTTTTTAATATGTTATAAATGATTAAGAACATAATGCTAATTTGAATTTTGTAAATAACAATACCATGGATGTTTATTGGGGTTCCAAAGCATGGTTTTTACAGTTTTGGAAGAAGAACTATCCATAAAAACTTCAATGGTAACATATTATACTTCGGATGAATCAAATTTATGTCTGATGATTAATGAAGTTGTATTATTTGGTTAAAGAACATATGCTAATATGTTTCACATTGTTTAAAACATCATAATTGGTTGTGGAAAACATCTATTGATGACATAATTTGTATAATTGTTTTTCTGAATACTTAAGTAGGTGTGAGGCCATGAAATATTTTATTTGTATGAAGATATGTTTTTTATTATTATTTAAGGCCAAGAAAAAATATAATTATACCTCTACATATAATGAAGAAAATTTTTGAACAAAGAATAGTTTTTGGATTTTAAATTTCCTTACATAGGTATTATTATGTTCATAATGGGTGTTAATAAAGAAATAGGTCAACCATTAGAATACCAAGGACCTCCAAAACCTAACATGTGAGACACAAGGGTCAACAAAATGAGAGAGGGCCAACCTAGATTTCCATAGTGGTTGGAGGTAGTGGGATTTCATAGCTCCCACAGGGATCCCATACAGAGGTCACATGGCACACATAAGTGGATTCCATGGGACCTCGTAGTTGTGATGTGGCCTAGTGAGGGCATGTGTGAATAGTGTTCTATGTGTCGAACTTCATTACCATACTAGGAAAATAATGGAAATGGGATAGTCTGTAGTGAACTTCCTAAATAATTGCATGTCTACTTTGTAACATGCATGGAGAGAGTACTATTAACCCATTAAAAACATATGCTCATAATGGTGGTTGCATGATTAACCCAGTCTCAACTGTATAATCAATACAGATGATCATCTTTAACCACCAACTGATGTGGTTTCTTTGTGTGAGCTCAATAATTTAAAATCACAATTCCAATGCTTAATTGACATCATTATGGCAACCTATTGGAATCATGTTATGAATATTAAACATTCCCTACATCTTATATGAAATATAGATCTTTAATTAATTTGATAATGTAAAGAAAAAGATTTTGTAGAATGCAATTTTTTTTAAGAATTCATTAGATAGTTTGGGAGAATGGTTGATATTGGGTTAATATTTTGTTTGTGGTTGTCATCACAAGCACATTAGTTCTGTCATGAACCAACCCAGGTAAACCATGAACCAGTTACCTGAGATGGCCAGCGACATGTCCCAAATGGAATTCTGGATCCCCCTGTGATGGAAACTAGTTCCGAGCATAAAAATGAAGCTATTTGGGAACAATTTTTTTCATCAAAGATAAATAGATAAAAATAAAAAAAACTAGAATCGAAGAGAAAAAAACAAAAAATACCCCCATGTGATCTCTTGGTTACCTCTAACCACTAACAACTTATGTTAACCAGGAGAAGACAATACTTAAATTAGAACCAAGATACAAAACATGCATCTAAAATGACAGGATAGGCGAGATAATTAAAATGCTCAGTAGGGATGCCAAAAGTGAACCGTAGAATCCATGTTTTTACATTCCCAAAACAGTCTATTAACACCTGTTTGAAATACAATTTTAAAAGTAGGTTTTCATATTTTAATAAAACAATATCATTTACCCATTTTGAAACCCAATGAACACCACATTACATTTCTAAAACAAATTAAAATTTTGTAAACTGAAGCCAAACAATAAAAAAGGAAGTGCTAAATGAAACATGAGACAATATAAGCTGGAAATCATGTATAGATGAATGTAAAAATGAAAAGAAAAAACCATGGGTGATCCTAAAAATCCCTAGAAGACCCCTGGATGTACTCGGTTCGGAACTACCTGCTGGTGTATGGTGAAGCTCTTAAGAGTTTAACCAACTATCCACCCTCATGTCAAAAGAAACCAGTGGAGATCCCTATATGGCCTCTATACCTACCACTGGGTACCATCCCATCTAATCAGGGATGATATTAAACCATCACATGATCAACTAAAAGTCACTCCAGAACCAATGGTGGATATAATAATGATACTTTGTAAGTAGGAGGCCCACGCACTTATGACTCACATTACTATGTCATCACCCACTTGCATACCACAAACATGGATGCTTCCTATGCATTCACCAATCATGGGTTACCCTTGATAATAACTTCCCACATATATATATATATGTATTCAATCATTTCACATTAATAAAGTTCCAACCAGGCCATTACAACATCTAAAAATTTTAAACACTTCCCAAAACAGTAAGGATTCCATGCGGGCACACAGTTTTGAAACAAAAGCTTTTATATAAGTTTATACAAACAACATAAATTGATTTGGAGGTGCCAAATGGGCCATAACATTACATTGAAAATTAAATCACTTATTTTAAAACACAAGTATTTCCAATGAGACTTTTGGCATTACATAACTAAGAAACATTTCCCAACATATCACAAAAACTAACTTCTATATTTTCAATGTCAAATGGGACCTTATGTTCCAATGACACTCACCCAAACACTTCACATCAAACCAGTGCACCTTTTACCCTTTTTAAATTCATGTCCAAACAAGTTCCAAGGTCAAATGGGCCAAAACCTTGGGGAATATATTTGAAACCATTCCTTTGAAAACAAATGAAAAAACCCACTGTCCTTTGGGATCCATGAACCATTTTATGAAATGAAGGAATAAAAAAACACCATTTAAATTTTGTTGAGATCATATAAGGGAACATCCATTTGTTCACCAAATGCACCCAGGGATGGCATAACATCCAATAGATCACCTAAAACCAAAAAAAACAATTTGAAAACTATATTCACAAATTCATTACGTACATTTTAAATAAAAACAAACCACGCTACTTATTTGAAAGAACAAAAACCCTCTTATTAGAAACATTATTACCTTTCCAGAACAATTTAACCACCACATTTCCATAACCACCAAATTGAATACAATAAAATCATTTCAAAACATGGTTTACAATCACTTTCACATTTTAATAAATACTTCAAACAATTATAAAAAGTCACTTCTAAGTAGAAAAACAATGATTCCCACAAAATACACACTCGAAATCCTATTTATAATGAAAACACACACCAAGGCCCGATCAAAACAAGTTTTTCAACTTCCAAACTATTTAATAAACATCCTTCACAATTTATGAAATTCTATATAGATACTCAGGAAGATTACCAAAAACATTCAAATAGAAAATACTATACAAATCTCTATATTTCTATATATTAAATTCTAAAATATATTTTAATCAACCACTTAAAAAATACCAACCAAAAAATGTGATATAAAAACTGGTTCTAAATAATTCACTACTATAATACAATACCCAAAAACAAGTCGTAATCATAATTAAGGTGAAAAATATATTTATAAATTAAATTAAAGAAAGAAATTATTAATGGAATTATTTAGAAAGAAAAAAACACTAAAGTTCACCAACTTCAATGGAGTTCGGCAGCACCACACCTTTAGATAAAGAAATAACCACCTGCTATGTACCAACCACACACCTATAAAAATGAGAAAAACAGGTGAAATATAACCCAAACACTAGAGTTTGATTAATTTTAAGGAAAACATAACTCAAAGGAAGAACATTCCATATGGGAGGAGACCGCATTCCATTGGGGAGGTGGAGAACCTGTAAATGGTTCAGGTTTGCGCTAGAAGACCACTAGATAGGATGGTTTGGGTTTACTGGGATGGGGGAAATCAATACTGCCACAGGCTGCTAGAGAAGATGGCTGATGGGGGGATCGGGCTGCTATAGTGCGGAGGGGTGAGGATGGACCAACGAGGGTAGAGGCATCGGTCGGGAGCTGGGGAGAAGGCTGGAGCTGTTGGGTGAGGTGCACAACACACAGGTGGGGATGAAGGGATTCGAGTAGGGCTGGTATGCCACTGACGACTAGGGAGTTCGGAAGGAAGAGTGGAGGGGGCGATCGTGGAGGGAACGATGCAGGGAGGTGGCTCGTGCAGTATGTAAGAGGAATGGGTGGCGACATGTAGACTATGGGTTTTTTGTTTAGTTAATATTCCTTTTATAATAATAATGATAATAATAATAATCCCAATAATAATAATTATACAAAAAATATTAATAAAAAAATAAAAAAATAACAGTTAATTACAAAAAAATAATTATTAGAATAATAAAATAATATAAATAATAATAATAATCCCATTTATAAAATAATAAAAATTTCAATAAAACATTTAATCAATTATCATAAAAACAACAACAACAAAAACAATAATAATATCAATAATAATATGAATATTCTTAATAAAAAACATAATAATAAAAAAATAACAACATAATAATATTATTATTATTATCGAACATTATTTTTAAATTTTATTCCATTTTTTATCTTATTCTAATATCATAAAATTTCTCATGCAATCATATTACTTATTCTAAAAACTGGGTAATCGTGATCTTGTCGTATGGCTTAATAAACCACGTGCAAGTTGCGCACCTCATCTTAAACCAGTTGGGCACCCTCACAAGCACTTATGGAGACCGCACGGTTACCACTAACCATGCGGTGCCTGTGCACCAGTCTGAAACACATTAAAATCATTAAACGTCGAAAATTTTAAATTGGGGCTGGGCCTGAACATTAACATGAGTAACCAAAGCCAAATAATAAGAAAATAAAAAAATTAAAATGTCAGGGTGTGAAAAATCTCCCCACTACAGTCACTTTCTTCCTCTATAATTTCACACTGTCATATAATATTAAAAACAAGAATCCATGAACTATTGAAAATGAAAGAAACCACAACATAAGTAAATGAGAGATCAAGAGAGGGTTCTATCCACATCAATAAATAAATTAGTGTAGAAATAAAACAACAAAACACACCACCCTGATAAGGGGGTGGGGAAACATAGGAACTCCTTGCTGATCCAAACAAACATCTCTAAGAAGACCGAAACAACACCTCTGCTGAAACATGAAACCCACAACTTATAACAAAAACCCCCAATACTAGAGAAAAAACTACAAGCAGAACATAACCCAAGTAGTGAACCTAATCATAACCACAAACATCAATTTTTAAATAGGCACTTATATCTCCAAATGAACACAGCTAAACCAAGATCAACTTCTACAAGGTCCAAACATACTTTCAAGAAAAAATGCATGATTCAAAAAACCACATCCACAAAAACAAGACTATAAGGATTATAATAGAATAGGTCCATCATAACATCATGAATAAAAAATGATCTTACAACAGTGTCAAAACTTTGACAGTAGAAAAACAAGAATAAAAAGACTATAAATGTTCCACTTCCAACAGAGAACAAAAAACATGGACAAAGGCTTCCCACCCCATGAAACTCTTGACTGTGTGCGACATTCAGCCCAAGACCTATGGCTGGTGCTCTGATGGCTGAAGAATCTCCTACCATACATTCAGGCACTAGAATCCTCTAGTCACAACATCTTTTTCTAGAAATTATTCATGATTAACTTCTCCAGATGACCCATACACCCGCAACGATGATACATCTTTAGAGGGATGCAACATGATGGCTCCATGTATCTTAAACATCCACACTGATGGAACTCCATTGAACAGTCAGACAAATTGGATTCCATAACCACTCTAGAGGACCCTTTATAAATAGCTACCTCTAGGACACCCTTCTCGCCAGTTGGGAAACCCTCACGATCAACTGGATATGATGGATTTCAAACTATCAATGCTTCAAAGACCAACTCAGCTAATAACACCTCACCCTCCTACTTCTCAAAATGATGGTCCCTATAAGGGTGGACCCACTCCTTGATCTTTAGAAAAGACCCATGATGAAGAGAGAATTATTCAACAAATCCAACGATGCTACCTCCATAGATAAGGACAGAAGTTCTATCATATGGTCAACATATTATTTCACTACCCATTGGACTTGTTGAATACACATGAGCTCTTCCCTTTTATTCATCTTCAACTATTCATTTAAAAACCATAAAAAGAAGAAAAATTTAAGTGGATCCTCTATCATATCATCTTTTATTGATGGCCAGTCAAACAAATCCCAATAATTCATTGTTAGACCTTTGAACAGACCCAAAACAACATGTAATTTGATAGCTTCAGGAGTTCCCAATACCCTAAAGATGTGCTCGACCTCTCCAAGACTCTATGCTGCCTCAAACAGATCCTGATCACCATGAAGAATAGGAAACGTCTGAGAAGGACCAACAACTGGGAATTAATTAATACAAACCTTGGGGGCCTTTCTAGGCATCATTCTCTAAACGACACATAAAACACAAAGAGGAAACCGATATCAAATCAATGTATAATTAAATGTAACATCTTTAGCTAAAATGAGCATCTAAAAAACTAAACAAATAAAAACACAACCCAAAATTCCATTTTAAAAATCAAATTTTCATTTTATATTTTAAAACTTCCTTATATCAAGACGACATTCTAAATACTTAACCCACATTTCAATCCAAATTCAATTTCCAAAAACATTTACACTATTAATATCACTTTCAAAAAACAAGGTATAGACTTTAATTCCAAGTACACACACAAGTAAAAAAATGAAATGTTGCACATGGTTTCCTCCTATTTCATCCACACGCACCAACACACACTTTCCATGCATCCCCTCACTTGTGAAAACATTCATAAAGAGTCCTAAGGTTGGACCCAAACCATTTCGATAGAAATTCCATTGAAACACCATATTTTTAGACCAAGAGATATCAGTTTTAAACCACATTTAAAGAATTTAATTCCTTTTAAAAGAAATAATTCTCATTTCAGAAACCCTTTTTCATTTTTAATAGTGTACTTACACGAACCAGAATGAAGACAACACTCAACTTGCATCAAACTACCAAAGTGAGGGACTAGTAGTCATGATTAACCTGGAGATATGGTAGTGTGACCTGCCCCATGTAAGCTTTAATAACTAAGGGTAACATAAGCTATGTACAGAGACTCCAAATGTGCCACAATGCCATGTAAAATCACATTGTAACATCTGCTTGCCTCTATTGTCATACCTCAATCTAAAACAAACTGGAATGAGAAAAGGAATAAATTACTAGACTACCCCTCATGACTCGAGGATCATAATGAGCCAGGGTTCATGACACCCTTCCAATACCTACCTCCCAAATCTCGACAACCCTAATCTCCATCTTTCGGACACCCCAAATAACAAGCTCCTCCTCTAACACCATTTTTTCCAAAACCAACCCAAGTTGGCCTTGAACCGGTCTTCCCATCTGACCTGCAACATGTCCTGAAGGGTTTTCTTGATCCCACAGGATGGAAACTAGTGTTTGGAATAAAAAAAATCTATTTGGGAATTATTTGGCCCATAACATATAAATGGATAAATATAAAAAAACTTGTAGTGGAAAGAAAGAAAAAATTCACCTACCTCCATTTGATCTTTTGGTCACCTCCAACCACTAACAACTGGCCTCATCCATGGGAAGACAAAACAAGAACCTGAACCAAGAAAATAAACATGCATATAAAATGATATGATAGGTGCTAGCATTAAAATGGTACATTGGGATTCCAAAAGTGAACCATAGAATCCATGTGTTTCCATTCCTAAAACAATCCATTAATGTATGTTGGAAATACAATTTTAATGTTAGGTTTTTATTATTTTAATAAAACAATATATTTTAACCATTTAAAACCCCAATTCACACCACCTTCCATTTCTGATACAAATTACCATTTTTCAAATAAAATCCATACAAGAAAAAACAAGGTCGTGCTAAAAGAAACATGTGATAGTATAAGATAAAAATAACGTATAGTTGAAAGTAAACAAGAAAATAAAAAAAAACCTTTGGTGATCTTAAACATCCCTAGAAGACCCCTACACATACTCGGTTTGAAATCACATATGGGAATATGGTGAAGCTCCTAATTCTATAACCAACTGGATTCCCTTGCAGCAAAATAAACCTACAGAACTCCCCAAATGGCCTATATACATACCAATGGGAACCAACCCATCTAATCGAGGCTGATATAAAACCATCATTCGGTCAACTAAAATAAACTCAAGAACCCATGGTGGTTATAATAAAGATATTTTTTAAGTAGGAGGCCCTCACACACATTACTCACCGTACTATGCCTTCACCACACTTGCATACCCAAAACACGAACGCTTCATATGCATTCACCCATGAAGGGTTAACCTAGTTTGGATTGCCCCATATATATATAAATTTAATAATTTCACATTATCAAAGTTCCAACCAAGATTTTAAAACATAAAAATATTTAAAACATTTCACAAAACAATGAGGTTTCCATGCGGGCGCATAGTTTATAAACACAATCTTTTGTAAAATTTCAAACAAACATAATCAATTGAGTTAGTGGTACCAAACGAGCCATCACATTACATAGAAAATTATATCATTAATTTGAAAACATTAGTGTTTCCAATAGTACCATTAGCTTCAAATTACAAAGAAACATTACCGCAAAAATCACGTTAAAACCCATTCTACATTTTTGATGTCAAATGGGCCCTTAAGTTCCAAAATCACACACCCAAACACTTCACAACAGAACAATGGTTCTTTACCCATTTTAAAAATCACGTCCAAACATTTTCCCTGACCAAATGGGCCAAAAACATGAGGAATACATTTCAAAACATTCCTTTGAAAACACAGGAAAAATAACCTCCATCCTTTAGGACCGAAGAACCATTTGAAGAAACCATGGATTAAAAAACACCATTTCAACAGTTTCATCATAATTTGAGGTCAAATCCATGTGTGCACCTAGTGAACCCATGAATGTGCCATTGTCCAATGGGGAATCTAAAAACCTAGAAACTATTGGAAAACTATATCCCTAAATTCATCACACGCTTTTATAACCAAAAATTGCCACTCCCCTTATTTGAAATAACTCCAACCCTCTTATGGGAATCTTCGATCCATTTCCACAACGTTTTCACAACCAAAACTCCATAACCACCCAAGAGAATACACAAATATCATTTCAAAACATGATTTTAAATCACTTGGAAATTTTAATAAATCGTTTAATCAATTATAATAAACACTTCTAACTAGACATTGAATATAATGATAAAAATGCATGAAACATAACCTAAATAGTGTGGACTGATTAATTTGAAGGAAAAAAATAAATAAAAGGAAGAAGTCACCATAACCAAGGATACAGGGTTCCAGAGGGAAGGTGTAGACGCTGCAAATGGTTTGGGTTCACATTGGAAGACCACCAGATTGGGGGGTTAGGGTTTGCCGAAAGGGGGGATAACACCCCTGCTATAGGATGCTGGAGGCATGGTCCGGTGAGGGGATCAGGTGGTCGTAGAGTGGAGGGGTGAGGCCGGAGTGGAAATGGGTGAGTCGGCGGTCGGGAGATGGTGAGAAAACTAAAGCAAGTAGGTGAGGCACACAACACACAGGTGGGGAAGGGGGGATCCGAGTGGGGTTGCTGCGCCGCGGACTGTGAGCGAGTCCAAAAGATGGAGCAGAGGGGTGAACACAGAGGGGGTGATGTAAGGAGATGTCATACACAGCGGGTAAGGGGAATGGTGGTAACAGGTAGACATAGGGTTTTTTCATTTAATAATAATAATAATAATAATTCGAATAATTCGAATAATAATAATACCATTAATACAATAATAAAAATTTCGATAATAATTTTAATCATTTCTCTTAAAGACAATAACAATAACAAAAATAATAATACCATTAATAATATTAATATTCCTAATAATAATCATAATGATAAAAAAATAACATCATAATATTATTATTAATATCAAACATCATTTTTAAATTTTATTGCAATTATTTATCATATTCTTGTTTCATTTTATTTCTCATAAAATTGTATAACTTAATCTAAAAATTGTTTAATCTTTCACACATCGCATGACTTAATAAACCGAACACATGTTGTACACCATAACATGGAAAACTTGGGCATCTGCATAAGAACCTGGGGTGACCACAAGGTCACCGTTAACCATGTGGTGCCCATGAACTGGTCTAAAACCCACCAAAATCATTAAATTAAAAATAATTTAAATTGGGACCCAGCCTGAACCATGACACGAGGTACCAATTCCAAGGAATAAAAAAATAAAAATAAATTAAAAAGTAGTGGTGTGACAAGTCCCAACTCATGATGGGTGAAGAATCATGTTTAGAAAAAACCCCAATATTTTTGGAATAAATTAAATCCACATGAAGATTTTGAAATTTAAATATCATTAATCCATAAAGATATCGATTTCAACAACATATTTTCTTGGTCATTATGTTTTTCAATCCATGGGGTAAATATGAAAAAACTAGTATAAATATTCTAAGATTAAAAGACTGAGATGTACTCTATAAAAACCTTGATAAATAACACTTATCTGATATAAAAATAAATCATCCAGGAGTCCCATTTTTTATATATAATAGGGGGTTCTGTATTGTGACTTTCTTGAAGTTAGGTTCAAAAATAATAAGATTCAGTGAAATCTAAGGTTCAGTTCTTTACATGTATCATATGTGATGTTCAAAAATATGGTCTTTATTTGGTTTCTTGTATAGAAGTACCACATGAACCAATTTTTGACATGAAAGAGAATTTGTGGGATTAGCTTAGTCACTTAATGTTTAATGCCTTCAATGTGCATTGTTAATGAAATGAAGAATATTATATACTCAAATAATTTCAATCTTCATGAATAAATATATATATTCAGTGTACATCAATCATAGGAAAAAAGATAATAAAATTTGTTTATTTTAGAGGAAACCTTACACATTATTTATTCCTTGAGGATAATTGAAATCTTGTTTTCACATATATTACATGAAGTGTATAGAAATATCATGAGTTTTATTTTGAGAATTAGAATACACTTTATCTTTATTTTGTATATGGAATCCATTTACCCTAAAAGTCATCATTGAACTAATCTAATAGTACGGAAGGAAAATCCAGGAATAACATTGATAGTTATTAACAGTTTAGGTTATTGAATTGAATTGAAATAGGATAAAAAATAATAAAAATTATATCTTATATGTTCTAGGTTTTACAAGATTGATAAATTCCTGAAATGTATCCGAATCACATGAATAAAATTTTATTTGATTGAGAATCTGACACTATGACTACAATATCAGATTCTGTGTCTATTATTCCAAGAATAATATATATAGAGAGACATTAAATAAATGTTCAAGCAAGGGAAAATGTTTTTATTAAGTTTCCTATGAAATTTTTCATATACTATAGAACTCTAAAAAAACATTAAATCATTGCAACGGGTTATTATAAGATAATATAACGATCAATTATTATAGTCTGTAAGGGACTCAAGTCAATATATGTAATCATTATTCATGGTGGTACAATCCTAATATATTTTAAAAAGGTAAAACAAGTCCACTCTTTATTTTTACCTTGTTATTTATAGGAGAACTTGTTAAAATCCATAACCTTCTGTGTCCTTTTCTTGATAACAAAATAGAATCACAGTGTGAGTGGGATAATAATCATCATACACCATGGGATCGTCCTCAAAGGAAATGATCTCCATTAACTAACCATAGTGTCCATTATTCCTTATTATTTTACCTGTATTCTTTTTGACCATAAGAGAATAATATAATATAATTGTACATTAAATAAGTGATAGAGGAATGGAAAGGGATAAAATATTTGATGTAGTGACAATTCATCCCACACTGCTTCACCTCCCCCCACATAGTGTTGCCATCCCAAAGTGATCAGGATTTAGTGATCTTTTTTTTGAGCACACTTAATTCTTTCCAACATTGTTGATTACACTATTACTTAATCCAAAATATAATATGTTTCTTCCTGAAAAATTTCAATTTTTCTCAATAAATCATGAACTAATGTATCATGATCTAGACATAACATTTTGTGGAAGCATTATCCATTTTACTTAAATAATATGCTATCTTGTTTTTACATGGATCATAGTTAATCATGAAATCATAATCCTTTATCAATTTCAACTATATCCTATCCTATTGAATTTTTTTTAGTAAATATGTACTTAAATCATTTATTATATATATATATAATTTATAACTATGTAAATGAATCCACTGTATTTTTAAATAAAAAATTACCACTTCAAGATCATGTTCATGTGTTGGATACTTTTTATCATAGGGAATCAAATATCATGATGAATAAGAAACTACATGATCATTATGTATCAAAACGAATCTATGACCCTTTGATGAAGTGTCACAATAAATCACAAATTCCCCCTTTCTTGAATGTAAGTCTAATATTGGATAATTGACCACTTTTTATTACTCTGAATAATATTCCTCAAATAAATTTGACCAAATTCACATAACACCCACTAATATTTACGTGGTTACTTTATTAACTAACAGAGAAATTATTCCAACAAATTAATTTTAATAACTCAGTAATCCAATAAAACAATGAATATTTACTATATTATTACAATATTTTGGAGAGGGGGATTCAAAATAAAAAAAGAAACTATAATTCTTACAAGTACATTGGCGAGACTCGTTCTTGAGACCTCCCGTGAGACTCATAGAGATTAAATCACTATGCTACACCACTAGGGGAAGAATATTTATTATATTAGATTTCCATTTACATTATTCTACCACTTTAGTTTTAATAGGATCTACTGCTATACCATATTTATTTTCAACAATCGTATGAAATTATAGATATAGTATCAAAAACTCAAATTTAGTAAATTATCCACATTACTTATTTTCTATTATGGTCTCCAAAATAATTCTAAAATTTCTCTCGTGATCCTTGTAAATAGTAGAATATATCAAAATATAATAAATAAATATCACCACCATTATGCCCCTATTCATAACATCTATAAATATATCAAGTGTATTTATTAACCAAAGGGGAATAACTATAAACTCATAATTTCAATTCTAATTTCGAAACAAAATCCTAGAAATACATTTTAATATTAACATTAATTGATGATATCCAAAGGCGTGGTCATTATTCAAAATCTACGGATACCCCTATAGCTGAGAAAACAAGTCATAGATATGAGGCAAATTATACTTATTCTTAATACTAGTTTTATGAAAAGCCTCATAGAACCATCTTTATTCTTAAAAAATATAATAGGACCGTCCCATGGTGAAATGAAAGGAAATAATGAAACCCATATGATAAATTTATAAAATTTCTTTTCAATTCCAATATTATTATTGGAGCATATGGAAATTGGGTTTTGAAATTGGCCTATAATTATAAACATTTTAATAGCGAATTCAACCTCCCAATCATGAATAACACTAGGAAAATAATTGGATTATACAAACAGATATTTAATTTTAAATGATTTGTCATTAAGTTAAAAAATTTAAATTTTTAAAATGATCAATGAACGATAAATTTCATCACCATATTGTATCATTTTCTCAATTTATTGATATATTATCAGTGCTATGAATTTTTTGTTAAATAAATACTAAAAATATTATCAAAATTAATTATAACATCCTTGCTTCTGAAAATAGTATAATTATACCCCCAAATCCATTTCAAAAATAAATAACTTAAAAAAGTAATATAGGGGTGAAAATATTAATTTTAGGTAAAATAATAACATATATTATGTTTGAAATATTTATAGAAATCCTTATTTCATAAATACCTCAACATAGATTTTTTTATCAAATGTCGTCATTCTATGTATTGAGATGATATTTCCATATTACTGGAAAATTTACTAGAAATAATAGAATGCGTAAATCCAAACTAAAATATGAAATTAGTATAATTTCAGTGGAAGAAGTAAAGAAACATTGCCTAATTAATTTTATGGAGAAATATCTAATGTATAAATATAAATACATTTTCCATACCTTTCATCTAACAATGTTTTTGATTTCTACATTTTAAACTCATAACAAACACAAATTTTAATTATATCCCATTAAATTTGAATTAAAATAATTCACTGTCTATGGACCATTATTTGTCTTATCATTGTTCATTTTTTAAATTATGAAATATTTTTCCAACATTTTCACATTGATAACGTAATGACTCTGTTATGTTGGTTTAGTCGTTGGAATATTTTTTATATGTATTTTTTATTTTTCCTCAAAGTTGACATTATGTTTGGGTGCTACTAGACCCTAGAATTAATATATTAAAATTATTAATTTATATTAAAGAATGCATGTAATTTTTTTTGAATAAATGGTTTCCCAATATTTTATGACTTCAAAGAGGAAATTTGATACCGTGGTTGATTTTGGAACATGATATTTACCTTAGCTGCAGAATAATGTTAGTTGGTTTCAGGCATTTGATTGATGAAAAATGTTGGGGGACAAATTATATATATTAAATAATTAATTTTTTTAATATAAAAAGCTAGTTATACCTTATATATTCAATATTATGACAAATATCATAGGTCATGTACTTAACCTTGGGGGATTTTATAGGAGTTAATGAGGAGTTTTTTTAATGAATGATGAGGTATCGTGGAGCAAAAATCAATCTTCAGAGGATTCTTCTTTGCCAACAAAGTTCTTGGATCTCACAAATGACAACATCATGAATCCCTTATTCATTAGTGATCAATCCTAAGTTGAGATAGGGAAAATTATTTAGTCTAATTACTCTTTATATTTATTTAAAAAATAATGGATGCTTTAATTTGATTTTATTTTTGATTATATACATTCTTCGCATAAACCCAATTATATATTAATTTTTCATTTCCTTATCTACCCCTTACGATAATTAATCTCATTCATCAAAGAATTATAGGAAATATGATTAATGGTCACATTAATACCTTACATTTTTGATTTATGCTTTTCTCACATCCTTCTTTTCTTATTCATCATCGATGATCCCTTTTGTCGGTGGTTCAATAAATAACCGGTAGACGACCATCACACCTCCATTCATTAGCAGAACATATCAATATCATGGAATTGAATTTTGAATTGATAGCAATAATGAGGTGTGATGTATTTTAATTGGGGATTGAAGATTTATTGGAGTTGCATTAGGGTTCCACACTATTAGTTTTCAGTATATAGAGGATTGGTGTGATGGGATCAAATTGAACATGGTTTGGGTTTCCAAAATATCGCCACTAGTGAAAAATCGGGTATGTTTGTCCCTAGATATGGAATCTACAGTTCAACTTAAATCACAATTAATAGTGGAATCATAATGGGAATTAAATTTCGAATGGGTGGAGAACATTGGAAAATCCTGACATACTCAGAGTCTAGTCCCTGAGAAAATGGCATATAGGACCTAGATATAAAAAACGGTTTCAGGTTATGATAAATATAACATGCCATGTATGACACATACATGTCGTGTGACCCAGTGTTGGAAGCTCGATGTGTATCCTAAAGGTATATGGGCATATACTTTTCTATGTACATGGGCATAAAGAGAGTACATAAGAATGGACCTGTAATCAGACATTTAAAGAGTACCTAGACATGGCCACATTACACCGACACATCCTAAGTATACATTCATGGGTTGACGTACTTGGGAATGGGATTGGAGGAAATAAGTAGACCTCGAGAATCCAAGACATTTCTTGTAATATATATACATGTTGTGAAATTCCACAAGACCATCCAAGTCATGCGTAGGTTAGGAAATTCCCAAGTGTTTAGGAAAGGGCGCACAATGTGTGTCCCTATATACATGACATATATTATCTTATAAATCTCATACATTGGGTATCACTTTATTTGGGACTCGGATTTGGGCCCATTAGTAGCCTATCTAGAGTATTTTTATGCATAAAACATGATGGTGGCCTTTATTTTGAAATAATATATAAGAAATGTGGTGTTCCAATTTTAATTCTTCTTTAAATGATTTATCACTAATGGTGGTGATCAACTATGACTGTCAGCTATATGTCATGGTATGTACACCCATGTTTCAAGATGGCACAGTTTCTACATACTCTTTACATAAGTAGATAGATTCTCCACCATATTATAGTAGTGTGTGGTTCCATTATCTAAGGAGTGGTACGCACCCACCATTAAGCTCTAGTGGTGATCGGGTCCTAAATGCGTGTTAGTTCTCCCTTGTCTATGGAGTGTAGTTTCATGAATTAGTTCCCTCCACTTATATTCAGGTGTTATTTTTAATGGTAGTGGTCATAAAAGATATACATTTAATGCTATGGGATGACTCTCATTCATAGCTCGGTTTTGGAGGAGGTGGTCTCATTTCTATCCCACTTGGGTTTTTTATGAGCAAAGATATTGGGATTCATTTCCCAATTTCTTGTGGGTTTAGATGACTCTATATTCTTTTTATTTACCCCTTTGTGTTTCTTGATAAATCCCACTATGTATATATATACTCAAATGTACATGTGAATCGCCTTAGAGTTGGTGTATTATGATGATAATAACAAGGGTGATGGTGATATTGGTGGACTAGGTTTTATAAGATCATAGTTGTACCTAGTGGAGATGACCATGTTTTGTGTTTTTACTTACAGACAGTGATTCATGACCTCTTCCATCCTTCCCTATTTTATATTTTTGTGTGGTTGATACCTTATTTCCAATTTTCATGTATTTTTGTTCTTTATAATTTCTAGTACTACATTTTTATACTTTTATTCTTTCCTAGTTGCTGTTTCATTCATGGTTTACACAGTTGATGACAAACCATTTTTATATATTTTCACAGTTTCATGGATCTAGTTTCCTTCAAAATAATTAATTAGGATAAGTCATGTGATGTTGGTGATATTCCTACTCAATGATAGTCTCTTTCCCTTAACCTATTATAGGTTGGAATGGGGATTCCAGACTCGGTTTACCTCTGACAAGCCATGCCCAAGTGGGTCGGATTGTGACAGAGTTGAATCATAGGTTTTATTTCCCTGAGTTTGTGATGATGTGAGATCTTATTGTGAGTTTTGGATAGTAACTCAGTGAGATGGATTTTAATTCCCTAGAGTGTGGACTTCATGCTATGGAACCTTGATTTGGTGTGGCAGCTGATGAATCTATTCACCAGGTCTCTGATCAACTACCTTATGAATCAGCATATTAACGTATATTTTGTTCTGAACCATTGGTATATGAAGCATTTAGTATTGTGTATTTTTAATATTATGTATTTGTTGAGTCAAATCCTCATATATGTTCATCAAACCATGTTATATCTTGATTACTTTCTAGCTTCCACCATGATGACAACTAGTTAGGATGTTGATACATGATAAAGATGTTGATTAGTTGAGTGATGTTGCCTCAATTATAAAACAAAATTGTATGGTGTTTCTCCCATTGTTCTAGGTGTATTATTGATTGTGTGTTTTCCAACTTATAGATATAGTATGTCATGGTGAATATGCATTCATGCTTAGCATGTAACATGATTTCTAGAGAGGTGGCACTAAAATTCAAATGTAAACCAGACCCTTTTATAGTGATGGATTGGGTTGAGGCGGTTCCCTAGGTTTCCAAGCATGTTATGAACCTAAATGATTATATGGTTGGGCTAGTAATTGTAATTTATCCAGGAGCATCAGGGATTTGTTGGATTCTAATCAATTTGGCCCATGGTGAGGAGATGTTCACATGGTTAGACATTGAGTAGCTATTCTGGGATGAGTACTACCCTTCATGCTTGTGCTCTGTGTGGATTCAAGAGCATCATGATATTAATCAAAGTGATAATTCAATTTCAATGTATATCATGATGTTAAAAATCTCATGTTTTACTCCCTCGATATGGTATGAGATGTAATATTTTATGCATTAAAGTTTGAGTTGGTTCTTCACAGATAGATTTGTGTTATCATTGTATATTTAGGAATTCCCATTTATGCTATACTGTCGGAGAAGGATCTAGTCACAAAGATATTCCTATTAGAGGGATGTTGGTTGGCTAGATCTAGTAGTTATTTTAATGGGGATAAATAATCTATTGTATATAACAGGAGTACGAAGTTTGGGTCATGGGTTAAGTGGAATACTCATACCCAAACTTTGAGAGTTGGATATATGGAATAGATTAAAGACAGAGGATCCATTAAGCTAGTAGATTGGAGATGTTGGTATTGTGATGGGTGAGGTCACAAGGCTTATGATATCCCAACCCAATGTGATTATGATTGTATATTAGTAGTGTATGGAGTTCTACAGGAGAGGCAATATCTTGATCAATGATTTTTCAGGCATGGTCAGGGAATCCCCTAGTGATGTTGTGTTAATATAGGAGCATGTATATCTTCTTATGATGGATTGGATAGTTGAGGGAAACACTACAAGATACTTCCATCACCACAACTATGTGTCCCATTCCAGGCTCAAAGGGATAGTGTTTGAGGCTATGATCAATTGCAGGATGTAGAGGAATATGACCATGTTTCTCATGATATAATTTGGTGTATGATCTATATCTTTTATATTGTTTCCCTAGTATATATATAAATTGTAACTATTCATTACTTTATCTCTATATCCCTTTTGCACGGGGAGAGATTTCATGCTAGTCTTTTTGACATTAGCTATGGATAGAGGTTCCTTCAAGGATAGATTTTTCTTTATCGCACATTTGTAGATAGAGAAATTTTGTGCTTAGTGGTGACAGTTTCTCATGGTAGCTCTTAGTCATCATGAGGATACTTAGTTACATTATCCTATGTATAGACTAGTATTTTTATATGTGTTGAAATATTTACTATCATCACATGATAGTTAGATTACTCTATAATGACAGGACATTATTCTCCTTCATAGGAAAGAGAGATCTTATGACTAAGTCGGTATGGATTGTGAGAGGAACTCTACATCCTATCACCCAAAAGTTTTCTGATTTATCCTTTAGTGTGGTGTGTCCTTCAGGAATATAGTTACTTGTGGTAGTTTTTTATTATCTGTATGACATCCCCAAAGATGTTCTAGTACTACCTCTAAAGTGGTTAGTAGAAGTTTCCATTTAATTACAACTGAGACTACACCAATATCTTATGAAACATATCTGATAGTTCCTACGGAGATCTGGGTACATTTAGTATAGTTTGAAGACATTATATAGAAAGGTTTTATAAAATACAGTGTGCCCTCTAGGAAGCTCTAGTTTTTTTGGAAAAATGAATACAATATATTTAGTATTTGTACTAATTATGATTACAATAACCAAGTTATAATAATGAATAAGTAACCTTTTCAAAGGATTGAGGACATTTTCTTCCAATTGAAATGTGTGATTTTATTTTTAAATATCAATCTAAGGTCCTGATAGAATAAATAGAAGGTTATAAATAATGATAATTATAAGTAGGAATTCAGATGTCATTAAAGAAACACTGAGTACATATTGATACCTTTTGATGTTAATAATTCCCCCATGATGTTCATGGCTCTTATGAACTTAATATTAAAGCCATACATGGATAGATTCTTAGTTTTATCTATCTATGAAATTATCGTATACTATACATTAGTGGAGGATAATTAAGATAGTATTTGGATCGTTGTAGATTTACTTCAGAAGAACCAGCTTTATGGAGAACTCTCAAATTTTAACTTTTTGATCCACGAGGTTCATTTTTTCGAAAATATCATCTATGATCATGGTTTACCTATGGATCCAAAAAATATTAATATAATTATTACTGGTATCCACATGATCATGTATTTGAAGTGTAATGTTTTCTTTATTTAGTGTGGTATTACATGTGATTCATGGAATATTATTCTCAGATAGAATCCCCTTTCACTTCGATGATGTATAAAGGGAATATATTTACTTAGAATAAGTACTTCTAGAGGGCCTTTTAGGAGTTGAGGCTAAGGTTATCCAGTGGTACTATTTTGAGACTACTATTATGTGGTGTTTTATCATTTCTCTAGAGTTGGGCTCATCTATTTGTTTATATAGAGTCATATAATGTTCATTTGTGGGTCAACATAGTAGAGACCCCATGATCAAAATTACCAGAGCCATGACTTGGGTTTTGAATCAATATTTTGCACCTTGTATATGTTGTGGTTCTGTATTATGGGTGATTGTTTTTAAAATCATACAACCAGATTCTCATGTACATTTTTACTTATAGGGATCATAACCAGAGATAGTGGCATTTTTTGGAGTTCCTACATGACTATGACACTGCGATAATTAGTACAAAAGGGAAAATAAACCTTGTGGAAGATTAACAAGACCATAAATATCATTCTAACATGGTGGAGGAGGCATCTATGCAGTTGGATTTATTGCATCAATACCTATAAGAGTAAATAATTTTATCTTATCTTCATTCAATGGTGGTAACTCCACCACTTCATTAGTGTGTGAGAGATGATATATTGAGAGACATCAATTACGAGGTTCTATATAACCAGATATCTTTAGGAGATGCCCCAGATTGATTTTCTAAAAAAGGGGAGCCCATCATCCTTTTTTGAGGATGGATGGTGGAACCAGTCTTGTTTATAAATGGGGTGTTAAGGTGGTTTCATAACTCCCCATTGGCTATAAATCCTAGTGTGGAAAACATTAAAAGGTATATTCACGGTAGTTTTGGTGGGTTGGAATAAGGCGGACCATCAACTAGTTTTTCCTTATTATCTAACTTATCAAGAGGAAAAGGCTAATCATTAGGTTCCAACAATTTGGAATCAAACTCTTGATATCCTATAGTGTAAGTGGGATGGAGAATTGATGGATTATGTCATAGATCATCCATGAATAGTTATAATCCCTAATTCTATATGGTTTATTGAAGACTGAATTAGTAGTTCATCACCATATCATTTCTTATGGGAGTATATTTTGGTCAAGAGTTTAGGGTATTTGTATGTGTAGTAGATTTTCTATATTCATGGGGTACCCAAAAAGAACATCTTTGACCCTAATATTTGGTTCTTTTTATTGTTATACAGTGGTATTTAGAACAATTTTGGGACCCATTTATGGATGATCCCAACATTCCACACCTTGATGGATGGATAAACTTATTAGAATATCTAGGTTTTAGAGGAAATTATGAGAGGCTATGTGTGGGACTTAGGCTAGGGATGGGATGATCACTTTTTATTGGTTGAGTTTTCCTATAATATCAGAAATGACTTTACTGTCGACAATGAACCATTCAAGGCTCTATACAAGGGACCTTTCAGGTATCCATTATATAAGATTATGATTGGTGATACATCTTTATTTTTGATTGAACTGGTGTAGACAATGATCGAGATGGTTCAGGTGGTCCATTAGTGTTTGACAATTGAATATATCCTATATAAATCTTATGTGGATTAACATCATATGTCTTTGGAGTATGAGTAGGGAGGCCATTTTTTTGTGATTCAACACATGACCAGATTTTGATATATTTCATGGAATTAAAGTTATCCCAGAGGTTCTTCATTCCATTATAGCTAATTTGTATGGCCGGTATGGTCTCTAACCTCTAGTAATCCCCCCTCAATTGTATAGGGTCCCTAAAATCATACATATGTCATAGTTGTGGTGACAATTTCATGATATGAATCATGTTGTTGACTCGGTAGAGCTGGACATCGAGGATGGATCCACCTTTATGAAGTAACCAATGACGATCGATTCTAATTAGAAGAGAAAACTATATGGAAAGTCCATCGCATTGGTTCAATTGCATTTGAATTATGGGTCTGTAAATGAGATTTACTAGGAGCATGAGACACAAATGTGGGATTAGTACGCCCACCTTTTTGTAGATTGTTATTTTTGGGGTACAGATCATTAAAGGATAGAGTAATTTAATGGATTAGGTTTTATAAGATTATTTCCTTAAATATCTATATATATTATTTTGGTTTTTTCCTCATAATTGAAACTATTTTTGGCTGTCATAGGGCCATAGAATTAATATATTAAAAATATTTATATTTATTAATGAACACACATAGATTTTTTGGAATAAATGGGTTTCCTATTTTTTAGGAACTTGGATGAAAAATCTGATATCATGATTTATTCTGTAATGTAGGTGTTACACTATAAACGACATAAAGTTAGTCATCATGGGGTTTTTAGTTGACACCAACCCATTAAATAAATAAAATGGTTATCTTTTTTAATTTATATAATATACTAAAACCTAATTTTCCTCTAAATATTATTTGATGTAGTAAATATCCAAGGATTATATCATAATAATGTCAAATTTGAGAGGTGACAAAGAGGAGAGCCATAGATGAATGGAGATGGTTCGTGGAGCATCGTTCATTACTCGGAGGATTCATCTTCACTTACAAAGCTCCTAGATCTCACTAACAACAATTTCATTGACTCATTCTTCATCAGTGATCGATCCAAAATTACTTCAGGTCATATTAAATAATAATTTTTCCCTGGATTTATTTTCTAATCATGTATTGTTTAATATACATTTCCTCCCACTGATTTTTGTTTATCGTATAAACCAAATTATTTATTTAATTGTTGTGTCTTGATGTTTTACTTGTGATCCCCATTTCCTTAACCAATGATTGGTATCCAATATGTACATTTACTATTTTCATCCCTCACTTTGGCGATTTATGGATTTCTCCCACCATTATTCACACATTCGTCATCAATGTTTCATTTGGATGATGGTTTGATAAATAATAAGTTGATAAACCTTGGAAAAATGATCTTTTTCACAATAGAATGATACCATAAGTTCTAATTTGGCATTGAGAGAAGGACTAAGGTGTGATGTGTTGTGAATATAGATTGGATATGGATCATAGGTGGACCGAGTGTTCCTCATTTGTGGGTTTTAGTGTACGTAAGAGTGGTGTGACATGATCGAATAACATGTAGTTTGGGTGGATAAAATCTATCAACCTGTGACAGAATTTCCATAATGTGCCCTAGATTTAGGATCAAAGGTATGATTCATGCTGGAATAGGTAGCAGTAGTGGTATGGGTGAGATGTGTTGAATAGGTATAAAATTCTAGAAAATCCCAACAAACATAGTTTGATATAACGGAATATACTCCATGTAATCCCCTATCTATGGGGACCAGGGTTTTGGGTGGAGAAAAATATCACAAATTGTGTGAGACCCGTAACCATTATCTGTATTGGTTTTGGTAGATTAGTGAGTACCATAGGATTACAAAACAAAAAAAGTGACATGGTATATGGGAACAATTAGAGTACACATGCATAGACATATACTAAAACATAGTCAAATTTCTTAGGTAGGTCCACTGTACATGGTAAAGAACTAAGAACATAGGAATTGGCTGATGTGCATGGGAACGAGCTATGGAGAAATGGGTAAACCGCATAATTCCAAGACGTATCATGGACTATTTTTATAGCTCATGTAGCTAAGCATATTAATCCATGTAATGTATTGGTGAGGCAATTCCTAGGTGTCCATGTGAGGTCACATGTCATGTAACCTTATGTACATACCCTACACTATTCTATGAAATTCCTACATTGTATATCTCTTACTTAAAGACACAAATTTGGGTCCATGAGTAGCCTATCCTAAGTAGTTTTCCACTTGGATCATGATGTTGGAATTTATTTTAACATTGTAGGTTCGAAATTGTGTTTCACAATCATAATACATCCTTATGTGATTCATGGATGACTGAAATGATTGGGTATGATCATTATAGGGATTTCGGGGTCAGTACTCCACTATAACAGTAGTGATCCGATCCCCTATACTTTTTACATAGGTAAATTAAATACTCACCCATACTATAATAGGTCATGAGTTATGTATTTATGGTTTCATACTGCCTAATCTTTGAGTACTCATTGTGAGCTGGTACTCTAAGTTTGTTAGATCCCCCCTGAATGTGGAAGGATGTAACAAGGGGTTGGATCATCTACTCATATTCTTGTTTGATTACATGTGGTTATAGGAATTAAAGATTTAAATATAGAGATTTGGGATGACTCATCATTCTTATTTGTGTTTGGGCGATATAAGACCCTCTCTCTATCATTTAGGTTTCTTTTTAGCATATATATTGGGTTTTGTTTCCCGATTGCATATAGTTTGAGATGATTGTTGCTATATTTCATTTCACCCATTGTGGGTTTTGATCCGTCCCTTTGGGTTAGAATATACATACCACATCATTGTCATATCCCACATGTGTTGTTACTAATAAAGCATATAGAAACATTGTCAATGATATTAGTGAACCTTGTTTTGGAAGTGTATATATATACCTTGATGAGATAGCCATGTTTAGTGTCCAGCCTTAAATATAGTGAGTCAAAACCTCTTTTGTCTTTACCTATTTCCTTTTTTGTTAGGTTTGGACCATTTTGTAGTTGGGAATATATTTTTTCCTATAAAAATGTTTAAAGTATGTTTTGGTACTTTGATTCATTGACCGAGTTTGTTGCTTACATTTTTTACACTCTAAATGATTATCTTTTTATATGCATCATCATTGTTGCATGGATCTAGATGTGTTCATGTATATAGATAATTTTGATAGGGATTCCAATTTTAGTGATATGATTTCTCATAACTAGTTGGTGGCCCTAGTCCAATTGGACATGAGTGTGGTTTTCTCACTTGGATTACCAATACCCATGTAGGACCTAATAGGTTATTTAATCATTGAAACACTTTTTAGATCTCATATGACACTCCTTGGGATTAATTTTACAAAATTTAGGGAATAATAGTAATCGAATTCTCTTACCACTATATTTACTCATGGGTTTTTCCCACTGTTTTTAATGTTGATTTTTCATTATCTTTGTTGTTTCAAAATCTATAAGAGTAAATAAAATTTATCTAAACCAATACTTCACATTGAATAATTTCATCATGCCCTAAAAATTCATGAGTATCCAAATATCATTTTGTACATGTTTTCAAAGCTGTATAAAATATATCAATTTTACATTCATGGTCTACAACAAAATTTTGTCCAATTTCTTGTTTTTATAGTTTGGGATTAGATTAGTGGTAAGAATCCAATAATACTATGTCAAGGTTAGGGGTTCACACCCCATTTGAAGTATAGTACTATAGTGGAACTATAATAGTACTGTAGACGAACTTTAGTAGCAGTGAAACTATAGAACCCACAAACTATAGTGTTGATGGGAACTGTTGCAAAAATAATAGCAGTAGTGGTACTATATCAAGACAACCGCAACCCAGGTACAATTATAGTATAATTCGCCAAAGGGGCCTTTTGGCCGAAAATATCGGTCATCAGGACATCCATTAGGATTTAATGGCTCATGAGCCAATGTTCATTGTAATGGTTCTCTGTAATCAAAAAAAGATTCCATTTTTTAAAAAAAAGGATACTTCTTAAAAATTTTATTAAAATAATATTTTGTCCATACCTTACCAATCCTTTCAAATTTTATTCCAATGAATCATGTAATTCTTCTCCATTTTTCTCAAAATCCAAAATTTAATTTCCATTCTACATTAATTAAAATTTGGAAAATATTATCCATGAAATTTATATTTAAATAAATTCCATTTTGTGGAATCAGTCTCAATATTTGAATTGGTATTCCTAAATAAAGACCGATATTGATCATCATCACCTTCAAGATGGTAAACTTAAAAGTGAACTTTTTATTATTTTAGCTACAAAAAATTTAAAATTTATTCCACAAATAACATATCCACAAATTAGTTAACATTGAGTTTGAGGTTCCACAAAATTTTAGAGGATGTTGTTGCGTGAAACGTGAAACTATTATCATATTCTTTTGAGATAATATTTTTCTCCCTTACATAGGTACTACGATGTATTGTCATACACAAGAGTGACTATGGTATTTTATTTTTTATTATTTAATGTTAATATGGATTATTTAATTTTTTTAGTAATTCATGGACTATAAATTTAATAATTTTAAGGTTTTTAGCTTCTAATGGTTTTCCCGCATAGTTAGATAAATTTTGTGGTTCCCCTACGACAATTTTGAAATTTGTTTCAGTGTTATTTAGTATGGTTTGTAAAATTGTGTCGGGCCCCTAATGGAAACATTTTGAGGTATTTTTGGGATCCAAGGTGGGTTCAATGATTACTCCATGATTTAATGAAATATTTAGTTAAACAATTAGGGTCACAAAGTTTTCAATTTTTTCTAATTAATGCTTCCACGCTTTATTATTTTTTAAAAAAAAAACCATATTTCCTCCTCCATGGAACACACAACACCCACCTGGTGCTCCCTCTTTCTTCCAAGACTCACCAAATATGATAACCGATATTCCATAGATATTTCACTCAATTTAATTTTGATAAATTTATAACACTATATTTTTGGTTTTCTCTTGCCTTATATCTTCTTTTCCTATATATTTCTTGTGTCCTTGTCACTAGAACTCTTTTGTATATACCCTATGGTGTCATTTTGACCAAATTTATATGGTTTATTTTATTTTATAATGTGATATATATTCTTGGGGAACCATTAATCTCATATTATAAATTATTAAACATTATCCAATTATTTGCGGTAGTTTTCCCCATGCCCTAACATTTAATTTTAAAACTATTAATTGATTTAGATCTACATAAATGTATTGATATTTTAATGTATAATATTCCTTGTCCTTAAAGTATTTACATGATGAAAATTTTATTTCAACATGTTTTTCAAATAAAGAGATAGGTTTCACTATTTTAATGGTATCTCTATACCTAATTTCATTTAACCATTCTCACAAACCATTATTCATTTATCCATATAGAAATTTTCAAATTATATTAATGTTACTAAATATGTGTTGTGTTTTAAATTTGTCCCATTATGGGTTTTTTACATTTCATTTAAAATAGAACTTGCAATTCTATGTATTCATAAATTATTTAATGTCTTTCTGAACAAAACATGTGGTTTAAAAGTGTTTTTACCCTATTTGCGCATGGGATAAATTAAGTAATGACATTTAAAATTTTTAATGGATATTATAAAACAAT
The DNA here is from genome assembly GCA_963277665.1 of Viscum album. Taxonomy (NCBI): domain Eukaryota; kingdom Viridiplantae; phylum Streptophyta; class Magnoliopsida; order Santalales; family Viscaceae; genus Viscum; species Viscum album. Next base: position 1,042,013,825 of record OY728164.1, on the reverse strand, counting down.
GAGTAAATTTTAAATGGATTTGAATAATGGATCTTCAACATCTTGGGCTTTAGAAACTAAGAACTAAAAGATATACTAGATTATTGGTAAAAGATATGATAGTTCCCAAAGGATCGAAATATTTTATAGTCATGGAATACTATATATATACAGACATTGAAATTGAAAATTTAAGAAACAACTTGCAGACATTGTGAGAACATAATTATCCTTCTGATCATATCCATAACATTACAACTAATATTCTACATTTTTTTGTGTAGAAAAGAAAAAGAATAAGGGTAAGCTCATATTCTAATAAAAGAGTATCATATTGTGGAGTATTTTATAACATAAATATGTAATAAGTTATGTGGAAGGGTTAAATGAAAATATAAACTTATAATCAACTGAAATAGATGGAATTATATAACCTTGAAAGTAAATGAAAATATAGATATCAATAATCATTGATCATATTCTAATAGAATTAATACTACTAGAAAATAAAATTATGTTTTTTCTAGCCTTATACCAAGAAAATATACTTTTATGGGAAGATGTATAGACCAAAAGAAATCATGTTTTTTCTCATTATACTTATTGATTCATATAATGGCTATATATTTACACTCCCCTCCCTTCAACTGATTAATTCCAACGCATTGTTTATAAGGGTTATCAAAACAATTCATACCTTTCCCTAAGGAACTTTATACTTATTAAATAAAAAGCTACATGTATAATGAGAAATATAAATATTAAATACTTCCACATTCAATAGAATAAGGTGTATTTATAGGAGAACATCTATTAATAAGAATATATGTAATATGGTACATTCAAAGTAACATCAATTTCCCCTTTTCAAGGTATATAATAGTGCCAGTACCTTCATTGTGCTGAATTATCCAGGGAAGATAATAATTGTGTTTACTTGTTTTCATTGGATATAGACCAAGGAAATTGTTGAAAAAATACTTTATAACATTTCATTAAGATCTTGTGAATATTCTAAATAATACCCCCCCCCCCCGAGTGTCCTTCCATTTTTGTAGTATTAGTCCTATATTTAATGTATCCTGGTGATGACTCAGTTAGTTCCTAATCTACCAATTTTGGGTAAACTAACACTAAGTGCATCTGTTCCTACCTACATCCACATTAATCTTTCTTTATGGGGATTTATTTTCTAGGAAACTACACACACATTCACTTTACCAAACATATGATGGGTTTCAACCATGGAAACAAAATAGTTTTACAGTGGTGTTGTTAACTCTTTAATCAAATAAATATGAGGGTAGGATAATAATATAGAATTAAAAATCCCTTAAATTGCTTGTTAAAAAATCCTTTCATGAACATTTATTCCCCACAAAAAGGAAATCGGTAGAGAATAAATCATTAGTTCCAAATAATGATTATTAAGACAGAATAACACCATGTATGGCGTATATAACATTACAATAAAACCCACTTGAAATATGAGTATTCAAATTGATCTAAAAATTCCATGAATAAGAACAGACCATAATATAAAATCTCAAATAGAAAATATATGCACTAAATAAATTAAATTAGGTGTATAATAAAAAAGAAGTCTCACAGTGAGCAAGTTGAGTTTGAAAACCTTACCTCTGGTCTTGAATTTCACTAATATACTTTAAAATCATATATCAATATCATAGTTTTCTTAACCAGATAATTTATATACATTCTCATATACATTTTCATTCATACTCTTCATAGTCCATCTTTAAATGATACATTCCAATTTTATAGAATTGGTGTCTGTAGTATTGTTTGTTTGAACTAGTATCATAATTGGAGAGCCTATATTAATTATTATTGAAAATTTCATCATTAATAGGTCCATAACTTTACTTTGAGGTTTTATTTTTAATTATTTATGATGTTTCAAATTTCATTTATAAGTTTTTTATTCGTTATTATGGAAGATGAAATCGATAATACGTATGTTTAGGTGATTCTTGTTGATCGAATGGTGTTTTCTTAATTGATGTATTAAATATTGATACAAAATATCCAAAATAAAATATAATAATTGTTCAAAAAATTATATTGTATTATTCCAAAAATTATTTAACCAAAGTCTTCAAGATACAAATTCATATTATAGTTCAAGTATGTAGTAAAACTAACCCGAACAGAAACACGCCCTTCTTTAATGAATGATTCGGTAGAGGTTTAGTTTAAATATCATTTTTCCACATTCAAAAATATTTTAATTAGTGATTATTAGTGTGATGTATCAGAACAAAAAATTAATAATAATAAGAATTAATGGATATAGAAATATTACTAATTTAAATAAAATATTTTTCTCATTAAACACTTATTTTAAAAAATTAAATTAAAAATGATGGTTTATTGATTATATCCTTAATAGGTTCTACTATTTTTCAAAAAAACCTTCATTATTTAAAAAAATTAATTCCTTCATTAAATACATTCTTAGAACCATTGATGACGGTGGTGATGAAAACAGAATTTTTGTGCTCCATGTGGTGGTAGTCTCTACATGCACAGGAACGATAACTTATACTTTATTAATGGATAAGATAAAAAGATATAAAAAAATAATATAATTAATATGGTAATATAACAGTATAAAATTTAACTTTTTTCATTATATTTTTATGTGTAGATTAAATTTTAACAAACATTATTTAGATGAATATACTAATATTGATGAATTGAATTTCCCTTGGTAGGATCCTTTGAAATGATGGAATTATGAAAACTATGGGGATTGGATTCATATGAACAAGGGAGAGGGTTATTTGGAAGACTAAATGGTGTAGTTAAAAGTTAAAATTCAATGGAGATGTGACTCTTGAAGTGGTGGATATTTTACCCCTTTATAAGTGGGGAAAAGTGTTGTTTTATGAGTAACCCTTACATTTTCAATATAGTAGGGTTACTATTCTTAGGTCAATAGCCAAATAATGTATGGATTAGTTATAGATAGTTTTTTTGGGTCAAATGTCATCTCATTCATTCCTTTTTTAGATAAATTTGAGTTTTTAGGGCTTTTTTTAATTTTATCTTTTATAAAAATTTACTTTTTCGTTTGTAATTAATTTCTAAACTTTGTCATTAAATTTTATGAACAAGATTAATATTAAGGATGAAACATTTAAAAAAAATTATACTTTTTGAATTCAAATATTAATATCATTTTACCAAATATAATTTTTGGAGGTGTGGAAAGTTAATTTTGAAACAACCACACTTAATCATATAATGATAGTTTTAAAAAAATAAACATTTTATGATTTTAAATTATATATATGATAATATTATCATAGATATATATATTAATGAAATAAATTTAATTATTATAGAAATTTTTATTAGGATTTAAATGAATTGTAATGTAGAATATCTCAATTAAATACATAACTAAAAAATTATCTTAACACTATTTTCTTATTAAAGCAACATTTTAATTTGATCTAAAATTATTATACATATTATTTATTAGATATAATAATAAATTAAAATGTATATTTTTTCCTTAACTAATATTTGATTCCATATAGGGTTTTTTAAAATTATGAGTCATTCTTATATAATAATAAAGAAATAAAAATTCAATGTTTGATGAAAAACATATTTTTTGACTAAAACGTGACCTTTTTTGAAGAATATGAAACAATTATACTAATATTATCTAGATAATATGAATTCAAAAACTTATCTAGTTTTTTTTAATTTAACATTCTAGAATTAATATTTAAAATTAATTAATTAATGATGGATCTTTAAGGGGTTCGGGATTGATGGTTTTGGATTTGGTGTTTAACATCAATAGAATATACTCTATTGGATACCCATTCACCATAAATACTCTATGGGCTACCCTTTACATTAGATATGAAAGTTAATTAAACACCCAAACCACATTTCTATTAACATGATACACTTCAAAAACATTTAGTGAATGATCCTAGTTAGTGAAGTTGTTCTAGGAAAGGTTTTCATTGTAACCGTAGGGCAGATCCCTTGAAACCTATTCCTCAGTTTTTTGTCAGATTTAGAGGAATTATATTACAACATTGTCCTCATATTGAATGAATTGAGTGGGAAATATTGATTGAATTATTTTCTTTCTTATTGTTGTATCATTTTATAAATAAATTCCATTGATTGATCTATCTATTAATGCAACATTTTATGTTTTGATTAAACATTTTAGGAAATAGTTTTTAAGTAACATTTGAAATAAAAAAAGCATTTTATTACATGTTGTGTGTTATTTTCAGTGAAATGTTTTAAAAATATTATTTTCATTTTACAAATAAGTAATAGTATTTAAAACATTTTGGGGCCTTTATTTTCTTTGGTATAATTAAAGATTAAAATCGTTATTTTATTAATATAGTTAATAATAAATTTAGATGGTACTTTAATTAACAGAATGCCTTATGGAATGGTGGTTAGTTACGAAATTATGTATGTTTATTCTCATGCCTATTATTATATACTTTAGATTCAGGTATTTTATTATACTCTTTACCACTAATGGACTATTTATTTTATCAGGACTAGTTTGTCCCATCGGATAATGTAGTGGTTAGTTGTTTAGTTTTTTCTGGTTTAGATTAACTGTTACACTGACCGCATCTTCCATACTCATTTTTTTATTTAATTAGTGTTTCTTTATATATGTGGTATTTGGATGATGAATCACATGGTTGTTCAAGGAAATGGAGTTAATGGTGAGCAGAGGTACTATTTTGTTTTAAAATTATTTAAAAAATTATATTATTTTTCAACTTATTCAATTTGGAATGCGTATATGATTTATGAATGGGACATTAAAGATTTTATAGTAAAATAGACATTGTTTATTGACAATAATTTAATGATAAAATCAATTCCAATGGTTATTTTTTATTCTATTGTGATTTTTGCTATCCCATAGGGATTGGTAGCTCCCCTCTAACCCTATCATAATCCAACTTGATCATTTGATTCAAATAAAAATTGGGTTAGTTCATTATAAGTAATTTCTATGTTAATTGAGTAAGAATAATAATAAAATTATCATCTCCAACTCCAATGAAATATTTTAAAAAATAAGTTACATGGAATGGTGGGATGGAGGGGAGGGGAATGGGAGAAATGTCCATATGTGGTAGTAAAAAATAAAAAATATCATATCTAGTAAAAAATAATAAAATGTGGATGGGAATTCATGATATAATTAGTGGATTAGAAAATATAATAACAATAAATGCTTGTAGATGATTATAGGTCTCTACCAAGATAACACAAGCATTTTTCTTTACACACAAATGGAATTGTACTATCTCTGGTCCATGTAAGGGGATTCTACAAGCACGGAACATAGAAAAGGAGATCATCTCATGGGAAACCCATATCACAAAAAATGGATGGTTTCCCATGGGAATGTTGGAGGTGGGATAAACAAAAAATATTAAAAATACCCCATAAAAACAAAAAAAACATATAATTATGTGTCAGGCATGGGTATCCATTATTTTATTTTATTTACTTCCATATAACTTCAAAATTTTAAGAATGTGTTTGTATTTTCAATGTTTCAATAACACTATCATATAATAAGTGTCCCATGGGTCACTAATTCTAAATAATAAATTTTAATATATATATATATATATATATATTACAAGGCCTAAAAAATTTGGGTCTATAGCCTTACCTAGAAATCATGGACCAACCTAATGAATTGAGCCAGATGGAGGCCAGGTATTGGATAATGTCATTCACTGTTTGGATCATCCTCACCTAACCCAAAGAGTGTATCACTAACTAAAAAATTAAATGTTATGCTTATATTCTCTTTAAATGTTTGAAAATAAATAACAATTTAGTGTTATTACATTCCCTAGGAATGTAACTTACTATTTCAAAAAGTTTCATTTCTTGCAACATTATTAAAACATCCCCTTTCATAAATTCATTTCCATAATACCCAAGTTATCAACATATATTTCATTCTATTATAATATATAGTAATTATATGCATAAATACTCCCTAACATTTCTCAGGAAAATCTACAAAGGGCATATTCATCACGACTAGGAAGACTTATAATCAGTTTTTTATCGAAATGGGATCAATATAAATATTTAGTGTATATATCATGTACTAAAAAAGAATTTAGAGTATCCTTCATTTTAAACTTTATATAATGATTTCTCAATCAAATATCCATAGTTCATAATTACTAATCCCACATATTTAATTTAATAATTCATAAATCTATGATAGAGGATAGTTTTTATTTATCGCAATCTATGTAAGCATATAATAATGAATGTATAGACTCATTAAACTATAATTATTCTTAACAAATTGGATTGGGTCACTCTATGATGAAACATTATGATTTATAAAATTCCTACACAGATTTGCCGAAATTTTCTATATTTACTATTCTAGTTCAATGTTTTCCATTTAATAGGAGATCTTGGATCTGAAAAGATCCATATATATATATACGTTTTATTGGGAAATCTGCCTCACTCTCATTAATATGACCAGATAACTATTACGTTAATACATACACATATTCCAACATAATGGTAATATATTCGAGGATAATCAATTAGTTTGTCTCAATCAATTTATCCATATCTTCATTCCCATAAGTTTACAATAATCATAATTGAGAAGGAGTTTACTAAAGATATTATTAATTTATGTCACACTTGTGTTGACTCAGAGGATAGTTTGGGATATAGAAAATTATTTCAGTCCCCTTACAGTTGATATTGGTTTTTTTTAATATCAATTACATTTTTATTATATAATTGAATCCTTAAAAGGGAGAATAACTATATTATTTGTAATATTATTTCCATACATTTCAATTGGAGAATAGTTATAATTTTGAGGTAAAATAATTGCACCATGTAGTGTTTTAATTGATAAATTATCCTTCTTGTCATGATGTATTGATTAGTTTCCACCCTAAATAAACTACTCATTATAATAATCATATAATCTTAATAATTACTCATACATAGAATATTGGATCATATAACATATATTTTTAATGAGATTTACCTATTTCTCTATGTTTAATGAATTATAAAATCTATGAAAAGAGGGTAGTTATTTTATCATAAATAACTAAACCAAAACATGTCCCTTTTCGAGAAGTTTAGAACTCATCATAGTTCAATATATTTTTTATAATTAAATTTAATTGATCTAGAAACATCATGAGTGTTTTGACTCATGTTCTTATAATATTAGGCATATAATTTAGGGTATTGTTGCATATAATATTACATTAGTTTATGAAATAATTTTTTCTATTTATAAACATTTACTAAAACAACTAAAAGTGAGTGATTAGCATAATGACATTTATTAGAATAAAAAAGAAAGTTATTCACTTATAAAGTATAAGTATTGAATCACTACCACACCCAAACTAATGTATTCTAATGATTGAATCTAGATTATTTATGGTGTATTTCCTTTTAGGTTAAAAAAATAGTCTATAAAAAGCATTATAATTTTCTATTATAATAAATAGAATGAATTTAATATCTTTAACATTGTATTACATCACTTTTTATATAAAAACACATACAATAAAATAATCTTAGATATTTTTAGGACTAATAACTTTGGGAGAATATTAACATAATACAAAAATTTAAGATAAAGTCCATAATTTTTTTTCCATCCATTATAATAATCCCCTATATATAATTATATTACAATGAATATATGGAATACCGATGGTAAATAAATAAACTAAGGATAGAACTAAAAATACCAATATGGTTCTAATTAGAATAATCATGAGGGTGAGATATCCTATGAATAAATACTCATAACATAGAAACATAAAAGATTGGAATCATAAATATTACCATGGAAACACAGAATGGGAGAGATGATATCATAACAAACAAAAAAATCCAATGAATGTTTCACAATTATTAAACATATAATCCAAAACATAAGTTGATACTCACTATTAAGACATCATATTAGAATATATTCTATGGGACACCCATTCACCATACATAGTATCACTTGAGATATAATAATTAACCTAACAATAAAAGAGTATATAATTATATCCCCACATATCATATTATAATATGTATTGAATATGTGTGACATATTGAATGTAAATATTAAAAATCAAAATATTGAAATAGAAAAGAGACATATATGGGGTTTTCTTAGGTGTCATATGATAGTTTAAAAGTGAAACTGATAAATGAATGTATAAAGAGACATATAAACAAAGAAACCTATGAAAACAGAACTAAAACAGTGAAATATATATTATAAAGTAACTATTTATGAATATTTCATTGTTGATCGTAGTAGCTACAATCTTCATCTTTGGTTGATGTAGATCACCAAAGAAGCATCTAAATGGCATTCCTCCTCAAAATTTTATATATTTAAAGCACATGAAATGTGGATAATTGATCAATTTATTTCATTGTTAATATTCATAAAGAGATTTATATTCATTATTAGAATGTTAAGTTAAATATCAATAAAAATGAAATGGTTTTATTCTTACTAAATTTGATTACATGTATTTTATGGATTTATTTAAAAGAATAATTTCAAAACGTTATAATTTTAATTTAGAAAAAATAATCTCATCTTTGATATCAAAAATTATAAATTATGTTATAGTGGGTTTTTATCAAATTATCTAAAGAAATTTATTTTTAGTGAACTCTGAAAAATATCGATTTTCATAAAACATTCATTTTTATCATTAAATCATGTTACTGAAGATCCATTATTTTTTTTAATATTTTCTTATAGTAAAATAAATTAAAATTCATAATAAATATTCTGATTAATTACATGGGAATCATGATTATATGGGGTATTGAAATAAGTTCATTTTTGGCATAAAAATACATTAAAAACATTTTTTGTGTATGAAAAGTGTTTCTATATCAATAAAATATATTCATCTATACTTAATAAATTTTTTAATTAAATTTATATATTATATGTTGAAACAAATATTTTGACATCCATTTTTTATTTTTAGATGGCAAGGAAAGAAACTAAATTCATTTTGAGACTTAATAATGTATTTTTCTAAATATGGGCTTTTATTGTACTATTATTCCTTATTTAAAATATATATACCAATTTTAGAAATTGAATATAATAAAATATATTCTATACTTATAATTATAGTTTTATAATTTTAATGATGTTAATTTCATCTTTGGTCATTTTGAATAGAAATATTTGTAAAAATTCGTCCACCATAGTGAAAGTGTAAATCAGTTTAAACAAGATTCAAACCAAGTGTTATGAAAAAAACATTATAAATATAATGTGATTGGATTTAAACTTTTATAACATTATTATCTTTTTTTGGAATAAATTTTTTAAAAATGGTTAAATAATATTTAAATCTTTTAAAAATTTTGATGTGTTTTCCTCTCCCTCGCTTATAAGAGAACACCCCATATACTCTTTTGAAAAACTTAATGATCATTTTATATAATAATGTAAATTCCAAAATAGATTATTAAAATCCATACCCACATCCAAGATTTATTTTAATTATCATAACACAATCCTATAAAGGTTTTATGTATAAAACTACGGTGGTTTTCCTAAAAATATGTATAGTTCTTAACTGAGTATCTCTATTTTATTTATATTATACAACATTCAAATATTATTCAAAAAATGAAATAATAACATTGGTATCTTATATATAATTTGATTTTATAATTTTCATGGTATAACACTTTTTCGTCTACTTAACCATTTTTAAAAAATAAATACATTGCTCATTCATGCATGTGGACTACTGCTTCATGAAATGATATATTTAATTTTTCATCACCAAATATTTTGGATGGTACTGAAGATACATAAAAATGAAATAATATTATATATATGGTATAATTTTATTTATAAAATTCTTAATAACTATTCTAATTCTTTCTTTACCAAATAATAAAAAATTACAAATATCTCTCGTGTGAACGTGCGGACTACCACCTCAAGAACTGATGTATTTTATTTTTCATCACCACATCACATGAATTGTATATACAAGTGGAGTTAAAAAAATAATCCTATATTTATGAAAAAATCGTAATTATAGATATATGAAATGATAATTACCCTTTTTCTATCATGTTTGTTGAAAAATGGAAACTTTACTAATGCATCAATATGACCTACTATATTTATGATTGTAACATATTAAATTTTTCTTAACCATGTTATCTGTTTGGCAATATAAGCATAATTACTATATTAAAATGATAGTTATAGAATATATTATGGAAAATATATAATAATTATCCATTTGACCAAATTCAACCAACGAATGTAATTATTGACTTATGAACAACAAATCTTAAAGATTTTTGAAGTAAATATAATCAATTATGTGATTACGTATAATATAGTGATAATTGAAATAAAAGGAAAAATAAACATGAAATATGTTACTAAAAAATAACAAAATAAAAAAATAAAATAATTTAACAGTTTTTTAAGATAAATAAAGGACATGACGTTTCATACTCGAGGTATGAGTGACTTTCCCATAAAAATCATTTTAAATGTTTTCATGATTTAATTTCTATATCCTTGTCCACTATATATTTGTATAATAAAATAATTTATTTATTTATTCATATTGAAATGAATAAATTATGAATTGAGTATTCTATCTATTTTTAGGAGCTTAATTTTTTTTTTAAAAACAATCTCTTTATATATATGACATACAACTCTTTGACTTTCTTTATAGAAATGAAAAAAGGAATGTTCAAATTTAACCTATACAACGTGAATAGTTTCCCCACCTCCTCAAATATATTTTTATATTTGTATCCACTTATGAGAATCAGTTTTTTATTCAAATAAAAACAATTCTTCCCTTTTTTCTGAGTATTTTTTATTGAGAAATCAATTTTAATGTAAAGAAATATATCGATATCTGAAAATATTTTTTATTGGTTTAAAAGTATGTTTTTTATGATTTTCATGATTTAAATGTAATATTTTTTGGGTTTAATGTATGTTATAATCTTTGTAAATTATTTAAAATGAAGTATGTTCCCAATATAGCTCTCTAATGCATTGGGAAATTATTATATTCTGCAAGGAATTATGTTGGCATTAATAGATTTTGTTTTTCAATTAGTATATAAACTTATAAATTTTCTGATAAGGGTTATATGAAAATGATATCTCGAGGATACTACTTAAAATTTCTATGAATACTAATGTGTTTTCATGGAGTTATTTTTATTTTTGAGGGTTATCTAATGATATTTTTCTAAATGTAATGATTATTCCCTTTTACATTAACTAGTATATTTTTAAGAAATTGTTTTTAGGGATTATCATGTTCTCTGTGATATCATCATTATAACAAATTTTTATTTATGTTATCTTATAATGTGTTTTATGAAATAATCATTGTAAAGATAATTTCGCATGAATTAAAATAATTATTCGATCTCAAAGTATATTATGTTCATGTAATACACTCTTATATGATAACATTTTTTTTTGAAATGGATTAATAGGTTTATTTTATTCTTTTTATATATCCCATATACATATTTTTATTCTAATCCAACATTTTTTAATTTATTTGATAGGGTTTAATGTTTATTAAGATAAATGATGCAGTTATGTAGAAAAGTATGAATATTTTTCATCAAAATAAGACACGTTTCATTTTAGAAGATTTGTATTGTGAAAAATGGATACTGCGTGGAAGTATCCAATTTGCAATTTAAAGGATAGTTACGTAAGAGTTATGATTTAATTTTTTTAAACACTAAACCGAAAATAACATATAGATTGAAATAAAATGAATTCTCATATAAAAAATAAAATTTAGTTTATATTTTTATTGAGACCTTATTTGTTGGTTTCAAAGAAAAGGTTTATATAACATTATAGGTTTTTATGATTAATATTTGGATTGATTATGATTTTCAGATACCATTATGGGTTAATATGAATAAAAATTCAAAAATATGAAAAAAATCAGTAATGATAATATTGTGTTATCTTGAATAAAGTATTATTTTGATTTGGTAAAGTAAATGTGGTTGTGTTAAGTATCCATCTATGGAAAATAACTCTAAAATTGGTGGATAATGTATTAACATGATAACCACCCAGTGAATGATACGTGATCCTAAGACCATGTATCAAGATAGAAACTACAAGGATATATTCTTCTGTAAGTTCACATATTCTCTTCGACTATTTTTGATGGATTTGAGTATATTGATATAATATTCAATTATGTCCCTAGATAAACTACTTTAAACCTAAGGTGTTACAAATTCAATGGATGGGTTTCATAGTGTTTGAAATTCAAAAATTTATTTATTTATTTACTCTGATCTCCTTAACAAAATTATTTGTTTTTGAACAAAAAATACATTTATCTAGGCAAATTATATTCTTTAGGATGGATTAGTAAAAATAAAACACAAACCTTCTTTATGTTAAAAGGTGTTCACTTAGAATAATAATTACAAAATATTCAGATTTAGAAACCTTCCATATTATTCATCATTCTTGAAAAAATATTACAATGTATCACAGTCACCTTCTATAAATCAATAAAATGAATGAGCATTGGATAAATTTGACCATGTTTTTTAATGAAAACTATCTCATCTTATTTATTGGAAAATACCATAATAGTATTTATCAATTTTTTACATTTGATGAATTGGAGAAAGAATATCTACACCTATAATTAGGTACAATATATGTTTGCCACCAATAAACTTATATATTTATCTTATTATATCATTTTTTTATCTCAATAAAATCTATATTTGACTTGAAAAATAAATCCATACCTCATTCAAAAGTACTATGGGAAATATATTAAAAATGAACTGTCAAATCTATGTATTCTGAACATTGGATTCTTTAAAAAGTCCCAATATATATCATTATACGTTGAAATCTAAATTTAATGATCATAAATTGATAATGGAATAAGAGGAAATTAGAATCTATTTTAGGAATTCTAACAGTATTTTGACTCATCCTAATAGATCATGGGGAATAAATCTTCAAACTTGTTAATTGAATGAAAATTGTTATATATTTAAATGGTAAGAGTTATTTATGATTAAATTATGATACATGAATATTTTGATATTTATGAATCTTAAAACATGATTCATTTCTTTTTGATTTTAGGATGGAAGTACAGAGATAAAATATATAAAATATTTGATAATAGATTATAAAGGATATTGAATTATTAAAATCACTTGAATATAGTGTTCTAGGAGATATTATGTAGTGTAATTTTGTTAAGAAATATCATAAGTATCAAATAATTAGTAAATATCATAGATTTATGTTATCTAAGTTGAACATGATATATTTATTCTATTCTCATAAATTTTTGAGGTATATGTAACAATTATTTATGACATATGTTGTAATGAAAAGGTTATTTGAGGAGGAATGATTTTATATTATTAAAAAAAATTGAAAGGTATCAACAACAATTATTGTTATTATAATCATTGATTTTTATGTAATTATATTAATTGGTATTAAAGGATGATTACATTTTGGTAGTGTATATTTTATCATATTGATAATCATGTGGTTAATATGTTATTTTGTTACTATGTGATTGGAGTTATTTTTGATGTTCACAATTTTTTGGAACATTATATGATTAAGTTAAATAGAAATATTTTTTTGATAATAAGGGACTTTATTTGGGGAATATGGGTTAAACAATCCTATTGAAGTGTATATTATTTTATTTTGGCTATATAGTAATTCTTGTTATTTATAAAAAATTTTAAAATATGTTTTATATTATATGACTAGGACATATTCATTTTTTAATATATGACTTTATGGGTGACTAATTTTGTTTGGATATAAATGTAAAATTCATCTTGAAAGAATATGTGATCAAGTTCCAATGATTTTTGGGTTTTTTACTTAGGAAATAACATTTTGAAGAGTTTTTAGGTTGGTTATTTATAATATGATTAATGTTTTAACATTGGGTGTAATTTTTTGGGTATTTTAAGAGTAATGTATCATTCCATCATATGGGATATTATCTGACATTTGGATAACCATTTTAATTTTTTAATATTTCAAGATATGTGGAAAATTTTATTATCCTATTATATATAATATGATCCAAAATAAGTTGATTTTAGTTCATTAGGCATGAAAAATTCATCTTGAATATTCATTTCTTGGAATAATATATGTGATAAAAGAGGAAATTTATCTAATCATGGGAAAAGGATGATATTGTGCTTATTGATTTAAAAGAGAATATGTAATTATATTTTATCATGTTTACTATGTTGATATTAAAAGAATATCAAAACTCTAGGAAAAGGATCTTGAAATATAAAAATTATCTTAGTTCCTTCATTTCTGATGGATTGTGGGTATACTTTTCTCCTTAGAATTTATTGTTTCTTGATCATTACCGTTTTCTAGTTCAGGTTCGTCATCACTCTATATTTCTCCACCAACATTATTTTTTCCCTCAGTATTTGTATTCGTATTGCATCTAATATTCCCTTTATCGGGGAACCTACTGATGTTTTATTCTAGGTGACCTTGATATTTACATGTGTAACTATACTTTTTTACATCATACTACTATCAGCATTCTATTGTGTATATAATGTATGACCATTGATTACATAACCATTACAATATATAAAATTTTCACGTTGTCCCATGGCTAGCCATCAAATTAATTTGGAATTTAAATTATGATTTTCATATAACTACTTATAAATAGTATATAATAATCATACATTAAAACCACTAATTATGTGTATTTGATATCCATCATTCAGCCCATAATATATTCAAATATATAAGACATTATTTATGGGATTTAACATATAGATCAACATATTCAAAATTATATAAAATTTAATGGTCCACTTTATACTTGCCTATAATGGTAATTGTAACAACATCTATTCTTGAAACCCCTTCACCCATAAGGCATCAGTTGTGATGTGACTTTGGGAGACCAATCATATCATCATCTGCTAAGTACTTGGTATGAAATTCAATAGATTCTTCAACAATATATCGTTATGCAATATAACATTCTGGATGAATTCAATTCTCAACATACCCTTTAAAAATATTAATATACTATTCTTTGGGGTACATCCATCAGTAATAGACATGCCCACATTATTGAACCTCACTAACCAAGTGAACTATCACATGGACCATTATATCAAAGAATGTTGGTGAAAATAAAATCTCTAATTCACATAATATGACTACAACCTCAACATTAATTATTAGAAACTTCTATGAGTCCATAACATTACTGCATATGGGTTTGAAAAATAATTTGTGTCCGGTTAATGCATGTATTACATTTTTAGGAATAATGGAACATTAAGTAACAAGAATCAACTCTTATATCGTAACCTGATAGTTGTGTGTTTTTATTATGATTAAAATCAAATTATCCATTGAAATGACATCTTTCATATTTGATGAATACTTCACTAGAACTTTTAAACCATTATGAAAATTGAAAAATTACATTTTTTCATTTTAGTATAGAGTGTAAGCTGCAGAAGGAAGAAAATTCCCCCATTTACCCCTCACCAGAAACAAATCGTCCCTTGACACCATGTCAATAATGTATAACCTATCCTCGACACAATATTTTCTTTTCCAAGGAACTTGTAGTAACATGATAATAACACTATCATATACATTTTTTTCTACACACAAGAAATTAAGAATTTTTTTTAGAAAAAACAATTCAATCACATTAATTCAAAACTATTGTTCCCTTTTCCAAAACTAATTTTCTATAGTTTTTTGAAAATCAGTTTCCAAAAATAGTGTCAATATATTTTCCATTATCCAACAGTTGATCACCCATTAGCAAAGGTGGTGTCATACCATTTTTTTGTATTCCTATTGAATGTTATCATCCACTTTCATAATTTATGTCATTGATGATAAAAAATTGATAAAATAAATAAAATATTGAAGGAATGTTTCAACTGAACTGAGTGCATGCATTCTAAAAAAATTGTATACCCTAACATTTAATTAATTCTATATCCTGATAAATTTCCATAAGCAGAAAAGTCATTTATCACCCCATACAACATGTACCTTAATGTGAATTCTTTATTTCTACGATCATCATATATTTGAAAACATGTATCCTACGTCAATGTAACATCATTGATCAATGGATCCAAATGTACAACAATATCATTATCAGGATTCCTTAGTATAGATATAAGAGGACACAACATATTTTATTTTTGATTTATGTATATTCAGGGAAGAAATTTATAATTTACCGACATAAAAATTCATGTTCTAGGAGTACTACTCTATAAACTAAATAGATTTGTTCAATCTATCGATAATGAATTATAAAAGATTCTCAGATCATTTTCAAATTCAGGTTAATTGTAATCAATTTACTTATACGGATGAGAATATATTTGATTACATATGTTCCCATATTTAGTTCATGTATATTCAGGTCCTTCCAATTGTCTAACAGTTTACATACATTGATATAGTCTTCTAAACCATGGAATGATGGGAATGTACCATACATATATTTAAATACTTGATTTTTTTTCTTTTATTGATGTACACCACACTTAAGAGATTTTAGGAGTGATTCATGGTACTTATAAAACAATATGACATCATTTGGTCAGTTGTTTTTTTATTGATAATTCCCAATGATAGTAGTATTGTTTTATAGTCATATACACGACTTGGATGTTCATATTATTTTGGTATCATATCATTGAGGAGGCTAGGTAGTTCTGTAAAGCTCAGGTCACCACATCCACTTCCAACATTCAAATTATATAACTTAAATACAATTTAAAATATTATGTATTCTATACAACCAGTATACAATGGAATCATAGGATTGCTATATATTTCCTCAAATAACATTTGAAAATAACAATAATCATCTTTAATTTTCAATTTCATTTCATCCATTCCTTCTACATCATAATTTCCCCAAGTATTTATATCAAATAATCCAAAAAATGCATTATCATCAGAACGGGTGTGTAAATTCAGTTTTTCCCATGTTTGGTCTTGTATGTATAGCTCTAATCTCATTTATGAAAAATAAAATATTCTTCCAACTCATCCAGAACAATTTTCATGAATAACAACAATATAAATATGGGAAAAGGATTTGATAAGGGTTTCATGAATGCTCTATTTGAAACTTATAAAATATTTAACTATATCATGACACTCTTTTGTTATATTTTTAGCATTCGTCCATTTTCTATTCATAATAGGATAATAAAATATTCATATTGTAAAAAACTTCACATAATATATTCGTTAGCAAAGGGGAAAGTTAAAGATAATTATAATAATGGGAACCTAATATTTAATTAATTTAGAAAATTACTCTATTCATTAGAGGAATTGGGTAATTGAATTTAAGAAAATAATTAATCTATGGTAGGATTTATCCTCTGAATTCATCCCAAATGATCATCGGTTCTCGGTGTGAGATGACTATTTCTATGAGTTGTTAAATAAAAAATGTACATCTCTAAAAGAGTTAGAGGATATACCTTAGGATATGAAATAAAATAATAAATATTCAAGAGATGAGTATGATGATGATGACCATTTTCACCGTAAAATTAAATTTTCTCAGATTGGGAGGTGGTGAAGCACAAGAAAACATTTCTTAGTTTATTTCTTAATGTTGAAATATTTATCAGGAACAAAATGGTTTATCATATGAGATAGTCATATGAAAAAGTTCATAGATCCCTGACACTTTTAAACCCCTTTCCCCATTGCCAATGGGCTGATATATATGATATACTTTTATTGAGTATACATGGACTATTGAGTAAAAAGTTTTACACTCTACTTTTCCTTTCCTTTGTACTGGTAATCAAAAACAGTTTCTTAAAACACTATTTTACTAAAATTATATATCCAAACTGTTTTAGTATATTTTTGTAGAAAGAAACTTTGTCACTAAATGAATAAAATGATCTAATATAAAAATGAATATAACCATATATATTTCAATATGATCCATTAGACTAAAGGTGTATCTGCTACATCAGACCAACTGTTGTTCATAAATGTTCCTACACTTATGTCCCCTCAATTAGACTATGATAAGAAATGACTGTCAGAAAAAAAATTGGTACTAATAAATCAATTTGAACATTATTTGAAAATAATTATTGATGGTTTACTAGTAGGTGAAAATCAATAAGGAATTACATTATATTATCCATATTTTATAATCAGAGTATATAGATTTTATTTATTCGAATAAATCCATTTTAGTATTGTAGTTGATCTAAACAAAATGATGTTGGAAAATGAAATTATGAGCTTCAAATACCAAAATACATATCATTATTATCTTTCAGTGTGAAAGATATTTGAAACCATTGAAACAAAATCTGAAATATGAATATTTTATATTTGAAAATAAATAGCATTTCATTTTGAAGAGTTGGGAGATTATACATTCAATACTCAAGTCTTCTAATATTTTACCAATGTAAACACCTTGTTCAAATGTTTTGGAATATTGTATAGATTTCATATTATAATTAATCTTTGTAAGGGTTGTAAATTATATAGAACACATTTTATTGAGTATTCTATTTCTGATCATGGTACTGATCAATTTCATCCAATTACTGAAAGAAGATGGATATGATCCATTAGATTGAGGGCATCCGGGTCTTGGAAGATAGATTTCAATCTTCATATTGAGAACTTCCATGGGATTGGAATATTCTGCAATACCAAGCATCGTATCAAGGTATTTCATGGTAAGGAATGATAGACATATCACAATATCTATTAATATTGTGGATATCATTACCCAGGATTTCAAAATACCTTAACTCTCAAGGTTAATGAGTAACTTATTTGTTTATTATTTTAAGTAATTATTTATATAATATAATTTATTTTTTATTTTTTATAAATTTTTACCTTCTTCTATGAATAAATATAGAAAGTAAGTTTATACATAAATTCATAATATTATTTTTATCAAACTTATTATCATATCAATAAATAACTTTAATATAGTAGGAAAATTAATGGATTCAATTTGATTACATTGATTATCAGAAAATATATGTGTATTATATTTTTACTACATAGGTATTCTGTTTTTTCTATGTTTAGTTTTTAAAGAATAAATTCACCCCCTCTTATATCCATCAAATAACCCTTAAAATCCAACAATTGGTATCAAAACAGGTTCTATGGGAATTCTAGAAATTTTTTTTACTTTCATTTAAAAATGAGATTTTATTATGTTCTTTTATTATATACCTTCTTTTGAACTTTGTTACAATAATATGATTTTATGAAATGAATTTTTATTTTTTTAATATTGCATGTATAAAAGTTAGAACCCTTGAAAATATGAATTTGAGTCAACTAACTATCTTTCATGGTGTTGATTATGAATAATAGAGATATCATATGAATACATTAGTTATTAATATTAGTGTATAACATTTTTTTGATTCTTACTAAAAATTAAAATATTACCGATAAGGATGTTATTTCCCTTACAAGTCAAAAAAATTAATTATATCCACATAGTTGTATAGTAATAAAAACTCTTTAATATTCTTTAAACAAAAATGTATAATAATTTTTATTCATGTAAAGCTTCTAATAATATTTGGAAGATCATAGAATTAACACATTTTAGATGTTTTATTATTATGAAAACAATATGATCAATTATTTGTTCGAATTATGAATCCTTTTATTTTCAACGTGGAGAGTCTGTTGGTAATATCCACCAATTGTTTATGACTATTATAAATATTTTCTATCCTCCCAGAGAGAAAGGTATTAATGATTTTATTTTATTTGAAAAAAAATTATAGAGATCATTCCAAATGAATAGGTATACAAAAAGAAAGCCTTGGATGAACTGTGGAAAATTACCAAAATAAAACTAGATAATATTATTGGTACTAAAATGCAATATGAAAGAAGAAAAAATATATATCCTAATAGTTGAGAAAGAAAAACAGAGGAGTTTATTTTGAAACTATATCTGTTGTTCTAACTAAATCTCATTATGTTGAGAATGTTGTGAAATTTTTAATGAAGTAGAGTATTGTTATTCAATTAAATTCTAGTTCCTCAAAAAAATTAAATTTTTTAACGAATATTTAAAGATGTATAAATAAGATTGTAGGAAAGAAAGACATTAAATATAGATACAAAAAAATTTATAAGTATAATAATGAAAAGAAAGAAACATTTGAAGTAATATGTATTAATGTAAAATATTAGGAAACAATTGACCAGATGATCCTAAAATGAAAATGAAGAAGGGAAAATAAATAAATTTATAAAAAAATAAAATATGTTCAATAAACATAAAAGAAAGTTGAGTTTGAAAGCTTCAAAAACATGGAGTGTATGTGAGGGTTAAAATTTTGTCAGATGATTCTTTGGATAGTGAAATTACCAGATGAATGAATATAGGTTGGTTTAATGAGATACCTTTGTTGAAAAAATTTCATATTGAAAAGTTAAAAACTACTAAATCACTTATAAATTATACCTAAAAAACTTATTATCCTGATTGAAATAAATAAATTATTACTAATAATATTCCATTCAAAAATAACATAATAATATAATTATGTTTGAAGAATTATCTTGGTTTTCTAAAGCTCTAGAGAATGAAAATTATAATGTTCCTAAATATCATGAAGTTCCTCAAGTGAAAATTGTTAAAAAAATCCATGATTACTATTTATTCTACTTATATCTCATATCATTATAATGATCTTGATAAAATTAATTCTGATAAGGAATATACTTCTGTTGAATTTTATAAAAATTGTTCGAAGAAAAATATTTTACAAGTTGATTTTGAAAAACATCATGTTTAAAAATATACTATGGATTTTAAAATTTTAATTGTAAATATGAAATCTAAAATTTATAGTTTTAAAAAAAATATTATCTATGTTTAACACCAGTAAGGAAAAAATTAATTATGTTTAATAACAAATTATTCCTCGTACTGATATTTTCATTGTGCTTTTTACTAATAATAAACATATTTTTGGTAACAATTATTTTGTTCAAGAAATTTCACCATTTTTTCACAAAATGAAAAAGATTCGGACATTGGAAAAATGAATTCTTATTAAATAAAGATCCATCCCTAGAATTTAATAATTAATATTTTTTAAAATAAATGAAATTTTATCCATGTAGTATTGTTGAAAAAAATTGGTTACCTAAAATTTTTTTTTTGAAAATACCAGACCCAATATGGTTTGTGTTTCAAAAAACTAATGTCTTTGTTTTTAGGAAAATAAATAAAGTACCAAGAACAAAAATTTTCTGTACATGGATAGTGGTTTCTCAAGACATATGACTGAAAATAATACTTCTTTATGATTATCGTAAATATTAATGGTGGAAAACACACTTTTGTATAATGCTCAAGGAGAGATTATCGGTAAAGTTAGTGTATTTTTACATGTAAAATACTTTATTAAAATTGTTTTATTTTTTGGACTTAAGAACAAACATATAATAATAATCTTATTATGTGATGAAGGTTATCCTATGAATTTTAGGAATGAGAAATGTATTTTTCGTAATTAAAAAATATGATTTTATTATTTCTCGCAATCAGAATGATAATGTATACACTTTATACATAGAATAACAGAAAAGGAAAGATCTATATTTCCTTTGTGAAATGAAAGATAAATCATTGTTATGGAATATAATGTTAGGTCTCTATAACCTCATATATTTATCTAAGTTGACTATGAAAGGACTAGGGATGGATCTATAGGAACCAAGGTTTGATTCTTTAAGATTTTGCGATCCTTGTTAATTTGGAATGAAATACACATCATGTTTTAAATATATTAGTGAATTATAGATTTTTGATGATTTATAGTTAGTGTACAGGTAATTATTTTGTCCAACAAAAAATAAAATTATTCATTGAAAATACAACATATATGTTTTAGTTGATGACAATACTAGATATACTTGGGTGTATTTTGTACCAAGAAACTCTGAATCCATTATTTATATCCAAAAATTTTTAGCCATATTTAAAAATGACAAAAAAAATCTCCTCAATAGCTATTCATGTTGATAAGGGTCGAGACATTTTTAATTCTGAATTTGAGAAAATTTGTAGTAGAAATGGTATTATGCATAACGTTAGAACCAATAACTCCATATGAAAATGGTGTAGTTGAATGAAGAAATTGAGTTATTTAAGTGATTTTTAGAACCATTATGAATGAATACATAGTTTCTAATCATTTTTGGGATGAAGTGGTTTGTGATTTTTGATATACTATAAATTGATTTTAAATTAGAGCTTTCAGAAAAAAAATATGTTTATGGGTTTTGGAGTGGAAAGAAACCAAAATTTTCTTATTATTGATTATTTGGATGAAAAGTATTACTCTTGAATACTAAGGATAACACAAATAAATTTTCTTCAAAATATAATGATGTAATATTTTTAGGTTATTCCATAACTAGTGTAACATCCTGATATTTTAATAAAAATATTTCTCATTAAATAATCTTTAATTATATAATAGCTTTCATTGCACACAACTATGAGTTCAAACTATTCTCATAATATTATATGTATGTTATAACCTATCCATTAAATTGGTAGGAATAAATATGAATAAGTAATATATGAACTCAATAGAAAATTCCCACTCAGAATTTATATATTGGTATGTTCTTATAAAATAATTATACAATTCCTAGTAATGTCACAATACTTATCTAAAAAATATTTATTCGTCATAAATGATTTTTTCTTCTTTTTAGGAATATTATTTTATATATGTTATATAAAATAGATTTGAATTAATTAATTTTTTTTAATTAATAATGTCAAATTTATCTTAAAAATTTTTATATGTTTTTTGAATACATTAATTTTTTAATGAATGTTGGAAATACATATTTATATTAAAATTGGAATATTCTTTTAATGTATTTACAAGTTAAAATTATGTTTTTTATTATTTTAAACTTTTAATCAGTTCATTTTTATTTTAAATAATTAAATTATATTTTTTCAAATCATTTTAATAATTAATGTATTATAAAAATATTTTATGTTTGAAAATGGAATTTTTCTTAAAACTGTTTTCATGGCATTTTACCAGTTTTATTTTAAATTAAATTAGGAATCATATGTGTTATGAATTTTGGAATATGTATACAAAATTTAGATTCATGAGGTCCAAATTAACTGAATAGGGCCCTTTTATTTTTTGGACAATATGAATAGTAATCTTGGTAAATTTTGTTACCATAGAAAAGGGTAAATTTGGAAATTTAGGATAAAAATAAATTGATAAAGATTATACAATATCCTAATACACATGAAAAATATAATTGGATTAATATATTTTGTTTCTAAACACCTAAGGATCTGAATTGTGTTGTTTAATGGTTACATGGATATGAAATTTACTTATATAATATTTAAATCAAATAGAGTCACAAAATGACACTTTATTTGTCTTCAATACCCCATTTGTGTCTACATAGAAAAAATGGTGGTATATGAATGAATATAAATTAAAACTTATAACTTAATAATCATATTTTCCTGATATGAATTTATTTTTTTTACTTTTAGGTCCACTTAGATTACATTATAACATTTATAATATTTTATTTAATTAAAATTCAATGATATCATATTCTAGTTTTAAATAATATGTCATTTTTAGTATACTGTTATCAAAAGGATATATTAGAATATAAATATTATTGATAAATATAAAATATTCCTATACATCATGATATGTTTTTAAACTTTTAGTTACTAAATATATATATTAAATAATTACACAACATTGATGTGAAAATTATTTTATTAATGGGAATATAAAATAAATGATATAAAAAATATTAAACTAAATATTATTTATATAATTAATGTGATAAAACAATTTTATTTATTACATATAACTCTTAGGTATATAATTAAATATAATTTTTTAAGTTAAGTTCTTGTCTTGATATTTTTTAATATCTAATTATACAATTATGTCAAAATCGACACAAATGATATTTTATAAAAATTAATATTTTACTAAAATATTTAAAAAACAAAAAACATATTCAAAAATACATAATTTTTATAATATATTATAAGTTGTTTTAAATTGTTCATTTATGGACCCATTGACATCACATATGTAAAAATTACAACATTTTAATGTTGAAAATTTTGCAACCTTAATTTAAATTAAAATAGGTTAACTAAGGGATATTTAAAATGAAAATGTTTAAAATAATACAAAAACATTTAAAAAATATATATTTTTATTATATTTAAACCATAATCCATATTATCTTCATATTCATGAAATTTATTATTTATTTTATTAGGATTTAATTTATTATAATATAGTATTTTGAGAAATTCTCAATGTTCCCCTCACCACTATTATAAATGGGAACCTCCTCCCTCATTTCATCAAATTACATTGTACCTTTATAATCAACCATATCCATTAAATTTATCTTCTAGACATCCATATAATTATTATATAGTTTTTTGTCTTCTCTAAATACCTACCCTAGTGTCCCTAAGGGGAGATCTAATTGAAGTTTACCGAAAAAGAGGTAATCATCATTACCAACTCATTCATGATTATTTATTCTACTACTTCCAATTCACGTTTTTTCAATTTTAATTTAATAAATATAGTATAATTTATATGATTATATTTTTCTATGATTATGTTACAACCATATTCCACATTTTATCCATCCAACAAAAAATGAAAGCATCGCGCATGTTGATGTATAACTCATCGTCTCCACGTTGTTGTGTAGTCTGTTTTTTCATCATCACTTTACAAGGATGTGTATAATGATTTAAATAATATATATATATATATATATATATATATATATATTATGATGATAAAATTATATTAATATACCATCCACTTTCTTAACCTTTCACTGATAAAGAAATTATACTATCGTGCATGCATACGTGCATCCTACCGTCTCTACGACTCGATGCAATACATTTTATTTGTTCACCATTCAAGAATGATTATATAAATATTTATAATTAATAAATATGATATCTATTTACATAATATTTATTTTTGAGATGATAGAACTATATTCTATGTACAAGAACTGGGAATTATACGAGAAAAAATGCATAGGAAAATGAAGCAGATAACACTCGAAAGAAGGGTAATAATGAGATATTATTAAAAAACTTGTGATAAGATGATATAATTTAATCTTTTATGATATCATAAATATGAATATAGTTCTTGTATAAATTAATAAATTTCGTTAAGAAATTATATAGTAGAATTATACACTTATAAATGAAATATTACATAAGGTAGATATTAATTTCACAATCTCATTTCATTCGTGATTGTTTATATGCATGTATCTATAATGGAATATTTTTCTCCCAAGTCCATGTTTCAGAAAAACATTTTAAAATTAATTTTTTTTCCATATAAAAATATTAATGTAATTTTAACCATTTTCCCATGTGTGAATTTTTACTAAATGGTTTGAAAGGAATATTTTTTTTTTCAAATGATGTACTTTATAAATTTTTGAGAAAAAATTGAAAACAATGATTTTTAGCTTATAAGGTAACGAAATAATTTACCACTTAAACAACATGTTAATGTCATTAATATTACATTATTTTCTTACAAAGTTCATTTAAAAGAAGTAGTTTTTATTTTTAATTATGTGGATATAAAAAAATTACAAAATGGATAGGATATTTTCTTCAATAATTATTTTCAAGTCATATTTCAAAATCAATTCCATTTAAGACAATGTTATTTGATGTTACATATGGTTTATAGGGGATATGATCCAATTATAATGTTATCTTTTTAAATATTTTATTTTTATGGTTGGATGTTATTTTTCAATTCAATTTCTTTTCCATAAGTTATGTTAAGATGAAATGCTTTAGAAAACCATTTATCTCTATGGATTTTGATATATTGATTGAATTATGTTCCTTTTGATCAAATAGTGTTTTCTTTAATTATGTGATAGGGGGACCTATATCTCCCTCCAATTCATTGACTACGGATTTATATCTCATGATATTGATAGGAATTGAATGAGAAGCAAACTTGTTTTAATAATATAAGACGGTAATTGGAACTAAAACTACTTCAGTAATTCATGGATGTAACGAGGGGTGATATTGGTTCATTAATGGACATTGTCAACAATTATGGTCTTGGAAGTTAGACTTTACTAATATAAAAATTATTTTATATTCTTATGTTTATGGAACAATTTCATGTCTTAAGTTATTGTCCCTTGAATTATATTTTTTATAATTCATGGCCTATAAACATAAAATATGTATTTCATAACTCAATATCATGATCATTGATATGAAATATATTGTTTTCAAAAGTTATTTTCATATTCTTCTTCCATTATGCTTACATTATACCCCTTAATTATTATAAAGTCCCCAAAATTTATCAGTGGAATTTATCCCATTTTATTGTAATTTCATTTATTATAAATCAGATAATATCACTTATAGACATTAATAAAGACTTTATAAATGAATAATTAATTAAATATTATGTATTTCTAGACGTTAAGGAACCAATAACGATTAAATAGTAACTTGAACTTATGAATTGTAATATAAACCTTATGAATAGTAAATTGGAGAAATGATTAGTAACCTCACCCATTAATTTTTAAAAAAAAATTAGGCATCTTATATGCTAAAATATGTTATAATTATATCATAATATAAGAAATTAATTGTTTTAAAGAATAATTATATTTTTGTATTTTTATAAGTCATAAATAATTAAAAATATTGTTTTTATTAATTTAATAATTTTAGAGAAAATTTATTTTAATAAAATTTATTCATTAATTAATTTTTTGATTTCATAAAATTTTTAGATAATTTTATGAGACCTTATGTAAATTTTCAATGATTTATAAAATCAGTTGTAATTTTCACATCTATATTTTCCATGTAAGTGATGATTCTAGTTGAAAAATAAATTGCTCATATTTATAAAATTATTTCCATAAAATTGAGTTCAATTTTTAATTATAAAATTAAAAATATTTTTAGGATGAATTTTTGTGATTTTTTCTGAAATACAAGATTTTTTTTGTGTACAGTGATATATAGTAATTCATAGTATACATTAATTCTAAGTTAAATGCATTATTCATTGAGTCGTCCCTAATGTAAGAAACATTAGTTCAAACTCACATGATCTAATATCTGTATTTAGTCTCAATAATCAACAATATTTCTTTTATTGAGAAAAAAAATCTAATGAATTAAATAATGAGAAACACCCCTCTCAACCAATATACATACCACCCCTCACACCCTCTTCTCCTCAAACCTCTAAAACACTAAGCCTTTCCCAAATTATTCCCAATGAACATCCCTATCCCCTATCCAACAAATAGTATCTCTCTGTCTCATAAAAATACCCAAAACATTTTTTATACAGGCCTTTGAGGATAATAATTTCAAGAGGTAAATCATCTCTAACTTTATATTAAATTTAATTTATTATTTCTCTTAAACACACATTTTCTTATAGAAATGGAATGATAAATACATTTTTTTTGATATACTGATATTCTATCATGTTAACGTAGGATCCATATATAATGTTTGAAAGATATTCTAAGCTATTTGTTACAGCTATATTTATAATCTAGAAATAAAATATACACATAATACTAAATGATAAAACAAAATGAGTTTGTTGCGATTGAAAAACCTCCAAAACTATCTTAAAACGATAATCAATTACATTTATCTAATGATTAAATCCCATACCATATAAAAAAATTATTTATGAAATCATTTAACCTTATTTAAGAAAATTATTAACATAAAGTAACATTTTTTGAATATTTATCATCACTTTACAAGGACATCCATTCATTAATACAAGCAAACCAATCAGGTAACTTTGAAAATGAATGCTCCCAAAAAATAAAATTAAAATATATAAATCATATAAAAGAAAATAAATTAACATAATAAAAGCATGATGAATAAAATTCATGTATAAAATGTTCTTATTTTTTTAATTAATAAATCTAATGTGATTATACATTATATTAAAATGAAGGAATCATTCAGACTCCATGTAAAGGGAATTAACAAACCCAACTCTATTTCTTTGGATTCTCCCGATTTCATCCCATTTCAGTACGGATATTTCATGGATATAATTTCTTCATCATTATCGTATTATTTATGGGATATACTCATTTTTTACTCCAGTTTATGATAAAATATGAGTTTCCAAAGAACTCTTCTTTAAAAAAAACACCCACATTTGACTTCTCGAGATTGTTTCTTCTTCACGAGTGGTTGATGATTATTATATCAGTTATGTTACTCCCTCATTCATTTGGGATCTCTAATTTTACGAATTTATTCTTATGAAATTAAACCCATTCATTTCCATGAGTATGACATGTTTATAATTGATTGATGTTCTATGTGGCATGTATGACAATATACATATTGTAATGTGATGGGTGCACCCAAAATTATATTGAGAAATGTAAATGTAATGATGTGATAGGTGCTACCATAATTATATATAATTTCAATGAATTGGGTAATGAGATAAACCTCATAAGTTAAAGTTAAATATGTGCTAACATTATTGAATATTTTTTCAAAACTATGTGTGGTTGTTGACCACTAAGACTTGATGTTTCATTTTTATGAATTTCCACATTCTAGAAAATTATCTAAAGCTTCATCTCATTACTATGATCTTATTTTTATGTTATTATGATAATGGTTATAATCACCCATGTTTTATGTTTCATGCTCTTATCTATCCTCTTACTTAGATTTTAGATCACCCCTTTTTCATGTAAACCCTCATGTGATTACTTGTATTAAGGATAATTCAAGGGCCAATAAGATTCTAGAGAAGAAGGAATTAAATAAATGTTTATATTTTATTTTTTAAATGTTATGTATGGTCTTAATTTTCTTAAATCACTAAACCTTTGGATCCTCATTATGTAATTAGTTGATATCTGTTGTCTTTAAAATGATGTATGATAAGTGTATTTTGTACATATATTTTTGAGTGTTTTATTATATTGTTATTTGTAATCAATTTATTAATCATTCAAATTTGTGATCAGTTTGAATTGTTTTATTTTATTTGGAATGTAATAATAGATAATTGAAATAGGAACACTGTGGATAAAATATGATCCAAATGAAGCTTCATGGTGAAAGAAAAGACAAGTGGTGCGAAAATGGATTTTTGAGAGAAAAGGAGAGCTGGAAATTGATCAAAATTATTACACATCATGTAATGGCATTACACATTGTTTCATCTTTAGAGAGGAAGGCCACAACTATGGAATGTCATTTAGAGGTTACATAACATGAAATAACGTTACACATCATGAGTCTATATTTCACATTGTGAATGGAGTCAATGATTCAAATTGATGTTTGAGATTCATACAATTTGGAGGAAAATAATGATCTAGACAACACAACATGTAACCCAGTTAGACATATTGTAACTGTTGACATGCATAAATATATTAAATGTGATGTTGATAAATCATGACTATATTTCCTATAAAATGAGCCATTGACTGCCCTTCCAAGAAACTAAGGGACAATAAGAAGATGTACAAACACCAATAGTGGAGCCAGATGATGGTGTGATGATCTATAGTCCCACTTTGACAAGATTCGTCATGGCCATTCTTCTTCAGGTACACATTCTGCTCATTCTCATCATACCTAGCATGATTGAGTAGTTTCATTATTATTGGGTGATGTAATTGTTGGGGGAATGTTTCTCTATAGACTAATTTTATTTTATTATTCATGTTTTGGATAGCTCCAACCCATTTTATTTATTCCAAATCTCTTTATCTGGAAATCACATTACCATTTCAATTGAATGAAGGAGTTATATTTTTTTGCATAAATTAATCTCTTTAGTTTTTGTTTGACCATTCTGAAATATATGTCAGTGATGTTCAGATGTGGTTTTGGGTCACCTATTTCTGTGACTGAATCTAGTATATGTCCTTTCCAAAGGTGAAAAAATATGATTAAGTAAGGGTACCAAGACCAAGGATCCATAAAGACCCAATTTTGACACCAAACATGATTAAAACCATTTCAGTCATATCCCTAGCACACAAACACGAAATAACTAATCCTGGCATGTCAGCTATCTTGATATTCATCTTAATCAATCGTGTTAATTGTTTCTATTTTTCCAAAAAAACGAAAAAAATTTAATTTTAGTTCCCATAATTAATTTAGAACATACGAATCATCCCAATGGGTTAGACACTCTAAATTTCTATGTAATATATTTTTATTACATTTTCAAAGTATTAACAAATAATTAAATTTTATTATCCTCGTAGGAATTAAGGATGCCTTGTGGGATATCAATGTAATAAAAAATGAACGAAGAATAAGGGTCTCTATAGATGGTATCATAGGACGGGTTGGTTAATTTTGGAATTAAGATTAGAGTACCTTAAGGAAAACCCCATAAAATAAGGTTAAGTATAAGTAAGCACCCAAGAATCATTTTTTATATAATTATAAACATAATGATCCCATAGTATATGAATTTAGACTAATTTTCACAAAGGAAGAAAATATTTATTCATAACTTGTTGACTTATGTTTTGTTCTAACATTTTCAGTTTCAGAATATGCTGGGAAACATGAGAAACCATACCAACAACCTGTGTGATCGTTAATGCAGTGATTTCCCAAATGACATCCGTAATGATATGGGAGGTGGAGTTCAAAATATCATGGTGATTATTACCCAGTTATCTTAGGTTATATAAAACTACCTGAAAAAAGTGGAATTTCTGTCTTCACCTAAGAGGGATAAACTGGATATCGAGTGTTTTATGTAGCAACGACCACTAACGATTAGTGGATCTTCTGAACCACTAGTTGTGGAACATTGGGTCAAATCGATGGAGAAGATATTTTATATTCTTCACTATTCTATGATAGGGAAGGTGAATCTTGTTTTATATTGTATTGATCGATATGTTTATCAATGATGGGGTTTTTTTAAGACCACCAAGATAAAGGATGAAATAGAAGAGATAGAGTGGGAATACATTAAAATATTGTTTCTTAACAAGTATTTTCCTCAAACTCTTTAAAAAATAGAGATAGAATTTATAGAGCTGAATAAAAAGGAAGTAGAATTGCTCACGACCTATTAAGAAAACTTCAAAATGATTGAATGTTGTAAATTGGGTTCTGTAATCAACAATGATAAAAATAGATTCTTTATTTTTTTTAAAACACACCTTTTTAAGGATCTAGAAATTATATCCTTTCCGGGTTATGAGGATGTAATCTGATGTACTCTCAATGTAGATATGGAGTTTGGAGAACGGTCCCCTGGGTATAATGATATGAACCTAAAAATGGAGTTTATTGTGAGATGATCTAATGAGAAATGAGGAAAGAATACTCAACCAACCACATGGAGGAAATTTGGGAGATGACATCATGGGAATTTCCTCAAAGGGATGGGTAAAATCTTTAAGTGGGCATGATAAGGTCCCCAAGAACAGAAATGTTGAAAAGACATGAGGAATCAAGATAATGTGGTTGAAGAAAGGGGAGAACCAACCATGGTAAAATGCTGCAACTATAGGTAGAAAGGTTACAATGTATGATAGTGCACTAAACCTCACTTCTATAAGTTAACCAAAATCATCAGCAACAAAAGCGAAAAGGGAAAGGGAAGGATTTTTCCATCACTACTACTGAAGTGGACCAACAAAACGAAGTTATACCAAGTAAACTTCTTATTAACTCAAGAATTGAAAAATTATTATTTGATACCAGTTATACGCATTCCTTTATATCTTTCTTGTTTACTAGAACAATTCAATCAAAGCCCCAAATCCTTGAAGTAGAGATATTCATAAAAACACTTAGTAGTTAAATCATTGCAACCTAAGTATTTGATTCGTATCCTATTGGCATATGTGGGATGATTCTTCCATCCGATCTAATTATACATAACATGGTGGAATTTTATGCTATACTGGTGATGTATTCTCTCTTGTTATATTGATCAGATATCAGTTTTCAACAAAAGGAAATTTCATTCCATAATTTCAATCATCCCATGGTCCTCTATAAATTCATGGAATATTATGAATCTCCTTTTGAAAATCCATTAATGGTGGGGGTGTAGATTCCTAGTAAAGAAGCATACCTTAAAAAAATGGGTTAGTCAATGGAAAGTGTCATCCTTGTGGAAATTCCTATCATTAGATAATATAGTGATGTATTTCTTGAAAGGTTACATGGAATCCTCTTAGATCGTGAGGTTGAGTTCTCAATAGAACTCATACCTAGAGAAACTCCTATCTCAAAGTGTCCATATATGATGGATACCATTGAACTATAGGACATAAAGAAGAAGCTACAAGATAATTTAGACAAAGGGTTCATATTCCAAAGTGCATCACCATGGGGTGTGACAATGTAGTTTTTTTAGAATAATGATGGATGAATATGTATATTTATTAATTATCTGGAACTAAAAAAATCATAATAAAGAAATTGTATCCTCTTCCATGGATTGATGTCATTTTCGATTATTTTTTAGGAGCTCCTTACTTCTCAAATGTAAATATTTATATTAAATATCTTTAACAAAAGGTGAATAAGAATGATATTCATGAGACAATGTTTCATACAAGTTATGGGCACTATGAGTTTCTGGTGATGCCCTTCGAACTTACTAATTCTGCTAAAATATTCCCAGATTATATGATTTAATCCGTATAAATTACCTTTAAAATTTTGTGATGATCTTTATGAAATATATACTCATATACTCTATGAGAAAGGGGAAACATTAAGAACATATTAGGATTGTGTTGGAGACATTACGGAAGAAGAAGTTGTATGTCACGTTCAACGAGTGTGACTTTTTAATGTAGCAAGTCACATTCTTGGGACATGTGATCATAAGTAATAGTATTTATATGGGCCATTCAAAAACAATGCTAATTGAAGAATGGACCATACCCTCTAGTGTCATAGAAAAATACAGTTTTCCTGTATTAACAAGGTACAACCAACTTTTTGTGAAAAATTTCTCATGATTATCAATCCTACTAACCACATTAAAAAGGGAAGGGGTAAAGTGTGTATGGACAATAGAATATGAGGAATGGTTCAACAAGATAAAGAGAAGGCAGGTTACTGCACATGTACTCACATTACAAAGAAGTTCGTAATCTTTTTGGATATACATTGATTATTTAATGAAATGATTTGGTTTTTTACTTGGGAAAATGACAATGTGAAAGCCTATACCTCATGTTAGTTGAATATCCTTGTGAAAAAATACCCAATGTATCATTTTGAGTTATAAGCTATGATTTTTTCCATGAAAATATTTTTATACTACCTATATGGTGATAAAAATGACATATATACTTATCACAAGACTCTAACGTATATGTTCACACAAAAGGAACTCAACATGCATCCAATAATATGTTTAGAGATAATCAAATACAATGATTTCTCTATTCACTATCATCAAGGCAAGGCAATCAATGTTGTGGATACTCCAAGTAGGAATGAAATGGTTCATATATCTATGTGGTGGATTAAAAAAATACATTATCTTCTTGGATATGAAAAGGGTGGATTTGGGAATCATAATGTTAGGGAATACATCCTACCTTTACCAAAAGATTTCCCAGCCATCTATCCAAGAGATGATTAAAGAGGAAAAAACGAATGTTCTAGAGATATAAAATAAGATGAATGTAGTAAAGGAACAAAAGCAACAATAGATCCATTTTGAAGATTATGGTGTTATTAGGTTTCAAATGAGGCTTTATGTGCCTTCATCAATGAGGATAAAGAATAAGATATTGAATAATTTACAAAGATCAACATTCCCTATAAAGATCTGGATTTTTGATGTAATTTTTTTAAAATTATATGGAATTATTACGGGTCTACGAAAATTTAAGGCACATGATTTCGAGACCCAATGTGCCCATAATTAATTTCTGATGTTTTTTAAGGTAAGTTTAGTAAATTCAAGAGCGGCGTTTTCTATCTTTTGAACTAGTGGTCAGATTTAAAATCTGAGAGCACTATTGAATCCGCAGTGCTGGGATTCGCTTAAGGGTGGCTTCACTTCAACTACAGAAGGTCAGGAGAAAAGGATATATTTTGGAATTTTAAAAATATAATAAAATAACAAAGTTTACTTTGTTTCTCTTTTTTTTCCTCTAATGAACAAGTGGTGGTGGTGGGACCAATGACACGTCACCCATTAATTGGCTTGACTCATCAATGTTTGTAATCGTACCATTGGAAATTTGAAAGGTTCGTTATTAAATCAACCTCATAAATTCCCAGGAGCATTACCCACCTATTCCCCCTAGTATTTATATAGAACATGGGGAGGGTTGTTGGCACGACTTCACCAAGCGAAGAAGCTCTTGTAAAATACCGTGACACCAACCACTTGGATGATGGGACCGGTTCTAGCAAGCGGTGACGAACGCCACCGAATCATGAACTGACTAACACTGACTCTTCCTCAAACGTAGATTTTCTCCAACAATCTTGAGGTAGGGTTTATATATTTTCTTATTTCATGTGTTGTTGAATTATTATACTACACTCTTGCTATCAAACTAACGTGGATGGGTGTGGGAAAAACAAACAAAACCCAGACCCTTCACCTATTGCTATAATTTAACATGTTCTTCATAAGAAATTTATTTGGGTTGCACGAAACTAGAAATGATGGGTTTAGCCACAAAGTGGTTGTCCCAGAGTGTCTGTTGGAACCTTCGGATGGAAGAACAGGCCCCCGGAGCTCACCCATTAACCCGCAGAAGATCCCCAGCAACTACTGCCAGCATGGGAGGTGATTGTGGCGGCTGGCACAAGCCTGCCGCAGAGTAGAAGACATTTTGTCACATGCCGCAGAAGGAGGAGGAGTCTATGGATTTTCATCCACGGCGGTTGACACTGGTCAGTCGTGGAGGTGGTTCAACGCATGACGCACGCTGCTGGATGTGGCATGGCTCGAAGCCGCGGTGGTGGAGGGACGCACCTCCTGCAGATTCTGTGGTGACTGGGCAACACCATGTGCCTCTTCTTCTTCATAAACAATATGGATAAGTCTATTCGGGAAAACTGGGGGGAGCTGTTCCCCCCCCCCACGCGCCAGTTAGGGCAGACCCTAGACGGCGGGCCGCCCCATCCACAGGCTGGGCTGCAAGAGACCTGCAAACCATGCCTTTCCATGGGCCAGGCCATATAATCCCAGTGGGGCATGGCCTCCACTTGTTGGACCACTCGATACCAGCAGGCTGCACACCTCCGTATGTCGGGCCACGCCAGCACAACAAGTCGCGCCCTCTGCGGGCCAGGTTGTGCGAGCCCAACCAAAAGCGCTCTCCGCAGGTCGGACCGTGCCCCCATTGTGGCCCAGGCCATTCACCCTATGGGTCGAGCTGGACCATGGACCAGCGGGCTAAGCCTGCTATGGCCCAACCCATCCAGAACAAACCCATACCGGGTTGGACCGGACCCAGACCCTTTTAGGCCCGGTTTCATTATAAGAGTCGTAACTTGTGAACGGAGTATCTGTTTGATGAACCATCTATGAAGCTGGGATTTTTGCAGTGAGAAGGTCCATTTGGTACACTCTAATTGAATTTTGAAGGATTTTTGTGTATTCCTGTGTTGGTTCGAACCTGAATCCAACCAGGTAATTGGAACTAAAATGATTATAAGTCACATACCTTGTGTTTGATTGATGCACCGTCTATCACGTTGGAACCCTTACAGCATGGACGTCTATTGTAATACTTCTTTGTGGAACTTCGTGGTGGTTATGGTATAGGCGATGTCTTAACTAGAGGATCATCCCAGAATAAAGCGTGCTTAGTGAGGGATTCTAGTGGCTGGTTGTAATGTGAAGAAAGAACATCGATCCCATGTGGGTCAGCATCTATCGATCCTGTGTGAGTCAGCACTTAGCAATCCTATGTGGGTCAATATCTATCTATCATGTTTGGGTCAGCAGCTTGAAGTCTTGGGTGGGTCAACATCTATTGATTCTGTGTGGCTCAGGAATAGAGCTTCTCTACAGAATAAGATGATCTAGATTTACGAAAAATCATTTGTACTTTTATACTAGAGTTATATACCTGGTGTGAGCTGATTCTTTAACATTGTGGTACTTTTACCTTCATGGTGTTACCTTCATCGTTTTACCTTCGTGGTACTTTTACCATCATGGTGTTAACTTCTTGGTACTTTTAACTTTTTTGTTTTACCTTCATGGTGTTAACATTGTGGTATTTTTCCCTCGTGGATCAGTTGTGATAATTCCTTAAAAGATGGAGACTTATGTTTTTTCATGTATGAGAAAAGTATATTTTGATAAAATATGTAGATGTATGGGCGTATATCTAAGTATATTTGATGAGAAATACTTTGTGATTTGTGATTGAGGACTTTCTTTGTGGGGTTTCCTTTTTGTAACTCTGAGAGTATTGTTATACTCACCCTTGTAGGTTCGAAATAATGATGTAGATGCTCAATATACAAGAGGGGGGATGAATTGTATACTTTAAAAAATTCCTTTGGATCCTTTAAAGTTAGCTACGAATAACTATTATTTCCTTAAGAAAAGGAAAGAACTAAGTTTAACAAAGTTTAAACTAAGTAAATTTACAACACCTCTAATACCAGTGAAAACCTGGAAAGAGATTCCGAAAGTAGGTTCCGGAAATATGGTTCCAGAAATTGAAACTTAACAGAAGTTTACAACATGATATTCTACCTTAAAGCGTATAGAATCTAAATGAAACAGAGTACGAGTAAGGAAGTATAAGAAAGTTATACATTCCTTATAATACAAAATGCAGCGTAAATAAACGAGTAGTAAAACTACAAGTAACAAGATATAAGTCTTTTAAACCAAAGATAAGGGTATCCAACAACCTTGGATAAAGGTCCCTTGATTTATACTTTCAAGCAAGTCTGTCTTACCCACACCAGGGTAAGCCCTTGATACGAAGATCAGAGTCTCTGTCTTGCTATCCCCGCAAGCCCTCACCTTCAAGGTAGTTGGCAAGCTCTATCTTCCTCAGCAAGGAAGCCCTCGAACTTCAAGGTAGTCGGCACCTCTATATTCCTATCCCCGGAAGTCCTCGAATGTAATCACCAACATTCGGAGTCACATGAAGCAAAAACTGAACGGAGTGGTTCAGTACGCACAAGGCATGAAAAGTTTTCTCTCTCTAGAAATCACCTTAGTAGCCTGTGGTTTCTAGATTGATCCAACTTCATTGTCTCTATTTTTGAGCTCTTTCAAATGAGATCCTATTTATAGGTAAGGTTGGCCTCCTTCCCAACGGTCATATTTTCCTTAAAAATCGGAGGGACCTATACACGTGTCACTTAGCCAACAGTTAGTTTTATAACAGAATAGACGACATCGTTTTATAACAAAACAAGTGTAACAGAATGTACGGCACCGTTTAAAATCTATCTCAAAAGATCGGAATGAATGTTCGGAGTGTAAAAAAATATTTTTTCGGAGTCTAAACAAATACGGAGTGTATAAAACAAAGATGATCAGATTCTGTTTAATAGATGAATTCGGAATGAGAATTCGGATTGAGAATTCATCATCCGAATTTGTAATGAGAATTCATCATCAGGTTTCATAATGAGAATTCATCATCAGAATTCGTAATGAGAATTTATTATCAGAATTCGTAATGAGAACTCATCACAAGAATTCGTATTGAGAATTAGTTGTCGAACATCATAACGATTCGCATCCTGAATCTGATGTAGAACTTAATTAGAGTTTGTATCCGGAGTTCGGAATGAATCTTTATTACATTTCTCATCTGGATTTCGGAGTGAAACATTATTACAGTTCTTGTCTAGAATTTGGATCCTAAAACAGAATTCTTCATATCAAAGGTTCAAACAATTCCTAGAAAATAGAAATGAATCCGAATTTTATACTTATGAAAAATATGGATGAAAATATGATAAGGATAATTTTTATTATAAAAACGATTTTTTTAAAGATAAGGTGTTTGTGATTTTCAAAACAAGAAGTAATGGAAAAGTCATAAGGAAAACCTTATTGACTCAACAATCTCCCCCTTTTTGGAAAGCACAAACATCCTTGAAAAAGAAATTCTAATAAGAAAGAAAATCATTAAGGCATATCTCCCTTTGCTTTAAGGATATTGATGAATACGACTAACTCCCCCCTTAGGCTTTAAAATGCTATGGATCGTATTCTAGATTTCCGGAGTGACATTTCATTACGAATAAGAAAGTCTTCTTTAATGAAAAACTCCCCCTTATATAAGCTCTTATTAGAGTTCTTTTTCTTTAAGAATCTTTTCCTTCTCCCCCTTTGTCATTTTCAAAAAGAATTCGAGGGAATGGAAAATATAACAAAGTACCTGAAAAATTAGTAGCAATAACAAAAGGATTGGGCAAGCACAAATTTTAATTACGTTTGAAACGCTCAACAACAAAGAAATTTAGATACAAAAAAAGTTCAGATCTGTCTATTTTGGATCTTTTTGCTTCTCCATGAGACCCTTAATAATAGTCTTTATCTTCTTTATGTCTTTATGATCTTCTTCAGCTTGCTTCTCTAAGACCACTATTCTTTCATTTTGGGCTTCAATCTTTTCTTCCTGGGCTTGAAGCTTTTCTTAATGAGCGTTAATCTTTTCTTCCTGAGCATTCAATTTCTCTTCAAACTCAATCCGATGATCCTTTTCAAACTTCTAGTTTTGAGAGTCTGAATTTAGCTTCCCATTCAGATCTCTGACTTCTTGAATCCGGAAGTTCTTTTCATCTATCATCTTCTCTTTAAAGGAATAAGTCAGCTCATTTATCTTCCTGTCCTCAATCTCAAAAGCATCTTAAACATTGTCTTTAAATTTATCAAATAGCCTCATCTCTTCTACAGTTTTCCTCGACCAGCTAGTCATCCTCTTGCAAGATCTTCTGTGGGCTTCATAGCCAACAAGAAAAGATTTGAATTCAGCTTCTATCTCAACACACTTATCCATGACCATGGATACAGAATCTGATTTCTGATTCAGAGCATGTTGGAGTATTTGGCATCTTTAATCTATAGTCGAGATGGTCAGAATGGA
Organism: Viscum album; assembly: GCA_963277665.1. Classification (NCBI taxonomy): domain Eukaryota; kingdom Viridiplantae; phylum Streptophyta; class Magnoliopsida; order Santalales; family Viscaceae; genus Viscum; species Viscum album. Next base: position 1,041,974,443 of record OY728164.1, on the reverse strand, counting down.
ACCCACTAACTTCCTCAAAGATTGAACAACAAAGTCATTTTTCAGCGAGGATGACTACAAATCCGAAACTTTTCTTGGAGAATTTCCTTCTTCATATAGGTCAATATTTCTCTTTGAAGAACTACCAACGTCCTTTCTCTTCACCACTACTGAGCTTGGAGTATCAGCAAGAATTTTCTTTCCCTTGTCTCTTTTCGGAATTGAATCTTGTTCCGGAGTTTTCTGCTCGCTAGTAGATACTTGGATAACATCATCAACAACTTTTTTAAAAACATCTTCCTCATTCTTATCCTTCTCTAGAGTTACTAACTTAGAGGATTCATCCTCTGAAGTTCGGAGTGACAGATGTTCTGAAGGTGTTCCCTTGTAATCATCAACTTGTTTCAACACATCTCCGGTTTCACCACATCCTTCAGCAACAGATTCGTCTTCTCGTACTTGATCAAATTGATCTACTTCCTCAATAGGATTAGCTACTACCTCTTCTGGAGCAACAAAGTCTCTTCTTGGAGTCTTAGGTAGATATTCCAATGAAAAAGATCTCGGAACAGGAATGCTTGCTGAAACCATCTCATTAAACTTTAACAAAGCCTGAGCTACCTCAGCCTCAGACATCTTCTTCTTGAGCTTCTTTTCTTTTGCTTGTTTTTAGAGCTCATCTTCAGTTCTTTCCTTCAAGGCCTTTGCCTCCGCAGGATCTAAGCCAAACTGAGGCACCCCTTGCACTCTCTTCCCTTTAATCTCCCTTCATTTAGCAACAACCTCATCTGGGTAAGATTTCTTCTTCTTTGGTTTTGGAGGTGCGAAATGGACTTCCTTAGACTTGGGATTCTCTGCTTCTACTTCCACTTCCTTCAACTTTCTCTTCCTTTCCCTCTTAAGGGATTCCAGATCAGCAACTTTCAGAACTGTTTCTTCTTGAGCAGGTGAATCAACAAACTGACCAGTCTTCTTGTCAAAAGCTACATCCATTCTTTTAAATGTACCATCACTCACCGGTATAATCTTGCAAACTCTTGTCTTAGACTTGCAAGCCTCCTTGAAAGACTCAAGGCACCGAACTATCAAATTTGAGAGGATTGCTGGATACATAATAATCTAAGCTCTCAGATTTCCTTTCTTCACATTCTCAAGAGTGATAAGAATGTGCTTCATCAAATTAAACATCCTTAGATTTATCAGAAAATCTAGGATGTAGATCTCACTCTTCTTTAAGCTATCTTTGTCACCCTTCCTTGGTATGATAATGTCTTCTACCCATAACTCTAGAATTCGGAAATTTTTAGATAGAGAAGCAATCTTCGGAGCCTTCTCATCTTCCAGTCCGAGAGTTTCTAAAGCTTTTTCCATGTCGAAGCTACCTTTTGAATCCGGAAACACATGAGATATGAATTTAGCTTCACCTTCATTATTCAGCTGTACCAAGCTGGCTGCCTTGGAATATGAAAGCTTATAAGTCTTACCATAATACTTAAAAGAGAACTTCTCCCTTCCATCTTCCTTAACAAAGGAGACTGTTTCATAGAACTCTCTAAGTAAATCTGAATACACTTCATCTTGGTTTTGACACCGCAACATCTTCCCAACCATTAAGCTTAATATTCTTGGAAATAAGAGAGTCATACTTTTTGAAGAAATCCGGATGAACCAACCTCTCTCTATATACCAACCACTTCGAAATCGGCTTAGAGGAAGACATGTCTTGGGAAGCTGCTTCCACAGACATTCGGATTTGAAGACCTCTGAGAAGTTCGGAACTAAGAAATCTAAAGTTCGGAACGGTCTTAAAACAGAGAGGCAGAACTTCGAGATGCTGGAGCTTGAAAACCGATGTGGGACAACCATTTGGGGTCCCCTTTATATAGGCAACGAGAAAACGGTTCAACTTCCATGGTTGATCAAACGGTTGTGATAAGCTGAGATCAGATCTGACGATCGAAAACCAATTCTCTTAAATCCGATCTTTTGAGGTTTTTATTAAAACAAAGAATTAAGAAAAATATAATCCGAAAACAAAATATAAGAAAATGCCAGAAAGTAAAGTATGATTACGAAAACTTGAGTAAGGAAATCATACCTTTTGGATTGGCTTAGGAAGATTATTTGTAATTGGTAACATTCTTACGAAAACTACAAAAAAAAATTTATTACCAAAAGAAAAAATTCGGAAAGCTCACTACGAAAAACAAACTCAGTAAGGAAAAATCAGTAAGAAAATTCCATTATAAAACTTGAAAACGAAAAACTTATTTTGAATGATTCGGTACGAAAATCCCGTTATGAAAATACCAGTATGAAAGTTTACATTCTGAATGTTTTCAATATGAACATTTCCATTCCAGATGTTTTCTATACGAAAATATCCATTTTTGAAAGTTTTAGTTCCCGAAATTCCATTTCGGAATTTTAGTTCCGAAAAGTATGAAAACGAATTTTGAAAAACTTTGTTAATCTATCAATCAAATGTACTCCCCCTATGAAAAGGAGTTTATTGCTGTAAGGAGATTTTTTTTAAAAGAACGTTAATTAAGAAAGATTACTTTACGATTATCATTCCTAACTTCTGTTTAATATATTCAAATCTAACAGAAGGCAAAGATTTTGTGAAAATATCAGCAAGTTGATCTTGTGTTCCGATAAACTGAAGAATAATATCTCCTTTAAGTGTGAGATCCCTAAGAAAGTGATGCCTAATATCTATGTGTTTTTCACGGGAGTTATGTGCAGGGTTCTTACTAAGGGAAATTGCACTTGTGTTATCACACAAAATTTTAGTTTTAGTATAACTCAAGCCATAGTCTGTGAGTGTGTGTTGCATCCACAACACTTGAGCACAACAACTTCCAGCTGCTACATATTCAGCTTCAGCAGTGGAGAGTGCTACAGAATGCTGCTTCTTGTAGGACCAAGAAACTAATGAATCTCCTAATAAATGACAAGTTCTGGATGTACTTTTTCTATCCATTTTACATCCACCAAATTCAGCATCAGAAAAGCTTTTTAGGATAAAATCATTTCCAGAAGTATAAAATAATCCTAGATTCGTGGTTCCCTTAAGGTAGAGAAAAAGTCTTTTTACTGCCTTTAAGTGAGATTCCTTAGGATTGGATTGATATCTTGCACATAAGCATACTGAAAAAATTAAGTCTGGTCTACAAGCTGTTAAGTATAGTATACTTCTTGTCATACGTCTAAAAGATGTTTGATCTACTAGATTCCCAGCTTCATCAAGATCTAAAGAGTTTGAGGTACCTATAGGAGTACTTATACTCTTAGTGTTGTCATAACCATACTTTTTAAGAAGATATTTAATATACTTATGTTGAGATTTGTAAGTTCCTTCTGTTTTTTGAGAAATTTTAAAACCAAGGAAAAATGTTAACTCACCCATCATTCTCATTTCAAACTCAGATTTCATTAGACTTGCAAAAGAGTCGGTCAAAGATTGCTGAGTTGAACCAAATATGATGTCATCAACATAAATTTGAACAATCAAAACATTTTTCATATCTTTCATTATAAAAAGGGTTGGATCTGCATTTCCCTTAACATAGTTATTTTGAAGCAAAAATCCAGTGAGTCTATCATACCATGCTCGTGGAGCTTGTTTAAGGCCATACAGGGCTTTGGTAAGTCTAAAAACATAATCAGGATGTTTTGTATCTTCAAAGCTAGGAGGTTGTTCAAAAAAAACTTCCTCTTGAACATAACCGTTAAGAAAAGCACATTTCACATCCATTTGGAAAAGTTTGAAATTAAATAATGCTGCAAAGGCAAGTAGAATACGGATAGATTCAAGTCTAGCTACTGGATCATAGGTTTCTTCATAGTCTATTCCCTCTTGCTGATTATAGCCTTTAGCAACAAGTCTAGCTTTATTTCATACTATGACTCAATTATCATCACATTTATTTCTGAAAACCCATTTTACTCCAATAACAGAAGTTTCCTTAGGTCTTCCAACCAAGGTACAGACTTTATTCTTTTTGAATTCATTTAGTTCATCTTGCATGGCTTTGATCCAATCATCATCACCTAAAGCTTCTTCAGTGCTTTTAGGTTCTAATTGGGAAAGAAATGCTAGATGTTCTACTTCATTTATTAAGGAACTTCTAGTCCTTACAGGTTTATTTACATCACCAATGATACTATCACTGGGATGATTCTTAAGAAGCGCCGGATTTGGGTTTTGAAAATCCTGTTCATCAACATAGGGTAGAAAGTCTTCTGGGGTAAATGTTTCAGGAATATCTTCTTGAACATTATCCTTATCAAAAGGTTCTTCCATCAAAGGTTGATAATCAGTTTTTGAAAACACATATGAGGATGTAGGCTGGGATGGTTTAAAAACAAAAGGATCAGACTCATCAAATTTTACATGTACTGTTTCTTCAACATTACAAGTATTTTTATTAAAAACTCTATAAGCCTTAGAAGTTGTGGAATAACCTAAGGAAATTTCTTTATCAGATTTTGGTGCAAATTTATGTAAGTTGTCTTTAGTATTCAAAATGAATACTTTCCAAACAAAAACCTTGAAGTAGGATAGTCTTGGTTTTCTACCATTCCATAACTCATAAGGAGTTTTATTAGGAAAAGGTCTAATCAAAACTCGATTTATAGTATAGCAAGAAGTACTTATAGCTTCAGCCCAGAAATATCTAGCTATAGAATATTCACTCAACATGGTTCTAGTTATCTCTTGAATAATTCTATTTCTTCTCTCAACTACACCATTTTTTTGAGGAGTTCTAGGTGCTGAAAAATTGTGAGTAATACCTTTTCTACTACAAAAAGTTTCAAAATCAGAATTTTGAAATTCTCCTCCATGATCACTATGAATAGTTTTTAATGGAAGGTTTTTCTCATTTTTAACTTGATCTCTAAAACTTTTGAAATAAGAAAAAGCTTCAAACTTCTTTGCTAGAAAATAGACCCATGTAAATCTATTGTAATCATCAACGAGAACAAATACATAGTATTTGCCTCTAATACTTCCAGTTTGTGTGGGACCAAAAAGATACATGTGCACTAATTGTAATGCATCTATTTTTGAGACTTCACCGATTGATTTAAAACTAGATTTATGTTGCTTTCCATAATTACAAGGATCCCAAACTTTATAATAATCAAATCTATGCTCCGGTAGATCCTTAACTAGTTTTTTCATAGAGAATTTACATATGTTATTAAGGTTACAGTGAACTAGGCTTCTATGCCATAACCAGGAATGATCTTCCATTGCACTTAGGCAAGGTAAATCTTGGCTTCTAAGGTCTTCTAGGTTCAAGGTGTAAATATTATCTTTCCTATTGGATGAGAGAATAAATTCTTCCTTGGAATTGTGAACAAAGCACTTATCATTTCTAAAATTCACAAGGTAACCTTCATCACATAACTGACTTATGCTAATGAGGTTGTGGTTAAGACCCTGAACAAAAAGAACATTTGAAATCATGGTTTTACCAAGATGAACAATATTACCAATACCAACAATCTGACCCTTAGCATTATCTCTGAAATTTACCTTTCCTCCTTTTGTTTTGATAATTTTTTTAAAATATATTTTGTTACCAGTCATGTGCCGGGAACATCCACTATCCATGTACCATGTATTGTTCCTGGTACTCTCTTTCTTTTCCTGAAATTAAGAAGATAATTAGACTCTCGGTATCCAAACATTCTTGGATCCTAGATTTCTAGATAATAAAATTTTTGGTACCCACATCTTCTTAGGAAAATAAGCTTTGTGAAATCCTAGAGATTGGGTTTTGTTTAAAGAACAATTCTTTGCCCAGTGACCACCATATGGACACTTTGTACAAAATGGGGCACTCTGAGGAACAAAATAATTGTTACTAAAAATTGGTTTTTCATGGGTATAACCAAATCTGGATTTATTTCTTAAAGGTCGTATTTGGGAATACATTTTATCAAAATTTTCTTTACCACGGGTAAAGTTTGATAAACACTTCTTTAAGGAAAAAATTTCGGACTTGAGTTTTATAACAAAGTTTTTATCCTCAAAATCATTAGTTTTAGAACTAGATCTAGGCTCTAAAACATTTTTCTTAGAAATTACCTTTTCTAATTCTTTAGAAAGTTTGTTCTTCTCAAAACATACTTCCTCAAGATTTTTTGAAATACTTTCAACATCAGCATTTTTCCTATCAAGATCTTTAGAAAGATCTGATATCTCTTTTGTAAAAATAGAATTCCTAGAGTTTGCCTTATCAGGTGTTTTATTGAGTTTGGAATTCTCAATCTCAAAAAGTTCAGCAAACCTAGAGACTTATTCATAAGTAGGTAAAGTATTTTCTTCATCAGAAGAGGATTGTTCATCAGAAGAGTTAAAATACTTACTATCATTATAATTTAAAGAAACATTGGTCAATGATTCAGCATTTCGTACCTTAGCCATAAAACAATGATTATCAATAGGTAATCTGGCTATAAGGCCAAGATTCATCTGTCCTGAAGATTCATAATCAGAAAATTCATCTGAAGAGTCACCACCACTTGCACTCCAGGTATCATTAGCTTTCAAAACTTTCTTAGCTTTTTCTTTGTAATACTTCATTCTGTTCTTGTCTTAATGCCTTTCTTTCCTTTCTTTCTTTTTGAGCAAAGGGAAATCTGGTCTAATATGTCCATCTCCCTCGCATTCATAACAAGTAACTTCTCCATCTTTCTTATCTTTTCTTTACTTTTTCTTATACTTGGATTGGAAATTTCTCTGGCCAGCTATTTTGTTCATCCTTCGAGCAAGATTTGCTAATTCATTTTCTGATATTTCACTCTCACTAGAATCTGACTGAAGTACCATCTTCTTAGACTTGGATCTGGTTACTCTCTCAGGAGTCTTAGCTTTCATATGATTTGATGTTGTTGTAAAAGCAACAGTACCATTTCCATTTTTCTTTTTGATGTTTTCAGCATCTCTCTTCATTTTGGTTTCATGTTGGAGAAGAGTTCCAAAAATCTCATCAAGAGAAATTTGAGTCACTTTCCTGTCCTCATCTATAACAGTTCTTTTGGATTCCCACTCATTGGGAATGATATCAATTATCTTATCCACAAGAGCTTCATCATAGAAACCTTTCTCTCCCATAGACTGTAGACTGTTGACGACAGTCATAAATCTCTGTTGAAATTTACAAATTGGTTCACCATAAGGAAAGTTGAATCCATGATATTCAGCTCTAAGCATAGCTCTCCTAGTCTCAATCACTTTAGAAGTTCCAAAGTGTGTAACCTCTAACTTCTTCCAGATACAATTAGCTGCTTCACAAGAAGAAATTTGGCTATATATATTTCTGGTCATTGAACAAAGTAGAGTATTGCGTACCTTATAATTGAGTTGATACTCTTTCTTTTCCTGGTTAGTAAAAGTTCTAACTTCCTTATCATGAATTTTATAATCTCCAGTAAGCATGAAAAAATTGTCTACTCCAGTATTGATAACAAAAGTCTTCATTTGATCTCTCCAGTACTCATAGTCATTACCATAAAAGATTGGTGGTCTTGTAGGATTTTGATTATCAATAGAACCAACATTAATTCCTGCCATGCATAGAATAACCTTCGGCACACAAACATGTTAGTAGAGAAAGATTCGTAATAACAAAGTTCGGAATGAGAAAGTTCGGAATGGGAATGTTAGGAATGGGAAAGTGAGCAAGAAAAACTTATACGTGAGTACAAGTATTTCATAGACCGTCTCTGATACCAGTTGTAGGATGGAAATAATTATGTAGATGCTCAATATACAAGAGGGGGGGTGAATAGTATACTTTAAAAAATTCCTTTGGAACCTTTAAAGTTAGTTACGAATAACTATGATTTCCTTAAGAAAAGGAAAGGGATAAGTTTAACAAAGTTTAAACTAAGCAAATTCACAACACCTCTAATACCAGTGAAACCTGGAAAGAGATTCTGAAAGTAGGATCCGGAAATATGGTTCCAGAAATTGAAACTTAACAAAATATTACAACATGAGATTCTACCTTAAAGCGTATAGAATCTAAATGAAACAAAGTAAAAGGAAGTATAAGAAAGTTATACTTTCCATATAATACAAAATGCAGCGGAAATAAACGAGTAGTAAAACTAAAAGTAACAAGATATAAGTCTTTTAACCCAAAGAGAAGGGTATCCAACAACCTTGGATAAAGGTCCCTTGATTTGTACTTTCAAGAAAGTCTGTCTTACCCACACCATGGTAAGCCCTCGATACGAAGATCGGAGTCTCTGTCTTGCTATCCCCGCAAGCCCTCAACTTCAAGGTAGTTGGCAACCTCTGTCTTCCTCAGCAAGGAAGCCCTCGATCTTCAAGGTAGTCGGCACCTCTGTCTTCCTATCCCTGGAAGTCCTCGAATGTAATCACCAACATTAGGAGTCACACGAAGCAAAAACTGAACGAGCGGTTCAGTACGCATAAGGCATGAAAATCATTCTCTCTCTAGAAATCACCTTAGCAGCGTGTGGTCTCTAGATTGATCCAACTTCATTGTCTCTATTTTTGAGCTCTTTCAAATGAGCTCCTATTTATAGGTAAGGTCGGCCTCCTCCACAACGGTCATATTTTCCTTAAAAATCGGAGGGACCTGTACACGTGCCACTTAGCCAACAGTTAGTTTAATAACAGAATAGACGACATCATTTTTTAACAAAACAAGTGTAACAGAATGTATGACACCGTTTAAAATCTAACTCAAAAGTTCGGAATGAATGTTCGCAGTGTAAAAAAATATTTTCTCGGAGTCTAAACAAATACAGAGTGTATAAAACAAAGATGATCAGATTCTGTTTAATGAATGAATTCGGAATGAGAATTCAGAATGAGAATTCATCATCAGAATTCGTAATGAGAATTCTTCATCAGGTTTTGTAATGAGAATTCATCATCAGAATTCATAATGAGAATTTATTATCAGAATTCGTAATGAGAACACATCGCAAGAATTCGTTGTCGAACTTCATAAGGATTCACATCCTGAATCTGATGTAGAACTTAATTAGAGTTTGTATCCGGAGATCGGAATGAAACATTATTACAGTTCTCATCTGGATTTCAGAGTGAAACTTTATTACAGTTCTTGTCCAGAATTCGGATCCTAAAATAGAATTCTTCATATCAAAGTTTCAAACAATTCTGAGAAAATAGAAAGGAATCTGAATCTTATACTTAAGAAAAATATGGATGAAAATATTATAAGGATAATTTTTCTTAAAAAAACAATTTTCTTAAAGATAAGGTGTTTGTGATTTTCAAAACAAGAAGGAATGGAAATGTCATAAGGAAAACCTTATTAACTCAACAACCCTAGCAATGGCTATGCCCGCACAATGATGTGTCTTGTATAGATGAAACACCATGTTGATCGAGGCTGAGGGTGCAAGGACATGATGGTTCTCAGAGTTGTACCATTTGATGTGACGAGCCGTAGTGACTACTGATTGAGATCTATACCTACCCTTCAGGTAGTATCCTTGGTGGATGGTCAATGAGATTTTTTCTCTTTAAGTTGTACTTTTACTTTCCATTTGTGCTTGTATTCCAGACCCTTTACTTTCAGTACTCTTTTTACTATAGTATTTTACTTCGTGGTTGCCTCATGTTGTGTTCTTGGATTGTATGTTTGTATAGGTTTAAAGTTAATGTCTTCCCATTATAGGGATACACCATTTTGGTGCTAATCACTAGACCATGTCCTATAGAAGGCAGGCTTGGGGTAGTCATGGCACAGGCCCCGGGGATGGTATGTGACAAAGTAGTATTAGAGGGAGGTTCTATCGAAGAACTAGGACTCTGATCTTTTCTATGTTGAAATAGTGTTATGTTTTATGAGTGTAGTTTTAAATTTAGAGAATCCAGTGTTGGTTTAGCAGTAGATGTATCCATACACTAGGAACCTGAATTATGATTTCCTACTCAGGGCACGAAAACACTGATTGCGTCTGTTTTTGAAAAGTTTTTCTTATGATCTCTTTGAGTTAGCTCGCTAAGTATAACTTATTAGCAGTGAAGGACCAATTTTTTGGATGCCTCAACAAATATAGCTACACAGGATTCCCAAGAGAGTACACGATGATGGCCCACCGAGCGATGAGGCCTCGGTGCAGGGCCCTCTTACAGTGATAGTACCATCGGGTGGTGCTCCAGTAGCACAACCACCCGTTGGGCAGCAGATTCCACCAGCCCCACCAGTAGAGGGTGTATGCCGAATGAGCACATTTCATGAGTTTAAGTGGCAGACGCCTCCGATGTTCCAAGGAGAGATGGATCCATAGGAGGTTGAGGACCAGCTGGAGGTTGTGGCCATAGTTTTATGCTTAGTTGCGACACCAGCTGATCTGATGGTGATCAAAGCCGCCCTTATCTTCCAGGGAGCAACTGAAAATGGTGGAGTCTAACACTCCAGTTGCACAATGAGGTGACCCTCACCTGGGCAGACATGGAGGGTCATTTCAAGGAAGTGTTCATCCAAGAAACCCTATGCTCAGTGTGTATACAAGAGCTACATCACTTACAGCAGGGTAGCATCACTATGTCCATGTACTCAGTGAGGTTCACTAATCACTCCCTATACTCCACCGACATGGTGGAAGACCCTTTCTTCAAGGAACGGACCTTTGAGTAGGGCCTTATATCGGATATTAAATCATCGACGATATTTATCATCATTCCGACAGAGGCTGGGGTGCTAGATAGATCACTTTTGGTGGAGAGATTCCAAGCTGAGCAGGCACTGATAGCACGAGCCACCGCTGAACGTTAGGTAGTAGATCATATGTAGTAGGTAGTAGACGAATGACGCAGGGGCCCACGAGGGCCAGACCTTCTGGTGTGTGACCTCAGGATACAGGGCTGGTGGTGTGGGGCTCACGGGATAGAGGAGGAAAAATGAGGACCATGTAGTGCCACTCATGCGGCGGGCAGGGTCACATGGATCCCAACTTCCCGACCCACTGTACGGATGACCAGAAGATGGTCGAGGGACCACAAAGGAAAATTATGAGGTTTGAGTGAGGATGGCTACAGGGTGGAGACGTGGCATAAGAGTTGGTTATGCAGCAGGCAGTGGTCAATGATTCGAGGTTCTGCTACCACCACCTCCAGGTGGTCCACAACGACCATAGGAAGCTGGAGGATAAGGATGAGCTCAGCACCAGTCATCTGAGGCATATGACCATGGTGCTCCGGAGATGATTGGAGGTACGATCTGTGCCTACTCCACCCTCGCTATAGTACTTAGAGACACTACTTTCAATCACTCTTTTATTTCTACATCCCTCGTTCGGAGCTTGGAGATTCCAATAGATCCATTGGCTCGATCATTACAGATAGAGACTCTTATGGAAGGGGATTAGATGATTACACACTAGCACCAATAGTGTGAGCTTATTCTAGGAGGCGAGAGCTTCAGAAGGTATCTTCTATAGTGTCATCGAGGCTTTACGACGTCATCTTGGGTTTGAATATGTTATCCATAGTCCATGCTCAGATGGAATGTATTAGGCGCAATGTGTGGTGTGTCCATGAGGATAGAACGAGGTTTTCCTTCACCAATGATAAGGGGACCATTGCAGCACATGATGGAATTTCCCATAGTAGGGTGCACCTATATCCAAACCAGCATATAGGATGGATCCCATAGATCATCATGAGTTGTGGGTATAGCTGGAGGACATGTAGAGGAAGGGGTATATGTAGACCAGTGTTTCTCCATGGGCAGCCCTGATATTGTTTTCCATGAAGGCATATTGGTGTTTCAGAAACTATGTGGACTATCGGTTCTTGAACCAGATGACCGTGAAGAACAAGTATCCACTTATGAGGTTTTATAATCTCTTTGATCTGTTGAAGAGAGCTCAATGGTTTTCAAAGATAGATCTCAGATCATGATATCACCAGCTCAGGGTAAAATATGAGGATGTGCAGAAGATGGCCTTCAGATGATGTTATGGCCATTATGAGTTCCTGGTTATGCCCTTCGGTGTAACCAATTCCCCTGAAGTGTTCATGGGACTCATGAATAGGATCTTTCATCCACACCTTGTTCACTTTGTGGTGGTCTTCATCGACGACATCTTGATATACTCTGCATCGGAGGAGGGGCATGCCTATCATCCACAGATAGTTCTGGATACACTCTGAGAGCACCATCATTGTGATGTGCTCTCGAAGTGATAGTTCTGGATATGGGTGTTCCACTTTTTGGGACACATTATCTCGGAGACTGGAGTTGCGGTAGATCTGAAAATTATAAATGCATTGCATGTCTGGGAGCCACCTAGGAGTACGACTGAGGTGGAGAGTTTCCTGGGATTGGTTGGGTAATACTAGATATTTTTACCCAACTTTTCTAAATTTTTTGGATCCCTTTTCAATTTTGACAAAGAATGGACAAACCTTTGAATGGATGGAGAGACAAGAGTATTGTTTTCAGGAGCTGAGTTAGAGATAGACGAGTGCCTCCAATTTGAGGCAACCAAAAGAGGGTGTTGGCTATGTAGTCTACTACGATGCATCAGGGACCAGACATGGATGTGTCCTAATGTAGGAGAGATAATTGATAGAGTATGGTTCTCGACAACAGAGATAGTGTTAGTAGAACTACACTACCAATGACCTAAAGTTTGCAGTAGTGGTCTTCTCCTTAAAGATGTGGCGACATTACCTGATGGGAGAATGCTTTACAGTCTAATTTGATCACATGAGTCTCAAGTATATTTTCTCATAGAAGGACCTGAACCTGAGATAGTGACATTGGAAAGAGTTCCTTCGAGACTTTGACTATGAGATAGTATACATTCTAGGGAATGGGAACATAGTATTAGACAAACTCAGCAGGAGTTCTATTCTACAGTTGCTGTGTGAGGTGATAGAGCAGCTAGTCGTGTTGCAGATATCCTTTGTGGATAGAGATAGAGTAGCGTACTGTAACTTCCCAGGAAAATAAATAATAATACAGTTTCATACTTATTAATATTTACTAATTAAATATTAATTTTACTTTAAAGGGGTCTCTATGTTCGATAGCGTACCCGATACGCAACAAAGAGTTTCTTTGAAATATTACGTTGCACACTAGTAATAAAATAATATTATTTTAAATGGTAGAAATAACTAAAATATGATAATATATGTTTGTTAAATGTTTTTACATTTATCCAATAATGGATAAAAGCTTAAAATATGAAAAGAATTCAATTCGAGGCATATATACTCTAATTTTCACTAAAGGTCCACTTATCACCATTTGATGGAGAACCCTCTTTAAATATAGTTTTGGTCACTCTTATACATTCATTTGTACCAAATAAAATTCTTCTTTAGAATTGTGACATCAAAATTCACTTTGTGTAAATTTCTGGTATTTTTCTGATAAAGTTTATTTTTTTAATGAATAGTGAAAAATGTTGTATTTTAATTCAAAACCTCTTTTTAATCTAATTTATTTATATGATTATATTTTCTTTTGAATTGGTTTTAAAGTGAAAATATAATATATTTTTACCATTTAATACAATATTGGTCATTGGAATTAATTTCACTTTGAAATTGGACTTAAACTAGTGTCAATCTTTTGATACTTATTGTTTCATAAAAACACGCTATTTGCTCTGAAATCGGGAATTAATTATTAAATTAATTAATGTAACTTATATGTTTTTAATTTCTTAAAATATACATCATTTTTGAATTTGGAATTTCAAATATATCGTAGTGTGATGTTTTGGTATTTTTCTGAAAAACTTCAATTTTTAATGAATAGTGAAACCACTAAGTGGTACTTAAAAAACTGATTTTTCGTTTAAATGAAATTTTACCACCTCTGTGTTTTGAATTACTAAAATCTGACATTCATGGTTGTCATTAGGAAGTAAAATGTGGTTCAATGGGATTAAAATAATTTTTTTGGTAAATAGTAATTTTTATGTTTCTAATCGCGATTAAAGGTAATTAGTGTAATTTAAGGTAAAAATAATGTTTTAATAATAGGAAATGACCTTTACACATGTCCTACCCTTATTGGATGTGTCATGGATGAACAAGAAAATCTATGCGTGAACTTGGGGTCCCCATGGTTCCACTTTGGTAGGAAAATGACATTAATAACTATTTATTTAATGTTAAAATAAAAATGTCACAAACATGAGTTGTTTTACAAAAATATTTTTCAAATGGTGTTATACAAGTCATATGTTTTACTATAAATATTCAATATAAAAATAAAATGATTTCCTACATCATGATAGTTTTTTTATAATTTTTAGACAATAAATATATTAAATTATTTACGACACCATGATGATGCAGCGATTCCCTCATTATTTAACGATTTAAATAAAATGAAAATATAATGTAAAATCTAAGACCTAAACTTGTCACAAAACTATTGGATGGGTGTATTTCAAAACCTTATCACCTTATCCTTGAAATATATAATTTTGGAACCTTTAAAATCCTAAAAGCATTTTATAATAAAGTATCCTTTTATAACATTCCAAGAGTGCCCATCCTCTCCTGTTATAAAAGGCCCCCACCTCTACCACATTACCCACACCTCTAAAGCCTTTGGATCGGCCAACCCCTGCCCATTTTGTCTCTACACATAACTCTATTACTCCTAGAAGCCTCACATTGGGCATAAGTATTTCCAAGGAAGCCTTTGAGATCAAATCAAAAAGATTTACGCATTTTAAAGGTAGTGTCTTCTCCTGTGTTCTTATGTTTTGTTTTGCTTCTCCAACCCCATAACTCTTTCTATTACATTCTTTTGTAACATCACCAGTATCTTCAATATACTATGATGTTGTTATGTGAAGTATTTTAGCTACACATACACACACCTTTGTCTAATGGTTAAAGAACATAATGTTTCTGTGGATGGTGAATTTCTGCCCCATGAAACGATTATTGTTCAATACTATTTTAACACCTTTCATGGTGGCCATTAAGATTTCAATCTATTTATATATGATATATATTATGTTTATGTTTTCCTTATGATTATTTATTTTTCATTTGTGGCATACCTTTATGGTTTCCATTATGGGTAAACACGATAATTTCATTTTCGGAAGTGCGGACTACCACCCCCTCAAAGCTATTTGATTCATTAATGCCATATGTGGGACGTATAAAGGATGGATTTAGTGTTATTATATATGATGTTATACTGGAATTATAATATACCCTTATATCATTATGATTTCACTCCATTAAATACGAAATAGAAATGAAAGTAGCGCTCATGCATATGTACAGCTTACCGTCTCCATGAACTGTGCATTTCATTTCTTACCTCTAAATGTTATTTAATATTATAAATACATGTATATTATAGATATATATGAAATATATGATATCAAAATCATGAATATCATACTAGATATAATGATCCTTTGACCACATAAACAACATGTAATTGTAAGAAGTCCATTTTTGACTTAAGTACCAAATATCTACAAAACGAACTTTATTAAATTAAATGATTAAATAACGTTTATAACATGGAAATAAGTTATATAAAATTAATAATAAACTTTAAAAAGGTTCATAAGCAAGTAGAAATTAACTTTAGTTTATTATTTAGGAGATTAAAGAGCAATCGAGTCACGTCGGACACGAGGTATGGGACTTCGTCTCAATCTCCTTTCATTGAGGCATATTTCTGTTTTATACACAACCTTATTTTATATGGTGTATAAACCCCTTTGACTTTTACGTTTATCCAAAAGGAATATTTTTTATACAAATCGTTTTACTAAATGCAAAAGGGGAATGTTTTTGTCGTACATATGCGGCGACAACGACTTCTCCGCCACCGTGACCATTATTTGAGTTTCGGCTTCCTCTACAAGCCATAACGTAACTTTTTTTAAATGAAAAATAAATAACATGTATTATTTTTCTTTTATTTTGGTATTGAGAATGGTTTTTATGATGTTTTTATTTTATCAATGTGTTGTATTGATATCTTGTAATTGAAATGTGGAAATGTTATGTTTCCTTTATGCATGTTTTATGGGATACGATTATGTTGTGGTTCTTGGGAATTGTTATGAAGACGGGTGGTTCCGTGATAAAATAAGGGTGTATGAGCCTGATATAGATCTCCAATGCATTGGTTAACGCGAAGGAGTTAAACTTTAAGGTTTCTCCGAAGAGATTTAGGGAATATACTGTGATGGGTATTCCAAACGTAACCATGAGGGTCACTCCCTACATAAGAATGTTAGGAATGCCTCAAGTTACCATTATGTCTTAGGATTTCTATGTTTTATTAATGTTTTGATGAAGTATGTTAAAGTTCATATTCTTTATGATTAATGTATGATTTAATTGATTCTTATGTATACATGTACTCATGTTTTCTTTCCATATTTTTATATCCATTACTGAGCTTTTTATGCTCATCCCAAGTTTTTGAAATGTTTTTCACAGGTCAAGGGAAAGGTACATGATGTAATGATAGTGTCAAGGAAGTGTCAAGATAGAATCCATGTTTTATTTTAAATATGTTTCCATTGATGGGAAAAATGAATACTATCTTTTATGTAACCACTTTGTTTAAATGTAGAATTTAATGCATTTTTTATGATCTAATTCTCTAAAAATATAAACCTGAAAAGATCCTCAACGTGTATTATTGAAATAACTCAAGATTAAGTAATTTTTAAGAATTGGCCTTATACATACCACCATTCTATGATAGTCACTCCCCAACATCTTCAGCATGTTCAGGAGGCACAACATGGGGACAATGACTATGAGGCTCGACATGCTCAAATATCCTCAGGATATGTACCTGATAGATTTTATAAATATGAGGAGCACGTCATTCACATTAAAGGACACAACATTGTTCCATTATCTCTATAAGATGAGGTGTTGAGGGAGTTCCATACTTCCCCTCAAGAAGTACATCCATGTGTGGAAAAGATGTACCAAGGCCTTCGGTGTTAGAATTGGTGTCTAGGAATGAAGAAAGTAGTGGTAGAGATTGTTTCTTGATTCCTCAATTATTACCAAGTGATGGCCGTGCATTATGTTCCACAAAGCTTTACAAAGCCACTAGAGGTGGTGGATTTTAAGTGGGATTGTATCTCCACATACTTTTTGAATGGTCATCCACGTACGTCAGTGGGACATGATTCTATTTGGGTGATCATTGACTGACTCACCATGCCGGCCCACATCCTACCCATTCGAGAGTAGGGTTCAGTAGAGGGATTCAGATGCCTCTAGGTAGAGGAGATTGTGGGACTACATGGGGTGACATCGATGATTGTCTCTAACTGTGAAGCACATTTTACATCCTGGTAGTGGAAGGTATTACAGGAGGTGTTCGGGACTCAGCTGATATTGGGCATTGCCTTTAATCCACAGAAGGATTTTCAGACAGAGTGGACCATTTAGACAATGGAGGACATGCTTCGTACTTGTGTCTAAGATTTTGGCCGTAGTTGGGAGGATCAATTGACCATGGTGGATTTTTTATACAACAACAACAATCACTCCACCATTTGTAAGGAACCATTTGTGGCCTTTTATGGTTGACCATGCAGATCACCTCTATGTTGGATAGACCTAGGAGAGTCAATGCTTATGGGTCCAGAGTTGGTACGAGCTACAACTGAGAAGGTGCAGATCATCCGGGAGAGGATTAAGATATCTTAGAGAATATATAAGCCTTATGTTGATAGGAGACGGGGGCCTTTCGAGTTTGAGGCGAGGGACCATGTCTTCTTATGGGTCTCACCTCGATGTGGTTTGTGGAGATTTGGCCAGGACGACAAGTTATCTCTAGGGTTCATCAGACCATTCCAGGTTCTCAGTAGAGTTGATGAGGTGGTGTATCACTAGGCTCTTCCCCCATAGATTCACCAAGTGCATGATGTTTTCCATGTGTCATAGCTGAGGATGTACGTGCATGATCCATCGCACATCATTGACTAGGGTGAGCTAGACATCGACTATGGGAAATGTTTACGGTGGTTCCAGTAGAGATTGAGGATCATAATGAGTGGGTCCTTTGTGGATGATCGATTCCTCTTGTGCATGTTCGCTGGAATCACATGATCCTCTAGGAGAGCACATGGGAAAGGGGGGCTCATATTCGTGCTCATTACCCACATTTGTTTCCTTAGTCTATATTATGGCTTTCCGGAATGAAAATCCCAATTGTTGAAAAATGTAAAGACTCAAATTTTATATGTATATTTTTTTAAAAAAAATATGGAATTATTACGAGTCGTAGAAAATTGATGGTGTAATATTCTGAGGCCCGGGGTTCTGAAAATGAATTTCTGAACTTTTTTTAAGGTACGTTCAGTAAACGCATGAACATAATTTTATAGCTTTTGAACTGGTGTGCTGATTAAAAATCTAAAAGCACCATTGAATCTGATGCACCAAGATTCCCTTAAGAGGTGATTCACATCAACCACAGTAAGTCGGGAGAAAAGATATATTTCAGACATTCAAAAGAATGATAAAATAACAATTTAATTTTATTTCTCTTTTTCTTTTCCTCTAATGGACAAGCGGTGGTGGCAGTACAAATGAAATGTCAATCCATTAATTGGAATGACTCCTCAATGATTGTAAACGTACTGTTAGAAATTAGGAAGGATCATTATTAAATGATCCTCATTAATTTACAATGGATTTACCCACCTCTTCCACCTCCAATTTATATGGAGCTTTGGGATGGGTGTTGGCCCGACCTCACCTAGCAGCAAGGATCTGATAAAATACTACGATGACGAACACTTTAAGTATGATACAGGTTCCATCAAGCGGTGACGAGCGCCACCGATTCACAAACCAACAAACATCGACTCTTCCTCAAATGAAGACATTCCCAAACTATCTTGAGGTAGGGTTTATTTCTTGTCTGATTTCATGATTTGTTTAATCATTCTACTAACGTCTTGATATCAAGCTAACATAGAGTGTGTGGGATAAATGAACAAGGTCTGGAACTTATGCCTATTGTTTGAATTTGGCGTATTCTTCTCTAGAAATTTATTCGGATTAGATGAAACCCAGAACGGGGGTTTAGCGATGAAGAGGGCATCTCAGGGAGTCCTTTGGCACCATCATATGAAAAAACAGGCCACCGAAGCTCACCCAATGACCCGCGTAAGACTGTCGGAAATCTATGGCGGTGGGGTTGGTGATGGTGGCGGCCAGCACCAGCCTGTCGCAGAGGAGGCGGCGCGTCATCACGCACCACAAGAGGAGGATGCCATAGCTTCTCAGCCATGGTGGTTGATCAGGATGGCTAGCATCGTCCGACCACTAAGGCGGTGCAGCGCGTTGTCATGCACTGCTGGAGGTGGTCGTGGCTCGAATCCACGATGGTGAAGGTACCTGCCTTTTTTGGGTCCCACGTCGACCTAGCGGTGCCATGTTGTACCGCCGCTTCACTACCCAAATGAATAAATCCATTCAGGAAAACTGGGGGGAGCCTATCCCCCCCTTTTACCAGCTAGGGCAGACCCCAGCCAGCGGGTTGCACTCTCCATGGGTCGGGTTGTGCAAGCCCAACAACCGCGCCCCTCAGCAGGCTGGGCCACGCCTTCTGCAGCCGAGCCGTGTGAGCCTAGTGGCTCACACCCCTCTGTGGGATAGGCCTCGGAATCTCAGTAGGTCGCGCCCTCCGTGGTTCGGGTCGTGCGAGCCTTATGGGTCGCACCCTCCAAGGGACAGACCCCCCCACCCCCCCTGCGGGCCGAGCCGCGCCCCCTACTGGTTAAGTCGGACCAAGGCGTAGCGGGCCAAGCCTGCCATAGCCCAACCTAGCTAGTCCATACCTAGACTAGGTCGGGCTGGGTCGGATAATACCCAGACCCTTTTAGGCCCAGTTTCTCTAAAAGATCCATAACGTGTGAACAAGACATCTGTTTGACGAACCGTCTACGACGATGGGATCTTTGGAGCGAGGTGGTCTTTTTTATACACTACTTGAGTATTTCAAAAAGTTGTAGTACATCCAGGATGGTTCGAACCTCAATACAACTGGGCACTCAGTACTAAAATGCTTATAAGTCACAGATCGGACATCCGATTGACGCACTGTCTATCACATTGACAACATAGAGGTCCCTAGGGATACCTCTTCAGGGAACATCATGGATGTTAAGGTATGACCAATGGATTGAGGAGAGGATCCTCTCAGAATCTAGTGTGTTTAGTGTGCGAATCTAGTGACTGGATGTATCATGAAGAAAGAACATTGATCCTATGTCGGTCAGCATTTACAGATCTTATGTGGGTCAACGATTAGTGATAATATGTGGGTCAGAATCTATCAATCATGTGTTGGTCAGCGCCTAGAAATACAGTACGGGACTGCATCTATCGATCCTATGAGGGTTGGCAGCATATCCTTTTGATAGAATAAGATGATATAAATTTATGACTAATCATTTGTACTTCTGTGCTAGAGTTATATACCTAGTGTGGGATAAATATTTACATTTTTTTGTACTTTTACCTTCGTAATGTTACCTTCATGGTGTTACCTTTGTGGTAATTTTTTCTTTTTAGTGTTACCTTCATGGTGTTTCCATTGTGGTACTTTTACCTTCTTGGTGTTACCTTTGTGGAGTTCTTCCCTTGTGGATCAGTTGTGCTAAAGGCATAAAAGTTAGAGCCTTATGTTTCCTCGTGTATGAGATGGGTATATTTTGATAACTTAGTTATATTTTTGGGTATATTCCTAGGTAGAATTGATGACTACAACTTAATTCTCTCTGATTGAGGTCTTGCTTTGTGGATTTTCCTTTGGGGGAACTCTGGGAAACCATCAGAGGTCTCGGGGTCCCAAATGATTATTATTATACTCACCCATGTATGGGCGATGCCCGCACCTGGTTGTGTCTTTTTCCGACGATGGACAGTATTGATCGAGGCTGAGGGAGCTAGAACAGGACAATTCTCATTGGTGGACTATTTTACATGATGTGCCTCAATGACTAATGATCGAGAGTGGTACCTACCCTTCATGTGGGATCCCTGGGGGATGGTCTAGGATATGTTTTCTCGTTCAGGTGTACTTTTACTTTCTAGTTAGGATTTTAATCCATCCCCCTTACATTAAGTACACTTTTTTCTATAGTAGATTACAGTGGGGTTTCTTCTTGTTGTGTTCTTAGATTGTGTGTGGGTATAGGTTTAAAGGAAATGCCTTCATATTATAGGGATAATCCATTCCAGTGCTAGTCGCCATCCCCTGGCCTATGGATGGCAGGCTTGGGGTAGTCATGTAATGAGCCCTGGGGGACAGGTTTTTACTATCCCTATCCATTCCGGGAGTACGAAGATAAATCATGACATCAAATAACATTTATATTTTGACAACATGAAGAAGATGACGGTTGATTATACCTCAAGGTGCTTAATATATAAGAAAGTTAATGTTGAGAAACATATGTCCAGTGGTATGATGCAATCATTTCCTATAACCATGTGAAAATGGGAGAATGTCACTATGGACATTGTGTTGCATCTCCCAAAGACAGAAAAAGGAAATAATGTGACATGGGTTGTGGTGGTCGGACTCACCATGGCTACCCACTTTATCATTATTCGGGAAGATCTATCACATGATCAACTAACTAAGATATATGTGTAGGAAGTGGTGAGACAACATGGACTTCCACTCTTGATTGTCTCTCATTGTGATCCAAGGATCACATTTTAATTTTTGAGGGGTCTAGAAAATTCATTATGTATAGAATTAAATTTTATAATGGCATATCACCCCCAAACTGATGGAAATCCTAAAGGACCATTCCAACACTAAAAGATATGCTAATTTCCTTCTATTTATAATTCAAAGGGTGATGGGATCATAATATCTTATTGGTAGCCTTATCATGCAACAATAGCTTCTACTCGAGTATTCAGATGACCCCATATGATGATATGTATGGAAACCAATGTAGAACCCCAACCTATTGGGATGGAGTTGGTGAATGAAAGATACTTACACCTGATCTCGTGTAAGAGATGATAGAGAAGGTTCAATCCATCTAGCAACATATCGATGTTTCTCAGAGTCATAAAAATAACTTTGACGATAACTGTCGAAGGGACCTGGAGTTTGAAGATGGAGATAATGTCTTCCCTTTAATATCACCATGGAAGATATTCATTTGTTTTAGAAAGAAAGGAAAATTAATCCCAAGGTAAATTGGTCCCTTTGAATAATTAATGAAATTGGAATTATTTTTAAAAGCTAAGGAACCAATAAAAATGAAATAGTAATGAGACCTTATAAATAGTTATATGACCCTTATGAGTAGTAAACTAGAAAAATGAATAGTATCCTCACCCATGAAAGTGTAAAGAAAATTTTGGTATCATTTAAGTTAAAATATGAGATAATTATATCATAGTATAAGTATTTAAATGTTTTAAAATTTATTAATTTAGTGTTGTTATTTTTATAAGTCACATATATTTAATTACGATATTATGACTTATTTATTAATTAAAAAGAAATGTTATTTAAATTAAATTTATTCAAAAATAAAAAAAATTCTTATGATTTTAACATAATTTTATGAGATCTTAAGTAATTTTTCAAAGTGTTATAAAATCAGTTATAATTTTAAAATCTGTTTTATTGAGTAAATGATGATTCAAAGTAGTAATTAACATAGTAATATTTAAAAAAAATCTTAAAATGGTATTAAATTTTAAATTATACATGTTCAAAAGTGGATTGTGTGAATTTTTAGGTTATTTTTTAAATACATAAATTTTTTGTGAATAGTGAAATGTAGTAATTTAATGAATATATACATAGTCAAATACACTATTCGTTGAGTCATAGAGGATCTAAGAGCCATTGGATTCAATTAATATGATATAATTGTTGTATTTAGTTAAATTAATCAATGCTATATCTAGTCATGAGAAAAACAAAAAACTAATGAATTAACCAAATGAGAAAGCACCCCTCTAATCCCCTATAAATTCCACACATCACGCCATCTTCTCATAAATCCTCTAAAGAATTTATCCTTGTCCAAATTCTACCCAATACTATTCCATATACCTTATACCATGTCTAGGAGCTCTTTTTCTAATCGAAATACTAATACCATTCCCTAAGGAGGTCCTAAAAGAGGATTAATTGAAGAGGTAAACCCTCTCTCTCTTTCTTTTAAATGACATTTGTTTTTAAACCTTATAATTTAATTATCTTATTCAGTGGAATCATAACTCATTTATGTTCTATATAATAATATTCTATTATGTTACCAGAATATAATTCAATAAAATCCACCCTCTCTCTATTTTATTATAAAAATGAAATCATAACCTGTGATCTATCAATTTTCTGACATCATGGGTGATGCACTTTCATTTTCCATTAATTCCTTCAAGGATGTAAATAAAACCATTATAATGGTTAAAAAATAATAAAAAAAGTATGTTACAACCCTCTTTTTATTCGGTAAATAAATTAAACCCATAATACTATATGAAAATGAGTTCGTTGTCATCGAAAAAACGTCGAAATTAACTTAACATGATCATCATTAACATTTACCAAATGATTCATCATCATAATATATAATAATTTTTTTACAAGATTATTTAATATTATGGATGTCCATTAATAACATATAATAACAATTCTTTATATTTATCCTCATTTTACCTAGACATCCATTCATGAATAGTGGAAATCCAATCCTGAAAATCATGAAGATGAATGCTCCCAAACGATGAAATTAAACTATATAACTAATATAAAATTAAATAAAAGATCTTATTAAAACAATAATGAATAAAATAATTGTGTAAAATTATTTTTATTTGTTAATTATTGAATATAACGTTATGATACAAGATATTAATTTGAATGAAACATTCGCACTCAAGGCATGGGGGATTCACCAACTACAACTCTCTTTCATTTGGTTTTACCTCTTTATCCCCATTTTTAGTATAGATATTCCTTAAATATCATTTATTAAAAATTATATTACCTTTTTTGATATATATACATTTTTTACTTCAGTTTATGAAAAAACTATGTTTTCAAAAAGAACTCCTATTTCAAAAAAGGCGCACCTTTTACTTCTCTAGAATTTTTCTTCTTCACTCTAGGTTGATGATTCTTATATAAAGTATATTGCTCCCGATTTCATTTGGGAACCCCAATTTTATGAATATATGCTCATGAAATGACACCCATTCCTTTCCAGGGTTTATTATATGTTCAAAATTTATATATGTTTTAGGTGGAATCCATGATAATGTAAATATTGTGATATGACGGGTGTTAATATAATTATATAGCACAATGTAAATTTTATGATGTGATAGGTGCACCCAAAATTTTATAGAGGTCCTATTAATTGGTTAATTTGATGAACCTCATGAGATAAAGTTCAATATGTGTGAACAAGACACTAGTTTTTTTCACAACTACGTGTGGTAGTTTACCAGTAAGACATGATGTTTCATTTTTATGTATTACCACATTCCATACCTTTATATAATGATTATTATCATGATTATGATCCTATTAATATGTTAGGATTATAGTTATTATGTTTAACCATGTTATATTATTTCGTGCTCTTATTTATCGTATTATTGGGCTTTTAGCTCACCCCTTTTTGATGTATATCCTCTAGTGATTACATGTAATAAGGAGAATAGAAGGGCCAATAATAATCCAGAGTTTAAGAAATTAAATAAATGTTTATGATTTATTTTTTAAATGTAATATATGGTCATAATTTAACCCAGACACTAATCCTTCTGAACTACATTGTGTAATTATTTTATGTTTTTTGTCTTTAAAATGCTGAAATAAGATATAAAAGAAAAATCAAAGTCACTATCATTACCCTTATAACACATATTAGCTCAAATATTCTTATGTTTTTTTCACAAGATATGAAGAAATTTATTATGTAAGATGTGTCAAAAAGAGTTACAGTTAATAATGAATAAGTGGGTGATTGTGTAAATGTTTTATGAAATAGTATTTTATGTCTTAATGTTCTTAAAGACAGTAAACCTATACAGCTCTGCCATGGTTTATTTATTTAATGTACTGAATGTTCATATAAATCGATATAAAATCTATGTATGAAAATTATAATCATTTATCGTTGGTATAAAAGAAATTTTCAGTTAACCTTTGGAGACATTGATTAGAAAACATTAGTAAGAACCCTAGAAATAAGTTTATGTATCTGATTCAATCCTAGAGTTTTAGTAATGATCATAAATAAAATAGGATAAATACAAATATATCCAGAATTGAAATTATATAATTTATTTCCCCTATTTATGTTGTTTTCCCACTATGATTAATGTTTATCACTTGATTCTTCATTGTTTTAGTAAATATCAGGGACCCAAAGGAACCACGTTAATGCTGAATGTGAAGAGTAGTGCAATGATTTTCCTCCTAAGAGAATTAATGTTATGGTATTGGAAATGAAAAATCTTGTTTATATCCTCATACAACTTTCTCAAGATATGAATCATATACAACACCCAAATTAGAAAAGGAGGGAACACTATTTTGTTGACTCCTTCATGAAGCATCGTAAAACTTATTTATGTGGGTCTTCTGATCCACTAGCAGCTAAAAAATAGATCAGTTCCATCAAAAAAAATATTTTATATTCTCTGATGTTCAGAGAAATAAAATGTAATTAAGAATTCTATCATTTGGAAGATGAAGCGGAACAATTCAACAGTCTCATCATGAATATGAGGAAATGAGATTAAATTGACTCCGTATAATATGAATAGTTTAAGAGTGTATTTTTCAATAACTACTTTCCAATTATTCTTAGAATTAAGATGAAAAAAATGTTCTTGAGCTTAAGAAAAAGGATAATGAATCTATTGGTACTTAGGAGGGAAATTTTAGATGACATGCAAGGTATGCTTCTAAAATTATTATCCAACCTGAATGTAAGGTTTATCTATTCTTTAGTGGAATAAAACCAAGTCTCCAATGGGATCTATCAATAAGTTAATTTAGTAGTTATGAGTAAATCATTCAATGTTCTATCAAGGTTGAGATAAAAATTTGAGTTACCCATCAATATTATGGGTTCGTTAAGAAGAGAAAATTAAAATTCAAGGGGGATTTTAAAAACCATAGTGAAAAGAAGATGAGATTTACTTTATGATTATATTGTGAAAAAAACTTACTTAATGGGATTAGTTAATGTTTTATGTGTGGGAAAGAATCTTATCAGAAAATTTATTGTTGATGTGATTGGAAAAATATATCTAACTATGAAAATATAGAAAAGGGAACAAAAAATTCACCTTTCATATTACAATGATTAAAGTTTAAT
The DNA here is from genome assembly GCA_963277665.1 of Viscum album. Classification (NCBI taxonomy): domain Eukaryota; kingdom Viridiplantae; phylum Streptophyta; class Magnoliopsida; order Santalales; family Viscaceae; genus Viscum; species Viscum album. The sequence continues at coordinate 1,041,948,070 of OY728164.1, read as the reverse complement.
AGAAATTGGATTTATGCTAACAAATTCAGAAATATGAGGTCTATCAATGATAATCAATATCATTAACCACATAATGAAAAATAAAATTGAAAATTTCTTGTGATCTCTATTACAGTTGTTTAGTATGGATATGAAGTTGTAAATGGTACACATTACATAAATTCTAATGAAGCTGATATTTTATTTGATTCTAGATCCACCCCTATTTTATTTTTAAAAACATTTCTAAGGGTAACACTATATAAAGCTCATTAATTTTATATTTAGTAAGCTGTGAACAATACTAATGGTACAAAAATCACATCACCGGTTTATAATTCTTCTCATGTTTATGTTTGTAGGAAAATGATTCATGTAAATATTTTGATCCTTTATATAGTTTAATTCAATGTGATTCAGAGAAAGGATTGGTTTCACTATGTGGATCTCATATCAATTACTAGAGAAGTAAAGTCACATTTTTTTCTAAATAAATCTATGATCATTTATCGATGCAATGATGAATATTAAATTCAAATGGAAATTAATATCTTCTTATGTGTCTTCATTCATATTAATGAATGTTTACTATCTCATGTGGTTGGGGTGAAAATCAACATTAAGGATACACCAATTTCATGATAGATTATTGATGTATATCTATAAGAATCTCTTATTTTTGCACCAAATTATGTAGTTTGAGTTTTCAATGGAACTCATACAGATGATATGTCAATTTCAAATAATCCTTATAGAATGGACCCAATTGAGTTACAGTGATTGAAGAAGAATCTAAAAGATAATCTTGATAAGGGATTCTTACACCCTAGTGTGCCACCATAGGGAGAACCTATTCTATATTTTAAGAAGAATGATGTACCAATGAGACACTGCATTGATTATCGAGAACTTTACAAGATCACTATAAAGAAAAAATATCTTCTCCCCCATATTAATGATTTATTTTTATAAACTATGCAGAGGCCAATAATTTTCCACGATTGATCTTCATTATAGATACCATCAACTCAGGGTCATGAAAGAGGATATACTGAAGTTAGAATTCATTACAATTTATGAACACTATGAGTTTATAGTGATCTATTTTGGTCTTACTAATGACCCATCTATCATCATGGATTTAATGAATATAGTATTTAGAGACTATCATGGTCATTTTATTGTAGTTTTTACATACAATATTCTTATATTATCAAATAGAAACAATGAATAGATGATCACTTTAGTACTATACTAATGTCCTTGAGAAATAAAATTCATCATGAAAAATTTACCGAGTGTGATTTTTTGGATTCATAATGTTTCATTTTTGGGTCACATAATCTCAAGAGAGGGGATATCATTAGATCAAGAAAACATAGAAGTTATTGCACATTGTCCTTGAATAAAAACAATAACTAATATAATATTTTTTCCTAGTTTGGATGGATATTATTGAAATTTTGTGAAATAATTCTCATTATTATATAATCCACACTCTATGTTGACACAGAAATGAGTTATGTTCATGTGGATGAAGGACTGTAAAGTGGATTTCAAGGAGTCGAAAATATGGTTATTCAGTGCACCTGTGCTAACACATCTCTATAGTGGAGAAAGGATTGTGATCAATAGTGTTTAAAAAGAGAAGGGGATGGGATGTGTTCTCAAGAAAAATTATATTTTCTTAGCTTATGCCTAATGCAAATTGAAAATCCAGGATAAAAATTAAACAAATCATGATTTGGAGTTAGTTGTGGCAGTTTTTGAATTAAATATAAGGAGGGATTGTATATATGGGGAAATGTGTGATATATATACTTATAATAAATATTTAATGTTTATTTTCACTCAAAAGGAGTTGAATATGTGCCTAAGAATATGGTTGGAGTTTATTAAATTCATTGACTTCTCAATAGATTACCACCCTAGGAAACAGAATAAGGAGGAAAATTCAATGAGATGAAAGGACCATGTGAGCTAATCTATGATTTTTATCACAAAAGATATAATATTTATGGACTCCAAAAGGATGGATCATGAAATTTTAATGGAATGGTAGAAATATTATATATATAAAATGAATGTTTAACAACCTATACAAGTGATGATTAAGGAGGCAGAAAAAATTATGTAGATCAACAAAAGAAAGTGAGAAATGTTTCAATGCTCAACTTTGATTGTGATATAATAATAAGGTCTAGTAAACCTTTATGTATCCCTCTCATACCAATATTAAAGATGTATTTTTTGGATGAGGATCATAGTTCATCATTATATATTCATCCTAGAAGAACAATGATGCATAGTGAACTGAATGTGTATTTCTTATGGGATGGAATGAAGAACGATAATGCGTAGTTTGTTTCTTGATGCTTGGTTTGAAAAAAAATTAAGGCTATGAGTCAGATGTTTGAGGGTATGTTAAAACTATTACCCATACCAGAATGGTAATAGTAAAACATCCCCATTAATGTTATTTCTGTACTTCCCAAAACATCTAAAAACAATAATTCTATATGGGTTATAGTTTCTCACCTTAAAAATTCCCCACATATCCTTTCTATTACATAAGACTTTCTCCTAACCATTAATCAAGAATACATACTAATGATGTGGTGATATTTTAGGGATTATCACTTTCCATTATATTTTATCGGGACCCAAGGTTTACCTCAATGTTCTAGATAAGTCTTTTGTGGGCTCTGGATACAAAGTTATGTTTTTGCCCGATTTATCATCCTCAGAAAAATGGTCAGTCGGAGAGAAAAATTAAAACACTAGAATAATTTTTTGAGAGATTTCCCTATATATTCAAAATGAGTTTCAGATCATTTCCTACCTTTAGTATAATTTTCATACAATAATAGCTTTCACTCCATTATTCATATGGATATTTGTGAAGCTGTCTATGGTAAGAAGTGAATAACTGTAACATGATGGACTTAAGTTACTGAAATAAGGATATTGGGAACTGATGTAGTTAATGAAATGATATAGAAGGATTGATCAATTCTAAATCTCATAAGAGTAGCTCATAGTCGACAAAAAAAATACGGATGAAAATCGATGAAAATGCTAAGTGTTTAAAGTTGGTGATATGGTATTTCTATAAATATATCCCTGGAAGTCAGTGATGATATTTGGAATTAAATTTAGTCTAATCCCAAGGTATATATATCCTTTTGATATTTTGGATCATTTTGCGAAGGTATCTTATAGATTAGAACATCCAACAAATCTCTCTCAGGTTTATTATGTGTTCCATGTATCCCTATAATGGAAGTGTATGCCTAATCCTTTACATTTTGAAAACATGGAAGAATGACCACTATATATGGATATATATTTTGAAGAAACACCTATAGAGATTCTGAATCATCGAAAAAAAATTTATGAAACAAGACCCCTCATTTGGTTAATGTTTTATAACAAAAGAATCTATTTTAGGAGGCTATGTCGGAACCTGAGGATGTCATGAGATAACGATACCCTCATTGATTTGTATTGGAGTGAAAACTTTTGAGGGTAAAATGAATTTTAAGGTGGTATAATGTAACTCCATAATATTTTAATAAAAATATTTCTCTTTAAATAATTTTTTGTTCTTCAATAACTTGTATTTCACATAACCCCGAGTTTAAACAAACCGTGTAATATTAAATGTTTTTATAACCTAAAAGATAAATTTTCAACCATAAATATGAATAACAAATTTATAAAATAAATTTTATGGTCAAACTCAATAATATTTTATTGGTATTTTTATAGAAAATGATTACAAAATTTTTAGAAATTTCAGTTCATTTTTCAAAAAATTATTTTCCTTCATTATTTATTTTATTTATATTAATGAATATTAATTTTTAGAAGTTACATAAAATTAATTTTAAAAAATTAATTTTATTTCAGAATAAATCATATGAAAATTATTTAAAATTATTTTTTATTATTTTCTGAAAACATTTAATTTTTTAAGGAATAATGAACATACTGATTTCTGAATGCTATATTTTCTATTAATGCCTTTACAAGGTAAAATTATTTTTTATAATATATTTAAAATATAATTAATATAATTTAATTTAAAATTTTCTTATTATTTTTTTAAAGGATTCTATACATGTATTTATTATAAAAAATTATATTTCAAAATTGAATTTTTCTAAAAAACTATTTTTCGTGGAGTTTTACAAGTTGTATTCTGAATTAAATTATGGAAATAATTATTATGAATTATCAAAAAGGGGCTAAAAATTTAGATTCATAAGTTCCAAATTAATTATGTAGTTCCTTTATTATTTTTTCCAATGTGAATAGTAATGTTGGTATATTTTGTTACCATGGTAAAGGGAAAATTGGGAAATTTTGGTTAAAAATAAAATGACAAAGTATAAAATAACCGTAACACATTGAAAAAATTGGATAAATATAATTAAACACTTAACACCCAAGTATATAAATTAAGCTGTTTAATTGATACATGTCCATGAAACTAGATTATGAAATAATTAAATCAAGGAAAGTCACAAAATGTCACATTCTTTGTCTTAAATATATCTTATGTGTCTATTTGGGGAATATTACATGTTACAGATGAATATAAATGTAAATTTAAAACTTAATAAAAATATTTTCAGGAAATAAGTTTATTTTCCACTTTTGGTCCACTTAGATGAGATGATGATCTTTATAATATATTATTTAATAAAAATATAAATATGTCACATTCATGTTTTAATAATATATCATTTTTAATATATGGTTACCCAAACTATATATTAAATAGAAACTATTCTCTTAAAATATAGAATATTTATATTTGTCATGGTTTTTTATAAGTGAAATATATATATTAAACTATTAAACAATGCTAATGCGGTAATTATTTTATTAATAGAAATATCAAATAAAGGTTATTATAAATATTAAAACAAATATTATTTCAGATACTTAATGTAATAAAATAATTTATTTGATGAAATATACCTCATTGGGATATAATAAAATATAGGGTTAAGATTTAACTTATTATCTTGATATATTTAAAATTTTATGTGATGAATAGAAACAAAATCAACACTAATTGTATTTTATCAAAGTAATATTTTATTAAAATATTTAAAAATCATAAAAAGTATTTAAAAATAAAAAATATTTATAATATGGTCTAAAATGTTATTAAAATTTCATTTATGGACCAATTTACACCAAATAAGTAAAAATTATAACCATTTTAACTTTGAAAAAGTTTTTACCTTAGTTAAAATTAAAATTGGGCAACTAAAGGGAAATCATAATAATAAGGTTTAAAATAATACAAAAGAATGTATAAAATTTATTGGTTGATTATAATAAAATATTATCATGTATTAGATTCAAATCAAAATAATTTTATTAGTATTTTATTGAGATTGAATTCAATCAAAATTAATATTTTTGAAAAGTCCAAAGGTGACCCTCTACTAAATTACAAAAAGGAACATATAATCTCATTTTATCACATATCATCAATCCTTAAAGATCAAAAAAACCATACCAATTTCTATTTTATATTATATTTGGGACATTTTAGAGGTTCTAGTCTTCTCAAAATTCCAATTGTATTGTCCCTATAAACAGATCGAACAGAGGTTCATCGAAGAAGAGGTAATTGTCTTTACAGACTCTTAAATTATTTCTTCTTATACTTAACCTTAATGTTTTTTTCTATTATAACATAATAAATATAGTGTAATTTATACTTTGAGATGTTTTTATGATTATTGGACAAGAATATTCCACCTTTTATCCATCATACAAAAACTAAAGCACCACGAATGCGTACATATGACTTACTATCTCCACATTGTCATTTAATCTATTTTTCATCTCTACATTATGTGGATGGGTATAACGATGGAAATAATATAAATTTATTTATTTATAATTATAAAATTTTAAAAATATATCATCCACTTCCTTTCCCTTTCACCATTAATGGAATGATACCATCACATGTGTGTACATACGACCTACCATCTCCATGATGCGATGCGATTCATTTTCAATGTTCACAATTCAGGAATGATTATATAAATATATATAATGAATAAATATGATATATGTTACCTTAATATAAATATTTATATGAAATAACTATATCCTATGCACAATGACATAGACTTATATGACAAAGCATGCATAGTAAAATGAAGCAGTTAACACCCCAAAGAAGCATAATAATGAAATATTATTAAAAAATAAATGATAATATGATTTAAAAGGATTATATATGATGTTATAAACATGAATATGGTTTGGTTATAAATTAATAACATTATATAAACCATTATATTGGTGTTTATGTTGCATATGATTGAAATCATACCTAAGCTAAAGATCAATTTCACATTCTCATTTTATTCGGGATTGATTACAAGTAAGTGTATATTAGGGAATATTTCATTTCCATGTACTTGTTTCATAAAAATATTTTCAAAAATAATTTTTCTATTCTTTTAAAAATTTTAATGTATTTCTTACCCATTTTTTTCAAGTTTGAATTTTTACTATGCAGTTTGAAAGGAATCATTTTTTTAATTTTTTTTCAAAATAGGTACTTTATGACGTTTCTAGAAGAAATATTAAAAAATAAATTTTAACTTATTTATTAATAACATAATATTCTGGTTTCATGAGACTTAATGGATTGAATCTTAATTTATAACCATAAAAATTTCTATTCAATAAATATTTTTTTCCTTTGAAAATTTTCTGCTACAAAAAAATATTTTCCAAATGGAAACGATATTTTCCTCAACAATTTTTTTCATGTGATATTTCAATATAATTTCAATATAAGAAAATGTAATTCGATGTTTCTTATTTTTATGAGGTATATAGTTCAAGGATACAACATGTATCCTTCTATAAATAGTATAGGTTTCTTATGGAATGATATTTTTGAATTCCATTTCATTTCCATAAGTAATTTTATGATGAAACGATTATGAAACCCATTTCTTTTTATGGGTTGTGATATGATGAGTGAATTATTTAAATGTTTTACACATATTTATGGTATTCATTATGTGATGGGTGTGACCTTTATCTCCCTCTAATGCATTGGAAAAATATTTATATCTCATGATATAGATTGGACTGGAAAGGGAAGTGAACCTAGTTCAGTAATACCAAATTATAATGGGAATTAATCTCAGTTCAGTAATACAATTAGGGATCTAAGAGTGACCACAGTTCAATATGGGATGTTTTTCCGTGTGATGTTATTGGTAGTGATCCTTGACTTATATGAAAATTATTTTCATTGCTTATGTGTATGCAACAATTTCAGGCTTTATGGTATACTCCCATGAATTATTTTCCTTCTAATTCATATCTTATAAAATCACCTGATTTATTATGTAACTCAATATCATTATCCTTGATATGAAGGATATAATATTAAAATGTTATTTTCATGTTCTTTTTCCCTTGTACATACATTATCTCCCTTGATTACTCTTACTAAGTGTACGCTCTCAACCTCTAATTTGTTTATTTTCACTAGGATGTGAATAATGGTATAAAGTAAAATGTTTCAAAAATGGTTCCAGTTATGAAGGAATAAGTTAGATATGATGTAGATTTTTTTATGAACCAGTTGTTTATTTTTCCATGTTTTGAAAGACACTAAATATACATCTTCTAGGAATGGGTTTTTATGTTATTTAATGAACGTTATTCTATTTAGATGTACTATCTTTGTATGACAATTATTGTTTGTTATAACTAGTAAGGGTTTTATTGTTCTTAAAAAGAATACTAGTACTGTTGAGGAAATAGTTCATGTAAAATTTTATGAAACATATCCTTTTTTGACTTCAAACTACACCTACCTACATATTTAGTTGTTATTTATAAAACAAGTTTTCAATATTTGTTGGAAGGATATTATCATGATAAAACACATCAAGTAAATGTTTCTAAATTATTTCCTTAAGAATATTTTCAACTATTTTTTTAATAAGAGAGTTTGGAAAACCCAATAAATCAGTATTTTATAGGAATAATCCAAATGATAATATAATTGAAGATATATAACAATAATTTAGGACTATAAATTATTTGATAAATTGAATTGAACATCTATCACTTTTTTCACAACTCGACCTATTAATCCTGATGAGGATTTAGGTAATGAGGATTGTATAAAATCAATGCATGGTAAACTCAATGATTTTTATAGGAATTATAAGTCCCCAGCCTTAAACCTTACTTAATATTGAGTTAATACAAGATTACACATTGATGATCTTTTCAGGTTTCGAGTTTTAGAGAATTAGATCATAAAACTTGCATTATATTCCACATTTAAACAAAGTGGTTACATAAAAGACAGGATTAATTCTTCCCATCAACGGAAACATATTTAAAATAAAACTTGGATTCTTTCTTGAAACATCCTTGACACTATCATCACATCACGTACCATTCCCTTGACATGTGAAAAACATTTCAAAAACTTGGGATGAGCATAACAAGCTCAGTAAGGGATAAAAATATGGAAAGGAAACATGAGTTCATAAAAACATAAGAATGAAATCATACTCTACCCATAAAACATATGCACTTTAACATACCTCATCAAATCATGAATAAATCATAGAAATCATAAGACATAAAAGGTTACTTGAGGCATTCATAAAATTCTTACGTAGGGAGTAACCCTCTTGGTTACGTTTTGGAATACTCATCACAATATATTCCCTAAATCTCTTCGGAGAAACCTTAACGTTTCACTCCTTCGCGTTACCCAATGCATTGGAGAGCTATATCAGGCTCACTCGCCCTTAGTTTATCACGGAACCACCCGTCTTCATAATAATGCCCAAGAACCTTAACATAATCGTATCACATAACACATGCATAAAGGAAACATAACATTTCCACCTTTCAATCACAAGATATCAATACAACACATTGATATAAAAACATTATGAAAACCATTTTCAATAACAAAATAAAAGAAAATTAAAACATGGTATTTATTTTTCTTTTAAAAACGGTATGGCTTGTAGAGGAAGCCGAAACTCAAATAATGGTCACGGCGGCGGAGAAGTCGTTGTCGCCGCATACGTACGACTAAAACATTCCCTTTTGTCGTTTAGTAAATGCTTCGTATAAAAAGATTCATTTTGAATAAACGTAAAAGTCAAAGGGTTTTATACACCGTATAAAAGAAGGTTGTGTATAAAAGAAAATATGCCTCAATGAAAGGAGATTGAGATGAAGTCCCATACAAAGACGGTATCCTTGGATTAAGGATAAATCAGTTACATAACTATGTGTGACAAATGAATACACAAAATATAAGTGGGTATTAAATGTAAAACATTCAGAGGACATTCACACATAATAATAAAACGACATATTCAAGGTGTACAAGTTTATCCCAAAGAAACAAAATTGGGTTAAGAATTTCCCTTGCAATAATTAGACAGCCTAATGGCGTCACATCAAAATTCATAAAAAGAGTCGATGAGAGATAAAAAGGGTATCTCGTCACTTGGACATAAAATTCACATAAATAAGGATATAGAAGAACATATCCCAAAATAATATTATGTGAATTAAAAGACATAACAAAATAAGTCTTTTAAAAAGAGGAGGGTGAAAGGTTCCCTTACCGACATGGGTATCTTTTGAAACATACACCTCGTGAAAGAAGGAAAATACAACATTGATGTAAATACTCATAAAAGAAATTATATAACACAATTTGTAAAATAATGGGCAGTACATACACCACTCAAAGGAAATTGTGGCAAATGTAGCATAAATCTCAGGGGTATAAAAGTGAGATGAAAAATCCCTTACAAAAACTCAGCATCCTAACGACGCCACTTAAAACTTCAAAAAATGGATTGATGAGATCAAATAGGTTATCTCATCACATTACCATAAAATGTACAGAAAGAGGAATCTAAAATAACATCCCCCATCATAACAAAGAGGAGCTTAAAAGAATTGACATAAAGGGGGGTACTTAAAAAGAAAGAGAGAGGTTGGATCTCTTACGAAAAATTCAGCAGCCTAACAGCGCCACTCAAAACATCCAAAATCGATTTGATGAGAGAGAATAGGGTCTCTCATCATATGAACATAAAAATTACAGTAAGAGTAATATAAAATAATATCCTGATAACAAGAAATATGATCTTTAAAAGGAATGACATAAAAGAATGTACTTAAAAAGAAAGAGATGTGTAGGATCACTTACCTCGGGTCCGACTTGACTCGATCATTCTTTAATGTCCTGAATAATAAACTTGAGTTAATTTCCACTTTATTAAGAACCTTTTTCTAGTTCATTATTCTTTTTAGATCACTTATTTCAATGTTATAAACATTATTTAATCATTTAAGTTAATAATGTTTGTTTTGTCGATATTTGGTTCTTAAGTCGAAAGTGGACTTCTTTCAATTACATGTTGTTCGTGTGGTCAGATGTTCATTATATCCCGAATTATATTCAGGATTTGGATATCATATATATCATATATATACAAAATATACATGTATTTATAATATTACATAATCATTTAGAGGTAAGAACTGAAATGCACCGTTCATGGAGACGGTAAGCCGTATGTACGCATGAACGCTACTTTCATTTCTTTGTCATATTAATGGAATTAAAACTAAATGAGAGGTATGTATATTTTAATTCCAGAATTATATTCATCATTTATATGTATCATTAATCATATATATCCATTATTTACATGTACTTATAATTGTACATTACATTTGGGGATAAGAAATGAAATGCACCGTTCATGGAGACGGTAAGCCGTACGTACGCATGAACGCTACTTTCATTTCTATCTCCGATTTTAATGGAAAGAAATAATAATAATATAGAGGTATATAATAATTCCAGTATAACATCATATATAATAACATTAAATCCATCCATTATATGTCCCACGTATGGCATTAACGAATCACATCACTTTGAGGGGGCGGTAGTCCGCACTTCCTAAAATGAAGATATCGCGTATACCCATAATGGAAGCCATAAAGGTAAGCCACAAATGAAAAATACATAAGATTAAGTAAAAAATAAACATATTATATATCATATATAAATATAGTGACATCTTAATGGCCACATTTTAAGGTGTTAAAATAATGTTGAACAATCATCATTTCGGGAGGCATAAATTCGCCATCCACGGAAACAGTATGTTCGTTAACCATTAGATGTAGGTGTGTGTAAGTGTAGCTCGAATAATTATTATAAAAACCTCCTAGTATATTGAGGATACTGGAGTTGTTACAAAAGAAAAGAATAAAAAGAGTTTAGGGGGTTGGAGAAGCAAAATAAAACAAAAGGACTCAAAAGAAGACATTACCTTAAAATCGGGTAACTGCCATTGGTTTGAGCTCAAAGGCTTCCTTGGGAAGACCTCTGCCAAAATTGAGGCTTCAAGCAGTAATAGAGGGAAGTGGAGAGACAAAATGGGCAGGGTTTGGCCAAGCCAAATGCTTTGGGAGTATGGGTAAGGAGGTAGAGGTGGGGGCCTTTTATAATAGGAGTGGAGGGGCACTCTTGGAAAGTAAAGATAAGTTACTTTATTTTAAAATGATTTTCGTATTCAAAAGGTCCCACATTGAAATAATTAGAGGATAAGGTGATATGGGTTCTAAATCCACTCATACAATTGGTTTTGGCCATGTGTAGTTCTGAGATGTTACATTATCTTTCCATTTTATTTAAATCGTTTATTAATGAGGTAATCGATGCATCATCATGATGTCATAAATAATTTAATTTATTTAAAGTATAAAAATTATAAAACAAATACTATGATGTAGTAAATCTTTTTAGATTTCCAATGACTATTTATAATAAAAAATCATACTTGTATAACTTCATGTAAAAATCGTTTTAGTAAAACATCTCATGTGTGTGTCATTTTTACTTTAACATTAAATAAAAAGTTATTTATGTCATTTCTCAACCAAAGTGGCTCCATGGGGTCCCCAAGTTGACCCATGGCTTTTATTGGTATTCCATGACACATCCAATGAGGTTAGGACATGTATCAAGTTCATTTAATATTATTAAAATGTTATTTTTACCTTAAACTACACTAATTATCTCTAATCGTGATTAAAAACTTAATAAGTTTCTATTCACCAAAAAAAATTAATCCCATTGAACCACATTTTACTTCTTAATAAAAACCATGTATGTCATATTTTTGAAATTCAAAACACAATGGTGGAAACTTTTCATTTAAACAGAAAATCAGTTTTTATAAGTACCACTTAGTGGTTTCACTATTCATCAAAAATTGAAGTTTTTCAGAAAATTACCAAAAATTCACCCTAAGCTATATTTGATATTCCGAATTCAAAAATAAAGTCTATTTTACAAAATTAAAAACATATAAGTCACATTAATTAATTTAATAATTAATTCCCACTGTCATGACAAATAGCGTGTCTTTATGAAACAATAAGTATCAAAAGATTGACACTAGTTTAAGTCTAATTTCAAAGTAAATTAATTCCAACAACCACTATTGGATTTAATGGTAAAAATATATTCTAATTTCACATTAAAACCAATTCAAAAGATAATATAATCTTATAAATAAATTTGATTAAAAAGAGGTTTTGAATTAAAATACAACATTTTACACTATTCATTAAAAAAATTGAACTTTATCGGAAAGATACCAAAAATTTACACAAAGTAAATTTTGATGTCCCGATTCTAAAGAAGAGTTTTATTTGGTCCAGAAGGATGTATAAGAGTGAACAAAACTATATTTAATGACGGTTCTCCATCAAAAGGCGATAAGTGAACCTTTAGTGAAAACTAGGGCATATACGCCTAAAATTGAATTTCTTCCGTATTTTAAGCCTTTATCTTTTATTGGATAAAATTAAAAACATTTAAAAACATATATAATCATATTTTAGTTATTTCTATCCATTCCTGCCAATACAACGTCTACATGTTAACTGCCATTTAAAATAATATTATTTTATTATTAGAGTGCAACGTAAGATTCCCAAGAAACTCGTTGTTGCATGTTGGGTACGCCATCGAGCATAGAGTCCCCTTTAAAGTCATATTAATATTTTATTCAAAATTATGGATAAATATGAAAATGTCATATTCTATATTTACCTGGGGTGTTACATCCTTCCCCCCTTTTTGGAATTGCATCCTCACAATTTTTAAAATTGAGCATGGAAACATCCTTGAAAGTCCCACATCGGAACAAGAGTCGGTAAAACAATCACTTTAATATAAAGGAAGATAAGTACAGAGGTCACCCGAGTTAACCCATATGTAGAAAAACATGGACATGGAAGAAAAATCAAAGGGTCATGTTCTTGAGAGAGAGTGATAGTAAACATGTCTAGGAGAAAGTTAACCATAAGAAAATCACAAACTTGTGATGGGTTAAATGGTATTCGATTCCCCAGTAGGAAAAGTTAATAAACAACATTTTTGTTTTAAGTTACTTTTTATTGAGGAATTTATTAATAAGGAAACATAATCACTTATCATGTTGACTTTCAACTTTTACTAGATTCCTTAATCAAACTCATATTTTTTTTCTAAAAGACGAGTATTTAGGGAGACTTGTTCGCATTAAGAGTACTATAATCAACTTCTAGAGAATCACTTAATCCACAATAGAGAACTATATACTTCCCAGGTCTTTAGACTCTAACCAAAACCAAAACCAAAAAGATTAGAACATGATCAGATAATCCAGAAAAGGATAACCCTTTATAAAAAGAAAATCTATTATTAATCTCCAAAATTTGTCCAACAAAACCCAAAGTTCAACGAAGACCATTCGATAAACAATTTGTCCATAAAATTCTTCAAAGTAAACCAATCTATGATTGAAACCCAAATATTTGAAGGATTTAGTCACATAGTCTTCCAAGTTAAATCGTAACATTTATCTCCAAACAACATCAGTTGCTCCTAAATTCTCATATTGAAAAGTAATTAACCTAATCACATATCCTCCATGACAGGTTAATCATTTTCATAAATAACCCAAAATCAACTTAATCTTAATTCATAAAATCATAGAACTAAAATAATCAGTCAAACTAACCAGGGACTTCCAGTAGTCCAGTGGTAGGCGATAAATACCAGTCGCACTTTGGTTGTGGGTTCGATTCAAAAAGCATTGTCCGACGCGACGGGTTGTCACACGGTCTGCGTGTTGTCCTTTTTCCAAAACAATATAATTCTCAAATCATTCCTCAAAAAGGGATAAAATCATCAAAAATAACTATAACATAATTTAACCTCAATTTTTTCTCATGCCTTTCACTTCCATCATAACATATAGTAACCCATAATTACCTCAAAAGTAAGGATCATATAAACTCTAATGGTTACCTTTATAATTATTACCTAAACTTCCACATCGATTGGTCATCTCGTACATGATGCATTAAATATCATACCAAGGTTCAAGTGGTTGATAATGACTCCTTGATAGGTGGTTTAGAACAACCACGAGTTTCCTCATTGAATCCCCCATTTTATCTAGTATCTTAATCATAGAACCACCACAGTTTCCTTCAAACCTGTTGTCTCTTTGGTGCCTGCTAGATCCATCCATTCACTAAAAATAGAAATGCCAGTGTGATTATATCAAAAAAAACCATCATGTACTAATGAGGAAGGTAAACACTAAGTTATAAATACTCATTCACTGTATCTAAAACTAGGACTCTTTCTGAAATCCTAACCATTATAGTAATGTCACTTATGCTTAAAGAATACCCTAACCTCTAAAGTTATCTAAACCGACCTTTGATACCAACTATAAGTCCCCAGCCTTAAACCTTACTTAATCTTGAGTTAATACAAGATTACACATTGAGGATCTTTTCAGGTTTAGAGTTTTAGAGAATTAGATCATAAAACTTGCATTACATTCCACATTTAAACAAAGTGGTTACATAAAAGACAGGATTCATTCTTCCCATCAACGGAAACATATTTAAAATAAAACATGGATTCTTTCTTGACACATCCTTGACACTATCATCACATCACGTACCTTTCCCTTGACCTGTGAAAAACATTTCAAAAACTTGGGATGAACATAACAAGCTCAGTAAGGGATAAAAATATGGAAAGGAAACATGAGTTCATATATACATAAGAATGAAATAATACTCTACCCATAAAACATAGGCACATTAACATACCTCATCAAATTATGAATAAATCATAGAAATCATAAGACATAAAAGGTAACTTGAGGCATTCATAACATTCTTACGTATGGAGTAACCCTCTTGGTTACGTTTTGGAATACCCATCACAGAATATTCCCTAAATCTTTTCGGAGAAGCCTTAACATTTCACTCCTTCATGTTACCCAATTCATTGGAGAACTATATCAGGCTCACCCACCTTTATTTTATCACGGAACCACCCATCTTCATAATAATTCCCAAGAACCTCAACATAATCGTATCACATAAAACATGCATAAAGGAAACATAACATTTCCACCTTTCAATCACAAGATATCTATACAAAACATTGATATAAAAACAATATGAAAACCATTTTCAATACAAAAATAAAAGAAAATTAAAACATGGTATTTATTTTTCTTTTAAAAAAAGGTATGGCTTGTAGAGGAAGCCGAAACTCAAATAATGGTCATGGCGGCGGAGAAGTCGTTGTCGCCGCATACGTACGACAAAAACATTCCCTTTTGTCGTTTAGTAAAGGCTTCGTATAAAAATATTCCTTTTGAATAAACATAAAAGTCAAAGGGGTTTATACACCGTATAAAAGAAGGTTGTGTATAAAACAAAATATGCCTCAATGAAAGGAGATTGAGACGAAGTCCCATACAAAGACGGTATCCTTGGATTAAGGATAAATCAGTTACATAACTATGTGTGACAAACGAATACACAAAATATAAGTGGGTATTAAGTGTAAAACAATCAGAGTACATTCACACATAATCATAGAATGACATATTCGAGGTGTACAAGTTTATCCCAAAGAATCGAAATTGGGTTAAGAAGTTCCCTTGCAATAATTAGACAGCCTAATGGCGTCACTTCAAAATTCAGAAAAAGAGTTAATGAGAGATAAAAAGTGTATCTAATCACATGGAAATAAAATTCACATCAATAAGGATATATAAGAACATATCCCAAAATAATATTATGTGAATTAAAAGACATAACAAAATAAGTCTTTTAAAAAGAGGAGGGTGAAAGGTTCCCTTACCAACATGGGTATCTTTCGAAACATACACCTCGTGAAAAAAGGACAATACAACATTGATGTAAATACTCATAAAAGAAATTATATTACACAATGAGTAGAATAATGGGCAGTACATACACCACTCAACGAAAATTGTGGCAAATGTAGCATAAATCTCACGGGTATAAAAGTGAGATGAAAAATCCCTTATGAAAACTCGGCAGCCTAACGACGCCACTTAAAACTTCCAAAAATGGATTGATGAGATCAAATAGGGTATCTCATCACATTACAATAAAATGTACTTCAAGAGTAATATAAAATAACATCCCCCATCATAACAAAGAGGAGCTTAAAAGAAGTGACATAAAGGAGAGTACTTAAAAATAAAGAGAGATGTTGGATCTCTTACGAAAAATTCGGCAGCCTAACGGCGCCACTCAAAACATCCAAAATGGATTGATGAGAGAGAATAGGGTCTCTCATCATATGAACATAAAAATTACATTAATAGTAATATAAAATAATATCCCGATAATAAGAAATATGATCTTTAAAAGGAATGACATAAAAGAATGTACTTAAAAAGAGAGGTGTAGGATCCCTTACCTTGGGTCCGACTTGACTCGATCATTCTTTAACGTCCTAAATAATAAACATGAGTTAATTTAAACTTTATTAAGAACCTTTTTCTAGTTCATTATCCGTTTTATATCACTTATTTCAATGTTATAAACATTATTTAATCATTTAAGTTAATAATGTTTTTTTTGTCGATATTTGGTTCTTAAGTCGAAAGTGGAGTTCTTACAATTACATGTTGTTCGTGTGGTCAGATGTTCATTATATCCTGAATTATATTCATGATTTTGATATCATATATATCATATATATACAGAATATACATGTATTTATAATATTACATAATCATTTAGAGGTAAGAAATGAAATGCACCGTTCATGGAGACGGTAAGCCGTACGTACGCATGAACGCTACTTTCATTTCTTTGTCATATTAATGGAATTAAAACTAAATGAGAGGTATGTATATTTTAATTCCAGAATTATATTAATCATTTATATGTATCATTCATCATATATATCCATTATTTACATGTACTTATAATACTACATTACATTTGGGGATAAGAAATGAAATGCACCGTTCATAGAGACGGTAAGCTGTACGTACGCATGAACGCTACTTTCATTTCTATCTCAGACTTTAATTGAAAGAAATAATAATGATATAGAGGTATATAATAATTCCAGTATAACATCATATATAATAACATTAAATCCATCCTTTATACGTCCCACGTATGGCATTAACAAATCACATCACTTTGAGGGGGCGGTAGTCCGCACATCCTAAATTGAAGATATCGTGTATACCCATAATGGAAGCCATAAAGGTAAGACACAAATGAAAAATACAGAAGCTTAAGTAAAAAATAAACATATTATATATCATATATAAATATAGTTACATCTTAATGGCCACCTTTGAAGGTGTTAAAAAAATGTTGAACAATCATCATTTCGGGAGGCATAAATTCGCCATCCACGGAAACAGTATGTTCGTTAACCATTAGAAGTAGCTATGTGTAAGTGTAGCTCGAATACTTATTATAAAAATATCATAGTATATTGAGGATATGGTAGTTGTTACAAAATAAAATAATAAAAAGAGTTTAGGGGGTTGGAGAAGCAAAATAAAACAAAAGGACTCAAAAGAAGACATTACCTTAAAATCGGGTAACTGCCTTTGGTTTGAGCTCAAAGGCTTCCTTGGGAAGAATTCTTCCCAAAGTGAGGCTTCAAGAAGTAAGAGAGGGAAGTGTAGAGACAAAATGTGTAGGGTTTGGCCGATCCAAAGGCTTTGGGAGTGTGGGTAAGGAGGTAGAGGTGGGGGCCTTTTATAAGAGGAGAGGAGGGGCACTCTTGGAAAGTAAAGATAAGTTACTTTATTTTAAAATGATTTTCGGATTCAAAAGGTCCCACATTGATATAATTCAAGGATAAGGTGATAAGGGTTCTAAATAAACTCATCCAATTGGTTTTTTCTATGTTTAGGTCTTATATTTTACATTATATTTCCAATTTATTTAAATCTTTTATTAATGAGGTAATCGCTGCATCATCATGATGTCATAAATAATTTAATTTATTTAAAGTCCAAAAATTATAAAAAAAATACTATGATGTAGGAAATATTTTTAGATTTCCAATTAATATTTATAATTAAAAATCTGACTTTTATAACCCCATGTAAAAATTGTTTTAGTAAAACATCTCATGTGTGTGTCATTTTTACTTTAACATTAAATAAAAAGTTATTTATGTCATTTCCCAACCAAAGTGGCTCCATGGGGTCCCCAAGTTTACCCATGGCTTTTTTTGGTCGGCCATGACACATCCAATGAGGTTAGGACATGTGTCAAGTTCATTTCATATTATTAAAACTTTATTTTTACCTTAAACTACACTAATTACCTCTAATTGCGATTAAAAACTTAATAAGTTACTATTCACCAAAAAAAATTATTTTAATCCAATTGAACCACATTTTACATCTTAATGATAACCATGTATGTTGGATTTTTGAAATTCAAAACACAAAGGTGGCAAAATTTCATTTAAACGGAAAATCAGTTTTTATAAGTACCACTTAGTGGTTTCACTATTCATCAAAAATTGATGTTTTTCAGAAAATTACCAAAAATTCACCCTAAGCTATATTTGATATTCTGAATTCAAAAATGAAGTCTATTTTACAAAATTCAAAACATATAAGTCACATTAATTTATTTAATAATTAATTCCCGCTGTCATGACAAATAGCGTGTTTTTATGAAACAATAAGTATCAAAAGATTGACACTAGTTTAAGTCCGATTTCAAAGGGAAATTAATTCCAATGACCACTATTGGATTTAACGGTAAAAATATATTATAATTTCACTTTAAAAACAATTCAAAAGATAATCTAATCATATAAATAAATTAGATTAAAAAGAGGTTTTGAATTAAAATACAACATTTTAAACTATTCATTAAAAAAATGAACTTTATCGGAAAGATACCAAAAATTTACACAAAGTAAATTTTGATGTCCCGATTCTAAAGAAGAGTTTTATTTGATCCAAAAGGATGTATAAGAGTGAACAAAACTATATTTAATGATGGTTCGCCATCAAAAGGCGATAAGTGAACCTTTAGTGAAAACTATGGCAGATACGCCTAAAATTGAATTCTTTCCGTATTTTAAGCCTTTATCTTTTATTGGATAAAAGTAAAAACATTTAAAAACATATATAATCATATTTTAGTTATTTCTATCCATTCCCGCCAATACAACGGCTACATGTTAACTGCCATTTAAAATAATATTTTTTTATTATTAGAGTGCAACGTAACAGTCCCAAGAAACTCGTTGTTGCGTGTTGGGTACGCCATCGAGCATAGCGTCCCCTTTAAAGTAATATTAATATTTTATTAACAATTATAGATAAATATGAAAATGTCATATTCTTTATTTACCTAGGGTGTTATAGGAATATAGTCTAAAATTTAGATTAATTCTCCAATGATATTTCTATAATTCATGTAAAATGGTTCATTCATAATAAGTGTATGAAAATGATATAATAGTTAAAAATAAACTAGAATTGTTATTAAGGGTTATAATCAAAAAGAAGTCATAGTATATGAAGAATCCTATGCTCATGTATCAAAACATGAGGCAATTCGTGTACTTCTAGCTTTGGCATCATTCTTAAATTTTAAACTATTTTAGATGAATGTGAAGTTCACTTTCCACAATGGATATTTTTATGAAAAATTTTATATAGAAAATCCACATGTTTTTGAAAATGAAAAACCACCATAACATGTTCATAAACATACAATTCCATTTTATGGACATAAACAAGCCCCTAGAGCCTTTTTGGTAGGTTAATAAGATTTCTATTACAAAAACATTTTTTTAAGGGAGATGTGGATCCAATAATTTTTTTAAGAGTAGCTAATAAAAATATTGTGACTATAAAAATATATATTGATTAAATTATATTTTATTCAACACCAAAATATTTAATAGATTCCTTCACAGATCTTATGAAATCTGATTTTTAGATGTGTGTGATGGATAAGTTAATATGTTTTCTATGTTTTTAAATTTTACAAAAACCAGAAGGGAATTTTATATCTCAACATATGTATAAAAAATATCCTCATAATAAATTTTTAAAATAAAGATCTAAAGTTATTAGTAATCCTATCGGAACCTCAAATACGTTTCATATTGTTGATTCTATAAAACCATTTTATGGAAATACTTTTTGAGGTATGATTGGAAGTATACGTTACAAAACAGCTAGTCATATGAATTTAATGTTTTTAGTATTCTTATATGATAGATATCAAGACAATAATAATGTGTCTCATCATTATGTTATTAATCTATGATTTGGTTTCCTTAAGGTAAATATGTATTTATGTTTTTTAACTCATCTAAAAATTATATTTAACTAAAATATTTTTCAGATGCTGAATTTGGTGAATGTAGAATGGATATGAAATGCACATTGAGAAAAATTCATTTTTTAATAGAACCATTAGTTCAGGTCTATGTAATAATAATTACTTGTTATAACTTTCCTCTATTGAAGCTGAATATGTGGCTGCTGGAAGTTCATCTTCTCATGTATTGTGAATGGAACAAACACTCACTGACTATGGAATGAGTTATTCTAAGACTCAAATTTTTTGTGATAACACATGTTCCATTTCCAAAAGTAAAAAACTTGTGTATCACTCATGTTCTATGAATATAGACATAAGAAACCATTTCCTTCCAAAACACAAAAAAAAAAGATATATCATTTCCCAATTCATTGGAATTCAAGAACAAATCGCTTATATTTTCGGTAAACACCATAATTCCTATAGATTAAAATAAATTAAACATAAGATTGTAAACATAATTGTAAAATTATTACTAATATCTAATTCTTATTTAATAATATTCTTACATTAAATAACTCCTTCTCAAATAGGTAGTATATTAATTTTTCGGTTTGTAAAAACATTATTATTTTTAAAATTTCTATTTTCCTACTAAAATTATGTTTATTAAAAATATATTTTCATAATAAATTTTATAAAATTAATGTTTCAATAAAAATATCTGAGAAAAATAATTATAAAAATTGTATGGGAAACTTTTCTTTTAAAAAAATTTCCTAAATATTTTTTTATTATGGACTCCATATTTATTACAAAATTTTATAGTAAATATATTTGTTATAAACTATATATTAATCATTTTCCATTACAAAAAAATGAGGATAATAGTATAATCATATCGATGAAGATTTTAAAATTTGAATGGTACTCATATTTTAGTTTTTCTTACATTTTCATTACTTTAGTTTATTCATTTTGTTATACATCTTCTTTTAGTGTTAATTCAATGTTTGGTTTTCTATCATATAAATTTTCACTTCCAACCAAGCATTTTATTATCTAATAAAAATATTCCTAAAAAAATTATTTAATAATTATATTTTAAATCATTATTTAATAAAATCTCAATCATCAAATCAAAATTGGTATTAAATCTCAAATGTTGATTTATTTGGGAGATGAACCATCACCTCTGATGCCTATATAAAGGTGGGATACATGTTGTCCCACAACTGTTTATATATATTTTTTCATCAACACTCGAAACTATTTTTAGTGCTCATAGTAATTCTATTTCATTTATCTAATCATCAGTTCAAGATTCTTTTTCAATGAAAACATCAAAATATTTTTCATATGGAGAAGTATTTAGGGAAATACATTTCGATAGTGCATATTATGACAAAAATGATTCAGTGTATATATATTTCATTACTTTTCATGGGTGATAGAAACTTTACATAGAAAACTAGATAAGGGTTTTTGTAAATATTATGATGAGATTGTTAGATATTTCCATTATTAAGTGGAATTTCTTTTTGTATGATGATAAGGATGAAATAGTATTTATACATAATTTCAAATATATAAGTTCAAAATCTTCTAGAAGTATCGTTTGAGGTTGAATAATATCTTCCTTCCCACAAATCACCTAAGAACATGGGAATTTTATGTTATAAAAGGGTAAAGGGTAATTGTTTACATTTTATGAGAATATTAGGAATGTTTATCTCCTCACATCAGATGAAAGAGTCATCACTTTACAGATGTGGGGTTGTTTAATTCCAAGAATGGGTTATACAGATACCCTCAAAGTATTAGACATATTTTTTATAGATTTTATAATGAAATTGGACATATCAACCTGGTGAACTTTTTCCATTATAGTGACATCAATTAATAATTCCTTTTTGAAGTGAAATATTTTAATATTTTCTTTCTTAATTAACAAATAACAAGTAAAATTCATGATTTTCTTCAAAAATAAAAATAATATTTTTTCATGTGGTAAAATATTTCCTTAATTGGTGAATAAAATAAATCAAGAATAATTCTAGTTTTTCATAAAATTTTGAAGAAGATTCTTATATAATGGAATGATTTTTTTCTAATGTTGGCCCGTAAAAACAGAATGAATTTAAAAAAAAGAGAAATTCTAAATCTTATCCTTTAAAAATATATAAAAATTTAAACAAAATGTCATATGATGAGGTCAAGAATTTGATGAATAACTTGGATAAAAAGAAATATATAGATCTTATGTTTGGTATTAATTATATAAAGGTCTTAGCCTTGAAAATAAGAATTTAAGATGAATTAAAGAAATAAGAAAATAAAAATAAGCAAAAAAATGATAACGAGGGATGAAATAGTATATATTTTGAT
This sequence comes from Viscum album, assembly GCA_963277665.1. Taxonomy (NCBI): domain Eukaryota; kingdom Viridiplantae; phylum Streptophyta; class Magnoliopsida; order Santalales; family Viscaceae; genus Viscum; species Viscum album. The sequence continues at coordinate 1,041,924,955 of OY728164.1, read as the reverse complement.
GAAAGAAGTGGAAAAATATTTGGATTATCAAATTCTATAAATATCAACTTTATCATTTGTGCACCAAATTAAACTTTTTGGAAAATTTACTACAAGTCCTCACATAGATCCAATAATTCTAGATGCTAGATTATATTTTTTATAAAGTATAATAATTTCACCATTCGTCCCAATAGATGTAGACCATGGGAAAGGTAAAGAAGTTTGTTAAAGAATTTACAACATTGGACCAAGTGACAATTCATAAGAAATATGAGAATGAAAAACATGTATGTTACAAAAGATAGAAAAATTGTTCTAAAAACTACAAAACAGTTACATAATGAATTGGAAGAATAAGTGGAAGAACTATAATGAGGGAAGTAATAAGTTGAAGAAGTAGATTATTAACTTTATGTTCAAGAAATAGAGATAGAAGAAGAGGCCAAGGAAAATAAAATCACATTAGAGTAATCCTCATCTTCCTTACCTTTACCATCTCAATATGATAAGGATATAGACCTAGAAAATTCGGAAGTGGTGAGGCCATCTTCAAAATAATAATAATAATTCCAAATTACTCTACTAAAATTATCTAAAATACTTGTGTCATATAAAGAAGTGGATAGTAAAAAAAATATAAGATAAACATGTTTCTTTTAATGAAGAATTTGAGAAACTATAACAAACGATTGATGGATATTCTAGACCATATGTTACAGAAGTATTATCCAATTCATTAGAATCATTTATGAAATAGGTATACAAAATTTATTTCATTTGTCTAAACATGATGATGTTAAGTGATTCAATTCCCATCCTTCCAAATATTGTGGCTATATGAAAACAAAATAAAATATCTATGAATGAAAAATCATAAAATTTAAAGATGTTGATTGAAAATGTTATTTAAAATGAAGAATAAGTGAACACCATAAAAACTAAAATTGTGGATCTTACAAAAATTTCATCCATATAGTAAGATGAGTGGTACATTTTGAAAATTATATGAAAGATCGTAAGGATTAGAGAGTGGATGTCAAGAAAGTCTCTGCCTATATTGTTGATTATTTTTATAATATTTTGATTGATTTCTCAGGAAAAGTTATATAAAATAGTTTATATAAATTAGATGAAATATAATTTTTTTTACAAAAATGTCATATATTCATTTGAAATAAAACCATCGAACTACATATTCATATGCCAAATAAGGTATGGTAGTTCCAAGATAAAGGTACTCGACATTGTGAAGTGGAAAATAAGTACATATGTCCCTTTGAACCAAGGCCAGAGAGGATTCATCTGCATCTACAAAGGGATGTGATTTGATGATATAATTTGTGAGAATGTTTTAAATCTTAATGTGTCATCCAAATAATTCACTAACTCATTATGTCATACATGTTCTCTAATAAAAAAATTATGATGAAAAATTTATTATAAGACTACATAAAAGATCCCATTCCGCATTTCAAATATTCTGATTTTCTCATCATAAACAATTATGGGTTTTTAATAAAAAAAATCTCCTTTTCACCAACATAAAACTATACGGTTTCTATCAAAACCATTTTAAGTAATTTTAACAAATTGGGAGTTGAAACCAATTCACCATTCAATTACTTAATCCAATTTCTTAATTAAATTGATCAATTTAATTTTTAGAAAAATCATTCAATATTATCACAAACCCCAAATTCAATGGAATTTTGATTTTTTGTATTTTTACACCATGTAAATATTCCCTAATTAACATCAATAATTTAATTAATACAATTTCCATGAAAAATAGAATTTAAATTAAACAATTTAAATTTTCACAAACATATATATTCACACACCAATTTAATAGAATGGGGGTTTTCCAATTTCATGCCAAAAACCTATTTTTAAAAACATAGTTCAATGGAATTCGGTTTTTCAAAAAAAAACCCCAATTGAAATCCACATAATTAAAAACATAAAATGGAATTTAATTTAGATAATTGAAGTTAAATAAATCAATTTAGGGTTAATAAGATTTTGGATTCCTAACGGAACCACCTAACTGAGGATCAATGGACCTCGAATCACAATGTCATAAATAGAAACCTACAATAGAGGGAGATGGAAATAATGATCTAGGAATCAGACCTAGCTTTTGAAAGAAAAAAGTGGTTATTAGATCCAAAAAATAAAAAAATTAATCCAACTATCCCTATATAGAAGAATATAGATCATGGGAGAATGAGATTCATATTAGTAAACTAACCGATATAATATCAGAGGGCATTCCACGAGCTTCTGATAACTTCTTAGTGTCATATAAGGGGCCATAAATCCTCCTTCAGAGCTCCAAGGAAGGGAAAAACTGATAATTGGGCACGCCGGCCCATCGGGGGCCTAAAATAGGAGTTCAATAAATTTTAATAAAAATTTGAATTACTAAAATTCTATCTACACAGCTTCCTAGGAAAATCAATACATTTTAGAAAAAACATATGCAAGCTATGAAGCTATTATAAATGGGTAACACATTTTTCCTGAGAGAGAATTTAGATTTACTAACCATGGTCCAACTTTGTAATAGCCCATTGCCCTAGGTTTCTTATATTTCTCTAAATGGGTGAAAATTTTGGGTAACTCATTCACTAACCGTTCACTAGCCCCTAATTATCAAAAAAAAAAATCACGTGGAACTACCCCAAATGAAACCCAACATAATATTTTAAAAAATAGGTGTTTACAAATATCTAACAAATAGTTATAGGATGTTATAACCTCCCCACCATAGAAACCTTTTTCCCAAAAATTCCTACAACGGAACATCCATGCCAAAAATATGAGGTCACTACTCTCTCATCAGTGCCTCCCTATCCATTATCTCATGATTATTAGAACCATGCTTTTATTTCACTCAGCCCAAAGTTATTATCCTCTAATGAAGTACCTTGGTTTTATAATCAACTATCTGGAATTTTTGTTTAGTCATGTATAAGTTATGTTCAACCTCATGATCATCCCAACTCCGTACTTGTGATAGATCAGATAGATTCTATTATAGCTGAGATAGATGGAACATTTTATGTATGTACATAAGCTACGGTAAAAGTGCTAAATGGTAAGAAACTTTTCCCACCTACTCAATAACCTCAAAACGTCCCACAAATTGTGGAGAATGCTTCCCTTGCCTCCCAAACTATCGATGACCCAACTTGGGTGAAACATTCAAGAACAGCTTGTCACTAACTGAAAACCTTGACGACCTTTGAATAAAATCAACGAAAGATTTATATCAACTATGAGCCATCAAAAATATCAAACAAATCAAATAGATCTTTGTTGTTGTCTCTTGAACCATATGTGGTCTAATAAATGAACATTCCCTAATATCTAAACAACATAATATAAATTTACCAATCCTCAAAAGGAGCCATTATTATCCCTAACTTGTATATATTATTATATTCAAACTCAACATGCCCCCAATGATCATTCCAAGCCCTGTAAAAGTCAATAACACAAGTACAAAGCCTATCCCCAAGAATTTTTATAGTTTTTTATATTATTCCATTTGACTATGATTGATATGTCATACTCAAATGGATGTTAGATCCTAGTGAGTCCTGGAGTCCTTTCCAGAAAACGGTAAGTGAACCAAGGTTCCCTATTAGAGGTTATAACGATAAATCTATTTCCTGTAAAGATTTCCCAACTCTTCAACATTAGAGGTATCATGAATGGGTATAAAGTGGTCTGATTTTGTCATACAATTGATCATAATTAACATCACATTCTAATTTCTATGGGTACATGGAAACCAATCCACAAATTCCATTAAGATCTCATCCCACTTCAAATTAGGTACTAGAAGTGGCTTAAGAAAATATAAATGTTTCTGGTGCTTGGCCTTCACCATCTATCTTGTATAATAGTAAAAGGAAAAATCAGTGATTCCCTACCTCATAAGTGGCCACCATAACTTTTTTTTCATGTCATAGAACATATTTGTGTTTCCTGGGTTAATTTCCCACTCTGAACTATTGAAATATCCTATATTAGCATTCATTTTCCCTAAAGGAACAACAAAACGTTTCTGAAATCTTATAATTCCCTCTTTGGAGTAAGACCACTCCACAATTGTTTCCCCACCATAAATAGTGTCTCTGATGATACAGAACCCATCATCATAATATTGATCTCGAAGATTCATTTCATGAAGAGTGGATTTCAACTAGACATTGGCAAAAGAAACATCAGCCTCAAATTCATGGAATCTAATAACCTACTGTGCATAGAGAGCCATAATATTATACTCTATTGAAGATTCCTTCTTTTACTAAGTTTTATGTTTCCTTCTCAAAGCATCTGGGATGATATTCCATTCCCCTAGGGTATAGGTTATGTCAATGTCGAAAGATTTTAGGTATTCAACTAGATGCTTCTGGTGGAGATTCAAATATTTTTTAGAAAAGATATAACTCAAGATAATGTGGTCTGAAAACATAGTAAACCTTTCTCCAAAAGGTAACACCGTAAAATATTAATTGTGTTCATAACTTCTAAAAGTTCATGGTCATGGGTTGGATAACTATTCTCCTGTTACCTAAGCTGATGAGATCCATAGGCAATGATATGATCACCTTGGATAAGAATTCATCCCATGCCTAAACTCGATGAATCACATAAGAATAGATATCCATGCTCAACCTATGGAAGATTTAACACCTATGCGGTTGTCAAAAGAAGTTTCTTCTAAACAACTAAACTCTGAAATTTATCATTCCAAAAAAAATCACTCCTTTCTAAGATAGGGATGCCGTTGAATAATCCTACTTTGATATTTACTTATGAAACTGGTTAAAATAATTATAGACACACAAGTAACTCTGAATAACAAAAAAAATTATATGGTTCTTCCCATGTCATAACAGTTTTTACCAATTTACTGTCAACTGAAATAACATTTTCAGACACCATTTTTCCTAAAAATTTTACTTCTTGAATACAAAATTCACATTTTGAAATCATGGCATAAAGTCAATGATTTCTCACAAACTCGGAACTATTATCAAATGATTAACATGATCCTCCTTAGACTTAGATTAGATAAGGATTTCATCCACTAATACCGCCATAAATGTATCTAGATACTCCCAGAAAATCCTATTAATTAATTATTTAAAAACATCATGAGCCTTGGATAGACCAAAGGTAATAAAAAAGTAATCATAATGTTCATTCCTTCTTCGAAAGGTGGTTTTCTGAATATCATATTATGTTATCCTCAATTGATAGTAACCAGAGGGAGGATCAATCTTCAATAACAACTTCACCCATTTAAACCGTCCAAATAGTTTATAAATATGTGGCAGAAGATAATTGTTCTTCACTATAAATTGTTATAGTTTCTTATAATCAACACTCAAAAAAATTGAAAATCAACTTTCTTAGAAAAGAGAATCGGTGACACCCAAGGTGACACATTCAGGTGTATAAATCCATTCACAAAAATATTTTACCACTATAAATTAAACTCATTAATTTTAGATAGTGATATATAGTGTGTGGAATAGAAAATGGTTGATTGCCAGGCATTAAGTCTATAAAAAACTCAACCTCCCTTACCGGTGGAAAACCATAGAAGTTATAAGGAAACATTTCAGGGAACTCAATGAAAAATGGTGGGAGGTCCTCAATGATTCCCACTTCATATCAAAATAAAACAATGATATTACTTTCCCCAAATATAGATTAGAAGGTCCAACCCTACTCATCCATGGGTCCCAATGTCCTTCAATTACATGAGGCACACCACTGGGTGTATTAAAGTAGTCATATCGAATATAACAATCAATTTGGGTTTTTTTGGTAATGAGATAATCAATCCTAAATATGATTCCAAGAGGTTTCATGTAGAGAAAAAGAAAACTCCATGAATGTACAACTCCTTTTTGAGAAAAGGAACAAGAGGGACTACAAAGCCCCTTCTCTCTCCATATACTAAGAGGTGTAGTATGATCTATAACATAAGATAAAATCCCTATAGAAAGATTTTTTATATTAATAATATGGGTTGAAATAAATCAATGAGATGAAACATTATCAAATAGGACAGTCACTAATGATGAATCTAAAGTAATGGCACCTCTCATGGTTATTGGACCCATATATGATTATTTTTGAGACTCTTCCACTATATAAAGTATATTTGTTCAAGATTCCTAGGGATGAAACCCTTTTACAAGTGAACCATCTAATTGAATAAACGTTTATGGATGAGTACATGATCTTCTTATACTAGAAAAAGTAGAATAAACCTGGAATCATCTCTAAAAGGGCCCAAAACATTTGTAGAAGCCACAATTTTTGGGTGCCTTAGTGCGAACCCTCATTAAATTTAATAGATTTCTATATAGGAATCAAATCAATGGACTAATTATATATTTTTTTGAAGGTACAAGAAGACCATGTTGTCGATAATTTTCATGAGAATTAATGTGCTTCCTCTTTCCATTGAAGTATCTCATGCTTCCCCTGTGAGAGAAACAAAATCTCAATTACCCTGAATATACATCAATGTCTATTTCAACCATTAGCAATATATCCACCTCATAAGCATAATAAGGAATATTCAGCTAGAAACCCTGAGAATGAATATCCTGATGAATCCCCAACTCAACCCTTTGAGTCTGCATCTTCTCAATCGACAAAATCTGAGGTGATAAATGCTTGAGAATAAAAAAACTATTTTTGTACATTGTCATGGTCCTGTCAGCCTTCTTAAGATTAAAAAATCAATGGACTCGACCAACAGAATTTACCTTATATAGAATAGGTTAGTGAAGAAAACCTTAATGTCTTTCCACTCTAATACCAAATATTTTGTCTTCATCACCATCATGTCCCACCATCTCCTGCTAAGTCCTTCTAGTATGAATGTGGAACAATTTACTTTGATTTTCTTGGGTTTATCCAAGAACCTATTAAAATATCCATTTTCTCAACCACTCCTTATCCTCTTTATGATCATTTTATCCCTTGAAGAATGCTTAATTTTGGATAACTATCCCTAGAGAACTATCATTGATAACTTATCGTTAAGTTTACACATCTTAAGACTGAATGGGAACTCGAGGAGGTGCATGCCCCAAATCATGAACAATGTGCACAATCACCACTACCAGATTCAGATCTACAATAGGATTTTCCTGCTGAGATTTAGAATTAGCTTCCTCCTAGATCTTATTTGTACATATTCTCAGTGGCATGATTCTACAAAACATTAACAAAAAATAAGGAAGACATCAAGTTACACTCAAACAGAGAAACAAGGGAAATTTATCCCAATTGGTAGAACAAAACGATTTGGATTTCCATCTTATCCTAATCAAATGTAGTGAATAGACTAGAACTAATCCATAAGATGTATTTCCCTCATCACCCTTGGAGACATAAGGTTCATTGCGGTGATATATGGTCAGAAACATAATTGTAACTACCACTTATATCCCAACTAGATTTCACATTTCATACTGATTTCAAGACAATATGTTCAACCTCATATCATATCAAATTGTCACAAAACATCTCAGGTACCCAGGTAACTTCTAAACATATATGAACATGAAATAGATTAAAGGGCATTTCCAATACCCATGGGTCATTTCCTAGCACATAACATCATACACAAAGAAGGTGAGAATGAATTTTCCACCAATAATAGGGATAAAATATAACAAATCCATGTGAATACAATAGAAACTCCACTAGGAGTAATGTACAAAAATTCAAATATTTATTACAAAATGAAGTACTAAAATGAGTTCATAAATCCATAAAACTACCCAACTCTCAACATGGATGTAAATCACCATGTCCATAGATTAATAGCTACAACAAGCTCCATATGATCATTTTCCAATGCTCGATCATGAAAAGAGTTAATCTATAAACACCCAAAGTCACTAGTAGGGTGTGAGCCAAAGCCTAGAAGGATTTCATCCAATGATTCCAAAATAATATACCAATATAAATTTAACCAAGAAAGTGCTTTCAATTTTCAAAAAAAAAATTAGGTTCTTCATTACAGAAGTATATTTAAAAAACACAATTTTCATTTAAATGGATGGAAATACTTTACCAATTCATGTTTCACATTTCAAATGATGGAAATAAATTTCAAATAATGGAATTAATATTAAATAAAGTGGTTCATTACACAAATGGAAATTTTCACATATGTCTTAAATAATCACTTTTTTTATAAAACAATCCAAATAAATTAGAGGTCATATAAAATAGTTTACAACAATATCGTATATTCATTTTAAATACGACATCTGAGCAACATTATCATATTCTGAACAATTTAAGTTAGTTCTAATCTATAGGGACCTAGCAATATGAAATGAAAAATATGTATAAATGTATCTTTGAACCAAGGACAATGAGGACCCATCACTATCGCTTAAGGGATGTGATGTGCTGATATGATTTTAAGAGCATTGTAAATCGTAAAGTATCATCCAAAAAACTCACTTACTACCTAAGACATGAATGTAATCTAAAACAAAACAATAATGGACAATTTATTTTAATACCACATAAAATAAAAATAATCCCATTATCCATTTCAAATATTCTAATTTTTCACATAAAACCCATATTAGTTTTTTAGTAAAAATATTCTTTTTCACCAAGATAAACACCTAAGGTTTCCATCAAATCAATTTTAATCAGTTTTCATAAATAGATATTTGAAACAAATTCACCATTCGATTTCACAATCTAATTTCAAAATTAAATTCAATAGTATAATTTTCAAACAATTATATTAATTTCATCCCAAACTACTAATTATATTGAATTTGGGGTTTTCAAATTTTGAAATCAATTAAATTTTCCACAATAAAAATCAATAATTAAATTGAAACTATTTCCATCAAAACCAAAAGTTAAATCAAAAAATTTATATTTCCAAAAACTTATATAATCATACACCAATTCAATGGGATTGTGGGTTTTCCATGTTCATACCAAAAACTCATATTCAAAATATAGAGTCAATGGAATTGGGTTTTTCAAAGAAAGAATTAAATCCACTTAAAAATTAAATCAATTGAATTTAATTCAAACCATTGAAATTAAAAAAATCAATTTCTCATAAATAATATTTGGGAATCATAATGGAACCACCTACCATAGGTTCAACAGATATCAAATCACAAAGCTGTAAAAGGAAAAATCCAAGAGAGAGTGATAGAAATAATGATATATGAATCAAAACTACGTTCCGATCCAAAATAGTGGTTATTAAATGAAAAAATAAACATTGGAATCCATAGAACCTAAGATACTATAATAGAGATCATTGTAGAATGAGATTGGGATGAAGAAACTAAATGGGAGAAGACTGGAGGTCATTCATTAAGCATTAGACAACTTCTATGAGGAATTAGAGGGGAGAAATCATTCATATGTGCTCCACTAATGGGAGAAACTAATAAAAGGGCATATCTTCCTGTAGAGGACCTATAATTGTGGTTTGGTAAATTTTAATAAAAATTTAGATCAATCAAAACCTCATTTGCACGGTTTCTTGTAAACAAGTGCACGATTTAAGCAACCTATGTTCAAGCCAGGGGATGGTTATAAATAGGCCATATAGTTTCCCTAGAGAGGTAAAGGAGATGACTAGCCATCGACAAAACATGTTAAATACCACTACAATGAGTTAGAAGTTTTTTTCTAAAAGGGCGCCCGTTTTTGGAAAACCATGTGCCAACCGTGCAGTAGCCCATAATTTTCTAAAATTTCCAGAATATCACCCTCAAAAACCTCCAAAAAACCAAAAAAAAGATTGGTAAACAAAGGGGATTGGGAATACCTAAAAACAGTAACATTATGTTACCCATTTTAAATATATATTCAAGTAAATATTATAAAATGATTAAATTATAAAAAAATATAAAAAAATTATAAATTAATCAATAATACAAAACTATAATATTATTTAAAAAATTTACTAATTAAAACCCTAATTTATTAAATTTATCATGTTAATAAATTAATTTCTAAAATGAATACTAAAATTTGAATAAATTACATAATTATTATGTGTGTGTGTGTGTATCTATATAATATTTCATTAATTTAATAAATATTTGTGTTTTGTTTGTTTTATATAAAAACATTATTAATAATGTATATATATGTGTGAAATCAATGTAACACACTTTTTATATAATTTAAATTTAAAAAATCAAGTGGCAATCAATTAATTTCCATTACTCAATTTTGTAGTCAATTTTTTTAATTAATGCTAATTTTTAATTATAAACCATTCTTCAAAAAATATATGACTTATTCAAAGTAAGCATTAATATTTTATATCAAATAAATCAATTTCTTGGAAATTTTATATTTTTATATATTCATATGTACAAATATATATATGAAAATATATCTATATTAAATGTATTAATGAATAATTATGTATAAAACCCATTAAAAATGAATAAGACATTAATATGTTTCTTAATTATTACATGTTATTCATTTCCTATTTTTATATTTCAAATATAATATATATTACTATTTATACTTAATATATATTAACCTTATTCATTTTTAAGAATAATTGTTTCATTAATAATTTTCTAATTTACTCATTTCTAATTTTTTGTTTAATTATTACAATTTATTCATTTATAATTTTAATAATTATTATAATTTATTCATTTTATATATCTATATTAAATATATATTATTTATTAATATTTATAATCTTTATATTTATATGTTAAATTTAATTGGTTTTATTAATAGTTATTTATTTAATAATTTTTTTTACATTTTTATTTATTTACAAAATTTTAATAATTTTTTAATTATTTCATTTTATTCATTTTATATATCTATATTTAATATATAATATTTATTAAAATTTATAATTAACATATATTTATATTAAATTTATTCATTTTTATGAATAAATACCAAATTAAGAAAAATTTTAATATTTTTTTTTTAATTTAGTCATTTTAAATTTTTATTTTTTTTAATCATTTCATTTTATTCATTTTTTATATATAAATTTAATATATAATATTTATTAATATTTATAATATGTATATATATATTATGCATTATTATTTATGAAAAAAGTATATATTTTTTAAATTTACTCATTTTTTAATTTGAATCTGTAAAAATATTTTAATTTTTTCTAATTTTTAATAACTGTGTTTTTTATTGGGTTGTGTAAAATTTGACAATGAACCTAGAATAGAGCATTAAGACATGAATATGAAGGTTGGTAGAGGGTCGAGTTATGTATAAGGTTGGGCAAGGCCCATGGATGACCAATGTATGTGTGTGTAGTGTATGCGGGAGCCCATCCTTGTAGTAGTATTCCGAGAAATGGATGTGGCGGAATGATATTTCAGGAGCACTTTATTTTCTGATATTTTGATGTGGGATTGTTTCAGAGATCATGACCTTTATCATTGTTTTTTATTGCTTATAAGTGGTACTATTTAAAAGTTTTTTTAGCGATGATAAATGGTATTTTTAAAATTATATTTTTAGTGATGATACACTAAACATTTATCAATGATTTTTTCTTGTACTATTATATAGTTTTTTTAGTAATTCTCATATGTATATTTTTCTTGTACCAACTCTTGTTCATTTGTAGCTCCAACTTTAGAAAATTTAATCTTACTTCCACAATTTATATTGTAAATGTGTTCCCTTTCTAGAAATATGGAATTCATTTCCATAACTACTTTTCAATATGAATGTTTTTATTTACAATATCATTTTGTTTCATTAGGATAACCTATAAAGAAGTCATATTTTCTTTATGAATCCAATTTTTCCAATGGTATAGTCTATATAAAAGCCTCGCATCCCCACACATGTACAAGTGAAATACTGGGTTTCTTTCCATATCATAGCTCATATGGAATAACATCTTCGTCTATATTTATTAATATATAAAGGGTATATGTCATTTTATTTAACTCATATACCCAAAAGGATAACATAATATATTCCTAACTCATCATTGATCATACCATGTTAATCAATATTTGATTACTCATTTCACTAACACCATTCTATAGAGGTGTATAACTTATATCATGTCAGGATTCTATACCACACTCCTTTAAGTGATTAGAGATATCGCGATTATGATACTATATACCTCTGATTATGAAAAGTTCCTTAATATTCTTACCATGATGGTTTTCTACTTCATGTTGGTATTCCTTAAACATCATTAAGGAATCTGACTGATACCACATTAAGTATGTATATCCATTCTAACTATAGTCATTAGTAAAATTATGGAAGTACAAAGCCCATCCATTTCTAATAGTATAAATGGGGTACATAATTCTGTACAGATCAATTCTATTAGTTTATTTCCCCTTAATCCTTTCCCATTTAAGGGTTCATTGGTCATTTTCCTTCATAAACATGTGTGGCATACGTCCAAGGGTTTGAACTCATCAGAGTTTAAATAACCTTCTTGATGCAACTTATGTAAACATTTGTATTTTAAAGAAAAATAATCAAGTACCATATGTGGGTATTATATGATTCATATTTTATCATTTTTTCATTAATTCCCATTATATGGTTTTTGGTATAAATTAACAATGCATTATAAGGATGTTTCGTACAATAAAATATATTATCCTAATAAAAGTGAAAACCATTATTTCCAAACCTGAAATAAAAAACCACAGTTTCAAAACTCAATACTAAGATTGTGGTTTTTTTTACTTAAGTTATATATTAATAGTTTTTATGTACAAGAACCAATACCCTAGGCAATGTAAGATGGTAATCTCAGACCGCCAAGGCTACTAGTCTCACACTATTTACATCTCTAAGATCCACCTCACCCTTTTCAATATTATAGAATCTACCTTGTTCTATTATGTGATAAAAATGGTTGAAATACATGTTGTATGAAATTCCCTAATTGAATATATATAAATACTCCATTCATGATAAATATACTAGATTTTGAACCATCACCTTTCTTATTCTTCATATCCATGTGTTTCTTCTTCTAGTATCTTTTTTTACACATGTGAAGATAACTGTAGATACATAATCCCTAGTAACCTGGATCTAGTGTCTACTTTAATACATTGGAATAAGTTACATAGAATTGTTTCTCAAAGGATACAATAGTTTAGTAATCCTAGTGGAAATGATACATACTTGATTCTTGCATTACATTTGAAAAAAAATTACAAAACAATATATTTTTGAAAAGAACATTATTCCATCTACTATATCCTTTCATATCAACCATAGTAAAATTCATGGATTCATAATAAATGATACAAAATACCGGTGAGATAAAATGTTCTGTAAGGGTCAATTATAGTTTAATCAGTCATGAAAAAGTAATAATAGTCAATATGGAAAGGTAAATAAATAAACACACATTCCATGTAAATGGTAAAAAGATAAGGATGTGAATTCAGAGATAACATAAATGTGAAAATATCATGGATAATAATCAAAATAGAATAGTCAATAACTTAAAGAAATAACATTTAAATAACCATACTATTATGAAAAGAATATTCATAATCAATATGGAAAGGTAAATAACTAAACACACATTCCAATTAAATAATAAACTAAGAATGAAATAGATCCAATGATAATATCATTTTAAAAATATCATAGATAATAATTAATGCATTGTAATGAAGAAAATTCTTAATTTTTGGATTTCATGATCTTTATTATCATTATACCTTTATCATCGATACCTTTCAAAATATAGTTTAAAATTCAGGTAAAAACATATATAATTTTATCTTATAGGTTTTTCTCATGAGACATGTCGATGCATCTAGGGTTTGTATAATATCAAGCCCTCCACATCACTATATGTCCAAATCATTGTTCATATACTAAATAATAAATTAAATTAAATAAACAATGTGCCTTATCATTAAAAATACTTATTGAGTAAATAATATAGATTTCTCACTATTTCTCCACATATACAAATTACATTTAAAGTAGAACACAATAGGTAAAAATAATAATGTTTTTACGTAACAAACATTTCCATTATAAATAATACTGATAATTAGGGAAAATTTAATACCTAAAGATCGTAAGAAATTGAATATTTCAATGGGATGTTAATGATAACAATAATTAATCCAGTAATCTAATATAAATGTTATCTATTTTAAAAATGTAAATAAATTATTAATGGGGTGAATAAAAATGGTATTAATACAAAATATACCCATTAAAGTAAGAAAAAATGGTTTCTGACATTTATGAATCGAAATACTATAAAATTATCTTTAAAAACAATCTTGTGAAAAATAAGCTTTTTATTTTGAAAATTTCCTTTTAAAATATATAATATTTTCATAATAATTTTCCTTGAAAATCTATATAAATTTAATAAGAATATCCAGAATATAAAGAAAAATAATTTTCTTTAAAAAATATATTTGTAAACATGAAAAGGAAACATCAAAATAATTACAACGGATAATTATATACATGTTGTTAAACATAATAATAACACTAATTTTTCACGGCAAAAATATTAGAAAATTTCATTATTTAGAAAATGGGAATAAATTTAAAATAATGTTTTCTGAAAAAAATTATAATGGGTAAATATTGACTTTAAAAGTCATTAGAGAATAAAAATTAGATAACATATTTAGAAAGCATGGTTTTGAAAGAATACTAATTTCCAACCAAAGAGAGAAATGAATTCTGACTTTCATTTTTTAAAAATTAAATAATTTTAATTGAAAAAGAGATGAAATATGGGAATATTACTTGAAAATATCATGAATAACCATAGGATAATATAATGAAATACTATTATCTGATAATTATGAAATAATTTATTCGAATAGAAATTTGATATTAAACAATCTTGATTATAATTTGATTATGAAATAAACCCCAAAAATCATCACAATATTGAGTAGGTAATTAATAAATTATGTGTATCAAATATAAATACATATAAAAAAATTGTCAATATATTATAATATAATCAAAATACATTACAAACACAGTCTTATAATATAGAAGACAATAAAGGGGTAATATTAACTAATAAAAAATTGAGTTGTGAAATTATTTTCCTCCTGGTAAATTTAATATAAAATCCACATAGATGAATTAAATAAAATTGAAACATAAAATACTATTAAAAATTATGTATTAATGATATTAAATTTAAAATGGGTGGAGTATACATCATATAAAAGAAACTATGTTCATAACATTACAATATTCCTCAATGAAATGAAAAAAGATGAAACCCCTCAACCCACGTTACCTTTTCATTGAATGAGATTTAACTTATTTTATATTGGTATTAAAATTTTATTTATCATAAAATTGAAAACATAATAGTATTTAAAATATAATATATTATCCTTTAATAACATCTTGTCACCTGTTCATTTATAATCATTCATTATTTTCATTATTTTAGGTATTAATTGCCTTATTTTCACATCCATTATTTATCATAAAGGTTCCAGTTATTGTTCATTAGTTTCATAATATAAATAAAAACAATAATGAAATAAATTTAATATTTATACCGAAATTATATTTTTAATACCAATAATTATATATGTTTTTAAAAAAATGAAGAACCTTATGATTATTGAGACGATAGGTTATACAAACGCATGAGTAATGTTTCTATTTTCGAATAATAATTATGAAAAAAAGATAATTCATATAATATTCATAAATACTGATATTAATATCATATATACCATATTATTTCGTTATTTATACTTCTATATATGATTGATATTATATGGTGATGAAAAGAGAGTCACATCGCTTCGTGAAGTCGGTAGTCCACACACACACGATTGATGTTATCATCTTTGAGTGAGTGAAATGTTAAGAAGGAAAACTATTAATTATATTAAAATAATGTTAAATATTTAATTAATATCATAATAATTTTATATATCATATATATATATTAACATTATCCTTACCACCATCTCTGTAAAGGGTTAGTGGAAGACAAATCACATCGCATCACAACATTTCAGTCCATTGTACACACAAGCGACGATATCGTATCCCCAAAGAAATGGAAAGTAAAAAATATTTATATTATATAATTAATAATTTGGTATAACTAATTTATAAATATAATATATATACTTTATATCCATCATCATACCCATCCATGATAGGTTGTAATGGAACAATTAATAACATCAGTTCATGAGGAGGAAGTGAACCATACAGACGACTGATGATTTTGTAACCCATTTGATGGACGTTGGGAAGAATTTTAGTAAATAAAATAACATAACAACATATAATTATATGAAATATAATGATGATATTATATCATAATGGTTACATAATAATATAAGTTAGTGGGGGAATAAATAATATAAAAACACTTATTGAAGAACATTACCTCTACTTCAGGTATCCTCTTTGGGTCTCAACCAAATCCTTGCAAGAATGTATTTATGATAAATAAAGGATAACAGGATGATTTTATGGAATTTTGATTGTTATTTTGGAAATCTTTTCCAGAAACAATGGGGTTTGAAGGTGCGATGAATATGGGAGAGGGGTGTTCTTTTAAAAGTTAGGTCAGTAGAATACTTGTTATTTTTTTTAAAAGATTTAATCATACCCTTTTTTTATCATGAAAAATTATTTAAAATTAGATATTATCGAAACTAAAATAGTTAAGGTCGAAATATTTCCACCATATAGGAATTTTAAAAGTTTTTATTTCATTTTAAAATCTAATTTTTCTTAGTTTTACCCCCATAAAATAATTTTTGACCTTAGCCACAAAAAAAAATTTACTATGTTTATAATTCATTTTGGTCAAAAAAATAAATTCACCATATTATATAAGATAATATATTCTCCTTCATAATAAGGAATCAATTATTGAAAATTACATTTATATAAGTATCATAATTTTATAAAAAATCATACCCAAATACATGAGGAGAAAGCGGGTCTTGAAAGGGAAAATGTTCAAAATTTACGATATTTTTATATAAAAAGCCTTTATGAAAATGATTCCAATGAACTAAATTGGATTAAGAGATATATAATTGAAATAATTTAACTTTAAATACAATTTAAAAATATAATTTATCTTTACAAATAGTTTAAAACAGAAGATATTTTTCAATTAAAAATCATTATTTTCACTATTCCTCAAAAAATGCAATTTATCTGATAAATTAAAAAAATCACCCAAAGTTAATTTTTATATTTTTATTTCAAAATTGAGTTTATTTTTATAAAATAACTTTTCTATAACTAGAAAATTTTAATTTTAAATTATGTGCGCAAAGCCTGATTAATTTTTTATTTAGAAAAATACCGTTTTTTAGAAAATATTTATTTTTCACTTGAATGATTGTTATTTTATTTGTAACCAATAGATTGCCAAAATTTTCTTATATTAATTAGTATTATTTATGACCTATAATTTAAAATCTAGTTTATAATTGTATACTATATTATTCTTCATTTCTACTCAGGGTTTTGTATCCCACATGATATCTACAAGATTAAATTTATTGAAATGCTTTTAGTGGGTTTTTTAAGATCAGTGTTCCTTGTCACATACACTATCAAATAAAATGATTTAATTTTAATGTTTTAGGGTTTTACATTCTACCCATAATAAAAAAAATTCATCCTCAGAATTTAAACATGTTCACAGTAATCAATGGTTTAATATTTCAAAATTAGTTTTTAAAACCCCCCATTATAAAAATAATTAATAAAAATTACACTTAATAAGGGGGGAAAGGGGAATAAAAAGGTCACATAAATAGATTTCTAAGTAGTAGTACGTTGTTGTAAGGTGAAGATATGGATATGGCAGAAAACTTTAAATAATTATATTGAATTATAGATATAATTGTTCCAAAGAAGGGGTATGATAAATAGAAAGTTAAGAGCAATAAATCCATAAATTTGTGATCATTTAAAAGAATTACGAGCCAAAATAAATAAATGTATTTGGATAAAATATTGTTTTAAAAGGTTTTTTGAAGTGTTGATAATATTTTTAAAATTTAAAAATATAAATAAATTTACATACTTGATATGATTCCATTTCTTAAGAATGATTTCATAGTGTTGGTGTTCCTTGATCAGTTTCAAATTCTTCTCTTACTCTGAGAAATGGGTGTCTAAAAATGAAATTTTCCTACTTGAAGTACTGAAATGCGCTTTTAACGAATCCTAAGATCTATTAAATGGTGGCATGTATTTCCTTATATCTCTAGATACTTTCCAAACCTGATATGGTTTTCACATGGTATCCAAAATAATATAATAATTTCTAAACCTCAATGGTAACACCACTAGTTCATCAATAATATTTACTCGTCAAATATTTTAACTAAAAATAATGAAATATTAAAAAGGATTCCCTGTAGGCTTGGGGTAGGCCTTAAACCCTTATCATATTTAGGTCATCAATTGAAGCCCCACAACTTTTTCGAATGAAATGGGTTGTCACATTGCATACGAGTTTTCCTTTATATAAAACTATATTAATATAATTCTTATAAAATTCCCAAAAAATAAGACGGAGATCCTTGAAATACAATTAATCATTAAATAACCTTTTTACGAAGGCTTTCAAAAAAATTCTTAGTATAATAATCTTATGTGAATATTATTGCAATGTAGTTAAATATCATATTAACCCTAATAGTTATAAATAACATTAAACTTATGTCTGTATATTATAAATGAATTATTCCTAAAATTAATTTTTTTTGAAACATATGATTATCATAAATTTATCCCAAAATATCTTTAAACATTTTAGACTCTCATTACATAATACCCAAAACAGGTGTTTAGAACATTGATTATATAATCAAACTTATACTCATAAACCATTATGGTATTCATAAATCATTAGTTAATAAAGACAGATATGATTCTAAAATATAACACAATCCTTATATGCATCATAATTCCAATTTCAAAACTAAAATTTGTAAAAATAATTCAAAAATTTATTCATGGATTCCAATAAATACTTTAACCACTTTATTTCAACATAAATCCTTCCATGGTCTATGAGTTAACATTTAGATGACGGAACTGGCAATGATAATACTCAGGTTCTCCAAATTTATGAAAAAAATATAAATGGGTTCTAAGGATGAGATTTATTTCCTTACATCATATTCTTCAAATTTTATCGAAAATTATTTACTTTATTTCCTTATTTTTAACACATAAATCATTTTTCAATTCCATTAATACACTTTTTTCAACATCAGTCATCTTAAGTGTAACGTAGTTTATCATTGTCATTATATATTCAAATATTTTAGAATGATTTGTAAATAAAGTGTGAATTATCCTAATAAGATCCCCTGATTTTGTCAAACCAGGTGCACATTGAGGCCCGTTATCAGGAACCAAGAATTTATCAAGTGAATCACAATTGAACCTTTTTGTTTTTATTATCCCTATTTTCATTTGTGCTAGATCAAATAAACTTATAATAACTATAATGTGATCTATTTCTGTGAAAACCCACATTATATCTTCTTTACTAAATCAATAGGATGTTCTTCTAAACTTATCGTAATAGTCTATCATATGGTTATGTTCTCTAATATACATTTTTGTAAATCTTGTTCCCAAGGTTTCTAATAAACTTACTCTAATACCAAATGTAGAGACCCATACCCATTTAACATAGAGCCAGTTTTTTATTTATTTTATTTAAATAATATACAAATAATCACATCTAGAATGACTGACTAGTTTATATTTCTTGGTGGACATGATACCTACTTTAGTCATTCATTACTTTTGAAAACAAAATTTGCAAAATTTGTTTTTCAAATATAATTATATCTATCTATATTATCCTTACATATCAATCATGGTAAACCTTTTGGATTTTTGGTAAATAGAAAACATAAGAGGGAGATCAAATTCTCAGTAAGGGTTATATATAATATAATAAATCATGAATCAATAAGCATAATAAATATGTAAATTTATATAACGGAACTAGAATTCAATTTAATCAATTAAATGAGAAGTAATTGCACCATAGATAATATCAATGTGAAAATATCATGGATAATAATCAATATGGAAAGGTAAATAATTTAACACACATGATCTTAAAATACAATGACTATCCTTATGAGATAATCCATAAAGAAAATGGAAATTTAAATAAATGGACACATATTTTATTTATAAAAATAAATTATAATGAAATGAATCCATAGATAATATCATTGTGAAAATTGCATGGATAATAATAACCAAATTCTTAATGAAGGAAATTCTTAATTTCTAGACACCATGATATAAGACATCATTATACCTCTACCATCAAGACCATTTACAAGACCATTTTAAAAAATAGGTAAAATTTCATTTAATGATAGCTTACTAATTTATATGATGAGAATTAAAATTACATTGAGAGGATATAGAATACCAGGACCCACCTTTTACTAATGAAATAATCCATTTCTTTTATATCTAATAATCTATTTAATTTAATAAATAATTTTAATTATCATCTAATATATTTATTGAGTAAATAATTAAAATTATCAATATTTTATAAGATATAAAAATAAAAATAAATCTATAAAATTGTATGTAATAGAAATATATGTGGTAATAAAAAAACACGTGCATGATAAATGATATGGATATTTTGGAGAAATTTAATTTTCAATGATCACAAAAGTAAATACTTCACGGGTAAGTTAATGACTTAAAAAATGAATAATGGAATTAAATGTTAATGTTTTCCCTGTTCAAGATAATACTTAACCATCTAGAAGAAGAATAAGGATGGTACTAATTAAACATATATCCATTGGAGTAATAATAAATGGATTCCTTTGTTGATGACTAGAAATACTATAAAGTTATTCTTGGGATACTCATGTTTTTATCATGTTTTAATGATCAAAAATTGTCACTCTTATTTAATCTATCTCATATCACATGTACATATTCTTCGTTATTTTATGATAAAATAAATTTTTCAAGATATTGATTCTTATTAATCATGACGGATTATTGTAATCTATATTTATCTTTGGTCTATAGTTATCTCATTTGGGAATGATTAAGTCTAATTCATTCATTGAATATTATTGCTTTAGTCTATGTATAGATATTTGGAAAAGTCTGAGGTGATGTGAGTCTTTTACCGGTTCTGGTTTTCTGGAAAAGGACGGAGACATCGTGACCCAAACACCACGACCCAGACACCACGAACAAACACCATAATCATTTCCAAATCTCATGAACTTTGTGACATTGGTACCTTGCGAAGACACCATTTTAATTTTTGTAAAGGACCGGACACAGTGATCCTAACATTGCATCAGTTCTACTGGTTCCTAATCTCAATACAATTATAAGATCATGATTGTCTCACCACTCAACGTCAAAGAAGAAGACACCATCTCACAGTGACACCGTTTTTAAGCGACGCCTTTTCTAGATAGACTGTGAAACCATTATTTAATCTATTTTTTTTCATATTTAATTTAATTTATGACGGTCATATTTGAGTCTCTTAATTGCTATGAAATAATTAATTTTTCTTTGTAGACATTTCACTTGAAAGTACAATGTACGAGGTGCAGGATACATGCATTATATCACCTCTAAAACATGAAATACAAGAATAAAAACAAAATAATGGCCCTGAAACAAGGGATGGCGAATAACAATGTGTAGCATAAGGGAAAGAATTCTTGAAAAGTGGACCAATGCATGAACCAAGATATATCTGATGAACACATGAAGAATTATTCAATCAAAAAAGTTGGAATACCACCGATTACATACAAATAATCTTCTCAATACCAACTCCACGAAGAATAGGATCTAAATCTAACTAGACCCCAGAGCACCAGACTTGTGATACTCTATATCTCAAGAGGACTAGATTCCTGCATCTGTTTCATCCAAGAAGTCTGGAGCTGCATAGAATAACACTTAGAGAACATCTAACATTATCTCATCATTTTATCTCTATTTTTTATTGTTTTTAGATTTCGGGCAGCTTGTGTGTATCAATATTGAAAAAACACATTGTCTTCTGTACAAAATTGAAGGATACACAATATCTTTCCACTCATATATTTTTACACTTGTTTACTCCCACAGATAAGGGTCGAAGAGGTCCTTGTGTGACCTGATATTTTTTACCCATGAAGAACTGTGGAAGATGTCATGTGACCTGGATAGTCATGTGCACTATTGTTTACTCCGTTACAAGGTGTGGATAAAGTTTATTAATATAAACTACTTGGTGGTAGTTGATCACCAAGTGGAGTGGATTAGGTCTCGAATTGAGACTGGACCACTCATTTTACCTATTGTGTTGTTTAATTATGTTTTTTTTTCTATTTTACTATATTATTCAGAAATCACTATATTTACATTGATAGTTAATCATGGATCGAAGTAATAAATTTTTTTTACTTATTATATTATATTCAAAAGTAAAATCAATAACACATTCTAATACTACTGAGAATTAATCAATATTTTCAGAGGTCATTTGAACAGTCAAACCTTTATAACCGTATTACCTTGATTGACTGTGATGTACTTATTTTAAATATGTAATCTTTCTAAGAAAAAACTTTAACCGAAATTTTTATAGATACTCAATTACACCCCCCCCCCCACCTGAGTACTCTACTCTGACCAACATTTGGGATCAAAGGATTGTTATAAAACTATATTATTGAACCTATTCAACTGTGATATTAGTTGTAATTTAATGATCTGTAAATTACTATTAATTCTAAATTTCTAGCTCTTTAAAAGTATTTATTTATTATGGATAATAGACTGGATAGTGTTGCAACAAACAAACCACTATTATTTATTAGAACTAATTATTACCAAAAGAATATTAAAATAAAAATAAATTTATAAAGTATGGGTTTTGATATTTGGTCTTCAATTATATATGAGTATAATAATCCTTCTACAAATAGAACTACATGGGATGACCCAACCATGATTGTTTACAATAAAAATTGAAAATCCATGAATTCTTTATATTTCTCTTTAAGATGTGAGGAATTTAATAGAATTTATGCATGTAAAATTGACCATGAAATTCAGGATACTTTGTTTCACATGAAGGAACATCTAGTGTGAATAAAATGACCCATAATACTTATACTATTAAATATGATAACTTTAAAATGAAACCCAGTAAACCTATTTCTGACTTGTATCTCAGGTTCAACGAAATTTTCAAAACAATGATTTCTCTTGGAAGAGAAGTTACTACCAAAGAAAAAATCATAAGGACTCTTATATGCCTACCTGATAGATAAAGAGGAACATATATCTCTTTTATAGATTCTTGTGAAATAAAAAAATTACATGTCAAAGAAATCATTGGGAAAATAATGATGTATGAAGAGGAGCATAAAGTCAACAAGGAAGAAGAGGATGGACACGAAAGTAAATTTTTTGCATTCAAGACCACCACCTATATACGCATAAAAAAGAGAAATTGGAAGTCTCTTTAGAATGTTCCAGTGGTGAAAAATAATCACCTGACTGTGATGAGGAGATAGCTCAATTAGCCAGAAGGTTTAAGAAATTTTACAAGAAGAAGAAATTTTTTAGAAATCCTAACTTCAAAGGAAGATATGATCAAAAGGGAAGTTGGAAGAACGATTCGAAATAAGGTGACAAGTATGATGAGAGAGTATGCTATGAATGTAAGCTAAAGAGACATATGAAGGCAAACTGTCCCATGCTTATGCATAAAAATATATGAGGAAAACAATAGAATTGATAAAAAGAAAATAAAAACAACTTGGAGTGCTCTTGAGGAATGTTCATGTGACTCTGAGTCTTCCCATTATGAACTGACTAAGAAATCCAATATTTTTTTCATGAAGAAACACATATGTGGTAACCCTGACATCTCCTGTAAAAAATTCCTTTTATTCTGGAGATGAAAGTGATTATGAAAATATGTCCAAAGAAGAAATGTTTGAGTGTTGCAATATGCATGAAGAGACATGTAATTAACTAATAGATAAATATAATCCTTTAAAGAAACAACATGCTCTTACCTCAAGTGTTAAATCTAAACTTATAGTAGAAAGAGATAAATTTTTAATTACTCAAATAAAACAATTAAATAAATCTATCTAATGAGGAATTGAAAAGGGTCTTTGAATTGTTTATTAATGTTAAATATATTTTTGTCTAAATACTAGACATACAAATTTCTCCCAATTATACTACTGGTATTGTCTATAACCTGGTGAAATAAATTTTTCAAAAACCAATTTTGATTCTAAATATAGGACACACAACATTACTCCTGGTTCAGGAAAACAATTTTATAGTTCAAGTTATGATACACTCTCTACTGTTTCAAGATTTTCTGAACCAAAGACTGTTTATTTTTCATGTAATTTTCATAATGCTTATAGGAAACCTATGAGGCAGATGTGAGTTCCTAAAGAACTAGTCCCTAATATTAGTGGACTCAAACAAATATGGGTACCAAAGTTTGTTTTTATTTGACTATTTTATAGGAAAATTGTTTAAATAGATATGGTAAAAGCTTATAGTACTTGGACAGTGGTTGTTCATGACACATGAAAGAAGTCTATTCATGCTTCAAGAACTTAATAAAAATTGGTGGTGGACTTGTCACTATTGGTGACAATTCCAATGGAAAAATCGTTTTCCTTGAAAAAATCAGTAACAATAACTCAGTTTTAATTTCCAGTGTACTTTTTTTATGGATTGAAATATATTCTTCTAAGTATTTCACAACTATGTGATGATGTTTTTCATGTTAAATTTGAGATAGATTCTTATAATGTTTTTTACACTAAATGTGAATTAGGGTTTTCTATATTGATAAATGAAAATGTATACTCTCTTCACATATATTCTTTAGTTTATAAAAATGTTTCATATTTAATTTTATTTCACAAAGATTCATGGATTTGGTGTAAGAGACTCTGACATTGTAATATTCACTCCCTTAGAAAGCTTACTAGAAAAAGTTTATTTAAAGAGCAACCCAAACTTAAGTTTCCAAATGATAAAGTGTGTAATCCTTGTCAGAAGGGAAAGGAACACAAAATATCCCTCAAACCAAAAAATGAAGTGTCAACTTATTATCCTCTCGAACTGGTCCACATGGATTTTTTTGGACCATCTAGAGTTTCTAGTTTAAATGGGAAGCACTATGTTTGTGTTATTGTAGATGACTTTTCAATATATACTTGGACTTTCTTTTTGGCTCACAAAAGTGAAGAATGCTCTCATTTAACCGAATATTCTAAAAATATAAAAAATATTAGTGAACTTTTCATTAAATCTTTAAGAAGTGATCATGGTCGTGGGTTTGAAAATCAAGAATCTGAATCCTTTTGTTCAAAAAATGGATATTGTCCTAATTTCTCTGCCCCTGGAACACCTCAAAAAATGGATTTGTAGAAAGAAGAAATGGAACCATGCAAAATATTTCTAGAACCATGCTTACTGAATATAACTTACCTATTTATTTTTTGGGATGAAGCGGTAAATACAGAATGATATATTATTAATAGAGAGTTGATTGTACCTTTCTTAAAAGAACTCCATATGAGTTATAGAATAATAGGAACCCAAAGTTAGATACTTCAATGTTTTTGGTTGCAATTTTTATATCCTTAACACTAAGTACAATCTCGAAAATATTTCATCCTAGAGTTATGAAGGAATATTTCATAGATATTGAATCTCTAGTAAAGCCTACAGAGTGTTTAAAAAATAACTATATGTGTGGAAGAATTTGTTCAGGTCATGTTTGATGGGACATATCCACATGATTCTATGACCATCCTAGTGAACCTGGAGTCTGATATGTTAAATCTGGACATCAACTCTAAATCTTTTAACCATATTGTAATGAAATTGTGAAAACTTCTTGGTCTGGAAATTCTCATGATTCAAGTCATAATGAACATGAACCAACTTATGAACCTAAAATCACTAGTCCCTCTATTCCTAGAGCTATTAAAACAATTAATAACCATCCTTTGGATGCGGTTGTAGGAGATTTAGATAAAGGAACTCAAACTAGGGCTCCTATTAGAAATCAGGTTGATCATCAAGTTTTCCTGTCAGAACTTGAACCAAAAAACATTAATGATGTTATCAATGATTAATTATAGGTCAAGCCTATGAATGAAAGACTTAATTCTATTGAAAGGAACAATGTTTTGAAACTTATTGATAGACCTAAATATTCATTTACCCTAGGCGCTATGTTGGAATTTAGAAATAAGGTAGATAAAGACAGTAACATAGTTAGAAACAAGGCTTGATTGGTTGCACAAGGCTGTAGTCAAGAAGAAGTAATTGACTATGAGGAATCCTTTTCCCCAGTAGCTAGACATTAATCCATCATAATCCTACTTACTTATGTGGCCCATCAAAATTTCAAACAATATCAAATGGATATAAAGAGTACATTCCAAAATGTGTATATAGATGAGGATTACTTTTTCGAGAAACCCCAATGTTTTAAAAATCCTCATTTTCCAAATCATGTTATTAAATTACCAAAAGCATTGTCTAGTTAAAAACAAGCTCGAAGAGATTGGTATGATATATTAAGTAATTATCTTATTTTCAAAGGTATAGGTGATCCTACCCTTTTTATAAATCGAAGTTTCAATGATGTTTCAGTAGTTCAGATTTATGTAGATGATATTATCTTTGGATCTTTAAAAAGTTCTTTATGTATTGAATTTTCTAATATGAGGAAAAAATAATTTGAAATTAGTTTAATGGATGAAAAAAAATTCTTTCTTAGATTAAAAATATTTCAAAAATAATGATTGTATTATTTTAAATCAATGAAAATATACTAGATATCTTCTACAACTTTTTTTCTTGGATATCTCTAAATGTAATGACACTACAATTAGTACTACTGGTGAGATGGATCTTGATGAAGATGAAAAATATGTTGATCAAACCACTTACAAAGGAATGATTTGAATCTTATTATACTTAACTGCTAGTTGGCCTGATATTATGTTTAGTGTATATATGTGTGCTCGTTTTCAAGAAAACCCTAATGAATCTCATTTAAAATTTGTTAAAACGATTTTCAAATACCTCAAAAATTCTCTAAATCATGGGTTTTTCTATCCTAGAGGAAAATCATTTGAGTTAGTCAGCTATTTTGATACTGATTTTTGTGGTTGTAAGTAAGATAGAAAAAGAACATCTAGAACTTTTCACCTTTTAGGAAAGTCTTTGGTATCATGGTGTAGTACAAAACAAAACTCTATTGCATTATCTTCTGCCAAAGCTGAATACATAGCTACTGGTAGTTTTTCTGCCCAAATTTTGTGGATGAAACCCACATTACAACATTATGGCTATCAATTCAGATGGGTACCTATAAATTTTGACAATACAAGTTCTATTAACATCTGAAAACCCATGTTTCACACTCTAGGATGAAACATATTGATATAAGACATAACTTTTTGAGAGAACATTATTTAAAAGGTGATATCAATTTGAAATTATTTGGAATTGAATATCATTTTTCTGAAATATTCACCAATCCATTAAATTCTGAAGGAATAGATTGCATCTACATGAATTAGGAATGGTAAATATTAAGTAGTAAATGTACCGATTTCAAAAGAAACTATTTTACAGTTACTAGTTTCACAAGGCACGGTCATAGAAGTACTGTCTCACTCTCACGATTCTGCAAGTTACATTATTAATGTTTCTGTCTCATGTTTACAGTCTCATAGTTACTGTCTACTCAGTTACTATTTTGGACATACTGTTTCAAAAAATATGGTCTCACTGATGTGATGTCACTCAGTAAAAATGACACCGTGAAAATGTGTTACGATCTCACCGTGAAAACCTTTTACTGTCTTACCATGAAAATTTGTTACGGTCTCACTATGAAATTCGGTTCTGGTCTCACCATAATAACACCTTTTCATTTTATTTAAAAATTATAACCTCTATCATTGTGATTGATTATTTCATTCCTTTTATTTTCTGTGCTTTTGAATTTGTGACGCTTGATATCCTTGAATGATAAAAATGAAAGAGGTTTCAATATTTTCATCACTCGAGCTCTATTTAAATAAAAATTAATTCCTTCAACCCTTTATCTATCTCTCTCGATCTCAAACTCTCAATTGAATGCCCAATATAAAATGCATGTCTTCATTAACTTCTGAGAAGTGTAGATCAATCAAGAAGATGAAAATAGCATTGATGATAGTGCCTAAAGGTCCTTTGAATCTTAATCTAGTTGATAGAATAGTGGTACCAAAAAATGATAATTTATCAAAGTGGTTTCTATCATGTAAGTCTTTAGTGTTGAAAGTACTGAACGTGTCGGGTTGGTTGGATTGGTTCACAAAAGAAGAAAGGCTGATTTACCCAAAGCTAGTTTCTCAGTTCTATCAGTTCTTCCAATTCTATTTCAATATAGAAGAATATTTTTTGGTAAGAATCCAGATCAATGGCCAAATATATACCTTTACATAGAGGTTATGGGCGGCTTGCCTAGGGAAACCTCATGAATGAATTTTTGAGGACATTCAGAGAGGTCCCCCTCCTCCCATTGGTATCTTTTTTTTAGATGAAGCATTGGGAATCTTGACTAGCAATAAAACAATGATAAAATCTATTAGTAATGAGATAAATGGTGAATCTATATTATTCTTTATGTTTATTCAAATATGAAAAGTCCAAAAAAGGAGAATTTTCTACCCTCAAATATGAAGATATATTTTTTATTCATCTTATGAAGAATGGACACAAGATTAACCTGTGCAAGTATGTTACACTTCATATGTAGGAGTTGATATAGAAAACCTCATCGTCAACCTCCTTGTTCTAATCAAGGATAATCTCTGTTGTGTGTTTTATTCTAAGGGGTTGGTTTAACTGAATGAAGAAGTCATCAAGTACTATGAACTATAAATCTCAAAGTTTACAGTCGAAAGAATGAAAATTTGATGGAATCCGTGGAAAAGGCTTGAGTGGAGGATAATGAATGGTTGTATAAAATATTTAATCTAGTAGAGCATTACTATCGACATAAGGACATATCCGATCCTATTTTGGAAAAAGATGAAATTGTTGACTATCCTATTGAATAAGAAGAGGAGGATGTTGATGCACGTAAAGGGGAAGTTACCTTAGATAGGGAAGATAGTAGACAAGTTCCCCAATACATATTTGAGAATAAAGTACATGTTTCGGAAGAAAATATTGATTTGGTAAAAGAATCTGCTTCTATAGAAGACTTTGTTGTCAATATAAGGGAAACGTTGTTCTGGAAGAGAATATAGAAGAATAACATTATCTTGTGAAAGAAGCTGCTTTTGAGGAACACTTCGAGGAAAAACTGATCCTGGTGCTATCTTATCTACTGAGGAATGAATCATAAAAGCCTTTCAATTGGATAGAAAAGAAATGGGTGAAGCTATTGGGGATGAAATTTTGGAAATAGATCAATGAACCGAATTTATTAGTCCTATGAGAGATGCACTTGATGAGGGAGAGTATCACCATAATCTAGAAACTGTTGAATTTCATAATCTAGTTTATCAAAGCATTGTGGATACATGGTATAAGTTACTTAGCTATTTCATTGTGAGTGATACCCATGAACCATATGTTAAATTTATAGACTTATCTACTGTGTTTCAGTTGAAACTGGTATCTTCTCATGAAGTAATCTCTGCAAAGGAACCTAACCATGTCTCAACTCCTATTCCTAAACCCTCCCAAGAACCTTCTACTTTTGTGAGTTAGAATAATCAGAAAGCAATTGGAGATAATTTATTGGCTAGAGTTGGGAAGCTCATGAACACTCAACCTACTCCTATAACCATCTTGAGTGAATGAGATGATTCCCTATTATTAGAAAAGATCATTTGGTGGATTCAGCCAAAAATGCTTCATGAAATTCAATAGGTAATAATTGACAACAAATAGTTGAGTGATGAAGTGAAGTCACTCAGAGCTATGGTTGATGATATGAAAAAAGTGTTGAAATCATGACCAAATTCTATTGCTCATTCTGTTAAGGATGTTAGTGGTCAGATTCCACAGGAATTTTTCTCTCCAATTCAACCGAACCTAACGTCTTTAGCTTACAAGGTGCCTGAGAAAAACAAAAATATTGATCAAGAAATGTGTTATCTTGTTATTAGTCTCGACAAATTGACTGATGAGTACAAGGGTTGTCTTTAGAATTTTGTGAATTAACTAAATTCCCTCACATTAGCTATTACGGTCTCTAATACCTCTGGATAGTCATCCTAACCCACCTTTGACAATGACCTTCTTAGAACTATAGTTATGGAAGAACTGAAATCGGTGCTAAGTGGGTTTGATAATAAGAGTCTATCTATGGTTGTAAAATATAGTGATAGAGTCCTTTATTTTGTATGTTTTTGTAACACCCCAGGTAAATAAAGAATATGACATTTCAAATTTATCCATATTTGTGAATTAAATATTAATATGTCTTTAAAGGGGATGTTATGCTCGATGGCGTACCCAACACGCAACAACGAGTTTCTTGGGAATCTTACGTTGCACTCTAATAATAAAATAATATTATTTTAAATAGTAGTTAACATGTAGTCGTTGTATTGGCGGGAATGGATAGAAATAACTAAGATATGCTTATATATGTTTTTAAATGTTTTTACATTTATCTAATAATGGATAGAGGCTTAAAATACGGAAAGAATTCAATTTTAGGCATATATTCCCTAGTTTTCACTAAAGGTTCACTTATCACCTTTTGATGGTGAACCATCATTAAATATAGTTTTGTTCACTCTTAAACATTCTTTTGGACCAAATAAAACTCTTATTAAGAATCGGGACATCAAAATTTACTTTGTGTAAATTTTTGGTATCTTTCTGATAAAGTTCATTTTTTTTAATGAATAGTGTAAAATGTTGTATTTTAATTCAAAACCTTTTTTTAATCTAATTTATTTATATGATTAGATTATCTTTTGAATTGGTTTTAAAGTGAAATTAGAAAATATTTTTACCATTAAATCCAATAGTGGTCGTTGGAATTAATTTCACTTTGAAATCAGACTTAAACTAGTGTCAATCTTTTGATACTTATTGTTTTATAAAAACACGCTATTTGCTCTGACAGCGGGAATTAATTATTAAATTAATTAATGTGACTAATATGTTTTGAATTTTGTAAAACGGACTTCATTTTTGAATTCGGAATATCAAATATAGCTTAGGGTGAAGTTTTGGTATTTTTATGAAAAACTCCAATTTTTGATGAATAGTGAAACCACTAAGTGGTAATCAAGCAAACTAATTTTTCAGTTAAATGAAAGTTTACCACTAATGTGTATTGAATTTTGAAAATCCGACATACATGGTTGTCATTAGTATGTAAAATGTGGTTCAATGGGATGAGAATAATTTTTTGGTGAATAGTAACTTTTTTTCATTAATCGCGATTAGAGGTAATTAGTGTAATTTAATGCAAAAAGGATATTATAAAAATGTGAAAACACCATGAAACTTGTCCTACACCTATTAGGTGAGTCATGGCCGACCAAGACAAGCCATGGGCCAACTTGGGGACCCCATGGAGCCACTTTAGTTGGAAAATGGCATTAATATATTTTTATTTAATGTTAAAGTGAAAATGAAACTAACATAAATTGTTTTACTAAAATAATTTTTAAGTGGGGTTATACAAATCCAAATTTTGATTATAAATAGTCCTTGGAAATCTAAAAAGATTTCATACATCATAGTAGTTTTTTTATAATTTTTATACATTAAATAAATTAAATTATTTTTGACATAATAATGATGCAGCGATGACATCATTATTTGACGATTTAAATAAAATGGAAAGATATTGTAAAATATATAAACTACACATGTCCAATACTTATTGGATGGGTGGATTTCGAACCCTTATCACCTTATCCACGAATTATATAAATTTGGGACCTTTTAAAACCGAAACACATTTTCAAATAAAGTAATATTTCTTACTTTCCAAAAGTGCTCCTCCTCTCCTCTTATAAAAGCCCCCACCTCTACCTCATTTCACACACTGCTCAAGCCTTTGGCTCGGCCAACCCCTGCCCATTTACTCTCTCCACATCCCTCTACTCATCCTATAGGATTCACTTTGGGCATAATCGTTTCTAAGGAAGCCTTTAGGCTCATATCAAAAGGAGTTACACTTTTAAAGATAATTCATTCTCTCATGTTCATTTGTTTTATTTTGCTTCTCCAACCCCATAAACTCTTTTTATTTATTTCTTTTGTAACAAAACCAGTATATTAAATATACTAGGATGTTTTTATAAGATTTATTCTAGCTACACTCTCACACAACTATATCAAATGGTTAAAGAACATACGGTTTCCGTGGATGGCGAAATTGTGCCTCCCGAAACGATGATTGTTCAATACTCATTTAACACCTTCAAAGGTGGCCATTATGATGTCACTATTTTTATATATAATATATAATATGTTTTACTTATGCTTCTGTATTTTTCATTTGTGTCTTACCTTCATGGTTTCCATTATGGGTAAACACGATATCTTCATTTAAGGAAGTGCGGACTACCGCCCCCTCAAAGTGGTGTGATTCGCTAATACCATACGTGGGACGTATAAAGGATGGATTTAATGTTATTATATATGATTTTATACTGGAATTATTATTTACCTCTATATCATTATTATTTCTTTCCATTATAGTATGAGATAGAAATGAAAGTAGCGTTCATGCGTATGTACGGCTTACCGTCTCCATGAACGGTGCATTTCATTTCTTATCCCCAAATGTAATGTACCATTATAAGTACATATATATAATGGATATATATGATGTATGATACATCTAAATGATTAATATAATTCTGGAATTAAAATATACATAACTCTCATATAGTTTTAATTCCATTAATACGACATAGAAATGAAAGTAGCGTTCATGCGTACGTACGGCTTACCGTCTCCATGAACGGTGCATTTCATTTCTTTCGTCTAAATGATTATGTGATTTTATAAATACATTTATATGCTGGATATATATTATATATATGATATCCAAATCAGGAATGTCATTTTTGGATATGAAGAACCTTTGACCACACGAACAACATGTAATTGTAAGAAGTCCACTTTCGACTTAAGAACCAAATATCGACAAAACAATCATGATTAACTTAAATGATTAAATAATGATTATAACATGGTAATAAGTGATATAAAAGGAATAATGAACTTTAAAAAGGTTCTTAAGGAAGTATAAATTAACTCAAGTTTATTATTCAGGAGATTAAAGAATGATCGAGTCAAGTCGGACCCGAGGTAAGGGATCCTACACCTCTCTTTCTTTTTAAGTACACTCTTTTATGTCATTCCTTTTAAAGCTCATCTTTATTGTTATTGGGATGTTATTTTATATTAATATTACTGTAGTTTTTATGTTCATATGATGAGAGACCCTATTCTCTATCATCAATCCATTTTGGAAGTTTTGAGTGGCGCCGATAGGCTGTCGAATTTTCATAAGAGATCTAACCTCTCTCTTTCTTTTAAAGTACTCTCCTTTATGTCACTTCTTTTAAGCTCCTATTTGTTATGTTGGGGGATGTTCCTTTATATTCCTCTTTCTTTAAACATTATTTTTATGTAATGAGAGACCCTATTTCCTCTCATCAATCCATTTTGGAAGTTTTGAGTGGCGCCGTTAGGCTGTCGAGTTTTCGTAAGAGATTTTTCATCTCACTTTTATTCCCGTGAGATTTAATCTACATTTGCCACAATTTCCATTGAGTGGTTTATGTACTTCCCACTATTACAATCCTATTGTAATATAATTCCATTTATGGGTATCTACATATTCATTGTATGACACTTCTTCAATGGGGTGTACTTTTCAAAAGTTACCCAAGTCGGTAAGGGAACCTTTCACCCTCCTTTTTTTAAAAGACTTCTTTTGTTGGGACTTTTAATTTACATATTGTTATGTTGGGATATGTTCTCATATATCCTTATTGATGTAAATTTTATGTCCAAGTGATGAGATACCCTTTTTTTATCTCTCATCAACTCATTTTGATGTGACGTCGTTAGGCTGTCAAGGGAACTTCTTAACCCAATTTCGATTTCTTTGGGTTCAACATGTTGTTATTGAATATGTAATCCTTTGAATATGTGTGAATTACCTCTGATTATTTTACACTTAATATCCTCTTATATTTGGTGTATTCATTTGTCACACCTAATTATGTAATTGATTTATCCTTAAACCAAGGATACCGTCTTTGTAAGGGACTTCGTCTCAATCTCCATTCATTGAGGCATATTTCGTTTTATACACAACTTTCTTTTATACGGTGTATAAACCCCTTTGACTTTTACTTTTATACAAAAGGAATCTTTTTCTATGAAGCGTTTTACTAAACGACAAAAAGGAATGTTTTTTTAACATATGCGGTGACAACGACCTTTTCCGCCGCCGCGATTATTATTTGGTCTTTGGCTTCCTCAACAAGCCGATATGTTTTTAAAATGAAATAAATACCATATACTCTTTTATGTATTTTGGTATTGAAAATGGTTTTGATAAAGGATTCTATTATATTGTGATTGAAATGTGGAAATGTTATCATTCCTTTGTATTGGTTTTATGTTTTATGATTTTATATTGGTACTTGGACATTTTAACGGGTGGTTACGTTATAAACCATATGACGGGTGGTGCCGTGAATACCAGGACTGGTGGTTATGTTATAACCTCCAATGCATTGGGTATGGAAGTCGGCCGTATTGCTATTCCATTAAGTATGTATGGAAATTGGCCGTATGGCTATTCCATTAAGTGATATGTGTGGAAGTCGACCGTATGGTTATTCCACTTAAGTATGTTTATGTCCCAAGTTACCTTTATATATGTTATGTGTTCTTTATATGGGTTTTATGGTAATCCTTTGGTTACAAAAAGTTAAGTAATGATACTTTTTTTCAGTGAAAAGTTTTTACTACTTCATGAAGGTGAAAAGTATTACATTGATAAAGTATTCATGGTTTACTTGTTGTTTTGAAAAACTAACAGTTTTCATTCTTTGTGTATCCCTTACTGAGCTTCTTATGCTCATCCCAAGTTTTTGAAATGTTTTTCACAGGACATAGCATGGAATAGGGTCAAGGATGGGATCAAGGGAAAGTCATGCTACCTAAAACATGGAACTATACATGTTTCTTTTAAAGAGTTTTTATTTTATGGAAATTTAGTAGAAGCGACTACTTTGTAATCTTTTGAGATGTAATAGTTATGTCCTAATTCTCGAAAACTCTAAACCTGAAAAGATCCTCAATGTGAATTACTCATTTAATTCAATATTAAGTAAGGTTTAAGGCCGGGGCCTTATAGTTGGTATCAAAATTCGGTTTAGATAACTTTAGAGGTTGGGGTATTCTCTAAGCACAAGTGACATTTCCATAATGGTTAGGATTTCAGAAAGAGTCCTAGGTTTAGATAAAGTGAATGAGTAAGTATATCTTAGTTTTTATCTTACTCATTAGTACATGATGTCTTTGATGATATACTCACACTGACATTTCTGTTTTTAGTGAATGGATGGATCTAGCGGGCACCAAAGTGACAATAGGTTTGAAGGAAACTGTGGTGGTTCTATGATTATGAGACTGGATGAAATGGGGGATTCAATGAGGAAACTTGTGGTTGTTCTAAACCAACTAGCAAGGAGTCATGATCAACCACTTGAACCTTGGTATGATCTGTAATGCATCATGTATGAAATGACCAATCGATGTGGAAGTTCAGGTAATAATTATAAAGGTAACCATTAGAGTTTATATGATCCTTACTTTTGAGGTAATTATGGGTTACTCTTTGATATGATGGAAAATGAAAGGAATGTGATAAACTTGAGGTTAAAATATGTTATGATAATTTTTGAAGATTTTATCTCTTTTTGGGGAATGATTTGAGAATTATATAGTTTTGGAAAAAGGACAACACGTAGACCGTGTGACATCCCGTCGCGTCGGACAAAGCTGCGGGAATCGAACCCATAACCAATGTGCGACTGGTATTTATCGCCTACCACTGGACTACGTAAAGTCCCTGGTTAGTTTGACTGATTCATTCTAGTTATATGATTTTATGAATTAAGAGTAAGTTGATTTTGGGTTATTTATGAAAATGATTAACCTATCATGGAGGATATGTGATTAGGTTAATTACTTTTCAAAACGAGACATTAGGAGCAACTGATATTGTTTGGAGATAAATGTTATGATTTAACATGGATGACTATGTGACTAAATCCTTCAAATATTTGGGTTTCAATATTAGATTGGTTTACTTTGAATAATTTTATGGACAAATTGATTATAGAATGGTCCTCGTTGAACTTTGGGTTTCGTTGGACAAATTTTGGAGGTTAAGAATAGATTTTCTTTTTATAAAGGGTTATCCTTTTCTGGATTATCTGACCTTGTACTAACCTTTTTGGTTTTTGTTTTGGTTAAAGCCTAAAGAAATGGGATGTATATAGTTCTATTTTTTGGATTAGGTGATTCTCTAGAAGTTGATTATAGTACTCTTAATGTGAACAATTCTTCCTAAATACTTGTCTTTTGGAGAAAATATGAGTTTGTGTAAGGAATCTAATAAAAGTTGAAAGTCAATATGATAAGTGATTATGTTTCCTTATGAAGAAATTCCTCAATAAAAAGTAACTTAAAACAAAAATGTTGTCTATTAACTTTTCCTACTGGGGAATCGAATACCGTTTAACCCATCACAAGTTTGTGATTTTCTCGTGGTTAACTTTCTCCTAAACATGTTTTCTATCACTCTCCATCAGAACATAACCCTTTGTTTTTTCCTCCATGTCCATGTTTTCCTACATGGAATCCTAGTATGGTTTAACTCGGGTGACCTATGTGCTTATCTTTCTTTATTTTAAAGTGATTGTTTTACCGACTCTTGTTCCAATGTGGGACTTTCAAGGATGTTTCCAAGCGCAATTTTAAAATTGCGAGGATGCAATTCCCAAAAGGGGGGAAGGATGTAACACCCCAGGTAAATAAAGAATATGACATTTCATATTTATCCATATTTGTGAATTAAATATTAATATGTCTTTAAAGGGGATGTTATGCTCGATGGCGTACCCAACACGCAACAACGAGTTTCTTGGGAATCTTACGTTGCACTCTAATAATAAAATAATATTATTTTAAATGGTATTTAACATGTAGCCGTTGTATTGGCGGGAATGGATAGAAATAACTAAAATATGCTTATATATGTTTTTAAATGTTTTTACATTTATCCAATAATGGATAGAGGCTTAAAATACGGAAAGAATTCAATTATAGGCGTATATTCCCTAGTTTTCACTAAAGGTTCACTTATCACCTTTTGATGGTGAACCATCATTAAATATAGTTTTGGTCACTCTTAAACATTCTTTTGGACCAAATAAAACTCTTATAAAGAATCGGGACATCAAAATTTACTTGGTGTAAATTTTTGGTATCTTTCCGATAAAGTTCATTTTTAATGAATAGTGTAAAATGTTGTATTTTAATTCAAAAACCCTTTTTAATCTAATTAATTTATATGATTAGATTATCTTTTGAATTGGTTTTAAAGTTAAATTAGAAAATATTTTTACCATTAAATCCAATAGTGGTCGTTGGAATTAATTTCACTTTGAAATCAGACATAAACTACTGTCAATCTTTTGATACTTATTGTTTTATAAAAACACGCTATTTGCTCTGATAGCGGGAATTAATTATTAAATTAATTAATGTGACTAATATGTTTTGAATTTTTTAAAACGGACTTCATTTTTGAATTCGGAATATCAAATATAGCTTAGGGTGAAGTTTTGGTATTTTTCTGAAAAACTCCAATTTTTGATGAATAGTGAAACCACTAAGTGGTAATCAATCAAACTGATTTTTCAGTTAAATGAAAGTTTACCACTAATATGTATTGAATTTTGAAAATCTTACATACAAGGTTTTCATTAGTATGTAAAATTTGGTTCAATGGGATGAAAATAATTTTTTGGTGAATAGTAACTTTTTTCATTAATCGCGATTAGAGGTAATTAGTGTAATTTAATGTAAAAATGATATTATAAAAATGTGAAAACACCATGACACTTGTCCTACACCTATTGGGTGAGTCATGGCCGACCAATACAATCCATGGGCCAACTTGGGGACCCCATGGAGCCACTTTAGTTGGAAAATGACATTAATAAATTTTTATTTAATGTTAAAGTGAAAATGACACTAACATAAATTGTTTTACTAAAATAATTTTTAAGTGGGGTTATACAAGTAAAAATTTTGATTATAAATAGTCATTGGAAATCTAAAAAGATTTCCTACATCATAGTAGTTTTTTTATAATTTTTAGACATTAAAGAAATTAAATTATTTATGACATAATAATGATGCAGCGATGACATCATTATTTGACGATTTAAATAAAATGGAAGGATAATGTAAAATCTATGAAATACACACGTCCAAAACTTATTGGATGGGTGGATTTAGAACCCTTATCACCTTATACACGAATTATATCAATGTGGGACCTTTTAAAACCGAAACACATTTTCAAATAAAGTAATATTTCTTACTTTCCAAAAGTGCCCCTCCTCTCCTCTTATAAAAGGCCCCCACCTATACCTCATTTCACACACTCCTAAAGCCTTTGGCTCGGCCAAACCCTGCCCATTTACTCTCTCCACATCCCTATCCTCATCCTATAGGATTTCCTCTATGCAGAATCCTTTCTAAGGAAGCCATTAGGCTCAAATCAAAAGGCGTTACACTTTTAAAGGTAATTCATTCTCTCATGTTCATTTGTTTTATTTTGCTTCTCCAACCCCCTAAACTCTTTTTATTTATTTCTTTTGTAACAACACCAGTATATTAAATATACTAGGATGTTGTTATAAGATTTATTCTAGCTACACTCTCACACAACTAAATCAAATGGTTAAAGAACATACGGTTTCCGTGGATGTCGAAATTGTGCCTCCCGAAACGATGATTGTTCAATACTCATTTAACACCTTCAATGGTGGCCATTATGATGTCACTATTTTTATATATAATATATAATATTTTTTACTTATGCTTCTTTATTTTTCATTTGTGTCTTACCTTCATGGTTTCCATTATGGGTAAACACGATATCTTCATTTAAGGAAGTGCGGACTACCGCCCCCTCAAAGTGATGTGATTCGCTAATGCCATACGTGGGACGTATAAAGGATGGATTTAATGTTATTATATATGATGTTATACTGGAATTATTATTTACCTCTATATCATTATTATTTCTTTCCATTAAAGTATGAGATAGAAATGAAAGTAGCGTTCATTAGTACATACGGCTTACCGTCTCCATGAACGGTGCATTTCATTTCTTATCCCCAAATGTAATGTACCATTATAAGTACATATATATAATGGATATATATGATGTATGATACATCTAAATGATTAATATAATTCTGTAATTAAAATATACATACCTCTCATATAGTTTTAATTCCATTAATACGACATAGAAATAAAAGTAGCGTTAATGCGTACGTGCGGCTTACCGTCTCCATGAACGGTGCATTTCATTTCTTTCCTCTAAATGATTATGTGATTTTATAAATACATGTATATTCTAGATATATATGATATATATGATATCCAAATCAGGAATGTCATTTTTGGATATGAAGAACCTTTGACCACACGAACAACATGTAATTGTAAGAAGTCCACTTTCGACTTAAGAACCAAATATCGACAAAACAAACATGATTAACTTAAATGATTAAATAATGTTTATAACATGGTAATAAGTGATATAAAAGGAATAATGAAATTTAAAAGGTTCTTAAGGAAGTATAAATTAACTCAAGTTTATTATTCAGGATATTAAAGAATGATCGAGTCAAGTCGGACCCGAGGTAAGGGATCCTACACCTCTCTTTCTTTTTAAGTACACTCTTTTATGTCATTCCTTTTAAATATCATATTTATTGTTATTGGGATGTTCTTTTATATTAATCTTACTGTAATTTTTATGTTCATGTGATGAGAGACCCTATTCTATCTCATCAATCCATTTTGGAAGTTTTGAGTGGCGCCGATAGGCTGTCGAATTTTCGTAAGAGATCTAACCTCTCTCTTTCTTTTAAAGTACTCTCCTTTATGTGACTTCTTTTATGCTCATATTTGTTATGTTGGGGGATGTTCTTTTATATTCCTCTTTCAGTAAACATTATGTTGATGTAATTAGAGACCTTATTTCCTCTCATCAATCCATTTTGGAAGTTTTAAGTGGCGCCGTTAGGCTGCCGAGTATTCGTAAGAGATTTTTCATCTCACTTTTATTCCCGTGAGATTTATGCTACATTTGCCACAATTTCCATTGAGTGGTTTATGTACTGGCCACTATTACAATCCTATTGTAATATAATTCCATTTATGGGTATCTACATATTCATTGTATGACACTTCTTCAATGTGGTGTACTTTTCAAAAGTTACCCAAGTCGGTAAGGGAACCTTTCACCCTCCTTTTTTTAAAAGACTTATTTTGTTGGGTCATTTAATTTACATATTGTTATGTTGGGATATGTTCTCATATATCCTTATTGATGTAAATTTTATTTCCAAGTGATGAGATACCCTTTTTTTATCTCTCATCAACTCATTTTTATGTGACGTCGTTAGGCTGTCAACGGAACTTCTTAACCCAATTTCGATTTCTTTGGGTTCAACATGTTGTTATTGAATATGTAATCCTTTCAATATGTGTGAATGACCTTTGATTATTTTACACTTAATATCCACTTATATTTGGTGTATTCATTTGTCACACATAATTATGTAATTGATTTATCCTTAAACCAAGGATACCGTCTTTGTAAGGGACTTCGTCTCAATCTCCTTTCATTGAGGCATATTTTGTTTTATACAAAACTTTCTTTTATACGGTGTATAAACCCCTTTGACTTTTACTTTTATACAAAAGGAATCTTTTTCTATGAAGCGTTTTACTAAACGACAAAAATGAATGTTTTTTTAACATATGCGGTGACAACGACCTTTTCCGCCGCCGCGATTATTATTTGGTCTTTGGCTTCCTCAACAAGCCGATATGTTTTTAAAATGAAATAAATACCATATACTCTTTTATGTATTTTGGTATTGAAAATGGTTTTGATAAAGGATTCTATTATATTGTGATTGAAATGTGGAAATGTTATCATTCCTTTGTATTGGTTTTATGTTTTATGATTTTATATTGGTACTTGGACATTTTAACGGGTGGTTACGTTATAAACCATATGACGGGTGGTGCCGTGAATACCAGGACTGGTGGTTATGTTATAACCTCCAATGCATTGGGTATGGAAGTCGGCCGTATTGCTATTCCATTAAGTATGTATGGAAATTGGCCGTATGGCTATTCCATTAAGTGATATGTGTGGAAGTCGACCGTATGGTTATTCCACTTAAGTATGTTTATGTCCCAAGTTACCTTTATATATGTTATGTGTTCTTTATATGGGTTTTATGGTAATCCTTTGGTTACAAAAAGGTAAGTAATGATACTTTTTTTTCAGTGAAAAGTTTTTACTACTTCATGAAGGTGAAAAGTATTACATTGATAAAGTATTCATGGTTTACTTGTTGTTTTGAAAAACTAACAGTTTTTATTCTTTTTGTATCCCTTACTGAGCTTCTTATGCTCATCCCAAGTTTTTGAAATGTTTTTTACAGGACATAGTGTAACACCCGAGACTTTTATGTTATATAAATCATCAAAGGAATCTTTTTCTACACAACACTTGCTTGGCTTGCTTTACACGCAATCGCGACCTTCCTCGATAGCTTGCGTCGTACGCAATACCGAGTTTCACTAAACAACAATATGCTATGAAAACTAGCCGTTATGAATAGTAATAACCACTTTTTGAAATTTTATAAATTTTATTTTTCAAAATGGACTTCATTTTTGGACTCAGAATATCGAAATTAGCCTAGGGTGAAATTTTGGTATTTTTCTGAAAACTTTCAATTTTTGATGAATAGTGAAACCACTAAGTGGTGGGTTAAAAACTGAATTTTGCATAAAACTTAATTTTACCGCTTCTGTGATTGGAATTTCAAAAATCCGAGAGACACGGTTAATATCAAGGACTAAAATTTGGTTCAATGAGATGAAAATAATTTTTTGGTGAATAGTAACTTTTTACTATTTTTACCGCGGTTAATAGTAAATAGGGTAACTAAGGGTAAATATGATATCAATATTACCCTAACACATGTCCTAATTCTATTGGACAAGTGTAATTCGACCAAAAACAAACTTAGGAATAAAATATGACCATTTAGGCCCACTTGGATTAGATTAGGACATTTATTATTAATTTATTTAAAGAAGGGTTAAAATAGTTAAAATCAAAGTTTAATAAGTAGATCATTTTTAATATGGGGTTATACATAAGATAAATTCGATTGTAAATATTCATTAGAAAGCTAAAAATATTTCCTACATGATGGTATTTTATTTGTAATTTTTATACATCAAATAATTTAATTTATTTATGACACAAAGATGATGCAGTAATTATCTTATTAATGAAATATTGACAAAATTGATAATATAAATACCAAAATAAATGTAATTTGAGACTTTTTATGAATTCCACTAATATTCTAGGTTACTATGATATATTATTGTTGATTTAATCAACTTGGTTTGAACATATAATTCTGTTATGACTTTCACAAAAATCATATATCAAATAGTGTCAAAATTGACACAAAATAGTTTTTAAATCAAATATTATATTATTAATTGTTATTTTATTCCTAAAAATCTAAGGTTCGGCCAAATGACTTAGATAAGGATATATATATTAATAATAAACAATTTGGGGTTCGTTTGGCATGTTATAGTAAGTTTATTAACCATATAGTGAAAGAAAACAAAAAGACACGGTAAAAGTTAAATTAATTAACTTAGAGTTAAATCTAATTGATAAGGTTAAAATAATACCCTAAACTTGTCTAAATCCTATTGGTTGATAGGATTTCGACCCATCCCCACTTTAGCTTCGAAATAAGACCCTTTGGAACCATTATAAACCGATTTTGACTTTAATATAAAATAATATTTTGAGATATTCCTAAGGTGCCCCTCTCCTCCCTTATAAAAGGGCACCTCCTCCCCCTCCTCCTCACACCAATTTGAGCACTCAAGCTCGGCCAACCCCTGCCATTTTCTCCTCTCCACTTCCCTAGAATAATCCTAGAGGTCCTGGTCTTCTCCAAAGACCAATCTTAGTTCCTTAAGTGGAGGATTCAAAGAGGCGTTCCAAAGAAGAGGTAATATCCATTACCGATCTTTTCAATTTCTTTCTTCTTCAACTTCTTCTTCTTTAGTTGTTTCATGATAAAGTAATAACATCAGTATTAATTACATACTGATATGTTATTATAAATATGAAACAACCCTAATTCACTTTCTATCCATCCTACGGAAAAATGAAATCACCGCGCGTGCGTACGTACGGAATACCGTCTCCACGCCGTGGTGTAATCTATTTTCCACCATCACCTTACAAGGATGGTTATAATGGTGTAATGAGTAACTAAATATGATTATTATGAAGTAATATTGATACTGAAATAATATATATATACTCCAATACAATTCCACGATCATAGGAATGATATCATCACTCGTGCGTACGTACGGAATACCGTCTCCACGATGTGGTGCGACTCGTTCTACATGATCTTCATTTCATAATGATTATATAAATGAATTGAATTAATGAATATGGTATATACTACACTAATACCATTCTGGAAATGAATTATATATAACCTAAAGATAAGAATAAGAATTTATTCAACAAAACACGCATAAGAACAAAAAGTTATAAAGACCCGAGTAACAAGTAACAATGAAATATTACTAACAAGAAGTTAATAATATGACCATATATGATCTCATATCAATATGTATGATTCTGGA
Organism: Viscum album; assembly: GCA_963277665.1. Classification (NCBI taxonomy): domain Eukaryota; kingdom Viridiplantae; phylum Streptophyta; class Magnoliopsida; order Santalales; family Viscaceae; genus Viscum; species Viscum album. Next base: position 1,041,880,738 of record OY728164.1, on the reverse strand, counting down.
ATAAGTCAATAACATTATTTAAACCATTATACAGGAGCTTCGGACACGAACAAAGCAAATTGGACCTAAGGTAAGGGAAATATCACAATCTCATTTTTATCCGAGATTGTTTATTCGTAAGTATTTACTGGGGTGTATTTTATCATCCACATCCATGTTCCCTCAATATGTAATATTGTTTCCATCCACTTGAAATAGTTTAAATCCAATTTTACCCTTAGGTGAGTTTTTAGTAAAGAATATGAAAGGAATCTTTTGTCGTTTTTCCGTACGAGGTACTTTTTGACTTTTCCGACAAAAGTACGAAGAATGTTTTTTTAACTTATACGGCATGAATGGATTTTTAAAACATTATTTCAAAGAAGCTTCCTTTACAAGTATTCAAGTTTATTTTTAATCAACTTCTTTTAGTTTAAAATTGTATGACATGTTAAGAAAGTAAAAGTGTTTTTGAAGAACAAAGGATATTTTCCTCAAGAATGAAGTTCAAGTATTTTATCAAAATTATTTTCCATCTAAGATAATAAAAGGGTTCTGTTTCTATCCCTATTATTACATGGATCTGATTATGTTGTGATGGAAACATTTTTATGAATTCCTTTATCTTATATGAATTGTTTTATGATGTCATGTTGTTTAAGAATTCCATTTTTATTACATGGGTTATGTGATGATGTATGATTTATGATTATGTGGCACACATAAGAAATGATTCATTATAAGATGGGTGGGACCTATATCTCCCTCCAATGCATTGGGTAAAGATTTAATATCTCATGAGATAGACATGGCTGGAACGGAAGGTTATTTCGGTTCAGTGATACAGGACTGAAACGAGGAGTGAACTCGGTTCAGAAAGGGACTTTGTCCACTAAGATAGTCTTGGCAATGAGTCATGACTAACAAGAAATGATTTTCCATGATTATGTGTGCATGCCACAAAGTTTCAAGTTTTATGTTATGATTATGGGGATCTCATTTTCACTTCTATGATTTATTCCATGTTAAGATATTATGATCTCTTTTGCAGGTTTTGATAAAGATATGATATGATTTTTATTTCCTTTATTTGCCCTTGCTGAGCATTTGAGCTCACCCTTTTATGTTTTCTTTTCCCCAGGTCAGGAAGATGGATATTAAGTAGAATATGCGAAAAGGGACCCTAGATATGATGAAATAAATGGGAGACACTGTAGAAGATTTATGAACCGGTTGTTTATGTTTCCCAGTTTCTAAAGACACTATACCTATACGGTCCTTTGTGGTTTTGTCATATGTTGTAATAAGTGTGCTTCAATTTTGAAGTATTAACAATGTATGTAAAGTGTAACAGCCCGAGATTTTATGAAAAATATTCTTTTTAATTTTATTAATGTCTTGTGTTGTACGCTACACCAAAAGGAGCTTGCACAACACGCATCCTTGACTTGCCTTGCATTACACGCAATCACGACCATCCTCGATAGCGTGTGTAGTATGTAATACTGAGTTTCACTAAACAACGATATGCTATTAAAATATTATTAAAACTAGCCGTTATGAATAGTAATAACCACCTTTTAAAATTTTAGAAATTTTAGCTCTCAAAATGGACTTTATTTTTTGGATTCGGAGTATCGAATTCAGCCTAAGGTGAAATTTTGGTACATTTAGGATAACTTCCATATTCTGATGAATAGTGAAAATTACTAAATTGTAATTAAAAAACAACTTTTTTAATCGAAATAATTAATAGTGATAAATTATTAATTGGAGTAGTTTTAAAGTATATTTAGAATATATTTTTACAATTTAATACAATATTGGTCATTGGATGTAATTGCACATTTAAACCAGACAAAAACAAGTGTCAATCTTTTGATAGATATTGTTTCTTAAAAACACGCTATTTGTTTTAACAGCGGGATTTAATTATAAAAATAATTAATGCAACTTCTATGTTATGAATTTGGTAAAATAGACTTCATTTTTGAATTCGGAATATGAAATATAGCTTAGGATGAAATTTTGGCATTTTTTTTGAAAACCTTCATTTTTTGATGAATAGTGAAACTACTAAGTGGTAGTTAAAAAACTGAATTTTTCATAAAACTTAATTTTACCGCTTCTGTGAATGGAATTTCGAAAATCCGAGAGACACGGTTAATATCAAGGACTAAAATGTGGTTCAATGAGATGAAAATAAATTTTTGGTGAATAGTAACTTTTTACTTTTTTTTACCACGGTTAATAGTAAATTGGGTAACTAAGGGTAAATATGATATTAATATTACCCTAACACATGTCCTAATTCTATTGGACAAGTGTAATTCGACCAAAAACAAACTTAGGAATAAAATATGACCATTTAGGCCCACTTGGATTAGATTAGGACATTTATTATTAATTTATTTAAAGAAGGGTTAAAATAGTTAAAATCAAAGTTTAATAAGTAAATCATTTTTAATATGGGGTTATACATAAGATAAATTCGACTATAAATATTCATTAGAAAGATAAAAAGATTTCCTACATGATGGTATTTTATTTGTAATTTTTAGACATCAAATAATATAATTTATTTATGACACAAAGATGATGCAGTAATTATCCCATTTATGAAATATTGACATAATTGATAATATAAATTCCTAAATAAATGTAATTTAAGACTTTTTATGAATTACACTAATTTTCTAGGTTACTATGATATATTAGTGTTGATTTAATCAACTTGGTTCGAACATATAATTCTGTTATGACTTTCACAAAAATCATATATCAAATAGTGTCAAAATTGACACAAAATAGTTTTTAAATCAAATATTATATTATTAATTGTTATTTTATTCCTAAAAATCTAAGGTTCGGCAAAATGACTTAGATAAGGATATATGTATTAATAATATACAATTTGGGGTTCGTTTGTCATGTTATAGTAAGTTTATTAACCATATAGTGAAAGAAAACAAAAAGACATGGTAAAAGATAAATTATTTAACTTAGAGTTAAATCTAATTGATAAGGTTAAAATAATATCCTAAACTTGTCTAAATTCTATTGGATGATAGGATTTCGACCCATTCCCACTTTAGCTTCGAAATAATACCCTTTGGAACAATTATAAACCGATTTTGACTTTAATATAAAATAATATTTTTAGATATTCCTAAGGTGCCCCTCTCCTCCCCTATAAAAGGACACCTCCTCCCCCTCCTCCTCACACCAATTTGAGCACTCAAGCTCGGCCAACCCCTGCCAAAATCTCTTCTCCACTTCCCTAGCAACATCCTAGAGGTTCTGGTCTTCCTCAAAGACCAATTCTAGTTCCCTAAGAGGAGGTCTCAAAGAGGCACTTCAAAGAAGAGGTAATTACCGTTACCAATTCTTTCATCTTTATTTCTTCTTCCACTTCTTCTTCTTAGGTTGTTTCATTATGAAGTAATAACATCAGTATCACTCATATACTGATATGTTATTATAAGTATGAAACAACCCTATTTCCCCATCTATCCATCCTACGGAAAAAGAAAAAACCGCGCGTGCGTACGTACGGAATACCGTCTCCACGCCGTGGTGTAATCTATTTTCCACCACCACCTTACATGGATGGGTATAATGGTGTAAAGAATAACTATACATAGTTATTACAACATAATATTGATTCTGATATATTGTATAATCCACTCCAATTCAATTCAATATTTATAGAAATGATATCATCGCTCGTGCGTACGTACGGACTACCGTCTCCACGACGCGATGAGATTCATTCTCCATGTTAACCATTTAAGAATGATTATAATGTATATATAAGAAATATTAATGAAATATATGACATTATAAAGCTACTGGATTTATGTATATATATACATATGTATGTCATCTACTTACTTCCATTTCAAGACAATAAGGAAAGGAAAACAGCGTTCATGCGTACGTACGGACTACCGTCTCCATGAACGGTGTTTTTCATTTTATTTATCTACCTATTATATATATATATATATACTGAATATATATGATATATAAATCATATTTTATATTCTGGAAGTAAGTAAATCATGATATAAGTAATAATGATGTCAAGAACAACAAGTCAAAACACCTACGATAAATGAAACGATTTTACCCAAAACGCTTCTTTAACATGGAATTTACAAAAGAACGGGTAATATAATGTCATAAGTGAACCATATATGATATCATAACAATTAATATGATTATGTAATAAGTCAATAACATGATTTAAATCATTATACAGGAGGTTCGGACACTTACAAAGCAAGTCGGACCTAAGGTAAGGGAAATATCACAATCTCATTTTTATCCGAGATTGTTTATTCGTAAGTATTCACTGGGGTGTATTTTATCATCCACATCCATGTTTTATCAATATGTAATATTATTTCCATCCACCTACAATTGTTTAAATCCATTTTTACCCTTCGGTGAGTTTTTAGTAATATGTATGAAAGGAATCTTTTGTCGTACGAGGTACTTTTTGACTTTTCCGACAAAAGTACGAAGAATGTTTTTGTAACTTATACGGCATGAATGGATTTTTAAAACGTTATTTCCAAGAAGCTTCCTTGACAAGTTTTCAAGTTTATTTTTAATCAAGTTCTTTTAGTTTAAAGTTGTATGACATGTTAAGAAAGGAAAAATGTTTTTGAAAAAGAAAGGATATTTTCCTCAAGAATGGAGTTCAAGTGTTTTATCAAAATTATTTTCCATCTAAGATAATAAAGGGTTCTGTTTTTATCCCTATTATTACATGGATTTGATTATGTTGTGATGGAAATATTTTTATTCCTTTACCTTATATGAATTGTTTTATGATGTCATGTTGTTTAAGAATCCCATTTTTATTACATGGGTTACGCTATGATGTATGGTTTATGATTATGTGGCACACATAAGAAAGGATTCATTATAAGATGGGTAGGACCTATATCTCCCTCCAATGCATTGGGTAAAGATTTTATATCTCATGAGATAGACATGGCTGGAACGGAAGGTTATTTCGGTTCAGTGATACAGGACTGAAACGAGGAGTGAACTCGGTTCAGAAAGGGACTTTGTCCACTAAGATAGTCTTGGCAATGAGTCATGACTAACAAGAAATGATTTTCCATGATTATGTGTGAATGCCACAAAGTTTCAAGTTTTATGTTATGATTATGGGGATCTCATTTTCAATTCTATGATTTATCCCATGTTATGATATTATGAGCTCTTTTGCAGGTCAAGATTTCCAAAAGCTACGTTCTTATGTATATGATGTGATTGATATTTCTTTTGTTTACCCTTACTGAGCATTTGAGCTCACCCTTTTTTGTTTTTCTTTCCCCAGGATATAAAGAAAGGTTTTAGGTAAAAAAAAGGGGAAGATCTTTATGGGAGATATTGAAGATCTTTCACCACATTTAGAAGATTACGTTCCGAGTTTCCAAAGACACTAAACTATTACGATCCTTGTGTGTGTGTGTTTTTGTTATGTACAATGTATTCCGCAAAAGTAATGTAATGTCCATATACATCAAGCTTCGGGTCTCTACAGTTGGTATCAGAGGAAAGGTTTAGTCAACCTTTGGAAACTAGGATGCGAAAACGTTAGTGAGATCCCTAGAGATATTTCTAAGGTATGTCTAGGGATGCCCCTAAGGATAAGTATACGTATAGGATATAGTTCTAGAACTATGGTAACGATATTAGATTAAACCAAAGATGATAGATATTTAAGTTACTCCCCCTTTATTACGATTTTTTCATCTAACACTATTCTGTTTGGGTTTTAGAAAATGGCTGGAAACAAGATGATTCACAATAATGGAGGATATGATGGACAATGGAATGATATTCTTCATGAGCAACCAAATGAAATGGGATTTGGATGTCCAAACATCATTATTATGCCGAATCAGCAATCTCACAACATGATCAATAAAGTAAAATTTGGTAAGTTTCCTGACTCGACTAATAAGAGAAAGATGGAGTTCCATGATGATCATAGAGGAAAGAAAGTTCAATTTCCCCTATGTAAATCATGTGGAAAGAGGCATCAAGGAGAATGTTTCAAGGGAACTGGAAGATGCTTTGTGTGTGGAAAAGAACGACACAAAGCAAGTAAGTGCAAAGGAAAAGGGTCGGTTAACACCATGGATGAGGATAATGGTATTGCTACGACATCAAAAATGGTTATGTGTTTTAAATGTGGAATGTATGGGCATTATGCAAACAAATGCCCTAAGGGAAAGACTCATGAAGAGAATCAGTATGGTCATATGGGTAGTATTTATGTGGATGATGATGAAGAGACTACAAATGATATGTGAGATGAAAGAATTTTTGAAGCTCGGTCAATGGTTTGAGAATGTAGTGGAATGATTACATGTTTATCATGTGTAATTTTGGAATAAAGAGACATCTATGGATTGTTACACTGTTGTCTTTCCTTGTGTTTTGAAAGTGTATGATTAATGTTACCAGTATCCATGAAAGGTTATTCAGATATTTTTGGAATGTAGATGATATGCGCATAATGAAGGGATAAGGAGAAAATTAAATGTTTGATAGTATTCATGAGCTCATGATTGATTAAGTGATATCATGGTTTGAGTATATAGAATTTTGAGGATTTTGGTATGTGGAAAGTGTTAACTTTTAACTGCACTCATGTTTTCACTAAGGTATTCAAGAGAATACACGATTAAGGACTTTGAATGTTTGGAATGTGACCAACAAGACATATCTTATGATATGTGGGGATCAACGACAGTATTAATTCTCTGGTAATCGTTGTCACTATATTATGAGAGTGGACTGCAGTATTATGTATAAGCCTAAAGATTAGACTGGATTATGTTGGACATAAGTTAGTATTGTTTAAGGATAGAAGATTTTCGATATTATTGAGGGGATGTTATAGTAATGTAGTTTTAGAAAAAGGAAAACCTGCAGGACGGGCGACAGCCCATCGCTTCGGACAAGGCTGTAGGAATCGAACCCACAACCGAAGTGCGACTGGCCTTTATCGCCTACCACTGACCTACAGGAAGTCCCTGTTTAGTAGAAACTAGTTTTATTATATTAAGCAGTATGATATATGAAGTATAAGTCCATTTTAGGAACCATATATGATTAATCTCACTATATATCGATTTATGCATATAATTTTTGCTAAACTTTTGTTTGAGACAGATGGAATGACCCGTCATTCTATCACATGATCTGCTAACACTTCACGAATAACAAATTCAACTTCATTTATTTAAGAGATGAAGTGGAAATTGTTCAAGGCACGAACAACAGTGAGATTGTACCAAAATAAAGTAAGTATTTATTCTAATTCAAATTTTCAACTTTAGGGGAAATGATCTTGAAAACCAAAAATGTTGTCCTAGTGATCTTATACCTGATGAATCAGATGGTACCTTATATCATCACAAATCTATGGATTTGTGATTACTGGATTTTCCATAGCCATGTTCTCTACCACTCTCCATCAGAACATGATGGTTAGATTTCTCTTCCATATCCATATTTTCACCTATGTGGAAACCCAGTGATTAGTTTATTTGGGTAACCGTTACGTTTCATACTTTTGTTTTTAAAGATTGGTTTTGGTATTCCTTTTTACGATGTGGGTTTCTATTAAAGAAACGTTCGAATAGTAAACCATTTATAACCCCGACGAATTTCGAGGGCGAAATTCATTTTAAGGGGGGTAGAATGTAACAGCCCGAGATTTTATGAAAAATATTCTTTTTAATTTTATTAATGTCTTGTGTTGTACGCTACACCAAAAGGAGCTTGCACAAAACGCATCCTTGACTTGCCTTGCATTACACGCAATCACGACCTTCCTCGATAGCGTGTGTAGTATGTAATACTGAGTTTCACTAAACAACGATATGCTATTAAAATATTATTAAAACTAGCCGTTATGAATAGTAATAACCACCTTTTAAAATTTTAGAAATTTTAGATCTCAAAATGGACTTTATTTTTGGATTCGGAGTATCGAATTCAGCCTAAGGTGAAATTTTGGTACATTTAGGATAACTTCCATATTCTGATGAATAGTGAAAATTACTAAATTGTAATTAAAAAACAACTTTTTTAATCGAAATAATTAATAGTGATAAATTATTAATTGGAGTAGTTTTAAAGTATATTTAGAATATATTTTTACAATTTAATACAATGTTGGTCATTGGATGTAATTGCACATTTAAACCAGACATAAACAAGTGTCAATCTTTTGATAGATATTGTTTCTTAAAAACACGCTATTTGTTTTAACAGCGGGATTTAATTATAAAATTAATTAATGCAACTTCTATGTTATGAATTTGGTAAAATAGACTTCATTTTTGAATTCGGAATATGAAATATAGCTTAGGATGAAATTTTGGCATTTTTCTGAAAACCTTCATTTTTTGATGAATAGTGAAACTACTAAGTGGTAGTTAAAAAACTGAATTTTTCATAAAACTTAATTTTACCGCTTCTGTGAATGGAATTTCGAAAATCCGAGAGACACAGTTAATATCAAGGACTAAAATGTGGTTCAATGAGATGAAAATAAATTTTTGGTGAATAGTAACTTTTTACTTTTTTTTACCACGGTTAATAGTAAATAGGGTAACTAAGGGTAAATATGATATTAATATTACCCTAACACATGTCCTAATTCTATTGGACAAGTGTAATTCGACCAAAAACAAACTTAGGAATAAAATATGACCATTTAGGCCCACTTGGATTAGATTAGGACATTTATTATTAATTTATTTAAAGAAGGGTTAAAATAGTTAAAATCAAAGTTTAATAAGTAAATCATTTTTAATATGGGGTTATACATAAGATAAATTCGACTATAAATATTCATTAGAAAGATAAAAAGATTTCCTACATGATGGTATTTTATTTGTAATTTTTAGACATCAAATAATATAATTTATTTATGACACAAAGATGATGCAGTAATTATCCCATTTATGAAATATTGACATAATTGATAATATAAATTCCTAAATAAATGTAATTTAAGACTTTTTATGAATTCCACTAATTTTCTAGGTTACTATGATATATTAGTGTTGATTTAATCAACTTGGTTCGAACATATAATTCTGTTATGACTTTCACAAAAATCATATATCAAATAGTGTCAAAATTGACACAAAATAGTTTTTAAATCAAATATTATATTATTAATTGTTATTTTATTCCTAAAAATCTAAGGTTCGGCAAAATGACTTAGATAAGGATATATGTATTAATAATATACAATTTGGGGTTCGTTTGTCATGTTATAGTAAGTTTATTAACCATATAGTGAAAGAAAACAAAAAGACATGGTAAAAGATAAATTATTTAACTTAGAGTTAAATCTAATTGATAAGGTTAAAATAATATCCTAAACTTGTCTAAATTCTATTGGATGATAGGATTTCGACCCATCCCCACTTTAGCTTCGAAATAATACCCTTTGGAACAATTATAAACCGATTTTGACTTTAATATAAAATAATATTTTTAGATATTCCTAAGGTGCCCCTCTCCTCCCCTATAAAAGGACACCTCCTCCCCCTCCTCCTCACACCAATTTGAGCACTCAAGCTCGGCCAACCCCTGCCCAAATCTCTTCTCCACTTCCCTAGCAACATCCTAGAGGTTCTGGTCTTCCTCAAAGACCAATTCTATTTCCCTAAGAGGAGGTCTCAAAGAGGCACTTCAAAGAAGAGGTAATTACCGTTACCAATTCTTTCATCTTTATTTCTTCTTCCACTTCTTCTTCTTAGGTTGTTTCATTATGAAGTAATAACATCAGTATCACTCATATACTGATATGTTATTATAAGTATGAAACAACCCTATTTCCCCATCTATCCATCCTACGGAAAAAGAAATCACCGCGCGTGCGTACGTACGGAATATCGTCTCCACGCCGTGGTGTAATCTATTTTCCACCACCACCTTACATGGATGGGTATAATGGTGTAAAGAATAACTATACATAGTTATTACAACATCATATTGATTCTGATATATTGTATAATCCACTCCAATTCAATTCAATATTTATAGAAATGATATCATCGCTCGTGCGTACGTACGGACTACCGTCTCCACGACGCGATGAGATTCATTCTCCATGTTAACCATTTAAGAATGATTATAATGTATATATAAGAAATATTAATGAAATATATGACATTATAAAGCTACTGGATTTATTTATATATATACATATGTATGTCATCTACTTACATCCATTTCAAGACAATAAGGAAAGGAAAACAGCGTTCATGCGTACGTACGGACTACCGTCTCCATGAACGGTGTTTTTCATTTTATTTATCTACCTATTATATATATATATATATACTGAATATATATGATATATAAATCATATTTTATATTCTGGAAGTAATTAAATCATGATATAAGTAATAATGATGTCAAGAACAACAAGTCAAAACACCTACGATAAATGAAACGATTTTACCCAAAACGCTTCTTTAACATGTAATTTACAAAAGAACGGGTAATATAATGTCATAAGTGAACCATATATGATATCATAACAATGAATATGATTATGTAATAAGTCAATAACATGATTTAAATCATTATACAGGAGGTTCGGACACTTACAAAGCAAGTCGGACCTAAGGTAAGGGAAATATCACAATCTCATTTTTATCCGAGATTGTTTATTCGTAAGTATTCACTGGGGTGTATTTTATCATCCACATCCATGTTTCATCAATATGTAATATTATTTCCATCCACCTACAATTGTTTAAATCCATTTTTACCCTTCGGTGATTTTTTAGTAATATGTATGAAAGGAATCTTTTGTCGTACGAGGTACTTTTTGACTTTTCCGAAAAAAGTACGAAGAATGTTTTTTTAACTTATACGGCATGAATGGATTTTTAAAACATTATTTCCAAGAAGCTTCCTTTACAAGTTTTCAAGTTTATTTTTAATCATGTTCCTTTAGTTTAAAGTTGTATGACATGTTAAGAAAGGAAAAATGTTTTTGAAAAAGAAAGGATATTTTCCTCAAGAATGGAGTTCAAGTGTTTTATCAAAATTATTTTCCATCTAAGATAATAAAGGGTTCTGTTTTTATCCCTATTATTACATGGATTTGATTATGTTGTGATGTAAATATTTTTATTCCTTTACCTTATATGAATTGTTTTATGATGTCATGTTGTTTACGAATCCCATTTTTATTACATGGGTTACGCTATGATGTATGGTTTATGATTATGTGGCACACATAAGAAAGGATTCATTATAAGATGGGTGGGACCTATATCTCCCTCCAATGCATTGGGTAAAGATTTTATATCTCATGAGATAGACATGGCTGGAACGGAAGGTTATTTCGGTTCAGTGATACAGGACTGAAACGAGGAGTGAACTCGGTTCAGAAAGGGACTTTGTCCACTAAGATAGTCTTGGCAATGAGTCATGACTAACAAGAAATGATTTTCCATGATTATGTGTGAATGCCACAAAGTTTCAAGTTTTATGTTATGATTATGGGGATCTCATTTTCAATTCTATGATTTATCCCATGTTATGATATTATGAGCTCTTTTGCAGGTCAAGATTTCCAAAAGCTACGTTCTTATGTATATGATGTGATTGATATTTCTTTTGTTTACCCTTACTGAGCATTTGAGCTCACCCTTTTTTGTTTTTCTTTCCCCAGGATATAAAGAAAGGTTTTAGGTAAAAAAAAGGGGAAGATCTTTATGGGAGATATTGAAGATCTTTCACCACATTTAGAAGATTACGTTCCGAGTTTCCAAAGACACTAAACTATTACGATCCTTGTGTGTGTGTGTTTTTGTTATGTACAATGTATTCCGCAAAATTAATGTAATTTCCATGTACGTCAAGCTTCGGGTCTCTACATAAAGTGTGGGTTGTTATAGTTGGTATCAGAGGAAAGGTATAGTCAACCTTTGGAAACTAGGATGTGAAAGCCTTAGTAAGAACCTTAAGGATAAGTCTAAGCATAGAACAAAATCTTAGTGTTTTAGAAATGGCCTTGAATAACCTAGGATAAGACCTTAAGCATGAAAATTTTATTCTTGAATTATGTGGTTTCCTATTATAATTAGTGTTGGTCACACTATTCTTCTTGGTTTTAGTCAATGGCTGGAACCCGAAGGAACCGTGTTAATGCGGAATGCGATGGGCAATGCAATGATTGTCCCCCTGAGCAACCAAACGATATGGGAGCTGGAATGCAAAATCTTGTAGCCATGCTCACACAACTTTCTCAAGCTATGAATCATGCAGGATTTCCAAACGAACAAAGGAGGGAGCAACATTCTGTTGAATCCTTCATGAGGCAGCGTCCACCATCTTTCAGCGGGTCTACTGATCCATTAGTTGCTGAACAATGGATTAGTACTACTGAAAAGATATTTTCAGTTCTTCAATGTTCTGAGCATGATAAAGTCATCCTAGCAGTGTATCGTTTGGAAGGAGATGCGGATCAATGGTGGAATCTTGTTAAGAATACGAGGCAAAAGGGATGAAATTGAGTCTATGGAATGGGACGAGTTCAAGAACTTATTTTTCAATAAGTACTTCCCTCGTATTCTCCGAACAAAGATGGAGAAAGAGTTCCTTGAACTGAAGCAAAGGGATGATGAATCTGTTGGTACCTATGAAGCAAATTTTACCAGACTTGCAAGGTACGCTTCTGGTATTATTTTCCAACCTGAGAGTAAGATCGATCGATTCTTTAGTGGCTTAAAACCAACTCGTCGAAGGGCGTTAGCGATAAGGGACTTCAATAGCTACGAAGAAATCGTTCGATGTGCTCTCAAAGTCGAGATGGAGATTGGAGTAACCCATCAGTCACATGGGTTTGATAAGAAGAGGAAGATGGAATTCAAAGAAAAATCTAAAGAGCACACGGAAAAGAAGATGAACTTTCCCTTATGCTCAAAGTGTGGAAAGAAACATGGAGGGAGTTGTCTTAAAGGGACAAGTAAATGTTTTAAATGTAGAAAGGAAGGTCATCGGGCATTTGAATGTCGCGATAATGGGAAGAAGATGTCTAATGATGCAAACAAAGGAAGGGATACACAGAATGAAGCTACTACACTTCAATGTTTCAAGTGCAAGGAGATGGGACATTATGCAAATCAATGCCCAAATCCAAGGGTTGATGATGATGGTTGACGTCAACAAAATCATAAGGCTAAAGACAAAGGAAAGTCACATGCAATTTCTATCAGCGATGTGGAGTACGATAACGAAGTGGTGAAAGGTACACTTACCATCCACTCTAAAGTAGCAAATGTTTTATTTGATTCTGGATCCACCCACTCTTTTATTTCTGAAAAATTTTCTAAGGGTATCACCGTATTACCTCAACAATTAGATGTTGAGTTAGCCGTGACAACACCTAATGGCACATCAATCGCATCAGAAGTTTATAATTCTTCTCCGATCGAAGTTTGTGGGAAAGTGCTTCCTTCAAATCTTGTGATCCTTCCTTTAGTGGAATTTGATGTGATTCTTGGCATGGATTGGCTTTCTCTACAAGGAGCTCATATCAATTGCCAAAGAAGGGAAGTCACATTTCATACTCCAGATCAATCTACGATCGTATACCAATGCAAGGATGAACATAACCTTCCAGTGGAAATTTCTTCCATCTTATGGGTACTGATTCCACTAAATGAAGGTTATTTATCTCAAATGGTTGGTGAGAAACTCACGATTAAGAATATGCCCATTGTACGGGAGTTTGATGATGTCTTTCCGGAGGAATTGCCGGGTCTTCCACCAAATCGTGAAGTTGAGTTTTCAATAGAACTCGTACCGGGTGCTTTGCCTATTTCAAAGACACCTTATAGAATGGCCCCAATTGAGTTGTAGGAATTGAAGAAGCAAATCCAAGAGAATCTTGATAAGGGATTCATACGCCCTAGTGCGTCACCTTGGGGAGCACCTGTTCTATTTGTTAAGAATAAAGATGGATCAATGAGACTCTGCATTGATTATCGAGAACTTAACAAGATCACTATCAAGAACAAATATCATCTCCCACGCATTGATGACTTATTTGACCAACTACGCGGAGCTCAATACTTTTCCAAGATTGATCTTCGTTCAGGGTATCATCAATTAAGGGTCAAAAGGGAGGATATACCAAAGACGGCTTTCCGTACAAGGTATGGACACTATGAATTTATAGTGATGCCATTTGGTCTTACTAATGCCCCTGCTATCTTCATGGATCTAATGAATAGAGTCTTTAGAGACTATCTTGATCAATTTGTGGTAGTCTTTATAGACGATATTCTTGTCTATTCAAAGAGCAAGGAAGAGCATGAAGATCACTTGAGAATTATATTGAAGACCCTGAGAAAGGAGAAGCTTTATGCCAAATTTACCAAGTGTGAATTTTGGCTTCAAAAAGTTGCATTTTTGGGTCATATAATCTCAAAAGAGGGGATATCTGTGGATCCAGCAAAAACAGAGGTTATCGAAAGATGGTCAAGACCAACAACAGTAACTGAGATCCGAAGTTTTCTTGGTTTGGCTGGTTATTATCGACGTTTTGTAAAAGATTTTTCACGATTATCTAATCCACTCACCAAGTTGACTCGGAAAGGAGTTAAGTTTGTCTGGACAGAGGAATGTGAAGAGAATTTCAAGGAGTTGAAAAGAAGGTTATCCAGTGCACCTGTGCTCACACTGCCTTGTAGTGGAGAAAGGTTTGTGATCTACAGTGATGCATCCAAGAAGGGATTGGGGTGTGTTCTTATGCAAAATGATATGGTGATAGCTTATGCCTCACGACAGTTGAAAATCCATGAGCAAAATTACCCAACACATGATTTGGAGTTGGCTGCGGTAATCTTTGCATTAAAGATTTGGAGGCATTACCTTTATGGTGAAAGGTGTGATATTTATACTGATCATAAAAGTTTAAAGTATATTTTCACACAAAAGGAGCTGAATATGCACCAAAGAAGATGGTTGGAGCTGATTAAGGATTATGACTGCTCAATCCATTACCACCCTGGGAAAGCAAACAAGGTGGCAGATGCATTAAGTCGACAAGACCATGCTAGTTTATCCATGATGAGGATCACAAAAGATCCAATATTTATGGATTTACAAAGGATGGATCTTGGAATTATAATGGAAGGGGAAAAATCTTATCTTTCTCAAATGAATGTTCAACCATCTATACATGTGAAGATTAAAGAGGCACAGAAAGAAGATGTCGAGTTACAAAAGAAGGTGAGAAATGTTCCTGAATTCAACCTTGATTGTGATGGGATAATAAAGTTCAGGAATCATGTTTGCGTTCCTCCCATCCCCGAATTAAAGAATGAGCTGCTGGATGAGGCTCATAGTTCATCATTTTCTATTCATCCTGGAAGCACGAAGATGTATAGGGACCTGAAAGAGTACTTCTGGTGGGATGGCATGAAAAGAGATGTTGCTGAATATGTCTCTCGATGCTTGGTTTGTCAACAAGTTAAAGCTGAGAGACAGAAGTCTAAGGGGATGTTACAACCATTACCCATACCCGAATGGAAATGGGAAAACATCACTATGGACTTTGTCACAGGACTTCCTAAAACATCCAAAGGCAATAATGCTATCTGGGTCATAGTTGATCGTCTCACAAAGTCTGCACACTTCATTCCTATTAGAGAGGATTTCTCTCTAGATCAGCTTGCCAGGATATATGTAAAGGAAGTGGTAAGATTGCATGGAGTACCACTTTCTATTATATCTGATCGAGATCCGAGATTTACCTCGAAGTTCTGGCGAAGTCTTCAGCATACTCTGGATACAGAGTTGAGTTTCAGCACCGCTTATCATCCCCAGACAGACGGTCAGTCTGAGAGAACAATTCAAACCCTAGAAGATATGTTGAGAGCTTGCTCTATGGATTTCAAAGGAGGTTGGGATCAACACCTACCTTTGGTAGAATTTTCTTATAATAATAGCTTTCACTCCAGTATTCAGATGGCTCCTTATGAAGCTCTCTATGGAAAGAAATGCAGGACTCCAACTTGCTGGGATGAAGTTGGGGAAAAAAAGCTATTAGGACCTGATCTCGTTGATGAAATGGCAGAAAAGGTTAGATCTATTCGACAACACATAAGAGCAGCTCAGAGTCGACAGAAAAGTTATGCCGACAACCGAAGAAAAGACCTAGAGTTTGAAGTGGGCGATAAAGTGTTCTTACGAATATCTCCCTGGAAGAGGGTTATGAGATTTGGAAAGAAGGGGAAGTTGAGCCCTAGATATATCGGTCCTTTTGAAATACTGGATCATGTTGGGAAGGTAGCTTACCGATTGGCGCTTCCACCGAATCTCTCTCAAGTTCACGATGTGTTCCACGTATCTCTCCTGAGAAAGTACATACCAGATCCTTCACATGTACTCAGCTCAGAAGTTGTACCGCTGGAGCAAGATCTTTCTTATGAAGAACAGCCGATAGAGATTCTGGATCGTAGCGAAAAAGTCCTACGAAACAAGACCACTCGCTTGGTGAAAGTTTTATGGAGGAACCACCAACTTGAAGAAGCTACATGGGAGCTTGAGGATATGATGAGGGAGAAGTATCCTCATTTGTTTGTTACAAAGTGTCGAATTTCGAGGGCAAAATTCTTTTTAAGGGGGGTAGAATGTAACACCCGAGACTTTTATGTTATATAAATCATCAAAGGAATCTTTTTCTACACAACACTTGCTTGGCTTGCTTTACACGCAATCGCGACCTTCCTCGATAGCTTGCGTCGTACGCAATACCGAGTTTCACTAAACAACAATATGCTATGAAAACTAGCCGTTATGAATAGTAAAAACCACTTTTTGAAATTTTATAAATTTTATTTTTCAAAATGGACTTCATTTTTGGACTCAGAATATCGAAATTAGCCTAGGGTGAAATTTTGGTATTTTTCTGAAAACTTTCAATTTTTGATGAATAGTGAAACCACTAAGTGGTAGGTTAAAAACTGAATTTTGCATAAAACTTAATTTTACCGCTTCTGTGATTGCAATTTCAAAAATCCGAGAGACACGGTTAATATCAAGGACTAAAATGTGGTTCAATGAGATGAAAATAATTTTTTGGTGAATAGTAACTTTTTACTATTTTTACCGCGGTTAATAGTAAATAGGGTAACTAAGGGTAAATATGATATCAATATTACCCTAACACATGTCCTAATTCTATTGGACAAGTGTAATTCGACCAAAAACAAACTTAGGAATAAAATATGACCATTTAGGCCCACTTGGATTAGATTAGGACATTTATTATTAATTTATTTAAAGAAGGGTTAAAATAGTTAAAATCAAAGTTTAATAAGTAGATCATTTTTAATATGGGGTTATACATAAGATAAATTCTATTGTAAATATTCATTAGAAAGCTAAAAATATTTCCTACATGATGGTATTTTATTTGTAATTTTTAGACATCAAATAAGTTAATTTATTTATGACACAAAGATGATGCAGTAATTATCTTATTAATGAAATATTGACAAAATTGATAATATAAATACCAAAATAAATGTAATTTGAGACTTTTTATGAATTCCACTAATTTTCTAGGTTACTATGATATATTATTGTTGATTTAATCAACTTGGTTTGAACATATAATTCTGTTATGACTTTAACAAAAATCATATATCAAATAGTGTCAAAATTGACACAAAATAGTTTTTAAATCAAATATTATATTATTAATTGTTATTTTATTCCTAAAAATCTAAGGTTCGGCCAAGTGACTTAGATAAGGATATATATATTAATAATAAACAATTTGGGGTTCGTTTGGCATGTTATAGTAAGTGTATTAACCATATAGTGAAAGAAAACAAAAAGACACGGTAAAAGTTAAATTAATTAACTTAGAGTTAAATCTAATTGATAAGGTTAAAATAATACCCTAAACTTGTCTAAATCCTATTGGTTGATATTATTTCGACCCATCCCCACTTTATCTTCGAAATAAGACCCTTTGGAACCATTATAAACCGATTTTGACTTTAATATAAAATAATATTTTGAGATATTCCTAAGGTGCCCCTCTCCTCCCTTATAAAAGGGCACCTCCTCCCCCTCATCCTCACACCAATTTGAGCACTCAAGCTCGGCCAACCCCTGCCATTTTCTCCTCTCCACTTCCCTAGAATAATCCTAGAGGTCCTGGTCTTCTCCAAAGACCAATCTTAGTTCCTTAAGTGGAGGATTCAAAGAGGCGTTCCAAAGAAGAGGTAATATCCATTACCGATCTTTTCAATTTCTTTCTTTTTCAACTTCTTCTTCTTTAGTTGTTTCATGATAAAGTAATAACATCAGTATTAATTACATACTGATATGTTATTATAAATATGAAACAACCCTAATTCACCTTCTATCCATCCTACGGAAAAATGAAATCACCGCGCGTGCGTACGTACGGAATACCGTCTCCACGCCGTGGTGTAATCTATTTTCCACCATCACCTTACAAGGATGGTTATAATGGTGTAATGAGTTACTAAATATGATTATTATGAAGTAATATTGATACTGAAATAATATATATATACTCCAATACAATTCCACGATCATAGGAATGATATCATCACTCGTGCGTACGTACGGAATACCGTCTCCACGATGTGGTGCGACTCGTTCTACATGATCTTCATTTCATAATGATTATATAAATGAATTGAATGAATGAATATGGTATATACTACACTAATACCATTCTGGAAATGAATTATATATAACCTAAAGATAAGAATAAGAATTTATTCAACAAAACACGCATAAGAACAAAAAGTTATAAAGACCCGAGTAACAAGTAACAATGAAATATTACTAACAAGAAGTTAATAATATGACCATATATGATCTCATATCAATATGTATGATTCTGGAATAAGTCAATAACATTATTTAAACCATTATACAGGAGCTTCGGACACGAACAAAGCAAATTGGACCTAAGGTAAGGGAAATATCACAATCTCATTTTTATCCGAGATTGTTTATTCGTAAGTATTTACTGGGGTGTATTTTATCATCCACATCCATGTTCCCTCAATATGTAATATTGTTTCCATCCACTTGAAATAGTTTAAATCCAATTTTACCCTTAGGTGAGTTTTTAGTAAAGAATATGAAAGGAATCTTTTGTCGTTTTTCCGTACGAGGTACTTTTTGACTTTTCCGACAAAAGTACGAAGAATGTTTTTTTTAACTTATACGGCATGAATGGATTTTTAAAACATTATTTCAAAGAAGCTTCCTTTACAAGTATTCAAGTTTATTTTTAATCAACTTCTTTTAGTTTAAAATTGTATGACATGTTAAGAAAGTAAAAGTGTTTTTGAAGAAGAAAGGATATTTTCCTCAAGAATGAAGTTCAAGTATTTTATCAAAATTATTTTCCATCTAAGATAATAAAAGGGTTCTGTTTCTATCCCTATTATTACATGGATCTGATTATGTTGTGATGGAAACATTTTTATGAATTCCTTTATCTTATATGAATTGTTTTATGATGTCATGTTGTTTAAGAATTCCATTTTTATTACATGGGTTATGTGATGATGTATGATTTATGATTATGTGGCACACATAAGAAAGGATTCATTATAAGATGGGTGGGACTTATATCTCCCTCCAATGCATTGGGTAAAGATTTAATATCTCATGAGATAGACATGGCTGGAACGGAAGGTTATTTCGGTTCAGTGATACAGGACTGAAACGAGGAGTGAACTCGGTTCAGAAAGGGACTTTGTCCACTAAGATAGTCTTGGCAATGAGTCATGACTAACAAGAAATGATTTTCCATGATTATGTGTGCATGCCACAAAGTTTCAAGTTTTATGTTATGATTATGGGGATCTCATTTTCACTTCTATGATTTATTCCATGTTAAGATATTATGATCTCTTTTGCAGGTTTTGATAAAGATATGATATGATTTGTATTTCCTTTATTTGCCCTTGCTGAGCATTTGAGCTCACCCTTTTATGTTTTCTTTTCCCCAGGTCAGGAAGATGGATATTAAGTAGAATATGCT
Source organism: Viscum album (assembly GCA_963277665.1). Lineage (NCBI taxonomy): Eukaryota > Viridiplantae > Streptophyta > Magnoliopsida > Santalales > Viscaceae > Viscum > Viscum album. The sequence goes on along the minus strand of OY728164.1, from coordinate 1,041,860,634 downwards.
AAAAGGGACCCTAGATATGATGAAATAAATGGGAGACACTGTAGAAGATTTATGAACCAGTTGTTTATGTTTCCCAGTTTCTAAAGACACTATACCTATACGGTCCATTGTGGTTTTGTCATATGTTGTAATAAGTGTGCTTCAATTTTGAAGTATTAACAATGTATGTAAAGTGTGGGTTGTTATACATAGCGTGGAATAGGGTCAAGGATGGGATGAAGGGAAAGTCATGCTACCTAAAACATGGAACTATACATGTTTCTTTTAAAGAGTTTTTATTTTATGGAAATTTAGTAGAAGCGACTACTTTGTAATCTTTTGAGATGTAATAGTTATGTCCTAATTCTCTAAAACTCTAAACCTGAAAAGATCCTCAATGTGAATTACTCATTTAATTCAATATTAAGTAAGGTTTAAGTATGGGGCCTTATAGTTTTCATTCAAATAGTGAAAATGATGATCCAGATAAAATTATTAAGAATGTGGATTTCTACTTCAATAGGATTTTCTCTAAGCATGATATGACAAACCATTTCAAGTTCCTTGTAGAGGATTTGAAAATTCCTCCTATCACTATAGATTTCAAAAATCGTGTTCAAAAGTTAAATGATTTCACACTTTTATTGGACAAGTCCATGGAGAAAAAAATTATTTTGATAATGTGATTCAGTATGGTGGTGAAATTATTGTTGACTTCATCATGTTATTGAGGCCTTATCTTTAGGTGCAAATCACTACTATAGTGGATCCTGCAGCTTCTCCTTTACGACCAGGTTTGCTTCCTTCCTCATCCACAACATTTGTATATACCTCTATGTATTTCTCTCTGGATCAGAGTCAGATTAGACCTGTTATCCTTGACAAAAACTTACCTCAGTAATACACCAAATCTACCTTGGAACCCTTTTTTAAGGAATCATTCTTCTTTCTCTGACAGTTGGTTCACATCCCTCTTCCACTTCTCTCTCTGCTCCTATGGATCCTCCTAAATCTGATACCAAGTGAAAAGGGAATAAAGTTAATGCTGAAAAAAAGTGAACAATATCATTAGATAGGAATATTTTGTACTTTTTATGCCTACTACTTGTAATGAAATGTATTTCTCCATCTAATGCACTGTGATATCTTTTTGTGTATTCTCTTATTTAGTTTTTTACTCTTTTTGATAATCCCAAAAGGGGGTGAGACACATAAACTAATTGAGAGACAATACACTAAGAAGAGATATTCCTCTCATATAATTTTTTATCATTAAAAAGGGGGAGATTGTTGGACTCCTAAGGTTTTAATCATGTTTTAACGATCACAAATTGTTACTCTTGTTTAATCTATCTCATGTCAGGTGTAGATATGCTAGGTTTCATTATGCATCAAATAAATATTTTCAAGATCTTGATTTCTATAAATCTTGACTGATTATTGTAAACTATATTTTTCATTGGTCTATAGTGATTTATTTTATGAATGATTAAGTCTAATTCATTCGGTGAATATTAATTCTTATGTCTATATATAGATATTTGGCAAAGTCTAAGAAGTCGTGGGTTTGCCACCGATTCTCTTTTTATGGAAAAGGACGAAGACACAATGACACAGACACTATGACCCAAACACCATGACCCAATCACTATGACCAGACACCATAACTAGTTCTAGATCTCTTGAAGTCTGTGAAACCAGTTCCTTACTAAGTCACCATTCAACGTTTGGAAAAGGACCACACACCGTGATCCCAACACCACATTTGTGCTACCGGTTCCTGATCTCAACAAAGTTATGCCATCATGACTGTCTCACTACTCAATGGAAAAGAATAATATACAATCATTCAGTCACATCATTTCCAAGTGAAACTATTTATAGACAGATTGTAACACCATTCTTTAATCTATTTCTTCTTTTCAATTAAATTTCTAACGGTCATATTTGATTATTTTAAATTCACTGAACAACGAAATATTTCATTGTAAACATGTATCTTGATAGGATGTGGTACGAGGTATAGGATACATGCATTCTATTAGCTCCAACACATGAACTCCAAGAATAAAAAGAAAAGTGTGTCCCTGAAACATGTAACGACAAATAGTAGAGTGTAGAAGAAGCGTGAGCATTAATGAAAAGTGGACCACTATATGCACCACGATACATCTGAAGAACACGCAAAAAATTCGTGGATCAAAAATATAGAATACCACATATCAGAGCCAAATCATCATCATAATAATAAATCCACGAAGAACATGAGCTTGATCTAACTGGAAGAAGAGCACCAGACTTGTGATACACTCTTTCTCAAGAGGACTCGATTCTTGTATCTGCTTCATCATAGAAGTCATGAGCTTCATATAATAATATTCAGAGCACTTATAATATTATCTCATCGTCATTTATTTATTGTGTGTTGATTTTAGCTTTAGAACAGTGTGTGTGTATCAGTATTAAAAACACACACTATCTTCTCCACTAAACTGAATGATATAAAATATACTTCCTATCATATATTTTGAATCTTTTTTACTCCCATGGAAAAGGTGGAAGAGGTCCTTGTGTGACTTAATAGTTTTTACCCATGATGAACTATATAAGACGTCATGTGACCTGGACATTCATGTACACTGTTTTTTACCCCGATCTAGTATGTGGATCAAGTTTATAAATAGAAAATTATTGGTTGCAGGTGATCACCAAGTGGAGTAGATTAGGTCTCATCATGAGACTGAACCACTTGTTTTATCAATTCTGTTTCTTAATTTATTTTTTCTCTATTTTATTATATAATTCAAAAATCACTTGATTTACTTTGATAATTAATCTTGGATATAACTTATAATTGTTCTTCCATATTAGTATAGATTTAAAAGTAATATCAATAAATCAACATGATATTACTAAGAATTAATCAATCATTTGAGAGGTCATTTTAAATGTTAATCTATTATAACCATATTACATTGATTAAATGGGATGTACTTATTTTTAATGTGGAATCTTTTTAATAAAACTTTTTAACAAAATTTTTTATAGGTAGTCAATTAACCCCCCCTCCCCCATTGAGTACTCTACTCTCACCAAAAAAGAACATTCAAAAAATATTCAGAAAATTATAGTTTTTATTAGAAAATTTAACATTAAAAAATATTTTGAAACAAATTTTCATTGATGATATTTTGAAAAACACTACGAATTTATAAAATATTTGGAAAATAATTTTATTTAAAAAGTTTTTATAAAATTTAAACGTAAACATCAAATAAATGATGGTGGGTAATTACATAAATTCTATTAAAAAGGGATAAAATATAAAAATTAAACATAATAGGATAATAGTAAAAAAAATTGAAACATTTTTATAAAACATGGCGTTGAATGAAATTGGATTTCCAACTAAAGAGGTAAATAAGTTTGGAAATTCATAAAAAAAACATTTTATCAATTATTTAATGTACTAAAGAGTTGATAGATAGAACTATTACATGAAAATATCATAAATTAGAAATTGAGAGGAAAATGAATTTATTTATTATATAATTATAAAATAACTTTTTTAAACATAAATTCAATATTAAAAAATCTTGATTATAATGATATTCATAAATAAACCATTTCAATTATTATAATGTTGGGTGATAATTAACCAATGAATAGATTATGTGTATTAAATTAAAATCCACATAAAACAAGTGTATATAAAACATAATAAAATTAAAATTCATTAGACACATATTCATATAATATCAATTACAACAAATAAGTAATATAACCCCATTAAAATATTTAGTTATGATATTATTTACTACTTGGATACTTTTATGTAAAATCCTCTAATACGAAATTATTAAAAATGATACTCAAAATACCCTGAATAATGAATTATTCATTATATTACATGTCATATGGAAAGTAAATACCCCATATAAAATAAATTATGTTCATAACAATATAATATGGCTCTATGAAATAAAATTGTGGCAAAATACCTTACCTCATACATCCTTTTGTAAGGACATGAATTAACAACATATATAGTGGTTTAAAAAATTTCATTATATTACACCATAACCATATTATTATTTATAATATAATATATGATCCTTTTATAACATCTTATCAAATATTCATTATTATTCTTTTATTATTCTCATTGTTCCTGGTGTTAATTACCTTGTTTTCTCATTCATTCATTATCATGAAAGTTATTGTTCTCATTATATGGTTTCATCACCTCCAGAATAATAATAATTATTTAACATTCATATTTATAATTACACTATAATTTTAATACCAATCATTAATTATGTTTTGGAAAATTAATGTACATTATGATCAAGGAGATGGTAGGAGATACTTATACATGAGTAATGCTTCCATTTTTGAATGATCATTATGGAAAGAAGGTATGTAATATATTAAATTTCCAAAATAATCATAATATAATGTATACTATAATTTTTCATTAAATATACTTACATATATAATCCATGTTGTGTGGAGACCTAAAAAGTGTCACATCACTTCGTGAAGGTGATAGTCCACATATACATGAACAATGTGATCATCTTTGAGAGAGTGAAAATGTATGAACTAAAATGACTTATTCTATTTTAAAAATGATAAATATGTAATTAATATCATAATTATTTTTTATATCATGTATATTTATTAACATAATCATTATATTTTTCTATGTAAATTGTTAGTTAATGACGAATAACATTACTTCACAAGACTGTAATATGTCATACACATCTATGATATTATCGTATACCATATACAATCGAATGTAAAAATCATATATATGATATAATTAATCCATTAGTATAATTATTTTATAAATATAATATATATACATATACATTATATCCATCATCATACACAACTATGATATGAGGTAATGGAAAAATGAATGACATCGATTCGTGGGCTGGTAGTCCATCGTAAACATGAATGATGACTTCATAACCCATTTGATGGAAGAGGGGATGGTTTTATTTCAAGATATTGACATAAAAATATCATCATATTTAGTATACTAAGATTATTATAACATAATTTTGTACTAAGAATTTAATTATGGGTAGGAATAAACAAAATAAAAATGCTCATGGAAGAACATTACCTCTTCTTCAGTTATCCACTTTAGGTTTCCACTACAGTATTCCTAGGTTGGAATTATACAAACAATAAGTCATATAGTATTAGAGGAATGATGTTTGTAAATTAATTTTTTATTTATTCTATAAACCTAATAGTTCTGATGGTTTGAAGAAGAGAAGACATGGGCAACCTTTTATAAGTTAAGTGTGTGGTACACATGTAATTTTTTAAAGGATTCAATCATACCCTTGTTATTATCATTCCAAAATCATTCAAAATATTCCGTTATCAAACCTAGAATATGGAATTTCTAAATATGTCCAGGAAATCAGTGTTTGACAAGTGTTTTGGTCATTTTCGGACTTTATCATTTCAGTGCAACCCACGGGTAAATCCATTTTTTCCTAAACAGTGATAAATTTGTTTTACTATTTTTCAGTATTTATTTTTGTCAAAAAATAAGTTAACATTTTAGGATAAAATAAATTAACAAGATTAAAAATATGGAATCCATTTATCCAAATTCTATTCAGGTAATGGGAAATTTTTAATTTTAATTTAATCCCATGGAAGAGATGAGAATGTGGGTTCTCAAAGAAAATATGTTAATAAGATTACAATGTTTGTATATCATAATTTAGTGAGAAAATGATTAAAATGAAACAAGTTATAATAATTTATATAAAACTAAAATAATTATACTTTAAAAAAAATCAATTAATGATTTCTCTTTATGATTTTTTTAAATGATAATAACATTTTCAACTAAAATTCAATATATTTTATTATTCATTGAAAAATAAAATATTTTAAAAAATCCATAAAATAAAACCTATGATAATTCTGATATACTAATTAAAAAATGAATTTTATTTTATCAATTAAATTTTCTAATGTTAGTACAATATAATTTTAAAATATGTGTTCAAAGTAGGACTAATTTTTCTTTTAGAAAAAATTATCATTTCAGAAAACATTTCTTATTCCTTAATGGCTATTTTATATTGATATACTATAATATGGTTCATTTAAACATGGGGTCTCATGTTCTGGAAACTATCGAAATGATTAAATTTAATGAGTTATGTTTTTGGGAATGTTTAAGCTCGTTGTTGTGTGTCACATTTTCTATCAAATACAATGTTCCTTTTTTATAATTTCTATTTCTAAAAAAATATCTTCCTACTCATTACCCTCCCTATATATATTTGGTTTCTTAGAATGATGGTACATCTAGTTCTTTGGATTATGTTTAGCCTTAGATCAATTAGCATTTCCCTTCCTCCTCTTGGTCACCATAAAGATAAAAGAGTTGAAAATTTTAATATCTTAACATATTTTTGAACTAAATACAATATCACTAGGCATCAAATTTCATTCCATTTATATTATAAATAAGTAAATTCAACATTAAATATGGTAAACAGGTTTGAATGAGATCATTCACTAGTTATTGGTTATGTTTCAACCAAGGGGACTACAACCTCTCAATGTACCAAATCATCTTGGGCATATGATTCCATGATTGATTCTTTATAGGCATCCTATAAATATGTAGTGAAATTGATATCTCATATCATTCCTATCAATTTTTATTCTAATATAAATTTCAGATATGAGAAAACATCGAATAGGTATATTAATCTTCATTAGTTTTCTCCATTTAATTGGAATCAATGAAAACATGATAAACTATACATCTTTTTTATTATCTGTATACTTATTGTATTTGTTTTTATCCTCATTTTTAATTCCATAAGATGGATTAGAATTATGTGGTATATCTGGAACATAAATATTCTTCTCTTAGTGTAGTATTATAACCATGTTTGAGTACCACTCCGAGAAGTTATTTCTAATGAGGATATTCTCATTATACAATATATATCCCGGAGATATTAAACTAGTGGTAGTGATTTCCATTTTATCTACAAAAAATAAATTATAATATTAATACCTTATCTTGACTACTAATTTGGAATTTCAAATTAAAAATGACATTAAATTTATCCCACTATTTTATTGAACCCTGGTTTCCCTCACTACTAGATTCAGAACAACAAATCACTTGAGTATTATAGTAGAAAGGATACTTGAAACCTCTCCTCATATTTCATGATATAGTTATTCAGCTAAATAGAGAATTTAAATATATACATTATAATAACCAACCACATTAAATCATATCCCATTTGACTATTGTGTGATTTCCTTTCTTCTCATAATCATAACAATGATTTACTCATTACTTTCCATATAAAGTGTAAATAATCTATATATGGTTTCTTCTATACTATCATGTTGTATTAAGTCAATCCATAAATATCATAATAAATCCCCAAAAGTAAAAGTAACCCTTAACTAATGAGGATGAACACATCCTAAAACTTTTTTCAACTTCTTGTGATTGAGGTGTTACATCTTAATATTTCTTTGAAGGTTTTTTATTTGATGAAGGATGACGTAGCCACCCTATGCCCCCCTATTCCCACATGCCACATGTGGGGGTACTTATATTTACTCATCTAGTGGATGGACCAGGTTGGTATGACTAAAGGCTAGTAGGATCTAGGTTTTCCCAGCCCTCCCAACCCAATACAATCCCATAAATTTCTCAAATACCCTTATTTTGTGTTTATGAGGATCACAAGGGTCTATTTTTTTTAAAAAAAATACAGAACTATATTTAGTTTTTTGTGTAAGTTTTAAATTAAAGTGGTGACCATAATAAATATATTAGTGGATTTTATATAAATAAAATCATATCAATTCATTTAAAATGACCTCAAGATAAATTTATTACATATTTAGTTTATTAGGAATTTTTTACATGATAACTAATCCTCTTCACTGGATGACCCATTTGTGTTTGAAATTTAATTTATTTAATATATTACTTCAATTTTGTGTGATAATTTTAATATTTAATTTATGTTTGATTCTTTTTACATCACATTTCCCCTAATTATATTTATATGGATGTGTGCATCTATGTGTATTATTTTTATTGTATTACTGGCACTAAGGAATTTAGTAGAAGAATAGGGACAATGTTTATAAAAAATTTATCACTACATTTATGTAAAAATTTCATATATATTGATTCACATCCCTGAAAAATTTGGGGATCTCATGTGAAATAATTTATGCCCAAAAAAATTGAACAATTACCCAGTTCAATTTGATGGTGTCTTCGACAACTGCATGTCACTGGTGACCGTAGCCCAATGAATCTAAGATTGGATCCCTTTAGATCTAAAACATTCATTGAAAATATACAAGAATGTCGGTGATTAATATCCATGTGCAATCATAGAGATTAGATATGGATCTAATGACCTGATGATCACAAAATTGTCATTCCATTGATTCGTAGAGGTGAGCTTGGATCAGTTCAATGAATGGGGAGATTCTATCTCAATGATGTAGAATAGAAGAGAGATTATACTGAGAATTATATTAGATGAATATTTCATCGAATGAGATTCCATCTTTCTTATATAGTGTGAATTAAATACACATAAATGCCTCATCATCCACCAAATACACATTTCCTAAAAAATTATCCATAAATAACATAATATGGCCTACTAACTATATCATAAACATCATTTATATTTTTATCACATACTTTTAATTGAATAAATATATTATGTGATAAAATTAAGCCTTTAACTTGACTCATTATTCTTCAAAAATTAAATGACCCTTGAATATTAAAACAATAGCCACATGTTAAATATTTTATCTTCTGTTCATTTACATTCTAGTAAATTAATTAAATATATAAAATTCAACTCAATTTATTATGTACATAAATAATATTTAATTTTTATATTACTCTATAATTTTTTATACTCATTCATCTCCCAAACCTCGTGGTGAGGCCCATTGTTTCTTATACTCTTGTTTATTAGAATAGGTGAGACATATGAATACACTAAGTGTGTTACCCTCTATGTCCATATATCAATATCAGTGAGTACTACTCATAGATTAAGAGTGGAGTCTATAACCCATGAAGACCCATATAATGATAATGAATAGTCATATAAACGAAAACCTCCTATGACTATATGTTGTGTAATATAATCTATTTATCTCATGATATCTTAAAATAAAAGACAAAAGCCTTGTGTAATAATAATTTTTAAACTTATTATTTATTGTATATACAATATATATATATATTATTCTACCATGACAAAAAATTTATCATAATTATTATTATCCTAATCAAATATACTTGAAATATCACTTCCTTTTATAATAGACAATTTCCATCTTGATCATTCAATCAATGTCATAACACCTATGACACACCAAGTATAAGATACCATTGCACGAAATAATTTTTATGGTTTTCATCTAGTTTAGAAATATATAAAAAATTGGTATATGGTGATAATAAATTCAATTTATGAGTCCAATAAATGTGTTCAAATATATGAGTTACTCGTGACACATGAAACATGTGGTGTTCCTAATAGCAGGTCATTCCTCATGATCTCTTGTACTCAAGATATTTATGTAAAAAAACTTTATGAGAAGAAGTATAAATGATCATAATCCCCCAAAACCTTATTGTTAAGCATCATCTATGACATATGATAATTATGTTTCTAGGCCATATGAAATATATTTAACGCTGTTGTCTTATTATCTTAAGGTTCTATTTTTTTTCTTGGAAACTTATATAAAATTTTGATTTGACATGTAATATAACGACATTAGAATATGAATAGAACATATAGAAGTAATTATACAGTTATTCTAATAAAAAATTCATATATATATTTATCAAACATTATACATGTGAGGGTAATCAAATCCCAGAAATGAGTTGGGTTTAGGGAACCCACTCATAAGTATGACCTCTCCCTGACTTATATAAGAAAACCCATAGCCTTTTTTCACCATATTTAAATTTTCAATTAGGTAAAACAAGACTGAAAAAATCCATTATTGTCACCCCTCCTAAAATCCTATAGATCTTATTTTGATCATAATACCACCTGAGGAAGGCTTTAGTTATGTAACAAAATAAGATGTCCAAAGAAAAGGTTCCAATCTTAACTAAGTGTTATTTGTTTTATTTTTTATTTTACATCCATAAAATATTATTCAACCATTTTAAACTAATAACATAAATATATTTCATAGATCAATATTATATTATGTTTATTGTATAACACTTTTTAGTCAAATTAACCATCTAAAAAAATAAAAAACATCGCTTGTGTGTATGTATGAACTATCATCTCACTAGAAGATGTATTTATTATTTATCAATGAATTTTAAAGATAGAAAAAATGGATTAAAAATAAAATAATATGATATATATATATATATGATATTAATTTAAAACTATAATTTTTTATAAATATAATAGAAATTGCATTCTCATCTTATAATAAATAAAAACATCACTCATGTGCATAGGCGGACTACCTCTTTACAAACCGGTGTATTTTTTTCATCACCACCTCAAATGATTAGTACATATAGGTGGATTATAAGAAATGATATAATTTAAATGATATAATATTAATTTTTTATATTTAAAATTATACTAACATTATTTATATCATGTTCATTTAAAAATTGAAGTGTTACTCATGCATACATAGAAACTACTATATCCTTGATTGTAACGTAATTTTTTTCATAACCATGTTACGTGGTTGGTTATAAAATTATAATTAAAGTATAAAACTAATAAATATAACATGATTTTGATTCTATAAATGATATAATAATGATTGATTTGACCAAATTGAAGCCATTTTGGACTAAAGATCCAAACATCCTAAAATAGTTAATGTAAACTTATTCAATTATGTAATTTAGTATTAGAGGGAGATGAGTAAGTAAAATTAATAGTAATTACTAAAAAATTTATTAACCAAGTAAATAAATAATATATGTGTATTATTTAAAAAGATATATAATGTAAGTTACAAGTCAGACTTGAGGTACGAGACAATTCAACTTATAACTCTGTTTTTAATATTTTTAATATTTAATTTCAAAGTTTTTTTCCAAAATGAACATATTATTAATATACTTTTAGTGTGTATTTATGTTAATATATATAAATTATATAGTATATTTTATTTATCTTTTTTTACTTTCTTAACATGGTTTTCAAATGGAATATGTCTATGTATTTTATACAGAGTTTTTTGAATGTATTTACTAACAAAGAAAAAAGAATGTTCTATTTCAACATATGCCACATCAATGTAACTTTTACCCCCCCAGAAATATAATTTTAAATTTGGATTCTTTTATAAGATTCCATGTCTTCTTAAAATAAAAACCCACCTTCTCTACTACCTTAGTATTATAATTTATGAAATAGGGTTTTAATTTAAATGGATTTATGTTACAAACCATTATTCTAATAAATAGATATTACCTATTTTTAGATGAATATTAATTACATTACACAAACACACGTTTGAAGATCATACGGTTATAATTCATTTGTAATCTTGGAAATATAAATAAATGGTTCATAAGAGTTCTACATCATCTCACAGCTAGTTAATCGTAACATAAACCCTTCCAAGACATATCACACGTAATACCTATCATCATAACATGGGAAAAATAATCATAAGAATGGGTGATAATGGATGATATGCAAGGTTATACCAGGGAAATAAGAATACATAATGTCAGTATTAGGTTTGGAAAACATAAGAATGAAATATGAAAACTATACCATGCATATCAAAGATCAAATCTTGGATCTGTGGAATAAAAATTAGTCATTCATAATAGACGAATAATAATAAAATCAACGAAAATAAGACATGGTATCATAAAAATTACACAATATGTAGAATTTTTTGTGGCACATAAGCATGGAAATTTTCATCCATAATAGTAAACGATTATTTCCAAGGCAATTATACTGGAATGGGTTCACTCCCATGATTATTATAGTGTACAAGGTACCTTACAAAATTATATTCAGTCCTAATTATATCCCTTTTTATCTCATGATATATCAATAATTTAATGGGACATTAGATAGAGGTATATGCCTCACCTTTCTCTAAATATAAAAGAACTCTATTCCTTGGTTATAGCATTATCAACATACTTTTTTATAACATAACCACATTCAAATAATAAAATCCATAAATATGTGTCATATTAGACCATAAAAATGCATCATGTTAGAACCCGTGAAAATAAATAGGCTTCCTAAAACTATAATCATATCATATCCCTTGAATAAAAATGGGGTTCATAAACATTTTATTATAGCAAAACATGTGGAAAAGAAACATGTTTCATAATAATTTCATCATAGAAAAACATGTGAAAAAAAGTATGTTTCATGTGGATTTTATCATGGTATTACCCATGTAAGATAAATGGGTTTCATAAACATAAAATCAGTATAAAAAGCCATTCAGATAAATGATAAGAATGGTGTCATTGTATCATATCCCTAGTAAAGCATATGATACATCAAATGATGTCATCATATATGAAAAATGATTTTAGAAGATTTCATGGAAAATTCAAGGAAGAATATAACATTTACACTTTAAAAAACATTTTAAAAATTAAAACATTTTCAAAACCTTTTTCCATGAAAATAATTTTGGAAAAATATAAAGGATGATTTGAAGATCATTTATAAAATTTCCAAGCAGAAATAACCTTTATGATTTGAAGATAATTTTTAAAATATAAGAATATTTTAAAATATTTTTCTTTTAAAATATTGTTAAATAAATTTAAAGTGATATCTAAGTAAAATAATTATCATGGTACAAATCATGTCATAAACATTTAAATAAAGATTCCTTTCACATTATTAGTATAATCCAAACAGAAATTGTAAGGATAATTAAATGTAGATTCCATTTAAAAATGTTTTAAAAAATCCAAAAATTGGTATTTTTGAATTTAATAAATAAAAATGGAACATTAATACATTTTTAGAAAACACGGATATGATAAAAAAGGTTTTTCTATCAAAGAGAGTATTAAAATCGGTTTTCTCTAACAAATTTTTTTTGAAATCATTAGTATATAAAAAGATGAAAATGAATGGAAAACAGGAATTGCCAAGGAATAACCATAGGATAATTAAATTAATTTATTTATTATCAATCAGATCATAATACTTCATCACTGAACAAATAATAAAAAAATCTCAATAAACAATTATATTATAATATTATGCCCTTACCAAATGGTAACTTTTGAATCGAATACCCCATTAATGAATAACATCAAATAAAACATTAAATATCATGAAATTTATTATATTAATTATCTAATATTTCAAATTTTCACTATATAGATCTCATAAAATATGATATATGTATAACACAACATGTGTCTCAATGAAGCTAAATTGAGAAGAAAATCCCTTACTACATTTGTATCTTTTTAACCATAAAATCCATGAAAGAGTGATCATAAATTAGCCATGTAGTTTCCCATATTATAATGATAACAATAATATAAAAAATTAATTTGAATTATATATATCATATAAATGAAATAGGTGGTGAATATGGCATGTGAGTCAGAGAAGTAAAAAGTGGGACAAATATACCTTACCTTAAATCTAGAATTTCATCACACACATTTAAGCCTCATGTATAATAAATATAAGTTTATTTTACATATTTTATAGAAACATATTCATATTTACAATCCAATATATTATTTACATAATACTTTTCATGACCCCTTTATTAACATTTCCCTGTTTAAATTATGTTTTGGGTAATAATTGCACAGTATTTCATGTATGTCTTGGTTTTGTATTTTTGGTCCTTTTAAATTTATCATGGTTATATAATTTATAGAATTTTAACCATTATATATATCATATATAGTCATCATATGTGTATTTATAGTAATATATAAAAGATAGATATATAAAATATAATACACCATTCGCGGAGGTATTAGGCCGTAAACACGCATGAATAATGGTCCAATTTTATTGAAGGAAGAAATAAAAGAATGTAAATAATTCGTTACCATTATGAAATAATGTTTCAGCCAATATATCACATATATTCATTATATTTACACATTATTACCATAAATTCAAAATATATGTTAAAAATTAATCACATCACTTTCTGAGGAGGTAGTATTTCATTCACACGATTGATGTTATCATATTCACCATGGAATAGAATGTAATAAGGTATATGAGATATAATAATTATAGAAGTAATATTATTCCAAAAATATTATATTTATTAATTTAATATATCCTTTTTTCAAATAATTAATTCGAATGAGAAACACAAAACATTGATTTGTGAGGCGATACTTCTTCATACGTTAGGGTGATATTTTTGTTTTCCAAAAGGTAGGTAGGTAAGAACATATATGTTTAATTATAATTGTAGATATATAATAATTTCATAAATATAAAATATAAACAATAATTAAATAACTTATCTATCCAGGATAGGTGGTGATAGAAAACGATTAACATCGGTTAAGCAGGTTGTAGCCCACCGTACACGTGAATGAGGATTTTGAATCACATTAATTAAAAGATTAGAAAGATTTGGCTTATGAAATTAACATAATAAAATATAATTATAATTAATATAATATTGTTCTTATATCAGTGATACTTAATAATAATTTAATGATGTGGAGGAAGAAATTAAATAAAACACTCGGTTTGGGATGTCACCACTTCTTTGGAAAAATAATTTTGGATTACCTCAAAATTCTCGTTAGGATGGATTTATGACCAACACAAGGGTTCTAAGATGATAGGAGGGAATTCATAAATTAATTTTTTTAGGTCATGGCTATAATAATGGGCTTTGGAAGTGTGAAGAGGATAGTATATGGGGTGCCCTTCTATAAGTTTGGTAAGTGTTAAATTTTTAATTTTTTAAATGGAAAAGGTGTTACCTTGTTTTTCACATGCCCCAAGGTTTCTAAATAGAACATTATTTAACAATAATGGTTATAATGTCTAAATATGTCTTCTAAATCGGTTTTGTATAAATTTATTGGTTGTTTTCAGCATTATTATTTATTTTCATTCCTTGTAAACCCATTTTCACCTTAACTGTGGTAACTATTTTTTTTTACTGATTTTACTACTCATAATGGTCAAAATATAATCTAAAATTATTATAAATAAAAATTATTATGATTCAAAATATGGGATCCATTTTTAAAAATCCCATTTAAAGATGTGAAAATTTTTAATTTAAAATTAATCCCACACAGGTGATGAAAAACGATTTTCCAAATACAAAACATTAAAAAATAATAATTTTTTTATAAAAATTCATTATTAAATTGATTTGATAGATATATAATTTAAAGTATATTAAATTTAAAATTATTTAAAAATAAAATTTGTATTGAAATTTTTAAAAATGAATATATTGTTTTTTAGTAAAACCCAGTACATTTCGTTATTCCCTAAAAATATTTATCTTTTTAGAATGTTTTCAAAAACCCCTACAATATAATTTTGATGTGATTATTTCAAAAATAATATTAATTTTCTCAAATAAATTTTCTTAATCCGTCAAAAATTATTTTTTAAATAAGGGTTCAAATTTTGACAAACCCAATTTTTTTAAAAAATACATTTTTAAGCATAAAATTCGATATATTCTTATCACTTTTATAGAAAACATAGAATATGAATGTTAAACTTTTCATTAAATATATAATATAAAAATTTAATTAAAATAATTCAAAAAAAGTTATTTTTTAAATTTGTTAAGGTAAAATGCATTTGTAAGAATAAAAATAGTTTTTTCAAAAAAGGACTTCGCTTATTTTTAAATTGTTTTCATTTTCATCTATAATTAATTATCACTAAATATTTCATTATATATATTTTTAAATTAAATATTTTCAAAATTTAGTTATGTTTTATTCCTTTACTCCATTCTCATAGATAGTTTATAATAATCATATTAAATAATAATATTATAATAGCATGTCACATTTTGTTTTAACTCATTTAGTCTTGTAATGCATGCTACACTCGGTGTTTCATGTGATGACAAATAAACTCATTATTTCATGTAAAACAAGATAAAATTAGTGTTGTATGTAATGAAAATTTTCAAAAAGATTAATTTTTTTTAAAAATATATATTTCAAAAATTCTCAAAGTGTTGCATTATACGCCCATAAATAAATTACATCCCTGTAATTTGTACATTTGAATGGTAAATAAGGGTTCAAAATTTTAAAATCCATTTTTGGGAAACCCAGATCTTAAAAAGCTTTAATAAAACTATCTCATGAATAGAGTAAAATGTATGTGTGAAGTTCATCTATAAAAACACATAATATGTTTTAAAATAAGAGAACAGTGATGGGAAGTGTAGATTTTGACATAGAAGATAAGTGTAATGTCTAAATAATGATGGAGAGTGATAGAGACAATTGATCACAAGAAAGTGGATGTTTATGTGAAAATAAACTACCAACAAACTTTAATCCAATGTTTTGTAAATAATTTCAATGACATCATCAAAATTTATGGTAGTAGGAAAAAATTTAATTTCAACATCGTTTTTCCATATGTTGGGGATTTTTCACAAGGAGATATACATACTTTATTCCATTCTGTCACATAAGCACAATCTCATCCATTGGTTGTTCTTCTATCAATTTTTGAATCATATATTAATTTTAGAAATGAATATGATGATTTATTTCTTTCTAAATTACTATTATATCATATTTTCCATAAAATAATGATAATTCATTCCTTATTTCTCTAATTATTATCAAGAACAAAATTTTTAGTGCATTTTATCGAAGAATATCCAAAGATTAATATAATCCATTTTAGGAATATATTACATCAAGGATCCTCTATGTCTGACCAAAATTGAAATCCAAAAATTTATAAATTAGGACACTAATTTTATAAAATCAACTTACCATTAATCCCCCAGTAAAATTAAGTATCTATTAATCTCACATGCAAAATATTTTATTACATTGATCATATATTTTCTTGAAAGAAGGTAATAATTATATTTATCGTGAAACCTTAATAAAAACATAAATACTTCTTTATTCCTTGAAAAAATCCATATATTATTAAATATATTTGATAAATCCAATAATGTTGTAAACACCATCAATAATAACATAAACACTTTTTCCAAAAGAAAACACTAATCATTTCAAAATTTCATCTATACTAGAAAATTAATTTTATTTTTATCCATTATATATTATCCCTATCTATTTTATCTTATCATCATTAACAGATTCATGATTTTATTCCATTAATCAAATGTTTTATGTAAAATATCACTTTGTTTGTAAATAATTGTTCAATTTCATCAACATCATTCAACAAATTCAATGAAATCCATAATGAAAAATTATTATAAACAATAATTATATATTTTATAATACTTTAATTCCAATACATAATCACTTCAATCATTCTATTTCATTCTTAAACCATTAACTAGGTTTTGTCATGTTATTCCCTAATACCTCCTTCTATTCATTTGTGATTTTTATTCTCTTAATTAATAATAACAAAACCTTTACATGTACCACATTTATGTTCCCCTAATATATTTCCCCCCTTGGAAAAATATTTGTATAATTTCCTTATATTCCACATATATAACATCGAATCATTAATGATTTCTTAGGGAAATTGTTATTCTAATCAACTATGTTAATCGAAAAATTCATTTTTACTTGATAATTACTTTCATTATGTCCTTCTTTTACACACTAAAATAATATATTTATCCCTTAAGACATTCCCTCATGTGATTATTCCTATATTTTCAACATATAGAAATCTATGTCTTCTTTCATCCATGTCTCCACCACCTAAGCTCTTAGTGAAGTCTATCATTCTCTTATTTTTTAACTCTATGATTTGGTAGAGGTTCAAGGTGTTAGTCATATATTGTGATAGTGTATTAGGCATAATCACAATATCCTTCACTTCATTCATTATCCCATTTTGTTTCTCATTAACACATTGAATATAACCTTCAATAGTATACCAGTTCCAACTAGTTCCTACCATTGAATAGGATTAAGAAGAATAGTGTGATAAATAATAATCATAATGGGAAGCCATATAATCTTGAAAAATCATGAAGAATTATTTTCAATCTATGTCACTGTAGGCTTAACCTTGGACATTCAAGTACACTCTTTAAATCCTTCATGATGGTTCATAAAGTGTTTGTAAATTTCCAAATCATATCCCCTAGGTCTGTCAAACCTATAATTCATCTAGCCCATTATCATGCACCTGGTGATGATCAATCCCTACTAAATTCACCCTTTTTAGATTTATCACCCCTAAGTACCTCTTTTAAAGATCCACATCCACTTTTAGTATCTAAAAATGGATTTAATTTCATAGAAACCAATTATTCTATATTCTACCAAAATTCTAAGGCATTTTCTTTTTTGTAATCTTTTATATAATAATCTTTACATATATCCCTATACATATCCTTAGATATATCCCTAGGGATATTAGTAAATTTATCTCATCCTATTTTCCAATGGTTAACTAAACATTTCCTTTAATACCAATTGTAAAGACCCATGATTTTCATTCATAGATATTAAATATTTTTTGATGAATATTCTTTACATTAAAAAAACACATGTCTAGGGATTGCAAATTTAATGTTTCTTTATAAACATATAATCATAAATAATTTTTCCTTAAGAGTTCGACATCATCTCACAAGTAATTAATCATAACTTTTACACTTATTAGACAAATGAAACGTAATTCCAATCCTCAAAACCTAGAAATAATAAACATAATAAACGGTGACCATAGATTATTAGTAATGGTAAATAAGGGAAATACATAAAAATAACTTGATATTAATGGTATTAGAACATGAGAATAACATATGAAAACCATATCCTACATATCATAGATCAAAATTTGAATCAAGGAATAAAGCTTAAAAGTTAATAAGACTTGAATCATACAAAAATAGAATAAAATGAGGCATGATATCATAACATTGACATAATACATTTAATTGTTGCATATACATATGAATATAAAATAATTTTGAAAGTAGTCACAACATATTTCCTAAGTTATAATGGTAGAATGGTTTCACACCCCCAAACCATCATCGTAGTCAATGTTAACACCAAAAACTCTCATAGTAAATTATGTCCCTTCCTATACTGCGTTCAATACCCATTCTAGTATTGTTTATCTCATGACGTATCAATATTTACCAAAATAATTAGAGGAAGATATGCGCCCCACCCATCTTTGGTTATAATGTAACCACTATCCTTGGTTATAATGTAACCACCATACTTGGTTATTATGTGAACACTATCACATAATGATAACCATATATAAATGTTCAATACGATCATAAAATATTCAAAATATCATAACCTATGGAAAATAATTTGAATCTTAAAACATTAATCATATTATAACACATGAAAATAAATAGGGTTCATAAATATTTGATCAAAAAATCACCTAATGAAAAGAAATAGGTTTCATATTTATTTCATCATTTCATCATTGCAGAACCAATGAAAACAAGTAGGTTAGCCAATTATTTTAACATGGTATAACCATTGTAATAGAAACAGGTTTCATAAATATCTTGTCATCATAAACATAAAACACTCATAGAAATAATAAGAACTGTTTCTTTGGATTATATCCCCATAAAAGCATAGGTAACATAAAAATAGTCATATTTGATAAAAAAATTATTTTGAATGATTACTATGAAGATTTATTCGTAAAATTAACAAGATTATTTTGAAAAAAATTTAAAATCATAAAACCTTATCAAAATTATTTTATATTAAAATAAAAAGGGAATCGTATAAAGAAAGCTTTAATGATCATTTAAAACATTTATTCAGAAAAATATCATTTCCACTTAGAAAATCATTTTTTGAAAACATATAATATTTTCAAAATACTTTTGTTTTTAAATAATTAGGAATAATAATAAATCTATCATTAATAAAAATTGGTAATGATGGTGTTCTATCCATACATGTTATAAAGTGATTACATACAAATTATCATTAAAATAAAAATTGAAATTGTTTGGAAGATGACAAGAAGATTAAATTTAATTTTTTAAAAAATAAAAAAAAGGGTTAATTTGATTATAAAAAACCTATAGAAACATTAAAACATTTTTTAAAAAATTATTGAACATGGATGTGGATAAAAAGTTTTATTGGTTGAAGAGAGAAATAAAATCTATTTTCTTTAAGACATTCTTTTGGAATCTTGAGTACTTTTAGAGAGAAAAATGAATACAAAAAAGTATTATAATTTCATTACCATAGTATAATAAAATTAATGAATATATTGATAATTATATTATAATATTTCATAAAAATGTAATATTATTAAACAATCCTAATAAACCATGAGATTCTATCATCAAACCCTTGCCACATTTTTAAATTTTCAATTATATGAAACATTGAATAATAACATCAAATGAAACATTATATATTATTTATCTAAGGATAATCATTATATTCGATGTCAAATGGGCCGTATATACACCTCACAACAGAAGATATGTGTATAACACAACATATGTCCCAAATATAGAAAATTGAGACAAAAATATCTGATAGCATTATTAACTTTTGAACTATAAAGCACATGAGAGAGATATCATAAAATGGATATTTAAGTCCCCATGATATTCAATAGATACATAATAAAATTAATTCATGGTAATAATATATACAATTTAAATTAAATGGGTGGTTAATATGACATGTGTCTCAGAAAAATAATAAGTGAGACAAAAATCCCTTCTCTTAAGTCTAAAATTCCATCATACATGTTTGAACCAAAAATATAATAAATATAATTTATTATATATCTATTATATAATCATAAAAATATTTTTCATAACATATATTATTTACTTATAACTTTTTATAACCCATTTATTATCAATTGATTGTTAAAAATCATGTTTCAAATAATATCTACTTCTTTTTAATTTATATTTTGGTTTGGTATTTTCAGTACTATTACATTGATCATGGTTATATAATTTCCATAATTTTATGAATGATATAAATATCATATATATATAAATTATTTATTTTATTATTTTAATCCCTAAGAGTTAGATATTAAAAATGAAATACATCATTCATGGAGATGGTAGACCGTACATATGCATGAACGATGTTTCCGTTTTGTTGACAGATGGAATGAATGAAAGGTAAATAATATATTACCATTAAATAATAGTTTTTATTTTATATATATCATATATATTATTTAGTTTTTTCCATTATTACCTTTCATTAAGAACTTTTGTGAAAAACGAATCACATTTATTTGCGAGACAGTAGTCTGTCATACACACAATCATCATTAACATATACACCATAGAATGGAAGGTAGTAATATATATGTGATCTAATAATTAATATATTATAAATATATAAAAAATATCATATTTATGATTTTTATATACCCACATTACAATAAATTTAAAATAAAAATGAAAAAAAATGTCTCATCTGATTGCGAGGTTGTAGTCTAGAGTATGCCCAAGCGACGTTATTATTTCCCAAAAGGTTGGGAGGTATAAAGGATTATGTGGTTTTATAATTAAATTTGTATAATAATATAATTAATATCATATATAAATATTAAATACATCATTATAACCATCTGTGCGAGGTGATGATTGAAAATGAATAACATCGGTTCGTGAGGTGGTAGTCTTTCGTACACACGAATGATGATTTTGTATCTTATTTGATGGAAGAGGATAAGGATTAATGTTATTCCATTAACATAATAATATTTCAGTCTATATAATATAATAAATTTATTATATCATCATTTTTTCGTAATAATGAAAATATGTGGAGGAAGAAAGAAAATAAAAGGCTCTATTAGGGATGTTTCATCTTCTTAAGACTACTTATTTTGGATTGCAGAAAAAGGCTTTATAGGTTGGATTTAAGACCAAAATAAAGAATATATAATTTTATTAGGGAAGTGTGTAAGTTATTTGGTCTGGTATTTTTCACACCAATTAGATTTTTATGTTTCAATAAGAGAGGAAATTGTGTCTCCTTTTATAAATGTGGTCAGTGTCACACTTGAAAGTTATGAAAATTAAAACACGTGACCACCTTTTTAATATTCCAAAAAGCTCAAAAATGACCTATTATAAATTAATAGAGCTTTTAAGGTCAACATACGACCATAAAATTAGTTATGGATAAGTTTATAGGCTATTTTAACTCTTATCTAGTTAGATTAACCACACGCTAAACCCATTTCACCGTAATTGTGGTAATTAATTTCTTTACATGCTTTATTATAACTAATTGGAAAAAATTTATTTGAAATAATTATAAAATATAATTTTTTTATCCTAAATATGAAATTAATTTTCCCTAATTAAAATAATTTACGTGGTAAATTTGAATTTAAAATTAATCCCCTACATATGTGAAGAAATTGCAGTTTTCTAAATAGAAATGTTTCAATGTATTTAAATGTTTTTTAGAGAAAATTAACATTAAATTTATTATAATGAATTAACTATAATTAATAGATATATAATTTATCTAATTTTCCTTTTTATACCATATTAAAATAAAAAAATTCTTTTAGATGATTTGGATGAAAAGGTAGTTTTTTTAAAACAATTAATTTTAACTATTCACAAAATAATTATATTCTCAAAAATTTATTAAATATTTAATACAAGATAATATTTCCATTATAACTCAAAAAATGATATTATTTTGGTCAACAATGTTTGTAAAATTTTCAGAAAAATTATTTAACAATATATTCTCCAAATTTGATGAAATTTATTTTTATAATAATACAGTTTGAAGTTTTAAAATGGTGTTTTGGTTATCTATTGTCGAGAAAAAAATTAGATAGATTTTAAAATTTTATTGAATAAATAATATAGAAATTTTAATTAAAAAATCACCAAAATGTATATTTATATTTTATTGAGGTGAAACATGTTTCTTCACATAAAAATAGTTTTTTAGAAAAATATTACCTTTTTTCAAAATGTTTTTATTTTTATTTATAATTATTTGGTCACAAAATAATTAATTATAAATAGATGCGTATAATATGTATTTTCCTAATTTTTTTAATCCTATTTATACCCTACATTCCAATAGCTATGTGATAACTATCATATTAAATAATAATACTTTAACAGTATGTCACATTCCATTTAATCATTGTGTTCCATGTAACACAAACTATAATCAATGTTTAAAGTAACTCAAAATAAAAATAGTGTTTTGTTTAATGATATGTGAACTTGGTTTTACGTGTAATAACAAATATCAAAAATAATTAATTTATTTGAAGATAAATATTTCACAAAATCTCGAGGTGTTACAATTTATCTATATCATAAAACAAATCATTTTGGTTCAAAAGAATATTTTTATGAGTTTGATGATAGATATGATATTTTTTATGTTTTTAATTTATATTATTTTCCATGGAAATTATATAGGATAATGAGTGAGCCCGATATATATCTCCAATACATTCAGAAATTATTTTTTATTTGGATAATTAAGTTGGAATTATCCAAGTAGTCTTTTAATTTATAAGGGTTATTGTAAGAGTTATATGAAGATGATATTCCTAGACACCTACATGACCTTTTTATTATTTCAATTTATTTATCATGGAAATATTTTTTTTCACAAGGTATGTAAATGACATTTTATTTAAAGTAATCATTTTTTCATTTTGGATAAAAATGAATGTTTTTATGAAAAATATGTTTCATGGGTTCTCAAGTTTTATAAGAAATAATCATGATCATGATTTTTCCTTTATTATTTCTTATAAAGTTTTTCATTAAAAGATATGATATTTTTGATTATTTCAGGTGTAAGTAAATATTAATTTGATCTTATTGTTTATTGTGTTAACTAAAAACTCTCTTATATGATATCATGTCTTTTTAATGGACTAACCTATTAATTTTATCTTTATATTTCCCTTTAAAAAATTTTTACACTCCATATGAATATTAAAAAAATTTCCACATGGTTTAATAGTTATTAGAAAAAAATGAAGAATTCAATTGTAAAATCATAATGATTTTCCCGAAAATGAAAAAATGTTTTTTCTTAAAATATTTATTTGGAGAAAATATGTTTTTGAGAGAAAGGGTACTTTTTTAATGTATTATTCCGTTATGTGAAAGTTATGAAATAATTTTATAATATTATAAAACATAAAATATCTTTGGAAGTATAAGAAATTGAATTATATTTTAAAAATTAGATTTTGTGTGGAATAAGAATTAGGTCATTATATTATCCATGGGTTGTGTTGAATCAATCAATGCTAAAGTGGGAATATCTACCCCCAAGATATAATAGTATTTCAGAGAAGATAAGATAAGTTAAAAATAAAACATCAGGAGAAAGTAATGATTTATAATGGAGTTATAACTACAAAATAATTGTACTTTAGCGATGTGTTTTTAGCGACGTTTCTTAATGAAATCACCATCTTTTAAATCTAGAGAATTTTCCAAAAAAATATTTCTTAATTAGTTAAATTTCAAAAAAAACATCCCTAAATTAGATATATTTCATAAAAATGACATTAAATTAGAATTATTAACCAAAAAATCTTTAAATTATAAAAGTTTTGTGAATACGTTGCTAAATTAACCATGTTTCCAAAAAGCAATCACTAAATTTTTTGAGATTTCATGGGAAATTACAAAATTAAGTATTTTTTCATGAAACATTTCTAAATGTGCGACATTGTTTCCGGAAACATCCATAAATTAGCGATTTTTTCATGAAATATAGTTATGTTAGTGATAGTTCTCAAAAAATGTCACGAAATGTATACATATTTATATAGCTCATTTCCCTACATCGATATAAATATATATTCGGATATGTATATATATATATTGTTATATAAAAACATAGACACACATGGACATAAATAAGTATATACATATAATTATATATAAAAACACACATATATTTTCAATTCAGTCACATTTACAAGATAATGTGGCTTTTTTAGTGGCATTTTTACTAGTGTTTTAAAACATGGATAATTATATGTATATATATATATATACACATATAAATTTACTCACACACAAACACACAAAGATATATAAACACACACATACATATATATATGATCATATATATATATATATATAATTTATACACACACATATATATAATATAAACATATAAAAAACCATAAAATATAATCATCTATATAAAACATAATACAGAAAGATATATATATATAATATGAACGTGTATATAATTGAAAACATAAAATATAAACATTTATATATATGTAATATAAATATATATATGTAATATATATATATGTGTGTGTATAAATATGAAATATGATGATATATATAAATATAATATAATTGAAACATATATATGTATAAATAAAATATAGATTATACAATATAAAATATAAACAATATATATATATATATATATTGAAATTTTAAATACTTAAATCTATTTATAAATATATACATATATATATATATATATAATATAATTCTATTAAAGGTTTTAAATTTAGTCATGTTTTTAAGAAAACGTGACTACTTTAGTGACTTTTGTACCAGCATTTTAAAATGTGTCTAGTTATACAGACACACACAAACACACACACATAACATATATATTTACCCTCACACACACAAAGATATATATATATATATTACTATAAACATATTATATATATATATATATATATATAATTTACATATATATTAACATATAAATAATCAAAAAATATATATATATATATAAGTAAACATAATCTATATGTATAATATAATCAAATATATATATAACATAAACATATATATATCATACAAACATATATATATATATATACATAAAATATGAAAATATAATATATATATATATATATATATATATATTAGGTGTTTGGGCATAAAATTACATTCAAACACACACACACACCAAAACACAGAACGGAAAGGCATACCATACCCCCCAGGGATAGCCCACCCATCAACCCTTATTTATTTAATACATGGACCATCATCCAAGTTGGTATGAAGCCCATTAACTGGCCTATGAGGCTAGTGCAGTGTTATGCCTGCATCATCCTGTCTATGTCACCAGACATACATCATTCCGGCTTCATTGTCTGCGTCACCACCAGCATAGTAATGAATAGTAATGTGCCAAATATGGATTGATCTTAATACCACCTGGGTTCCAAGTATGAGCCTTTACCACTTGGGTATAGGCTCGTGGGCAATATATATATATATATAGATATATATATATTATGCAAACAAAATAGACAAAATATAATATATAAACATATAAATATATATAATATAAACATATATATATATATAATATAAACATATATATATATATATAACTAGTACATCACCTGTTCATACACGTGATGTTATAATTCAAATCTAATTATCAAAAGTATATTAATAATTATAGTAGTTAATAATTAAAATTTCCCTAAAATGTGTTAAAATTTTCGCTTTAGTGATAGATAATAATGAAAAGATATGAAAAATAGGAACATGAATCATAGATTATATAAGGAAATTAATGAAAAGGAAAATATATAGGAAAACATGTTATATCGTTAAGTATATATAAAAAAGAATGAAACTTTATTTTTAACTTAGAGAAATCAGAAAACATGATTTATCCGACATTTGTAATAAGAAATAGAAAAAATTATCATTGAATCGTGAAAATTGAAATTATGAAAGTAAGATATTATATTGTTTTAAATGAGATGACACATAAGAACATGTCTATATAGAAGGTATTCTTTTCAAAAACATGTGTCAAACTGTAACAGTTGGCACTATTTGTAGATTATGTGTGGTGCACCTTGTTGTCAGACAATATGAGTGACATGTAGGATCGAAATAACAATGTAGATGCTCAATATACAAGAGGGGGGTGAATTGTACACTTTAAAAAAATTATTTTGGAACCTTTAAAGTTAGTTATGGATAACTATGTTTTCCTTAGTCAAGGAAAATCTAGGTTTAACAAAGTTAAAATAAGAAAATTCAAAACACCTCTAATCACCAACTGGAGTATTGGAACCAAGGTTTACAATATAAGATTCTACCTTAGAGCGCATAGAATATTAAACTAATCAGAGTAAAAGTGTAAGGAAATACAAGAAGGTTATACTTTCCTTACAATACAATATCTAGAAGAAAAACAAGTAGTAAAACTACAAGTAACAACATATGAATCTTTTATCCCAAAGAGAAGGGTATCAAACAAGCTTCGATAAAGTATCCTTGATTTATACTTTCAAGAAATCCTATCTTACCCACACCGGGGTAAGCCCTCGATATGAAGATCAGAATCTTTGTCTTGCTATCCCCGCAAGCCCTCAACATCAAGGTAGTTGGAACCTCTATCTTCCTCAGCAAGGAAGCCCTCGAACTTCAAGGTAGTTGGGAAAGAAATGCTAGATGTTCTACTTTATTTCATAAGGAATTTCTAGTCCTTACAGGGTGATTTACATCACCAATGATACTATCACTAGGATGATTCTTAAGAAACACATGATTTGGGTTTTGTAAAACATGTTCATCAACATAGGGTAGAAAGTCTTAAGGGGTAAATATTTCATAAGTATCTTCTTGAACATTTTCCTTATCAGAAGGATCTTCTATCAGGGGTTGACAATCAGTTTTTGAAAACACATCTGAGGATGTAGGTTGGGATAGTTTAAAAACAAAAGATCAGACTCATCAAATTTTACATGCACTGTTTCTTCAATAGTAGAAGTATTTTTATTAAAAACTCTATAAGCCTTAAAATTTGTGTAATAACCTAAGAAAATTTCTTTATCAGATTTGGGTGTTAATTTATGTAAGTTATCTTCAGTATTCAGAATGAATATATTGTAACCAAAAATCTTGAAGTTGGATAGTCTTGGTTTTCTACCATTACATAACTTATAAATAGTTTTATTAAGAAAAGGTCTAATCAAAACTCGATTTATAGTATAACAAGCAGTACTTACAGCTTCCTCCAAGAAATGTCTTACTATAGAATATTCACTCAACATGGTTCTAGTTACCTCTTGATGAATTCTATTTCTTCTCTCAACTACACCATTTTGTTGAGGAGTTCTAGGTGCTGAAAAATTGTGGGTAATACCTTTCCTACTAAAAAAAGTTTCAAAATTAGAATTTTTAAATTCTCCTCCATGATCACTATGAATAGTTTTTAGTGGAAGATTTTTCTCATTTTTAACTTCTGCTGTAAATCTTTTGAAATAAAAAAAAGCTTCCGAATTCTTTGCTAGAAAATAGACCCAAGTAAATCTAGTGTAATCATCAACTAAAACAAACACATAATATTTGCCTCCAATACTTCCAGTTTGTGTTGGACCGAAAAGATCCATGTGCACTGACTGTAATGCATCAGTCGTTGAGACTTCACCAATTGATTTAAAACTAGATTTGTGTTGCTTTCCATATTGACAAGGATCACAAACTTTAAAAGAATCAAATCTAAGTTCTGCTGGATCCTTAACTAGTTTCTTCTTAGAGAGTTTACATAAGTTTCTAAGGTTACAATGTCCTAGTATTCTATGAGACATCTAGGAATGATCTTCCATTGCACTTAGTCAAGGTATATCTTGACTCCTTAGGTCTTCTAAGTTCAATGTGTAAACATTCTCTTGCCTATTGGCTAAGAGAATAAATTCTTCTGTGGAATTGTGTACTGAGCACTTATCATTCCTAAAATTCACAAGGTACCCTTCATCACATAAATGACTTATGCTAATGAGGTTGTTCTTAAGACCCTTGACAAATAAAACATTTGAAATCAAAGTTTTACCTAGAAGAACAATATTACCAATACCAACAATTTCTCCCTGTGCATTATCTCCAAAAGTTACCTTTCCTCCTTTCATTTTGATAACCTTTTCAAAATATCTTTTGTTACCAGTCATGTTCCGGGAACATCCACTATCCATGTAAAATGTATTGTTGTTGGTACTTCCTCTATCTTCCTGAAAACAAGAAAAGAATTAGACTTTCGGAATCCAAACTTTCTTGGATCCGGAATTTCCAAAAAAAAATTAGGAGCCCACATTTTCTTAGAAAAATAGGCTTTATGAAAAACTAGATATTGGGTTTTATTTAAAGAACAATTCTTTTCACAGTGACCACCACATTGACACTTGGTACAAAATGGGGCACTTTGTAGAACAAAGTAGTTGTTATTAAAATTGGTTTTGCATGGGTATAACCAAATCTGGATTTGTTTCTTAAAGGTCGTATTTGAGAATACATTTTATCAAAATTTTCCTTACCATGGGTAATGTTTGATAAACACTTCTTTAAGGAAAATATTTCGGACTTGAGTTTGATAACCATGTTTTGATCTTCAAAATAATTAGATTTAGAACTAGAGCTAGGCTCGAAAACACTATTCTTAGAAATTACTTTTTTTAACTCTTTAGAAAGTTTGTTCCTCTCAGAACTTGCTTCCTCGTGATTTTTTGAAATACTTATAAAAAAACATTTTTCGTATCTAGATCTTTAGAAAGATCTGATATCTCTTTTGGAAGAATAGAATTCCTAGAGTTTGCCTTATCAAGTTTCTTATTGAGTTTAGAGTTCTCAATCTCAAGAAGTTCAGCAAACCTAGAAAATTATTTATAGGTAGGTGATGTATTTTCTTCATCAGAATAGGATTCTTCATCTGAGGAATTATAATACATACTATCATTAGGATTTAAAGATACATTGGTCAACGATTCAGAATTTCGTACCTTAGCTATAAAGCAATTATTGTCAATATTTAATCTGGCTATAAGACCAAGATTCTTCTTTTCTGAAGATTCATAATCAGAATATTCATCTAAAGAGTCACCACCACTGGCACTCTAGGTGTCATTTGCTTTTAGAACATTCTTAGCTTTGGTTTTGTAATAATTCTTCCTGGTTATTTCAGAATGCCTTTCTTTCCTTTAATTATTTTTAAGTAGAGGGAAATCTAGTCTAATATTTCCATCTCTCTTGAATTCGTAACAAGTAACTTCTCCATCTTTCCTTTCATTCCTTTCCTTTTTCTTATACTTGTATTAGAAGTTTCTCTGACCGGCTATCTTGTTCATCCTTCGAGCAAGATTTTCTAACTCATTTTCTGAGATTTCACTTTCACTAGAATATGACTGAACAACCACCTTCTTAGACTTGGATCTGGTTACTCTCTCAGGGGTCTTATATTTCATATGATTTGATGTATTTGTAAAAGTAACAGTACCATTCCCATTCTTCTTTTTGATGTTGTTGGCATCTCTATTCATTCTGGTTTCATGTTGGAGAAGAGTTCCGAATAGCTCATCAAGAGAAATTTGAGTGACCTTCCTGTTCTCATCTATGGTTGTTCTCTTTGATTCCCACTCATTGGGAATAATATCAATTATCTTATCTACATGGGATTCATCATCTAACCCTTTTTCTCCCATAGACTGTAAGCTATTGAAAGTAGTCATAAACCTATGTTGAAATTTTCATATTGGTTCACCATACGGAAAATTGAATCCATGGTACTCAGCTCTAAGCATAGCTCTCCTAGTTTCAATTACTTTAGAAGTGCCAAAGTGTGTAACTTCTAACTTCTTCCAGATACAATTAGCTACTTTACAAGAAGAAATTTGGCTATATATATTTCTAGTCATTGAAAATAGTAGAGTATTGCATAACTTATAATTGAGTTGATACTCGTTCTTTTCCTGGTTAGTGAACGTTCTAACTTCCTTATTAGGAACTTTATAATCACCAGTAAGCATAACGAAATTTTCCACTCCAGTGTTGATGACAAAAGTCTTCATTAGATCTCTCTAGTATCCATAGTCATTACTATCAAAGATCCGTGGTCTTGTAGGATTTAGATTGTCTATAGTGCCAACATTGATTCCTGCCATACTAAAACAACTTGGGCAACAAAACTAGTTAGTAGAAAAAGTTCATAACCACAAAGTTCGGAATGACAACGTTCGGAATGCCAAAGTTCAGAATGAATATGTTCAGAATGACAATGTTTGGAATGAAAAAGTTCGGAATGAAAAATTTCAGAATGACAAAGTTCGGAATGAAAAATGAGCAAGAAAAACTTATACGTGAGTATGAGTATTTCAGAGACCTCCTCTGATTCCAATTGAAGGATCTAAATAACAATGTAGATGCTCAATATACAAGAGGGGGGTGAATTGTACACTTTAAAAAAATTCCTTTCGAACCATTAAAGTTAGTTATGGATAACTATGTTTTCCTTAGTCTAGGAAAATCTGGGTTTAACAAAGTTAAACTAAGAAAACTCACAACACCTCTAATCACCAACTGAAGTATTGGAACCATGGTTTACAATATAAGATTCTACCTTAAAGCGTATAGAATCTTAAACTAATCAGATTACAAGTGTAAGGAAATACAAGAAGGTTATACTTTCCTTAAAATACAATATGCAGTGGAAAAACTCATAGTTAAACTACAAGTAACAAGATAGGAATCATTTAACCCAAAGAGAAGGGTATCCAACAACCTTGGATAAAGGTCCCTTGATTTATACTTTCAAGAAAATTTGTCTTACCCACACCAGGGTAAGCCCTCGATATGAAGATCGGAATCTCTGTCTTACTATCCCTGCAAGCCCTCAACTTCAAGGTGGTTGGAACCTCTGTCTTCCTCAGCAAGGAAGCCCTCAAACATCAAGGATGTCGCCACCTCTGTCTTTCTATCCCTGAAAGTCCTCAAATGTAATCACCAACATTCAGAGTCCCACAAAGCAATCTGATCGAGCGGTTCAGTACGCACAAGGCATGAAAAGCTTCTCTCTCTAGAAATCACCTTAACAGCGTGTGGTCTCTAGATCGATCAACTTGTTTCATTTCAGTGTTGAGATCTTTCAAATGAGCTCCTATTTATAGGAAAATTTCGAATGGTCGGCTCCCTCTTCCAACGGTCATATTTTCCATGAAATTCGGAGGGACCTGTACACGTGTAACTCAACCAACGGTTAATTAGAAATAGAATAGACGACATCATTTCATAACAAACTATGTATAAATGAATGTACGACATCATTTTGAAATGAAGTATTTTTAAGTAAAAGTTAATCAAAATTTCGTAGTGTAAGAAAGTTATAAGTTCAGAGTCTAACCAAAATAAAGTTCGGAGTCTATGTTAAAAAATATTCGTATTCTTTTTTATAGGAATTCGGAGTATGGTTTCACCAGAGAATAGAATCTGAACTTGCAGAGTTCAGAGTCGAACTTCTTAAGAGTTCGGAGTCGAACTGCTTAAACGTTTGGAGTCGAACTGCATAAAATTTCGGAGTCAAACTGCTTAAAATTTCAGAGTCGAACTGCTTAAAATTTTGGAGTTGAACTTATTCAGAGTTCGGAGTTGAACTACTTGAGAGTTCGGAGTCTAACTACTTAAGAGTTCGGAGTCGAACTTCTTCAGAGTTCAGAGTCGAACTACTTAAGAGTTCAGAGTTGAACTCATGAATGTTCGGAGTCGAGATTTCGTATTAGAACTACATTACAGATCACATCCAGAATTCAGATCCTAAAAACATAATGCTCCAAATCTTTCTATTATATGGCTCTGGGATTTTGGGTATGAATACAGTTTTTTAATTTATAAATAATATTGCTATGTATAAGAAAATCTAGGTTAAGGTAAATTTCCTTAAAGAAGTAAATTTTCCTTATGGGGGTAAAAATAATATTTGCTTAAGTATAAGGTGTTTTTGATTTTCAAAACCAGAAGAAATGGAAATGTCATAAGGAAAACCTTATTGACTCAATATGACATTCCAATTATTAATAGCTTAATAGAAGTGCCCAACATCATTGCTGCAATGACGGAATACTTATTTATCAGCAGAAAGGATAAAATTCTACTCACATCTGAATGACTGAAATTTTTAAATGATAATGATTGCAAATTGGTTTCCTACAATGCCCACATTATTGTTGAAATGATCACATTGTTGCTGCAATACTCACATCATAATAACTACAAAGTGGTTTCCTGCATCAGTTCAATGTATCTCATCAAAAAGAAATGTTAAAATATGGTCATTGTACATTAATTTATTAGAAGAGAGTATAAAAACCTAGATTATATATGTTGTTATAGGTTTTATTTATATTTTAATAAAGGTATAGTTAAATTTTGAAATATAAATGTAAAAGTTTATTTGAACATAATATATTCAATAATTTTTTCCATTACCTTGCAATTTCGTCATCACATTTCAGACATTTTTTTTATTTTTTTTGTTTATATTTTTCTTCAAATGAGGATACACATCACTAACATGTCTTTTCATTGCTGCAGTGTCTGTATAGTTTTTAACATTTAGTTGGACTTCATCTTCAGTATCAAACTCACTCAATAAATTTTTCTACATCAACAAATGACTTCAATCAAGAAGTACAAAAAAATAGTGTTTAATGTAATCATTAATGTAGCAACCAGATGTCTACCAATTTGAAATGATAAGCATAAAAGAATTTTGTTTTAATTATACAATCAATGTAAATGAAACTAAAAAATAGTAATGTCCACTCCAATGATGTAATGAAAATAAATGATAAAGAAGATAAATATCTTAATTCCTCAATGGAGGAAAAATTTATAGGTGTTGTAAAAAATCTTTTTTCATTATTGTCGTTATCTCCTAAACATATAGTGATTTCATGTTCCTATAACACGGTTGTAAAATTATTAATCACTCACCTAGTATCGAATAACATACACTATAACAAAGGAAACAGTACTGAAGAAGATACAACATGTAAATAATTAGTTTCATGGATATTTTCGATTCCAATTGTTGATTTTTTAGGTGTTGAAAAATCCTCTTTTATCATGTGTATAGTGAAATGTAGTTAAAAAATCTCCAACAAAAAATATTGGAAATATCATGTGTACAGTGAAAAAAGGATTTTCTTCAAAAGACTCCAATATGATACATTTTAATTGGGATAAGTACAGGTATACATGAATATAAATTATTGGAAATATCATTTGTATAGGTTTTTAAAATATAGGAAATGTAACACCCAATGATCTCGTGGTATGTTTCCATTTGAATAATGTAGTAGCTTGTGTTGTACGTAACTTGGAGTTTTAACACACAACGACCAATCAAGCCAGCTGTTATGAATAGTAATACCCATATTTTGAAATTCTATAATTTTTTTTCAAAATGGACTTCATTTATTGATTCAGAATATCAAATTATCTTAGGGTGAGGTTTTGGTATTTTTCTGAAAACATTCAATTTTTGGTGAATAGTGAAAAACACTGCGTTATTATTTAAAACTGAAATTTTATTTAAGTAATTAGTTATTTAATTTTAATCTATTTTATGTCAAAATAGATACATAATACCTATATATTTTCAATGTAATTCATTAGAGTCATTTTATAATATGTTTAAATGTATACAATTTTATTGAACTTTTTACTGCCTTTTGCCCACCTTCTATGAGCATTTACAAATTTGCATAAAACATAATTTTACCACTTCTATGACTTTAATTTAGAAAATTTGAGATATATGGTTGAAATCAGTAAGTAAAATTTAGTTCAATAAAATGAAAATAATTTTTGGTGAATAGTAAATTTTGGCTCGTATTTAGCACAGTTAAAAGTAAATAGGTTAATTAAGGGTGAAAATGATATTATAATTACCCTAACACATGTCCTAATTCGATTAGATTAGATTAATTAGGCCAAAATCAACCTCATGAATAATATATGATCCTTTTGGTCAACTTTTATTAGATTAGGACATTTATTATTATTTTATTTAAAGTATAGATAAAAGTGTTAAATTTTAAGTTCAATAACAAAACCATTTTTAATATAGGGTTATACATAAGATAAATTCTAATATAAATATTCCTTTTAAAGATAAATATCTTTCCAACATAATGGTATTTTATTTATAATTTTTATGAATTAAATAATTTAAATTATTTATGACATAATGATGATGCAGTAATTACCTTATTAATGAAATATTAGAATATTTCATATTATAAATATCTAAACAAACGTAATTTGAGAATTTTGATGAATTAAACAAATTTTATAGGTTAATATGTTATGTTAGGGTTGATTAAATAATTTTTTTGAAGTACTCATGATGTTATGATTATCACAAAAAGAAAATACTAAATAGTGTCAAAATTGACATAATTGTTTTTTTAATGAATACAATATTATTAATTGATATAATATTTCAAAAAATATAAGGATCATAAAAAGAACCTACATAATGTTATATATATTAATAATTAACCACTTGGGGTTCTCTTGTCTTGTTATAGTATGTTTATTAACAATTTAAGATAAAAATACAAAGAGACGGGGTAAATGTCAAACAATTTAACTAAGAGTTAAATCTAAAAGATAATGTTAATATGGTGACCTAAACCTGTCTAAAACATATTGGTTGAGATTTATTCGACTCATAACAACCTTATCCTCGAATTAAATCATTTTGGATCCATTATAAACCGAAAATTATTTTATTATAAAATAATATTTCATGATTTTACTAAAGTGACTCTCACCTCTCTTATAAAATGGTACTCTCCTTTATCTTAAATTAACACTTAAAAATCCATTTGGATTGGCCAAAACCTTCTCAAATATTCTCTCCACTATCCTCCCTTCAACCTATAGGACTTACATTGTTCAGAAAGCCAACCTACAGAGCCCTTTTGATCAACTCAAAAGGAAACACCCGAAGAAGGGTTAATAATTTCACCACCCTCTTTCAAGTTCTATTATTCTACAATGTCCTTTTTCTTTGATTCCATAACAAAATAATAACTCCAGTTCCTTATACATACTTTTATGTTATTATAAATATGGTACAACTATATTCATTATTCTATCCATTCTAGAAATGACAAAATCACCATACGAGTTTACGTACGGCTTACCATCTCCACATTGTGGTGTAGTTTGTTATTCTATGAATTCAATATTTTTGATGGGTATAATCATGAGTATAACTGATGTAAATAATAAATAAATCATTTTTATGATTATTTATATATGATATACCATCCAATTACATACGATTTCACCATCAATATAATGATATTGTCGCTCGTGCACGTACAGATTACCGTCTCCACAAACGCGATGAGATTCATTCCTCATCGTAATCATTCAATAATAATATTTATTTTGTGATTTAAAATAATTTTTATGCACATAGTATCATTCTATATAAGAATCAAATAGATATTATCCATAAAAAACATGTCTTATGTGACCAAGCATATAAAGGAAAATGAATCAGTTGACACCCGGAATTATGACATTACTAAAATATTATTAACAAATAGATATTAGAGAATAATATATGATATAAAATTTATGTATATATTTATTTTCTAATTTAATAAAAAAAAATTAATATTATTAAAGTGGTTAACCTACCTTTGACTAAGGAAAATTACAAGGTTATGGTTAATTTCAAAATCCCTTTATTATCTGAGGTTGTTTTTATATAAGTATCTACTAGGACAGCTTTATCATCCACATCCATGATTCTTAAAAAGTATTTTGAAACATTTTTACTATTTACTATACTATGGGTTAGAGTCATTTATACCCATGTTTAACTTTTTATAAAATGGTTTGAAATGAATCATTCCGTCGTTTTCCAAACAAGGTACTTTATGACGTTTTCGACAAAATTATGATAAGAATGACTTTTTTAAATAATATGGTGGGTGTGGCTATTTTATGACATTATATCATCGGAGAAGCTTCCCATGCATGTTTATAAAAACATTTTCAAAATAAAGTTTTTCTTTTATAATTAGTTGACTTTTAAATGATTTCAAAATAGAAAGAAGTATTTATTTAAAATAGTTTTCATTTCATCCATGTCAAAATCCATTAATGGATTTTAAACTTGTTTGAAATTGATTTATTATGATCCAAATTTCCATATTGTATTGAAGTCTTTGTGATATGTCTGACTCTAGATGTGTTTTTTTACACCATTCATTGTTTTTAGATTAATTATTGACATTTTTTATGCTAGTTTTAATATGAATTTTTATGTTATGTTTAAACCTTTTCATATGAGGAATGCATTGGACTTAGTAGGTGCCAGGTGGATCCTGTTATAGCTCTTCAATGCATCGATAGGTCTCATGAGACAAACTAGTGTCTTGTCACAAGTCCTTGACAAAATCATATTTGTAGTCATGACACAAGGACTTGACTTTGTGGTTATTAAGTTTTCCATTATGCATTCCATCATTATGAATGTGGCTATTGATATTGCATATGATTATTTGAATAGTATAATATACATGTGAATAATTGAATGGAATTATTTGATTTTATCTTTTCCATGTTATGATGAAGTTTATGATTAAAATGGTTTTGTTTTAGTCTTATACTTTGCCTTAAATTTTTATGCTTATTTATGAATGTTTCCACTATATTGTTATCGTTACAGAGCATCT
This sequence comes from Viscum album, assembly GCA_963277665.1. Classification (NCBI taxonomy): domain Eukaryota; kingdom Viridiplantae; phylum Streptophyta; class Magnoliopsida; order Santalales; family Viscaceae; genus Viscum; species Viscum album. The sequence continues at coordinate 1,041,822,901 of OY728164.1, read as the reverse complement.
GATCTCACCACCTTCTATGTATTATTTTTTCCTAGGATGTGGAGAAGTATTTTATGGTTTACCTATAGGGATATTATAAGGATATAAGTGTGTTCAAATGGGTATTAAATGTTTTTGATATTTGTATTTAATGACTTAATGTAAAACATATGAATATATCTATTACTTCTAATGATTCTAAACTGATCAGTCTTTTGGGACATGATTCCTTGTATCATGGTAATGTTCTATAATAATGCACTAACTTCGGGTAACTGGGTTTAGGGTGTTACAGTTGGTATAAGAGTAAGTTTAGTATAAACATTGGAAACTAGATTTAGAAAAACACTGATTAGAGAACACTACCCTAAGATAGAATTTGAGTATTAGTATAGAAGAACATCCTAGAATTTTGGTACTGTAGATATTTTGTTAGTTTTCCATGAAATACATCTCTATCTAGATACGAGTAGGTAGAGGAAGCTCTAGCATAGATCCACCTAGGGGTAAAACCCAAAAACACCTCTTTGAGCTAGTCTCGAACGGGAACTGGTGAACGACAATGGGCCTTGCTGCATTTTTGGTTATGACACTCCCGGGGGATATGATTAGGATAATTATCATTTCATTTAAAAACCATTATGAAGTTTTATGAGTATATACTTCATAAATGAAAACATTTTTATGATTATGGATTATATCCATAAAGTTTTCAATTTATGTTAACTGTTTTACATGTTTGGAATTATGTATTGTGATTCATAAACTAATATAGTGTATGCCATTGTTTAGAAATAGAACAAAGTTAAAGAATGAAACAGTATCAACAAAAGTAATTCATTTAGGAATTTCCCTCAAACTCAAGATAATTATAGTGGAGGTGGTAATGAAACTGGTGCTGATAAACTTATAACCATACTGGTACAACTCACTCGGGTTATTAATAATAACCTTACCCATATGGAGCACTCTGATCCACAGCGCAGAGGATCAATGTTAGACCACTTCATTAGTGAACAACTCCCAACATTCAATGGGAGTACAAATCCAATAGCATCTATGAAATGGATAAATTCTATAGAGATAATATTTCATGCTTGGGGGAGCAGCGAAAGGGAAAAATTAGTCATTGCAGTTTATCACCTCACGGGAGATGCAAATCAATGGTGTTCATTAATCCAAAACACAAAAAAAAATGAAGAAGTATCGATCATGGAATGGAGAGAGTTTAAAGATGTTTTCTTATAAAAATACCTTCTTCGTGACCATCGAGCAGATAGGGAAAGTCAATTTTTGAGTCTGAGGCAAAAAGAGGATGAGAATGTACAAAAGTATGAGGCTAGGTTTACAAGGTTAGCGAGGCATGAAATTGATTATATAAGAAACCCAAGGAGTGTGATTGATTGATTATTTGATGGGTTAAAACCATTTCAACGTCGATCATTAGTCTCACAATCCTTCTCATCATTTGAAGATATTGTCTCATGTGCTATCAAGACAGAAAAGGTATTCTCTATGCCTTATGACTTTAAAGCAAATCAAGAGAAGAAGAGATCTTCAGAACACTCTCTAAATGAAGATAAAGGGAAGAATGAAATTTTTGAATATCCATCATATGGTAAATGTGGGAAGAAACACCCTGGTACTTTCCTAAAGAAAATGGGAGTCTGTTAAAAGTGTGGTGAAAAAGGCCACCATGCTCGTGATTGTAAGGTGAATAAAGAGGTTGTCAATGTTGAATGCTACAATTGTATAGAAAAGGGGCATTATGAAAATTAATTTCCTATGTAAAAGGAAACTTACCCCTGAAATGAACAAGAGAGAAAGGCCAAGCTTATAAGATCACTACTGCTGAGGTTGATGCTCTGAATGATGTCGTGGAAGGTAATTTAATGGTTTCCTCGTATTTAGACAATGCTTTATTTGATTCTAGATCATCAAAATGTTTCATTTCTTCCCATTTTTCTAAGAAAATTAGATATTTTCAATTTGACTTAACATGGGATTTGTCAGTCAAAAAACCTAAGAGATGTATCATCACAATAATGTTTTGTGAAACAGTTCCTGCTAGGGCATATAAATTTTCTTTATCTGCTGATCTCATCGTCACACACATGATTAAATTTTATATAAATCTCAGAATGGATTGGATTTTAGACTATAATGTGAATATTTATTAGAAGAAGAAGTAGGTTACAATATTCAATGATTATAATAAGTACCGTACCTTTATAGCAGAAACTTCACCACATGATTCTTATATAGATCTACCTCAAATAGCTCTACTAAATTCTAATATTGGGGAAGAAGATAATGAAATAACTATGGGTGAGGAAAATAATGTTCAAATAGAGTGCATACCTATTGTGCAAGAATATGTTGTGTGTTTCTAGAGGATTTACATGGACATCCGCTAGAATGAGAAACTGAGTTTTCCATTTATTGAAGTCCTAGTTCAAGGCCCATATCGAAGACCCCATATAGAATGGCCACTGTGGAATTAGTGGACCAAAAGAAACAACTAGGGTAATTGAGTAATAATGGACATATTATCCCTAATGTTTCTCCATGGGAATCCCCTGTTCTTTTTGTTATGAAAAAAGATGGATCTACGGGGTTGTGCATTGACTAAAGAAAATAAATGCTATAACAGTAAAGAACAAGTATCCCTTACCTCGCTTTGATTATTTATTCGACCAACTTCTTGGATCTCAATATTTTTCAAAGATTGACCTTCGATCTGGATATCATCAGTTGTGTGTGAAGAAGGAAGACATTCTGAAAATAGCATTTCGAACCAGGTATGAGCATTACGAGTTTACAATAATTTCTTTTGGATTGACTAATGCACCCTCTGTCTTCATGGATATAATGAATAGTGTTTTCAAGGAATATGATGATGAATTTATAGTGGTATTTATTAATGATATTTTGTTATACTCAAAAGGATACAAAGATCATGAAGATCACCTACACATTATCCTAAGGACTCTATGAAGAAATGAATTACATGGGAAGTTTAGCAAGTCTGAATTCGAGATTCAAGAGATTTATTTTTTTGGCCATATTGTCTCTAAAGATAGAATCTCTATTGATCCTTCAATGACAAAGGTAATCTAATAATGGCTGGCAATGACGGGTATGACTGAGGTATGATTTTTTATGGGTTTTGGAGTTATTATCGGCATTTTGTCTATAATTTTACCCGATTGGCTAACCCATTAACTATGCTCACATGTAAAGGGGTTAAATTGGTTTGTACAAAAGAGTGTGAAGAATGTTTTGAAGAACTGAAGGGTAGATTAGTTAATGCTATCTTGACTCTACCATCGTGGAATGATGTGTTTGTTATTTATAGTGATCTTCCAAGAAAGGACATGGTTGTGTCCTTAAGCAGAATGATAGATTTAATTCATATGCATCACAGTATCCAAACATTCATGAACAAAGATATCCCACTATCTCTATGGTGAAAAATGTGAGATTTATACTGATCATAAGAGTTTGGAGTATATTTTGTCACAAAAAGAACTCAACATGAGGCAAATGATATGGCTTTAACTACTCAAGGATTATGATTGCACTATACACTGCCTCCCGGTGAAGGAAAATAAGGTAGAATATGATTTGAGCAGAAATAATCGTGGAGTTTTGAACAAGATGATAGTTGAAAAGGATCCTATATATATAAATCTAGTAAATATGGATATGGGAATAAACATATAATTTGAGACATCAATGATTTTTCAACTGGATTCCAAACCATCATTACACTGAAGGATAAAATATTCTCCAACTGATGATGAGGAATTTCTAAAGAAAATTAAATCTGTGAATGATGGGAGGTTGATCGACTTCGTATATGAAGTTGGAATTTTAGAACTTGTTAAGAGACTTTGTGTTCCTGATATACCTGATCTAAAAATTAAATTGTTGGATGATTCTGATACCTCCAGTTTCTCTATAAACCCTGGTAGCACAAAGATGTATATATATTTGAAAGGACATTTTTGGTCGGACAACATGAAGAGGGAGATAGCTGATTTTGTGTAAAGATGTATAGTTTTTCAGCAAGTTAAAGCTAGAAGGAAACAACCTTGAGGATTCATGAAACCTCCTCCCATACCTGAATATAAATGGGATAATATTATGATATACTTTCTCTTCGGGGTACCAAAGACTCCAAGATGGGATGATGCAATATGGGTCATTGTTGATCATCTTACCATGTCAGCACATTTTCTTACTATAAGAGAAGATTTACCACTTGAACGTATGGAAGGAATATATATTAATGAAGCTGTAAGACTTCATGGAGCACCCTCATTGACTGTTTTTAATTGTGATCCCTATTTTACATCAAGATTCAAGAACGTTCTTCATAAGGTCATGGATACTGAACTTCGTTTGAGCACCGCCTACCACCCTCAAACTGATGGAAAATTAGAACGGACTATTGAAAACTTAAAAGACATGTTGAGATCTTTCTCAATTGAATTTCAAGGTATGTGGGATCAGTATTTACATATGGTAGAAATGTCCTATAATAATATCTTCCATTCAAGTATTCAGATGGAACTATATGAAGCGTTATATAGAAAGAGATGTTGCACACTACCTTTTTGGGATGATGTTGGTGAAAGAAAACTCATAGGCTCAGAACCTTTTGAGGAAACAATGGTGTAAAGACTATACAAACCCACATCAAAGAAGCCCAAAGTAGGCCAAATAGTTATGCCAATAATCAAAGGAAGGATTTGGAATTTAAAGTAGGAGATCATGTTTTCTTGATGGTATCTCCCTAGAAGGGTGTTATACGATTTGGTATGAAGGGTAAATTGAGTCTCAGATGCATCAGACTTTTTGAAATTCTAGAATGAATTGAAGTTGTAGCTTATCGTTTCACAATTCCTGCAGTTCTCTCCAATGTTCATGATGTGTTCCACGTATCACTATTGAGAAAATACATGCTTGACCCAACACATATACTCACCTATAAAGAAATTGAACGAGAACCTGATCTATCTTATTTTGAGGATCCATTCAAAATTATTGATACCAGAGAACAAGTGTTGAGAAATCATATGACTCGTCTTGAAAAATTTCTATGGAGAATCCATATGATGGATGAGGGAACATGGGAACCCAAGGAACTTATGACAAAGAACCACCCAAAACATTTTTATGCAGTAATGTTCATTAAATTTTTAGGACAAAATTATTTTTAGGAGGGGAGAATGTAACACCCCAAATGCTCACAGTACATTTCCCTTTGAATAATTTTGTAGCTTTAGTTGTATGCAACTTGGAGTTTTAACACACCACAACCAAACAAACGAGGCGTTATAATTAGTAATACCCCCATTTTGAAATTTTTTAAATTTTATTTTTCAAAATGGAATTCATTTTTGGATTCAGAATATCATAATTAGCTTACGGTGAATTTTTTTTATTTTTCTGAATACTCTCAATTTTTGATGAATAGTGAAAAACACTGCGTTATTGTTTTAAACCGACTTTTTATTAACGTAATTATTTATTTTATTTTATTTTATTTTAGGTCAGAATAGATACATAATACCTATATGTGTTCAAATTCATTCATTTCAGTCATTTTATAATAAGTTTAAATATATAAAATTTTATTGAACATTTTACGGTTTTTTACCCACCTTCTAGGAGCATTTACAAATTTGTATAAAACATAATTTTACTGCTTCTTTGTGTTGAATTTCAAAAATCTGAGATATACTATTGACATCAGTATGTAAAATTTGGTTCAATAAAATGAAAATGATTTTTGGTTTAGTGGTAAGCACAACATAATCCTACATGTAAAATGAGGGTGCAACCCCCATTGGGTGCAGGTATTTTATTAGTGATGTTGCAGTAGAGGCACTGTTTAAATGGTGAGAACTGTAGTGGTGGAGGTCATTGTAGAGGCGACAGAGCACTGTAGCAATGGCGGGTACTGTTTGGTACTGTATAAGGTGGTACTGTTGCAGTATTATTCACAAAACGGGCCTTAGGCCAAAATATTGGGCCTACGGGTCACGTAATGGGCTAAATGCCCACATGGAATTTGGGATATGTAATGGGTCTCCCTCTACCCAGTTAAATAGGTCTTTAGTTTCATTTAATAATAAATGAGGCTTCGCCCCCAACTTTTAAAAAAACATTTGGCTATTATTTACCATGGTTAAAAGTGAATATGGTAATTAAGTTTAAAAATGATATTATAATTACCCTAAAACATGTCGTAATTATATTGGGTAAGTGTAATTAAATCAAAAAAAAATATTAAGAATAAAATATGATCCTCTTGGCCCACTTGGATTAGATTACAAAATTTATTATTATTTTTTAAAAGAATAGATTAAAGTGTTAAATTCACTGTTTAATAACTAATACATTTTTAATATAGGGTTATACATAAGATAAATTCAACTATAAATATTCATTAGAAAGATAAAATGATTTCCTCCATAATGGTATTTTATTTATAATTTTTAGACCTTAAATAATTTAATTCATTAATGGAACAATGATGATGCAGTAATTACCTTATTAATGAAATAATAAAATATTTGATATTATAAATATCCAAATAAATGTAATTTGATACTTTTGATGAATTACAATAGTTTCTAGCTTAATATGACATGTTATAATAGATTAAATAATTTTTTCTCGAATTAATCATAATGTTATGATTTTCACAAAAACCAAATACTAAAAAGTGTCAAAATTGACATAATTGATTTTTAAAAATAAATACTACATTATTAATTGATATAATATTTTTAAAAATCTATGGTTCATCTAAAAGACTTAATTATTGTTATATATATTATTAATTAACCACTTGGGGTTCTTTTGGCTTGATATAGTAAGTGTATTAACCATATAATATAAAAATACAAAGAGTCATGGTAAATGTAAAAATATTTAACTAAGAGTTAAATATTAAAGATAAGGTTATTATGGTGACCTAAACCTATCTAAAACCTATTAGTTGAAGTTTTTTCGACCCATCCCCACCATAGACTCGAAATAAATAATTTTGGCCCCATTAGAAACAAAAAATTACTTTATAATAAAATAATATTTTTATATTTTTATAAAATGACCATCACCGCTCCTATAAAAGGGTACTCCACATTCTCTTAAATTCATGCCTCTGGAGCAGTTTGGATCAGACAAACCCTTCCCAAATATCCTCTAAACTATCCTCCCTTAGACCCAGAGGACATACTTTTATCACAAATCCATCTTAACAATCCCTTTTGATCAACTCAAAAAGAAACACCCATAGAAGAGGTAATAATTTCACCACCATCTTCTAAGTTATTTTCTTCTTCCACATCCTTTTTATTTTATTCCATACCAAAATAATGACTCTAGTAACTTCTACATACTGTGACATTATTATAAATATGGTAAGACCATATTTTTTATTCTATCCATCCTATAAATAACAAACTCACCATATGTTCTTATGTACGCCTTACCGTCTCCACGTCGTGGTGTAGATTGTTATTCATACACTTCATTATTTTGGATGGGTATAATAATTCGTATAACTTATTTAAATAATAAATATAACATGTTAATGATTCTTTATATATGATATATCATCCAATTACATATGATTTTTCCTTCAATATAATGATATTTTCACTCATGCATACTTACGGATTACCATCTCCACGAACGCGTTAAGATTCATTCCCCATCGTAATAATTCAAGAATAATTTTCATTATTTGATTTATAATTTTGTTTATAAAAATAATATCATTCTATATATGAATCAAATGCATCCTATCCATAAATTACATGGATTACATAACCAACCATATAAAGGAAAATGAATCAGTTAACACCTGAAATGGTGATACTACTGAAATATTATTAACAAAGCAATATTAAAGGATCATATGTTATATAATATTTATGTATATAGTTATTTAATAATTTAATAAAAAAATTAACTATTATATAAGAGTTAAAAATACCATCGCCTAAGGTAATGTAAAAGGTAAGGGTTAATTTCAAAATATCTTTATTATCCGATGTTGTTTTTACCTAAGTATCTACAGGGACCTCTTTATCATCTACATCCATGTTTCTTAAAAAATTATTTCAAAACATTTATTCTATTTACTAGAATATTGGTTGAATCCATTTATAACATAGTTTGACTTTTTACAAAATGGTTTGAAAGGAATATTTCTATTGTTTTCCAAACAAGGAACTTTATGACCTTTTCGACAAAATTAAGGTAAGAGTGTCTTTTTTTAACTTATATGGTGGGTGTGGTTATTTTAAAACATTATATAATTGTCAAATATTACCATACAAGATTATAAGAATATTCTCAAAATAAGTGTTATCATTTAAATTTATGTAACTTTTAAATGATTTTATAATAGAAAGAGGTATTTATTTCAAATCGTTTTCATTTCATCTATGTCAACATCCTTTGATTGATTTTAAACTTGTTTGAAGTTGATTTGTTATGATTCAAATATTCCATATTATATTGAAGGTTTTGTGATTTTTTTGACTGTGGATGTGTTATTTTTACATCATTCATGGTTTATGGATAAATTATTGACATTTCGTATGCTAGTTTTAATACGAATGTATATGTTATGTTTAAACATTTTCATATGAGGAATGCATTCGACAAAGTAAGTGACAGGTGGATCCCACTATAGCTCCATGATGCATCAGTAGGTATCTTGAGACAAACAAGGGTCTTGGCACAAGGCCTTGAAAAAATATTATTTTTATTCTTGGCACAAGTCCTTGACTATGTGGTTATGAAGTCGGGAATTATGCATTCCATCATTATGAAAGTGGTTGTTGATATTGCATGTGATTATTTGACTAGTAGAATATCCATGTGAATATGTAAATAGAATTATTTAATTTTATATTTTATATATTATGTTGATGATTAAGTTTAAAAGGATTTGGGTTTAGTCTTATACATTTCCTTAAATGTTTGTGCTTATTTATGAATGTTTTTGTTATATTATTATCCTTACTGAGCATCTGAGCTCACCCTTTTCAATGTTTTATTTTTTTCCCAGGATGTGAAGAAGTATTTAATGGATGACCTATTGGGATAGGCTAAGGATATAAGTGTGTTCAAAAGGGGAAAAAATTTTGTTGTTGTTTTTATTTCATGATGTAATATAAATTTTATGAATGTATCTATTACTTCCAAGGAAACTAAACTAATTGGTCTTTTGGGACATGATTCCTTGTATCATGTCAATGTTATGTAATAACGAACTGGCTCTAGGTAACTAGGGTCGGGGTGTTACAGGAAATATTTGAAATATCATGTGTATAGTTTTTTGAAATATTAGAAATATCATGAACAAGTTGTTGAAATCCTCTTCAAAAACCACGAATATGAAATTTGTCTCTTCTAATGTGTGTATATTGAAATCTGCTTCAAAAACCATCAGTAAGATGCAATTTAATTTAGATAAATACTATTATATAATAATTGAATATATACTCAATGTTTTTGGGTCTGACTATAAGATCATTACAACTAAAACCTATTTCAAAGCCTCTAGATACCTACATGAAAAGATATTGGAATACATTAATTCTTGTAGAACACAAATAGAACCAGTATTTCCCTATAGTAAACTCACAGTCCAAGAACAATATTTTGAGAAGATGATCACTGCGAATATGATTATTTAGTAGATCAAGACATGAAATGGAATCTAATTTTAACTATAACTCCCAAATGAATGATACAATATAAAAAGAACGGTTTAGAACTATATTGATATGTACAATTGATATTATAAAGAATACACATATCATAAATAAAATAATCTACAACATTACCTGATTATTTCTTTTCCTATTATGAATCATTATATGGTCCCAGAAGATGGAACCAAGAGTTTGGAATAGGCCTTCTATACCTAGTGGTGTGATTTGTCTAAAAAAATATCCAGGTAGAGTGAAATATATATTGATGAAAACTAAAAGAGAAGATATAAGTTTAAATAATCAATTTGAGAAAATATTAAATCGAAAATTTTAATAGGAAATGATAATAAAATAATTCAATAATTCAATAAAAATATTGATGCTTCTATTTTTATCATTCATTGATTGAAAGTTGAAGTTTTCGAATGAAAAAATGATGATTTCATGATTTGTTGAATCTGAAATGTCAAAATATTCTGCAATGTTTTCATTCATATACAATTTAGCTTAAAATTAAGAAGAAATAAAAGTGAATATTGTAAAATAAAAATCAATATTTTTAATATTAACATAAAAAATATGGGTAAAAACAAAGTGAAGATAATAAATTTTTTTTTAACATGTCTTTTTTTTATGTTGTTAACAACACGAATCATTTCATGCTGAAAAAAGTATTTTAAAAATTAAACATTTATGCACAGACATACAGAACCAAATAAACTCATACTAAGCATTGATGTATTCTTTTTGGGTAGAATCAATATAGTAAAGTACTCAAGCTTTAGCAAGATCTTGAGATCAATACACAACTCAAACTCGGTCGATTTATGGTTTTCAAAATTCCAATTTGATTTGATTTATAAATTGAACAAATCAAGCCCACCCAGTTAAGCACTGCTAAATTATTTGAAATTAAAAACCGACAACATATAAAATGAGAGTATAAATATTTTAAAATAATATATACAAATTATCTATAATTTATATATTAAAATTCAAATTTTTTGATTAATCTAACAAACTATTTTATTAATTAGAAATGTTATATTTAAACATAAATTAGTTAATTCCAAATGTTATAATATAATTAAAAACTAAAACAGTATTAAAAAGCATTAACATAACTAAAATTTATTCTACACATTCTTCATAAAATTTGATACTATTAAATGTATAAGTGTACAACATCATCAAAGAGAATATAGAGAACCAACCCAATAGCTTAAACAGTAAGGGAAAATTCACATAGAGATCTAGTGAAGGGAACTTGGAAGCCATCTGGCCCCTGATGTTCTACTAGCAGGGATTTTGATAATAAAATATGGTGAAATCCCCACATTATACCATATGGGATCTCACAAACCGTAGGATCATGCTTTGAACTGATGACAATCGTCGAGAAAAACCACTGTAGAAAACGACACAAAAAACCAGTAGCAACAAAAAACCACTACTTTAAATTTATATTTCATTATCAATATTGTAGTCATAATTATGTAAGAAAAAATACTATATCTGATTGGTATAAATAAAAAAAAGTAAAACATGATATACTCCACCAAAATAAACTAATAACTGAAATAAAATAGAATAAAATTATCAAATAATCCAAAAAATGGCATGTCATATTTAGTTGAACTAATATAACTATCCTCTACTCTAAAATAGTTGATTCATAGCAATAAAAAATGATCCATTGATTCAATAAAACAAATTATCTACTTCTAAAAATAATCACCTGATCCACTACCCCAACAAAATGCATGACTACTGCTAATATAAAAACACTTGTTCCATTTCTCTAAAAAATGATCCTGTACTGAAATATTATACATATAAAAAATGTTCCACTAGTCAAAAACATGTAAAGTTAGATTTACTAAAAGTAAAGGTACCTAATCACATTTGTATGTTAAATTATTAATGACAAATTTGAAAACATTTCAAGAGAATAATGTTATTGTCATACCTAGTTCATTAGTTGTTAGAAAGAGTTTTAGTTGTTGAATAAGAGGTAATAATCCAGGAGTTGAGCACTTACACATTCATCCAACATGTTTACCTACAGAGACAATAATGTTTAAAAATAAGAATATAGACTAATGAAGAATTCATTGGCCATATTAATTATTCAAAACTCATATCCTATAGGGATTCATTTAGTACATACTAATGATTAATAGTAAAATATCCATATGAACCTATCATTGCAGTCATAATAAATCTAGAAACACTTGTATAAGAAATTTTGAAATAGTTATGTATAAGAAATAAAAAATTGAGACTCGTATCCTATCATATTAACATTGAGGTTTTTTAAAGAATAAATATTCCATATCAGGTAGTCTACTATGTTCTGGAGAGAGACAGTGTCATGATACGATCATGTTAGTAAATTACCTCTAGTAGTTATGTGAGAAATTTCTGTAGTGGATCCCATATCATGGATGATGGGTTTACAATGATTGTTAAGAATTAAATAGAAAATATAGGTGATAAAAAATACTATGAAATAAGTAATACATAATAATAGGGAGACTAAGTTGAGAAACATACCAAACCCTAGATTGAGGATATCAGAATTAGAGAAGACAGAGTGTTGAAAAACAGCATTTACTATAGATTTTGGAGAATGATCTTGCTAAAATTGTCCGATGAGGAGGAAGGAAAAATGGTGGAGGGTTTAAAATAATTTATTTGTAATAGGTAACATGCAACGACAAGTAGATCTACAGAGGTGAATATGGAGTACAAAAGTTTTGATTGGGGGATATAAGAAAAAGGGAATGATGGAGTAGTGAGATGCAACAAAAACTGTAGATTCGAGAGACTAATTTCAGTGAAATTGTAGGATAAAGAGGATGTTAGTGCATCAGATGTTTTTAAACTATATAAATAAATGACTAAATTCATGATGGGGAGAGAGGGAAAGGAAAAGGAATAATGGTAGAGGGTTATGAGATAGAGGAGAGAGCTGATGTGGGAGTGACACGTGGCAGAAAAAATGACAACTTCCAAAAATATATAGATATAATACACAAACACACATATACATATATATATTCATATATATATATTAATATATATATATAAATTTTTTAAATACATAAATCTCTTTATATATATAAAATAATATAAAAGACAACATTTTATAAATAATTGAACATGCTTAGTTTACAGTGACTGTTGGTGTGAAGAATCACCTCTGGCGTTGGACTTTATTCAGCTACCATTTTCCATAGTGTGAAGAGTTTTGGGAAGGAAGGATGTGGTGGGGAAGGTATGGGTACATGGAGGGTGAGCGAGTTGTGGATTGGGGGTGAGCTAGGCAGTAGAGTTGTACTGGAGGGAGGGTACTAGTTGGGTGAGGAGGGAGGATGGTTAGCACTATTGGAGGGTACTGGGTGCGAGGTGGGTAGGCTGGGAAAGTGATAAAGAGAGAGTGGCATGGAAGGTAGTGTATTTTTTTCTAATTAAAATATATAAATTTCATTAAACAATTTGAAGTAACAAAATATAAATTTTGAATATATATATATATATATATAATTTCTAAAAAAATTACTGTAAAAAATATAAATTTCAATATATATATATATATATAATTGAAACAGATATACTAAAAAAAATTACCTCGATATTTTCTAGATATGCCATTAAATGAATCCTCATTGACCAACATTTCCATAAAAATGGTAACTATTTCCATAAATAGAGACACTTATAAACATCACTTTTTTAGGGATGTTATTTATGAATGTTTTATAGAATCACTAGAGAATGAGGTGTGGCTAGTTGAATACATTTATAATCATATCTACATGTTGAATTTTAAAAACGTCACTAAATTCCGAACATTTATTAACATTTCTATATTAGTGACACCTTATTTGCCGATGTGTTTATGAAACATTGGTGAGTGAATTTGGGACCTTTTAAACGGTCACTAATGCAAAAAAAAATATCTAATTAGCATTTTTTGTACTATATAAACACAAGATGACACTTCCTCAACCTCCTTTTATAATCCAAAAAAAAACTTCTAATATCATATATTCATTGGCTTATACAATATGGAATTAATGAGTTAAGAATGAAGTTACTAACTTTTTGTAACCCCATGGTCAAAGATGAATTCACCATATAAATGAATCATTATATCCATTTGAAAAATTAGTGATGTACTAGAGAATATATTCCAATTTTATCCCACTAACATTTGGCTTCCATGTAAGGCAGTGGTTGCAATATATTGTAGATAATGATATGCCACAATCATTCTATATGATATTTCCCAGATATATCACAAATATGATGATTTAGGGATATATCTATTAATATACTACTTATACAAAATCCCCAGAGACTTATTGTCATTTTACCTTTTTTTATCATATACAATAAATTGGGAAACCATATTCAAAATATTTTCTAATATCATCAAAAAACAATTTTTTATAGATTTCATTAACCATACTATATATCACATCATATGAAATAACTTGTGAATATACCCCCAAAATTCTTTTGGATTGTTTCTCAAACCTAATTAGTGAATCTATTTGACCTAAAATCAATCCATATTCACTTAATCATAGTGTACAATCCCACTATTATTTATTGACTTGACAATTAATATGAATAACTAGATTCTTAAAATTAAGAAAATAGTGGCCTCTAGAAAATAATAAGTGCTACTCAATACATAAAGGGATCTACTATGATCTCCATAAAAAACATGTATCATTATACCCATATCAATAATATAAATTATACGCAAGATTTCAATTTCATATGATCCATTTTTTAAGACATAGAGTGGCTAAGATACATTAAGTGTTTCAATCCCATATGGACAAATCATATGTTCTCATTTGTTTGAGTATAGATAAACCAGGTTGATGAATACATAAAATATCATTTATCTTTTTGGAAGACCGCATCATATACCACTCACTAAAATAGATATTTATATCATATATACTATCTAGGTATAATAGTACCCTTCCCAAGTATATCTCAATCGAGGGAATAGATGTCAAGATCAATATACAAATAGAAAAAATCCCATCATCTTTGATCTCAAACCAATGACCTGATCAATAACATACTCAATCACCCAAGTTTAACTAAACCTCAAGGATTGGGTATGAAAGGAATTAAAGTGTAATAGATTCGATTATTGGTATATCAGTATCCTCAGGTAGTATGGACACCAAATATGAACCCTTAACCCCTATAATACCAAAAATATAGTGTATTACACTTCTGATGGTAATCCTATTGAGTCATCTAGATCACAAAGTTTATTTTTTCCCTCATGGGAATATTTTGTATTCTGCTAGAGGATTCATACTAATTTGTACCTTAATATTTCAACATTTCCCATAATACTCCATTATTAACATAAGTTAGGTGTAACTCAAAGTAACACTTTGGGAGGCAAATTATCATTATACTTCATTAAATGTATATCATTAAATATTTATACAACTGACAAGAAATTATAATGAAGTGGAAATTTCCTTCTTTTATAACATGATACCTTCTATATTGTTAAACCCCTATAGTAATACTTTTACGAGATCATATATAAGCTATCTAACATATCGTATATGATCGACTCTCTGGTCAGACATATGTTTACTACACTTTCAAGGGTTTTCTTAATCTCATTACATATCAATGTAATTTGAGCCACATCTCTATACGACCATCCAATAAAACGCTTTCATTAGACTCTGTAGTGAGTAACATCTATGAAGTAAGATAGTTTTAATAATTATGAGACTTATGAATTATATATATAATGTTAAAAGTCTTAAACTTGTTGAAACTCTTTTACTTCATAGAATATAATATTATGATGTCAATAACTTATGTTTTCTAATTAACACTCTTTCTATGTTTATCATTATCAATATTGGAACCCTATACGTCAAATTGTTTCATTAAATCTAATGAAACTATTTATATGATTAATTCAATAATGCATATTTACATTATTAATTAATCAAATCAATATAAATCCCTTTAATATATACTGATATTCACTTCCTTACAATAACTAAATGTAACAAATTACATTTATCATAACTGACATATCCTAAAATCCTTTATGATTTTAAGTTAAATTTACATTATGAAGTAGCATAATATTTTATTTCTAAAATTTTAACTTCTTAAATTACTAACATACCCCCACTGGCCTCCTAAACACTATATTCTCATCAGAATATCATGAAAAGATAAACTATTTTACATTTAATAAATAACAATGCATCCCATTATAGGGAATATTTATCAAAAAACTGATTTTATCCATTTATTATATGAAATTATATGTGTTTTGTGTATTTCCTTGAAAAAAAATATTATTCTCAAAATTAAGCTACAAGTGTTGTTCGAATCTCAATTCATTATATTTTGACAAAAACATATATCGACTCCCTTATCTTGGATGAAATATTTTTATCCTATAACTTATTCTTGATAAATGTTATAGAACATGATGAATCATAAAACATGTGATAGTATCCATTGTCTCCTATTTTTCATAATAACACTTTGATAAAAAAACTACATTTCTTAACATATATAAAAACAGAGATAAAGATAGGTATCCTTTACAAAGATCTATCTAAGATTGATACATTCCTTTCCATTCAATTATATGATTTTGATACCCATTTCTTCATTATTCATATATAGAAAATAAGGATTATCAATTATTATTTGATTTTTAACCCTTGTATATTTACAACCGTTTAAATTATTCTTTCGTTTTCATATACCCTTCAAAACAAAATAATTTATTTTAATAATTCTAATACATGACATGGGAATTTAAAAAAGTTTCATAAACCACTTTAGGTATCATTAAAAATTATATATTATGAAAAAATTGTCCTTCTATTATGATAACTCTAGGTTTTATTAACCTTAACTAGCTAATTTAATAAACATTGTTTGACTATATAACTTACTTTTTTTCATCTTGTTTTAAATTTTACCAACATGTGGTATCAATATAGTACTAAAAACTAGAAATAATATACCTAGAACATTTATAATCTATAAATTTATAATATTGAGTATTTTTTTCTTGTACTCATTCAAAATGTTAAAAAAAATTCAAGTATAAATGAAAAATGATTTCATTTTAGGTATAAGTATAATGGAAAAAATTAGTCTTAAATGTCATTAACATTTATAATCATATTGCGTATTTTAGAATACAATAAAATCTATTTATACATCTTGAATTAATTTCTTTCCATCAATTGGTGAGCCATTCTATGCTTATCATGTGAATATTGATTCACATGTTTAATAACAACAATAGTTGGTTTCTTATAATGGACAATCTCTAATATATATAATTTCTCTTACTACATAATTATTATTGAGTTACTAGTCTTAAAAGTTTCAATCATTACTGAAACTTCATTTTTTGGATTTTTTAAATAAGTCACTTTATGGGTTAGTGAGGGACGAACAATCAAGGAGAACCATAGGCAGGTGGGATTTGGAACCACTTTCAAATCTAGACCCACCTGAAAGAGAAACTAAACAACAACCAAATCCTCCCAAAACACATCAAAACGTAGAACCAACAAAAGAGCACTCTAAAAGATCATATATAACCATGGACACATGCACAATCCAAAGAATCATCGTATCCAACAAACCCAACAAATTTGGGGTCATGCGCGATGGAGTATGATCCAATGGAAGATGGAACAAAATTAATGTTAAACCATCCAAGTGCAAAACTCCATGACATTTTCCGTAGCAACAAACTGGTCCCATGATATATGGCTGGTATCCGTGCAAGCTCCTGCGTGCGTCCCGCATCGTGGCTGCCCACTTAAACCCTAGGCAACGATCCTACGCACCAGAAGATCCAACCCTGTGTCAAAGCGGAAGAGAACAAACACACCAGAACTGAAGAGGGGGTAGAAAAACCCCTCTACACCGTAGTAGCTACAATCTGGTCCCAGGTTGAACCGATTTAGTCCATGAAAGCGCCTGTGTGCGTCTTGCAACGCAGCTGCACATGTAAACCCTAGGTGATGAACCTATGCATCAGAAGAACCAACCCGGTGTTGAAGCAGAAGAACAAACACATTAGATCTGAACAGTTCTGGAAATAGGGGGACCAGCAGAATGAAGCACAACCAAGACCAGAACTAGAAAAAAAATTGACATCGAACTAGGAAGAGGAGGTCACGGGATCACTTCCACGGGTGACAGCGTGTGCCACACACACTCGATCTGGGGGCTGAAGGGCGTCGGATAGTCAGAGGAGGTGGTGGGATCCCTGCACTGGGAACACTGAATCTGTCATTAATGTTCTACTTTTTGAAGATATATCGTAAAAGAAACGTTTTATTAATATTATTTCATTTATATGAAATAAAACATTTTATCATATTAGTAGCATGTATTGAAAATAGTTAATAATTCATTTTATTAAATTTAATCCCACTAAAATAATAACCACATTTGAAATCATTCATATCCATTATTTGAACAAGATAGATATTTTCAAATAATGTGGTTTTATTTAGAATTTATCTCATATATTAATTATTCAGGAAACCCATTATATCAATCATATTATATATGAATGTTAGATTGTTGTGAGGATAAATATTTTCAAATCCATCATACGGATAAACTCAACTCTCATCTTGTGAAAACATAATCCTATTAGTGTATCCTGGATATGTGTAACCCATATAAAATTCCATGAATAGGTACCTAATCCAATTATTTTCTCCCATTACTTGTGTTCCCTTAACAATATAATCTAGGGACATCCCGATTAAGTATGTCCAATCAGTTTGGATAATCAAAGTCTTGAAAAGTGGTAAATTTTAATGGAATATGATGTTGGTTCCTAGATGTAGATGTTCACGAGTTAGAGTTTATGAATAGATATAATTTAAAAATTAAATTAAAATTTATAATGTAAATGAATACAAAATATTTTTATATTTTTTCAGATCAAAATGACCATATGCATACTATTTCCACCTTTGTACTCCTTGAGAGGTATGATGCCCACAAAAACCACCTCACTTTTGAAGGGGAGTCATAAATCTATTACAAATGGCCTTTTATTGTGGAATCACAACCATATTATTACTAACTTTTAAAGGGGGATACAACCCAATTACAATATATACCTTTTATATAGGTATAACCAAAAAATAATGGTATTTTATATGAGAAAAGCATAAACTAATATATAATTATAGCTAAAATAAAATGATATAAAAACACAGTGTAAAAACAAAACTAGTTGATGATATATGAAGGTTAAAAATTGAGTATCACATGCAATATTTGATAATTAATATTTCTCAAATATTGTATCCATTAGAATGTTCTACATGTAAATTTCAAGTCATGTATGGCATTTTTATAACTCTTATGTTTCTACTTCATATATCACACCACTGAATACCAGAAACCTATAGATTAAACATATTCTTATATAATTATCTACAATAGTTATGTATATTATAACTATTAATATATTTCAAAAATAGTAATATTTTTATCCATGCTTCCCCTAATGATAAAAAAATTATAATCAATCATTAATACAAACTAAACCTTCGAAAATTTATCTTTGAATAAAGAACTACATCATATTTGACTAATAATTCGTTGAAATAATTAAAAAAAATTAATAAATTGAAATAATATCCATAATAAATATTTATCAATATTATTTAAATATAATGAAACAATTCCTTAAAAATATTAAAATTAGAATTATTAATATCATTACCCTAATTATCAATCATAGGATATGATTGATAATCCAATCATTAGCAGAAACCCGGATCATTTTTCATATCTTTTAAAACTTTTAGTTCATCATGAAAAGAAAATTATATTCATGATCATGAAATAATTAAAATACCTATTTAGGATCATCTTTTTAAAATATATAAAAATACCAACATATTATTTTTCACATCATGACGTTCTTCATCTAACCATTTCTCATTCATTGTAGCATTTTGATCTTACTTACAAGCGTGATGAGCTATATATATTAACTGATAAAGGGAAAAAATGTAAATATAATTTTCTTTAGGTCATAAAATACTATACTAGATTCCATAATTTTTTATAAAAGTGCTTTATAATACATATAATTAGATTTTTTGGGTACGTAAATGTAACCTCTAACTTCCTATCAACACAGTTCTAAAATTATAGCTGTAAAACTAAATCTAAAATTATATAAACCCATAACATAGAGATAATTATAATGATATATTGTATAAATACTTATATGTATGTGATATATATTATCTATTTTTATTTCTTGCAAATTAGGATTTGCATGCATGGGGTGTATCATTTCATGTAACCTATTAATTAATCATTAATCATGTATTTTGGATATCATTAAATGTTTTGTTTCATAAGATTAAATTGGTGATGCATATTAAAACCATGTGACTAGTTTTTAAACTATCTAATCCATTAAATCATGCATTAAATGACATTTGTTAATCCATGCACTATTGAGGAATTTCCTCAACGGAGTTATAAATTGTACTTCCATGTGATTGTATATGTGCGGGATTTTGGAAAACTAGGTTGAACCCTTATATATGCCTAAGATCTATTATTATTTATACTTATAATAGTGAGGTTCTATTATATCATGTGTATAAAATTATCTCTCTCATATAATGAGAGATTTAGACTGATCTATGGGTACCTCATCAGGTGGAAGGATTTGGTTTTTCACTATTTTGATTTTCCTATGTTGAATTGAAAAAATAAATTGTTGTAGAAAAATATTCTTTGGGGAATGGTAAAAAATATTTATATAATTATTCATTTTAGCATTTATATATATATTTTTCATTTATCATGCATAGAGATCCTCGTGTAAAGTATTATATAGTTTCTTCATATGTTAATAATTGTGGTTAGACATTTTTAAATCCCAATATATATTGAAGGAGATACTATATAACTCTTTATATGTCTATTATATAACAATGATATTTTATATTTCATGAAAATTATTATTATCATGCATGAGCTGTATTGTTTTATGAAACTGAGAACATTATCATCTATTATCCACATAGGCTATCATTAAAATTTTTGTTTCATAAGATGAAATTTGGGAGATATTTTTCATTCATACGATGATTGTCTAATCTATTTAAAGCACTATATCTTGAATTGAAATTCATAAGTTAATGCCTTAAATTTTAAGGATAATTCTCATGGGATTTATACATCCAACTTCCATGTCATGGTATGGGTGTGTTCATTCTGGATACTAGGCTAATCATCTTGGAAACCTAGTGATCTCTCTATCCTCATCCTTAGCATAGTGATGTTCTAGAAAATTGTGGGTGTAGTAGAAACCCACACATGTTCTAATAAAAATTATTAGTGTCATTAAAATCAAAATAGTGGTATGATATCCATCCCATTAATTATATTTGTGAATACTTTCATAGAATGAAGTGAAAAATCAAAAGTGTGCATCATTTTTATATTTTATGGGAAAAAAATTTCCTTTACATTACTGGGATGTGTATAGGTAACAAATACCTTATCCTTATATACTTGGGATGCAAAAATGTATCTATTTTATTTTTTACGTAACCGAGATGCATAAATGTAAATTCTATATTACCTTTAAGAAACTAGGTTGCAAAAAGAAAAACACTGTGTTTCCTTTATCCAACTATATTTCATATGGTTAGATGGAATCACCCTAACACATTTAACCCCTACAACATAAGGGTAATTAAAAAAATTTAAAAATTTAAATTTTAAAAAAAATGACATATAATTTAAAAATAATTATATATTATAGAAGATTTATTATATCTATTTATTAACTCATTAAATTGTTTTTTATTAATTAAATGTTTAAAATTATTTAATATATTTTTTGAAGAAATTTTTATTAAATAATCCTTAAATTTTAAATGTTAATATTTAAAATAAAATTATTAAATTATATGGAAAATATTATGATCTAGAAATTAATGTATTATTTAAAAATCATAATAATAATTTATAATTAAATGTTACTAATATGGAAGAAATATAAAAATAATTATTTTTTAGGAACTACTCATAATTAACTAATTAGAATTGTTCAAATTGAAGGGGCTTATTTGGGATAAATTTTGAACTACAAAATGTTTTTTGATTGAATTTATTTTGGTTGAAATAAAATTTATTATATAATGTCTGAAATAAATAAATTTTTTTATATAACAGAATTATAAATATAAATATTTTATAATTAAAAAATATCAAATATTAAAAGAAAAATTCAATATAATAATAAATAATAAAGTGGTCCTATTAATGTGAATATAAAGATATTATATTCAATTTAATTGAATGTCCATAATGACAGATAATTTATAAAATGTTTTATAGTGAGATTTGATTTATGAATTGTTCATAATTGGATATATAATGCTTAAATATTTGAATATTTCATTTATTTAAATTTTATTCCACATTTTGATCATAGTTTTAAATTTTTTGAATTATAAATATTTTTACTCCAAAATTTATATAATTAATTACTTATATGATGGAGCCTTTCAATTGTGGTTAAGTAATGACTCCAAAATGAATTAATTTTTCCTCACCATGACCTCGATTTGCAATTGATCTTATGATCTTGAATTTAGTTTTCTTTTTTAATACTATCTTTTAGAGTTTTGATGAATTTAATTCTCTCTTGAGTGAAGTCTCCTGAGGAAGAGGGACTTGGGGTCAGACTGCTTACCGGCTAGGAAGCTTATTCCTTGTCTAGAAAGGTGAAGGTGGTTTTTTATCTATCATCATGAGATAACTCATATAGAATTTTTCAATATAAAATGCCTTTATACCATTATATTAAATATTCATATACATAACTAATATGACGCAGAGGAATGTGTATGACGATTTTTGTCTTATATTTTATTGGTGAGAAACAAAAACATGTGGGGTTTGTAAGGAGTTATGCTTCAGTATGGTTTGATCATATTAGCTTGGTGGAGGGAATTTGATTCAAAACATAATTACTATAATCATTCATACATAAATGGAATATCCTGAGAAAACATGCGGAGACTAAGTCCTCTTAAAATACTAATTAAAATATTCCTTCCAAATTGAAACTTGTAAAGACATTGATCATCCAACCAGGTGGGTCATGCCACAGCCATATTCCAATAGATTTTATTTTGTATTGAATTAAAGGATATGTGACACTGTTACAACTTTGGGAAGATTATAGAATATATATATTTCCTCTAGTATTATCTTTTCATATCAATTTCTTGGTGTTTTTTTGGTAACTCTAGTAAGGAGACCCTAATATAATTAGATATATAAATAAATAAGTTGAGATTATCTATATGATATAATGGATTAATATTTTTCTACTAAACTTTCAAATAGGAATATATGATATGATTAGGATGATTCACTACTTATATTACTATTTTTTGGGAGGAATTCAGTTGGGGCTCATTTCATAGTGAAATATGGATCTTGGACCGTTAATGGATATAATTTGTTTTAAAATGGGATCATCATTTCATTTGGTTTGCATTTAATGAAATTACATATTAAATAAGTATAAAACATGATACTCATTTGATAGAAGTTTCATTTATAGATAAGTGACATCATCCTCAAAAAAACATTGGGATTAATCCTTAAAAGAATAATCATAATGTAGTTAACACCTAAGATTGGAAACATAAGAAAATATATTCTGAAAGACTGGAAATATAAAAATAGTTCTTAAGAAAAATTATATGGGTTTTAATAGATTCATCAAAATTAAAAAAGTGTTGAAGAAATTTAATAAATAAATCTAGATTATTATTGAAGCGGAGGGATTTGTTTCAGGTTTGAATGGCCTTAGATTCAATGTGACAAAAGGAATCATATTCTCTACACTTATACTCAATATTATTAAATACATCCATTATTTTAGGAATTTTAGTCTCATATAATCAATTTGAGTAAGTATTCTATATAATATTAAATGTTATTGAATCTTATTATAAATCAGAGAGAAGAAAGGCTTTCCTAAAAGCTTTGTTAGTTGTAGAATTCATTTCTATTATTCAGATGGATATATGATACATGCAATACTTTTTACACAATATTTAAAAATAAATAAAGGATAGAATATGATAAATAATTAAATATTGAGCAGTAATATTTCTTACATTTATTGAAGAATATAAATTACTACATTGATAACTTGACTCTTTTAATATAGGATAAACATTTCATAAAATGTGTACTATTTATCAAATTTTTATCTTTAGAATAGAATAAAAACAATTGTTGTTTACTAATATGAAATTGGAGTTTTAATACAAATTCATTTTGATTTTTTAAATTATATAACATTATTTATGGTTGATTATAAATTTCCTACTCCAGTTTGGGAGTTTATTATGTTTTTATTTAATTTTTTTTAAATACGATTTAACTTAATGATAATTTACCTAAAATTTACAAAATTATTAGGAAAAAATAACTAGGAATGTCATGTCTATGTTTCAGTAATATATTGATACTGCTTGTGGTTAATAGTTTAAACAATAATAAACAAATATTGTGGAAGGGTTCCATAGTGTTTTTTCAAGCAGAAAATCAAGAACAGTTGTAGTTATCAAGAAGGTGGAATAATTACTCCACATTATGGATTATTAAAAATACGTAAAGTATTTTAGTAAGATACCTAGAAAATCTGTGTTAGGTATAGATGTCATTGAAATTATTTATTCAATTTTGAAAGGTATATGACAATGTATGTATATTTTTCAAGTGTTGTAAATATACTGGTGTTCAAAATAAAATCATTAATTAATTGATCTTGTAGTTTACATTCATAAAGAAAAGAGTTTCTATGTCATAAGTTTTAATGTAATATAATGTGTGAAGCTTTCATGGGTCTATGTAAAGGATGTGCATCTTCATCTTTTTTTATATGGTAAGAGATGTGATTTAATAAAAAATATTTGTTGTGAATAAAAAATTAGATGATTGATTTCAAACACATATCTTAAGATTCATTATATTCGATATAAAACTAGAAAATAAGATAAGAGTGTATTTTTAGCCATTTCTTTTTTAAAATATGATGGGATGTTATTCTTCCACCTGTTAATGGGTTGTTTTAATGAAATATATTTTTTAAGAAAAATACAACAAACACTTAGAATACCATCTATGATATGGATACAATAGTTTATTTGTTAATATTACCATTAAAAGGAATTAAATTAAATTTCTTAAACACATATTAGTTTTCATATCTCAATATTATATAATAAAAATAACATAGTATCTCTAAATCTAGTGAGTCTATGTTAGGCATAGATTAGTTCAAAGTTAAAAAATTAAACGATTAACTTATTATAATATTAAACAGTTTTTCATTTCATATCCAAAATATTTTACTATTTATGGTGATAATTAAAAATATTAATAGTTACATTTTGTTATCATGAATATGTGAACATCGGTATTTTCTATATGATTGTTCCATTTAAATTAAAAAGTGAATCTCTATTGAAATCCTAAAAGAGTTTAGGGTATGTTGTTAATGATAAATATAAAGAGATATATTAGTTTTGTAGTAGATTAAATTTCACTTTATCCTAAATGGGTTTAGGATATTCTATAAAATTAATAATTTAAATGTTATATAGTTTAAAAAAATTGTTGAAAATTGGTTGATAAAAACAGTTCTAGAGAAGATGAAGGTTCACTTAGAAAGGGTTCTATATAGACAACAGATGTATACTTTATAATATTATATCAAATGAAGTCAATATTTTATAATATGTACATAGTTCAAAATAGTTGGGAATATAATTCTTAAATCTCACCATTTTAAAACAATATTACTTAATAAAAGTTTCATACTAAATATTTAAATATACGGTTTTATTATATGATCATATAGTGATGTGACAAGAAATACATATGATGTAAAAAGTTAACAAAACCACATAAATCATAGAATACATAAGGTTGATATTGAATTTTACCCTACATTACATGATGATGAGGTACTTATATTGGGTTTGTTAAATATTCTTTAAATAGTTTTAAGAAAAAAATGAATCATACTAGGAGAAAAATCCACTTTTTTATTCATTCATGCTGGTTATATAAATGTATATATGGACCTAAATTTCATGAATTGTTATGAAAATAGACCTCTAAAATTATAACATTGAGTTATCCCTAACTATTGTGCATCATAGAGTATTATAGGTTATGAAAATATGTTATGATTAGTGTGAGTCGGATTCTTTTATAGAGAAATCAAATATTATCATGAGGAACAAAATGAAGATTAAGATTACTTTTGTGTGATGGATAACCCACAAATAATAATAAATGAAGTTTCATTCTTATGTTTTTGTTATATAAGTGGTATGGATCATATTTGAGTCATAAATACCTGATTTTAGTGAGATACCTATAATGATAACCTCTATACTTTGATACCCAAATTATGGAAGTCTGCATATTGACTTAGCTAATATGGGGGATTTGGGTATGTTTTTTACAATGTCCTTGGTTGGTGCTCAACCATGACTGTATTTTCTCTCTAATATAATGAGTATTAAATCTCTTCTATCAACTAATATAGACCATAAAAGTGTGTGCCCACACCTTTATATTATATATTTATCTGTATAAGGGACATGTTACAAGCTTGTCAATAAGGGTGAACGGTTTGGGATGTATTCACCAAAAACCTAAGTCTATACTCTAAGAATTGAGAAACAATGATTTGTGTCACATACATAGCTTATTTTAAAAGTATTTTTATTTTAATTTCCATTAATTCTTTGTTTTGGGCGGTTTCCAAAGTTTTTATGGAGAATAGGTGAGTTTTCATGAATTGGGCCAAACCGTGAGCCCAATTCCAGATTTAAAAATAAATTGTGTTTCTTTTATAACTTATTCATTTTTTAATATTTTTCACTCATTCCAACACCTAAATGTCCTCCTCTAATATATTAACACCACAATTAAAATTTGGAGCCTTTGGAAATCCATAACCGAGGTTTATATGGGTTTTTATTTAAGGTATTGGGCCTGCCCGAAAGCCCAATTCCAGTTTTAAAAATAAAATTTGATTAGTTAATAACTTATTCATTTTTAAGGGGTTTTCGGTGATTCCAAGCCCCAAACACTCCCCTTGAACCCATCCGCGCTTCCAGTATCCTCCCACACTTGTTTCAGCTCATTTTCATCGCGGTTTAGGTCGAAAGTTATTAAGAACTCAAATTTCGGGCAGATTTATAAAGGTAATTTGTTTCCTTCATAACTCCTTCGATTCTTACTCTTTTTCCCCCATTCAAATTCCTAAATGATCTAACTATTCTTGTTAGAACCGAACATGAAGGTTTGAGAATTTTTGAAATCAGCTACTGGTATTTTAGGGGGAGATTTCTACAAGATATTTTAAGTAAGTTGTTCTCCTCCTTTCTTCTTTCAATTTGTTTAGGGTTACATCCAATTTAGTTAGGGTTTCTTCCATTATAATTGTGGTTCCTAATGTCCAGGAAGTAGGGTTTAAAATTTAAGGTTTTATATTGTGTTTTATGGTCTGAAATTCTGGTTTTAGGTCTGGTTTAGCTTTCTTGAGGTGCGGCGGTGGTGCGTTTGAGTTTTCGCACAAAGGATTCAAGGGTTTCCTTGGTTTTGGTAGGTGATTCCATTGTGTATGAAATCTTTGTGAATTGGCTACTGTTTTTATGGTATTTTCATGCTTATTAAATTTTATTATTTCTGAAAAATATAGTTTTAGTGGTGTTTGTATTTAAAATGAATCCTAAAGGCCAATTTCATGTGAAATTGGGGGTTTTTCATAGAAATGTATTATTAGTTTATTTGGGGTAACCCTATAAGTAACTAGTTGATTTTATTGAAGTATAATAGGGATAAAAATACTGTTTTTAATGATTGTAACTTGTGTTTATTGCTGAAAAATCTGGTTTTAATGGTGTTTGTGAACCACATGAAATTCTAAGAGTTGTGTTGTGTAAAAATGGAGACTTTGCAATGATTTCGTTTCTTGAACTATATAGGGTTGCCCTAAAAATTATTTTGTATTTTAACTGAAATGTAGTGGGATCTCCTTTATGTTTTGGAAACTTAAATATGTGCACATAGTATGCAAGTGAGGTTTATAAGGTGTTTTGTGTCCAAAACACTACGAGATTTTGAGGAATTGTTTTATAAAAAATCTAAGTGTTTTGTTGCGTGTTTTAAGTGGTATAAAATGTGATAGATACTGTAATGGTTGTGATTGACCAGTAATGGTGTTTTATATGAAAATTTATTTATGTTGCATGCTGAAATTGATTGAGCACAAAAGGGGAAGCCCGGGTACCTAGGTGGGGCAGATTTGTACTAGTACGGCTAGTGGACCGAATGGGTTTTGTCCCTGTTTCACTTAGCATTTGGATAATGACAACTCTAACTAAACTATGTGGATGATTATTGGGGACCACTAGGTTATGGGTGTGTTCCCTACTAGTGGCTCGTGCATGAGAAAGGATTTTGCTATGGTTACTTTACACCGAGGTATGAGGTACATAGGGCCCAAGACAACCTAGTGCCAAGGGGTGTTCCCAATGTTGTTGCTCATTGGATTTGTAGTATCTACCCATGTCTTAGGGTGTGTTTGGAAGTAAATTACAGTATCTAACATCTCTATTTTAATGTGTTAGTATTCTAAATAATTTGGATTGAAAACTATTTTCAATTAGAGGTTTCATTTCTTGAAATTTGAACACTACTTTTCCTTGCGTTTGAAAACTGCTTGCTTTTTCACATTGTATTTCTTACTCTTCGGGATCATTGGGTGGTATCCTACTAGGATTAGGCTCACACCCTACTAACACCCCTTGGGTGTAAGTAGACTTGGTTATGTTTCATTCAGGTAAAGGAAAGGCTAAGGGTGATGGCGGTTCATGGTGTTAGTTCTCATTCTTGGTGCGGAGTTGTGGAGATAGCTTGGGGGCGATGACCCCTAGTCATGTGGAGTCCTTGGGGCTGTCTTAATGATATAATTATTTTTATTTGGACCACTTGTATAATCTTTAAACCAATGTACTTAGATTTGGTTTTCACTTAAGTCTTGTTTGGCTCAAAAATTTCAGATTTATATTATGGATTGTTTTTAATGTTTTATGCTTTCATACTCGGGTAAATCGTTCCCAAACCTATATTAATGATACCCGGGCATTTGTGCCAGCCCGTGGGGATAGGGAACGCCCTTTGGGTCATGTCACAGGCTGGGTTTGGTGCCGGTTTTGGCGGTGACCAGATTTGGTTTTTGACAAAATGGTATCAGAGCAGGTTCGCTCCTTGGGTCAAGTTATTTGGGGAAGAGTCAGCATAGTCTAGAGCTAGGATTTTTGGGACTTGAAATTTTAGTCATGGGTAGTGTCCCTGGCCAGCACACCTCATGAAGGGATTTAAGTCACCATGTTAAGTATGGATTTATCTGAGTGCTTTGGTTTTCTTGGTTTAATGATGACTATGGGAAATGAAAAGAGTGTTGGGAGAATAATCTCAGTGAGCTCGCAGGGCCTGGCAAGCCATGTGGAGCCATGGATATTTCCCTAGAATACTCTCTGTGATGGCGAAGTGATTGGAATATGGCTGTCAACCATTTGTCCAAGTCACCCACCAAAACTAGTTTCCTCTTTCATTGTTTTGTGCTTTAGTTTTGAAATCTTAGCACTTTGGTTTTAAGGTGACTTGGTTTTAAGAAGCATAACGTTTTTATGAAATGATTTTCAAATAAAGAGGGAATGGTTTGGTTTATGAAATGGTGGAACTGAATTTTCAGAATTGTTTCGAAATGTAAAATGGTGTGCTTACACCTCTTTGAAAGCAGGAACTATATTGAATTTGTTTTTTTTAAAGCGTTTCAAATAGAGCTTTCTAAACAATTAGAGTGTGTTTTAATGGGATGATATGTTTCGAAATTGATGTGAATAACTTGAAAGTGAGTTCTTTTCTAAATGGTTGTGTCCTTATGAAATGTTTTGTAAGATGTGAATTGGGATTTCGATCTCATTGTTAGCAGTTTTGAGAAAAAGGTTGGGTTGGTTGACCATTTTGTTTTTGAAAAGTGGAAGGAAGTTTTGTTTTACCCTTTGGTATTTCCATTAGTGACCACATGCATGGGGTTATATGGGATGATGGATGGTTGATGGCATGACTGGATGAGTGCTGGGATGGATATGAGGAGGGTTCCCGGTGTGGCACAAAAACATGCATGTGTGAGGCCCATGAGGTACCATTGGTGGATACGCTTACTGCTAAACCGTTTGTTTTCAAAGAATTGGTTTTAAAGAAAAACATGATGTCTTGATGAATAGATTGGTATGGTTTGTATTATGGTTTTTTAAAAATGTTGATGTTGTGGGAGGTTTTGAGTTCAAGAACCCCTTCTGTTTGAACTGTGTTTTGGGTTTGTGTTTGGTCGATAAGCTATGTTGTAGGGACGATTAGTGGTCTCTTTTGAAAAAAAAAATTGGGATGCCTTTACGGTGGTTCCCTCAATGTGTTTGGATCTGGTTGGTGGCATGTTTTGACCAATGGACCAGCTTGGTTGGGTCCTTGGGTTCTCTCATTGGATAAGGTACGCCCCCATTAAGGGTTAATGCACAACTGAAGTGCAACCCGTTTTGTTTCGCCATTGGAAAATCCTCCAGTTGATTAATATAAAGAATATTTTATCGAAAATTTCTTTTATTGAGTCTACACCCATTCATTTCGCTGATTTGTGGATCCTCTTGTAGTGGGATAGTGCTTGTGGAAGGTTGAAAGAGACCTTAGTTTCTTAAGTTTCCTGATTCATCAAAGGTGGGAGTGTTCTTTCGTTGTTAGTATAGATGAGTGTCTTGATGGTGTCTAAGAGGGCCTCTAGGTTCTTTATAGTTTCTTTGAAGAAAGAGTTATTATTAAACAACCAATTTTGAGATTTAGGTCATGATATGATATTGTGTCAACTTTTTGGACTTATCTGTTGTTTAGGGACTTTGAATATGGTCCTGTTCCATGTATTGTTTCTATCAACCGTCAGGGTCATGTTTGGTGACGCATTGTGATGTTGTGTGCTCTTTTGACCATAAAGGTGAAGGTCACGCAATCCTTTAAGGTTCTATGTTATGTTGGGATTGTGTCTCCCTTGGGAAAAACATAAAATCCTCTATCTTAGAGGAAGGTGTTTATACGTGTCTTTCCCTTCTATTGTTTCTCACCCAAAGAAACAAGGTGCGATGTGTGTGCATCTTCTGATCCCTTGTTTCAATGAAATGTTTGGTTTTGGTAAAGTGGGTTATGGAGTGTGTTATGTCTTGATAAACCCATCAGGGTATGCAGTGTAGTTGTTTGTGGCACCGAAAGAAGAAGTTCCACATAGGGGTTTCAACAGCCTAACTGCGTGTCCGAAGATGCTTTAATATTTTGAGCTCCAGCCATAGGTCCCGGAGAGAAGCTGGAGCATAGTCAGGGGAAACACCAGTTTCGTTTAAACACTTGTACAAAGTCCTATCCTCAGTATGAAAGATAGGAACAGTTTAAACCTATGGTTTCATCATCTTCCTTCTGTTGTTCTCATTCGGTGGAAATAGGTAGAGGTCCTTGTACCCATGTCATCGCCTAATGTTTTTCCCTCCCACGTTGGTTTCCATTGAGTTATTGGATAATGGTTGGAAATTTGGCTAGAAAGTTTGAGCACACATTTTGTTAATGATTAGTAGTGTCAGTGTGCTAGGAATCCACATTCAAATAATGATCAGCATAGTTAGTGTATGGTTTCCCAAACCGTGCGGACTGACCCTGCACCCTTTCCAAATCTTAAAAACAAATTGGGTCTTTTTGTGTCGGCCCATGCTGGTCAGTTAAGATGGTCGGTTCTTGTGGTGGGAAGACCCACTGTGGGTATCATGTATATTATTTTGTAAATTTCTAATTTATGTATACCCCTTGTACTAAGGAGTCTGTTTGGGCCTCCCCCTATTAGTGTCTTGATTCTGTCTCGGGAAAAAAAAATTAAGTTGTTTCTTATGGTGGGGAGCCCATTTGTGTCTCTTCATACGAGTAACTCATATTTTTCCTTGGTTTTGTATGGGAAGTAGGTATTATAATTTCGAGATATCTAACTACGTACATCTTTCTTTGGTAAAAATTGATATTGGAGAGTGACCAATGGTTTAGTTGTAGTAGGGAAAGTGTAACCATGTTCGATGTTGTCGTTTATTTGGGTAAATTGATTGAGTGTTGTTCAGATTGTGTTAGAAGAATTTTCATTTGGGATAAAGCTTGAATGTAATTTATTCGTTCAGAAAAGTGGTGTAAGTCAGGTTTGTGAGAGTATTCCTTCCTTTATTGATCACTGGAGGTTTTATGGCCTTTGGGGGAGAAACCTGGCAAGAGAGTACCACTTGGTTTCTCAGTTGGGTTTAGTTGTTGCTTTGGCCTTACTGTGACTTTCCGGGGCGGAAAGTTTTTATGGTGGGGAGAATTGTCACATACATAGCTTATTTTAAATGTATTTTTATTTTAATTTCCATTAATTCTTTGTTTTGGGGGGTTTCCAAAGTTTTTATGGAGAATAGGTGAGTTTTCATGAATTGGGCCAAACCGTGAGCCCAATTCCAGATTTAAAAATAAATTTTGTTTCTTTTATAACATATTCATTTTTTAATATTTTTCATTCATTCCAACTCCTAAATGTCCTCCCCTAATATATTAACACCACAATTATAATTTGGAGCCTTTGGAAATCCATAACCAAGGTTTATATGGGTTTTTATTTAAGGGATTGGGCCTGCCCGAAATCCCAATTTCAGTTTTAAAAATAAAATTTGATTAGTTAATAACTTATTCATTTTTAAGGGGTTTTCGGTGATTCCAAGCCCCAAACACTCCACTTGAACCCCGAAGCGCTTCCAATATCCTCCCACACTAGTTTCAGCTCATTTTCATCGCGGTTTAGGTCGAAAGTTATTAAGAACTCAAATTTCGGGAAGATTTATAAAGGTAATTTGTTTCCTTCATAACTCCTTCGATTCTTACTCTTTTCCCCCATTCAAATTCCTAAATGATCTACCTATTCTTTTTCGAACCGACCATGAATGTTTGAGTATTTTTTAAATCAGCTACTGGTATTTTGGGGGCAATTTCTACAAGATATTTTAAGTAAGTTGTTCTCCTCCTTTCTTCTTTCAATTTGTTTAGGGTTACATCCAATTTAGTTAGGGTTTCTTCCATTATAATTGCGGTTCCTAATGTCCAGGAAGTAGGGTTTAAAATTTAAGGTTTTATATTGTGTTTTATGGTCTGAAATTATATTTTTAGGTCTGGTTTAACTTTCTTGAGGTGCGGCGGTGATGCGTTTGAGTTTTCGCACAAAGGATTCAAGGGTTTCATTGGTTTTGGTAGGTGATTCCATTGTGTATGAAATCTTTGTGAATTGGATACTGTTTTTATGGTATTTTCATGCTTATTAAATTTTATTATTTCTGAAAAATATAGTTTTAGTGGTGTTTGTATTTAAAATGAATCCTAAAGGCCAATTTCATGTGAAATTGGGGGTTTTTCACAGAAATGTATTATTAGTTTAATTGGGGCTACCCTATAAGTAACTAGTTGATTTTATTGAAGTATAATAGGGATAAAAATACTGTTTTTAATGATTTTCCCTTGTGTTTGTTGCTGAAAAATATGGTTTTAATGGTGTTTGTGAACCACATGAAATTCTAAGAGTTGTGTTGTGTAAAAATGGAGACTTTGCAATGATTTCGTTTCTTGAACTATATAGGGTTGCCCTAAAAATGATTTTGTGTTTTAACTGAAATGTAGTGGGATCTCCTTTATGTTGTGGAAACTTAAATATGTGCACATAGTATGCAAGTGAGGTTTATAAGGTGTTTTGTGTCCGAAACACTATGAGATTTTGAGGAATTGTTTTATAAAAAATCAAAGTGTTTTGTTGCGTGTTTTAGGTGGTATAAAATGTGATAGCTACTGTATTGGTTGTGATTGACCAGTAATGGTGTTTTATATGAAAATTTATTTATGTTGCATGCTGAAATTGATTGAGCACAAAAGGGGAAGCCCGGGTACCTAGGTGGGGCGGATTTGTACTAGTACGGCTAGTGGACCGAATGGGTTTTGTCCTTGTTTCACTTAGCATTTGGATAACGACAACTCTAACTAAACTATGTGGATGATTATTGGGACCACTAGGTTATGGGTGTGCTCCCTACTAGTGGCTCGTGCACGAGAAAGGATTTTTCTATGGTTACTTTACACCGAGGTGCGAGGTACATAGGGCCCAAGACAACCTAGTGCCTAGGGGTGTTCCCAATGTTGTTGCTCATTGGATTTGTAGTATCTACCCATGTCTTAGGGTGTGTTTGGAAGTAAATTACAGTATCTAACATCTCTATTTTAATGTGTTAGTATTCTAAAAATTTTGGATTGAAAACTATTTTCAATTAGAGGTTTCATTTCTTGAAATTTGAACACTACTTTTCCTTACGTTTGAAAACTGCTTGCTTTTTCACATTGTATTTCTTACTCTTTGGGATCATTGGGTGGTATCCTACTGGGCTTAGGCTCACACCCTACTTACACCCCTTTGGTGTAAGTAGACTTGGTTATGTTTCATTCAGGTAAAGGAAAGGCTAAGGGTGATGGTGGTTCATGGTGTTAGTTCCCATTCTTGGTGTGGAGTTGTGGAGATAGCTTGGGGCGATGACCCCTAGTCGTGTGGAGTCCTTGGGTCTGTCTTAATGCTATAATTTTTTTTATTTGGACCACTTGTATAATCTTTAAACCAATGTACTCAGTTTTGGTTTTCACTTAAGTCTTGTTTGGCTCAAAAATTTCAGATTTATATTATGGATTGTTTTTAATGTTTTATGCTTTCATACTTGGGTAAATCGTTCCCAAACCTATATTAATGATACCCAGGCACTTGTGCCAGCCCGTGGGGATAGGGAACGCCCTTCGGGTCATGTCACGGGCTGGGTTTGGTGCCGGTTTTGGCGGTGACCATATTGGGTTCGTGACAATTTGGATGTATGGGATTGACGTACTATTTGTTCCATGGTCAATTGATGTCCTAAAAAAGGTAAAATATTTGAACCACCATTTTTATATAATTTTTCATAGTGGATATATGTATTGAGAAATCTGTTTTTGATAGTTATTACACCAGATCCCTTTATATATTGAGTGTCATTACTATTTTGGTTTTGGCCACTCTTTTCATGAATTTATGTATTGTTTATCTAAATGGATGTTTTGATAAGTACTCCCAAGGTATTACATTTGATGTGATATGATGTGAAGATAGTGACATCTTTCGAAAAATGTTTTGTAAGATATCCAAATGTATTTTTTAGATATGGTTTCATGAATTATTATATATGATATAATATAAAAGTTGAAATGTCACAAAGTATCTAAGGATTTAGTGTCGGTGGGATAATAAATGAGATATTCCCTAAATAATTATATTTATTAATTCTATATAAACCATATTATATTGATATAAATTATGATTTTCTGGTATGGGGTGTATTATTTGATTTAGAATATGGATTCTCCAATAACAAACCATGTTGTCTATCATTAAATAAATCATTTAATAATGTAAAAATTGGAATAGTAGTTTCTTTCATAGGATAAATATTTGAATTGGTTGAATACTCAACTAAATCTTTACAACACATGAGGTAATGCGTGAATTGTCGACAAGAATCCTTGATATCTTTATAAATCCTACTACAATGAAATTTTGACGGTGTGTTCTTCTTGGATACTATTTTGAGCATCTATGTAACCTGGATATCTCACATTATTCATCCTTATCATAGTGAGGTGCTAGAACAACATGGTTCTTGGAGAATCATTTTCATAGAATGAAAGATCCAGATTGATATGTGTATTCTACCAGAGGTGGGAGGATTTTATCTTCCACTCTTTTGATCTACGAAAAATGCATTAAATAATGATCAAGGATATTTTATTAGATTCATTGGTGACTGGTACAAAATATTTATAGTGATTTTTATTTCATTTTTGTATCAGTTTTCATCTTTCATGAATAGAGATCCATAGGTATGGGATTTGGTAACTTTTATAAGTTCTAATAATGATTATTAGACTAATTTATATCATGAAATCTTAGTGAAAATATAATTATACATAAACTACATTAACTCATAATGTAAACTTTCATCTTAGCTAAAACCAACACTATTCAAAATTACTAAAGTCTTAATATGCATGTTTAAAAACATTATAATTTAATTATAATGACATAGCCAACAAATATGACTCTCTGTAATGAATATGAGTAAAACATCAGTACATAAGATTCATATCCTTTACTAAAATTTCAAACATAAGGTTAAACATTCTGGTATGTAAAGTTAAGTAAAAAAAATAGTAATGAAAATAAATATTGAATAATATAATTATATTCATATATAAGAACTGTAAGATTGTAATAGGTCCTTTTATTTCTTATAACATGAATTTTGAGAAAAATAAAATAGTAATAAACAATAATAAATAATAATTTCTTGAATAAAACAAAACCCATGAATAAATTCTGATAATAATATATAACATATCATAATAGATAAAAATAGTGAAAAATAGATACTAGTAAACAAAATAATGATTAAATTATTCTTAGGGATATTAAATTTATGAAAACATATTAAATAAATAGAAAATATTCACTCAACATTATGTCCCTTTTGATAATTAGAAAAACCAAACTTCACTCCCCCTTTTTGTAAAGACCAATAAGATAATAAAAATATAGAAGTTCATGTAAAAATTAAAACTAATAAAAACTATGTAAATACCCACACATAATTATAATGTAACAGTAAACTCAATAGAACTAACATGATTTATTAATGAAGAAGAAATAGAACACACAACATTCTTAAGTAAATAGAAGTAATTAAAATTGAAAATAAATTAAAACATTAAAGTACACTCTATATTAATTCAACCCTAATTTAATGAAAAATATGTGAAAATGAATGATTTATGGTTATGATATCCCCAATATAATTTTTTTAAAAAAATATCTGAAAAATAAGTTAACAATTTCTAAAGTGTTGTTTTTGGGATCAAAAAGGGATCTTCTCAACCCTAAGAGGTGTGAATCGGTTTGGGTATACTTTTAAAACCATTAAAAACATTTATACCTTATAATATATTCACTTATTTAGTGAATGGATATCTATATTACTTTAATAACTCCTTTGTCTAGTATGTATACTAATATAAATAGAAAATTATCAAAATAAGAGCACCAATATTTTATTATTCGATGTTCCTCCATGTTGGTGACTACATCCCTAGTGAAATGTTGTCATTATCCCAGGTTAATAAAATCCTTTTTACTATTAATCAAATATTGATAATAAAATATAGTATAAAAATCGTTAATACTAGAACCAATCAGGTATAGAGAAGGTAGTGACAAACGGTTCTGTAACAATTTTCAGAATACTAGATTTTTCCTACGCCATGTAATGTATATCAGAAATGAAAATATCATGTCCCTCCTAGAAATACAAGTTGATGTTGTCCCTATCATGAAGTAGTCAATTTTAAATCCCCAAGATCTTTATACTTATATTTTGGGATGTTATAGGTAGTAATTCTATGAAATTCTTCCTAAATATGATTGTAATTGAACAAGGTCAGATCCTCAACTTCCTCCTCCTCTTATTTAGTATGTAGGGGATTAATTTTACATAGAGTACTATAGTTTATCATACTTTTGACCTCAAATAATATTAAATGTCAATATAGTGTATAATGCTTCCTTATTATTTGATATTAATATTTCTTATATAATCTTCAATGTTAATCTTGTCTTCTATTTGTTTTGTTTGAAACAGAGGGTTTGTAACATGATTATTGTATCGATGTATATTTATCTTTACATGAAATAAAAATTTCTTCTTTTTAATGGTATTTACAAACCCTTCTTGAAATTTTCATCCGCCATAAATATATATATATATATATATAATATTTTATGTAGTATCCATTCATCGATTATTTTTTCCTTATTCTTCAAATATTAGACATCATTTGAAATTTTCGATATCTAATATCCATTTAAAATCAACTAATACATATACCTTCTTCCTTTCTTATGAATTTTGGATACACTATGATTTAATTTTTATCACACCCAATTTCCATTTTAATTGATGAAGACTTAGTATATAAACAACTCCAGCAAAACTCATTACAATGTCAATGAGTGAAAGAGAATACACATAACTTACACATATTCACAACTCCTATCATTATAGCATGAAACCTATGAATCCTTATTCATTCAATGAATATAAAATTAAAATTCTCTGAATCATGATATATTAAAACTTGATATCATAGAAAATAATAATCATCATATTCATATATTTTTGAAAATATTATTTCTAGAATTTTTTTAGAATTTTTTAATTATTTTATAATTAATAAGATCTTTAAACACATATGCTTGATAACTCAATTTTTGACAAAAAATTTATAGGAATTGAATTCCTAAAAACAATTCATATGTTGTTATTTATAAAAAAAAATTTAAAATTAACATCATGACAAGAACACTATGAACATAGCGTATATAATTCTTCTTGTTCATCTTATACACTTGTCATAGTTTATTGTGATGTGTCAATTCACCTTTCGATCACCGATCTCACTTCCTTTATAACATAGATTGATTCATGATATGATTTTAACCAACATGATGTTTTTATGAAATAACACTTCATATCCTAGTCACATTTACTTAGTTAATCCACACTACCTTTATATCCCGACATTAACTATTGCTCATACTTCATGGACTTTTTCTTTAATATTGTGATGTAGAGTATATTTTTTGTATAAATTCAATGATCTGGTACAATTTTCATAGAATTAATATGAGCTTCTCATGATTCTTCACATTCACTATTGGATTGATAATTGAGTTCTCTTCATTATCAATGGTGGACCATGACTTCAATAATATACAATTGGCATGTATTAATATGTGTAACGAAGAAGTAAAAATACATTATCTATATTCCATCCTAATGAAACTGGTTTTTTTAATAATGAATAATAACAACATGGGGGATTCCCACAATGATGTCTTATTAAGGATCCCATGGCTTAATAATAAAAATCACTCTATACCCAGCTCGATGAAATCCACATGGATTCGGTGATCTCTAGTGGTCTTCCTTGCCTAACCATAACAGAGTCTTCTGAGCACCCATCATCTACCTACAGTTTCATACCTATGTCAATCAACATGGGTTCCATACCCCCTCTATAATAATATTTCATGGCTACCTCCTTTAATCTTTTCCCAAATGTGTCATGATAGCCAGTTTTCTTGGGTAGTTGATATTTCTCCGTAGCTTCCAATTTGTTACTTGTTATTGAAAGTCTCATAAATTCCATTTACAAAATATTTTTGGATACCTTCCTCATATAAAACCAATAAATTATATTAACTAAATATCCAAATTATAAATCCTTCTTATATGTGTAATTATTCATGTAAATTACTCCTTGGTAGTAACTAAAATACTCAAAAACACTTTTTCTATAATGTTAATAGATCTCTAGTAATATTATGGGAGTGACTTATTCACTTATATTTCTTTGATTCCACATAAATTATTATTCCTTAAACATTCCTTAATACTTTGAATGTGAAATATGTATTATTTCTCATAATGCTGTAGAACATAAAAATTTACTAGAAAGAACAACTTCATCAAAATATTGACATGAATAATATTATCTTCCTTATTGACAATAAATAAAACACAAAAATGAAGTGGGTTAAACAATCAACACCTTTGTGTTGGCAAGAAATTAACATGCTATATAATGGTGTTTCAATATGTTTTCCATTTCTTCAATCCTATATTCATCATATTTTATTTTCTCTTATTTTTTCATTTAATTTTTTATTTTCATCACTCCCCTTATTGATAAAAAATGAAAAGTACATTGAATAGGGTGGTATCAATTCATTATTAAGAAATATGTCATCATTCATCCCACCCAATTCCTATGTGAACCATGTTTGGAGTATAAAACAAGGAGGTTTGTATTTGAAAACAATGTCATCCATTGATCATCATAGAATGATACCAACTGATTCAAATTTCAAAAAATCATAAATATTATATTCACACTTCCTCTCATGGAAACCAAATACCAATTGATAGAATTTGTTTTGGAAGAACAGCCTAAAATACTACACTCATCTTGTCACATAGGTTAATAATATTCAAGTATATGAATCGGGTTTTAAAAACCATCCATGAGAGCTTATATATTTCTATAAATTTTCATAACATCAATTAAACAAAATTATCTTCCTTAATGTCCATATTTATTCATGAGAATCTAAGGATGATAGAGTACAAAGACATTCCTTTTCATTTAATCATTCCAAAGAAACTTCCTTATTTTAGATTTCTATGAATTATAAGCTCTGAAATCCCCACAAAAAAATCTCACTCGAGATATATATCCTTAATGAGTTTATCAATGTACTTATTTTTCAGATATACATTATAATACCATTTGATAAATCATACACAGATGGTTAATTATTAAAATATGTAATGGGTATTCCAACATATTAACTTTATTAGTTCTCAATTTGATACCTAGAGTCCTCTATAATTCCCTACTAGGTTAGAACATTAATAAAACAAAAATGATGGGGAGGAAGTTATAATTCATTTTCTCATTAATGTGAGTAGTTGTGTTTAGAATTTCGTCTCATCCTATATTCCATAACCAAGTTATATATAAGTATGGATGGAATCTTCCTGATGAGTCTCTAATTTTCAAAACTATACTCTTCAGTATTATGCATTATTATATTATCAATTTGTGTGGGATCCTCTCTTTAACATGATCCCTCATCAAAAATGTTTTCCATGGTGTAATTTTAATATTGATAATTGGTTCTTCTTAGGATAGTGTACTTGTTAGTAAAAAATTTGAGTTCGGTCCAACTTGCTTGCACCTTCCACATAGATCTCCTAAACACCTTTGGTTTTCATTTGTTGAGAACAAGGAATCATACCATTTCCTTTAGAACACGTACATATTTTTTCTTCCAATATTATTACTCTCTCTATATCTTCTAGACATATTGAGAACCAATATTCAGGTATATTGGTAGTCTTCTATAAATTTCTACATTGTCTT
The DNA here is from genome assembly GCA_963277665.1 of Viscum album. NCBI lineage: Eukaryota > Viridiplantae > Streptophyta > Magnoliopsida > Santalales > Viscaceae > Viscum > Viscum album. The sequence goes on along the minus strand of OY728164.1, from coordinate 1,041,781,805 downwards.
TTGAGAGTTATTTTTTCTAAATAAGTTCATTTAGATGTATCATGTCTTTTAGGAATATCGGATTTTTTACACATGTATACCTCATATTATTCATACAATTTATTATTGAAAATATTCAATCTAGATTTCATATCTTGATGCATTCCTAAGAATGTCTGGCTTTCATTATTAATCTATAGTAATCTTGTGTTTCTATTTAACTTTGATATAAACTTGGTTAAATTATAAAAGAATATATCATTCTTGTGACCACACCCATTATAGATACCATCAATGTTTTCAAGTCATTCAAATATATTTTGAGAATAAAAAACTTTCCATTTAACCTATGGTTATTCTTTCAATTTAGGATTTTTCCTATTTACTTCAAGCCCTCGTTTTCATCCATAGGTAGATAAATTATGCCAGCAGTTTAATCCCATATTCTTGAATCTGTTATAGAAAAAAAATAACAAACAATCCTTTGACTCTTTCATTGATTTATATGTTTCCCACACATTTTAGAATTGTATTTTTTCAATTTTTAGCATTTATAACAGTTGGTTGGTATTTTTTTTCAAACGTATTCTTTTAATCATGATATCACACACTCTATAGGTAGTTGTAAACTTTTCTTCATTTTCCCTCATCCACTTTTTTATATATTTTAAATATAAATTTTAATTCTTCATAAAAATATATTTAGAAAAATTACTATATTTCGGTATGGATGGTATATTTTCTTTCAGTACAACAATAAATTGATCATTATATGATCTCAAAAAAAACAAACCACTTTAATGTTATTTTTTAATTAAGAATCTTCTTTGAAACAGTGTGTGGCTACTACACATTTCCCAATTTGTTTCCATGAATTTATCTGAATGGTTTACATATTTAAAATAGTTATTTTTACTCAATTGATTTCATATTGTGGATATTTTTTACATACTATAATGTAATTAGATTTTCTACATCATCATTTATTAATTTCAGTTCAATATTCTTATACAGTTTTATTTTTTCATGAAACAAAATATAATGCTCTTGATTTTATTTTCTATGACATCCAATTAAGCATATATTAAAAAAATTACTGGATGATTATATTCTTTTTTTGTGTGCTAAATTTCAGGTATATTTATAATGGATTATTCTTTATCTTGGTTTTTTCTATAAATAATTCTCATGTCTAGAAAATTATAATTAAAATTAAAAAATTCTTTATCCCTTTATCCTTAACATTACATGTGAGATATTTTCACACCAACATACATTTTTCCAAATAAATTATAATTAATGGATGATACTCCCTCAAAGTGTTTGAATTAATACAACATTTATTTATGGTATCTAAGAATAATGTTAGTAAAAATCTTTTTGAAACACATTTTATTATTATAGTAATAAAATTAATCAACATGTGACTTATCATGTAATTTATTGGAAATATGGTCCTCACCACTTTCGATTGATTCAGTAGAGAATGTATTTCGAAAAGAAATTATAATTTCTTCATTTTCATTTCAAAAATATAATACACTTGATGTAAAAGATTTATCATTCATATTTGCACTATACTTCTCATTGATTTCACAAATATTTAGGTATTATTAGATATCATCATAATTAGAGAATGTTGATGTAGGATTTTCTATTTATTTTCACAATAGGGAAATATTATTTTTCATTTTAAATTCATTAAACCTTATATTATTATGATTTCATTGAGATTCTATAATCTTGGAAGTATTTGATATGAATCTTATAATATTTCACTTTATGAATAATTTTTTAGAGAATCTAAAAAAATAAAAAGTATGAAATTTTTGAGAATCTAATATGAGTTCTGTCCATCTCAGATAAGAATTGTTAGGATCACAAAGGGTTCTTCCAAACACTATGGGGGAATTAAAATTGGTATATATTTTAATCCAATTTAAACATTTTTAACATTCAACCTATTCATTTATCATGTCAATGAGTCTCTCTCCTCATTTATATCTCCTTTGGTAGGTAAGCATGAAAAGATTAATATGAATGTACCAAAATAAGAAAAATATGATTTATTGATGATGTCAAAATCGTTGTGGATGACTACATTCCAGATGAAACATGGTTATTATCACATGAAAAAAAATTTATATTGTGGTCAATAAAATTGTGGGAAATCATATAGCCTTAAACACGGTTATCCAAGAATCGACATAGTATAATGAAACAAGTTTCATACTATTATATAACTACTTATTAAATATAAGAGTTATAATTCATCGTGTAAAGTATATCTGTAATGAGAATTTTTTGTCTCTATGAGATAATATAGGTGATTTTGTTTCTAACTTTTAGTATTCATGTGGGATAAATCATTATCTTTAGTCTTATACAGAAGGATGTTGTTGGTTGTAATTCTTAAAACTTTTTTCTGTATAAGATAGGAATTGAAAATGATCATATTAACCTATATTTATCATTATTTTTATTTAGTATAAAAGGGAATAATTCATCTTAAATAAGTGGAACTTCTTATTCCTTCTGAATCACAGAATATGATATTTCATTACAGTGTTATATGCTTCCCTATTCTTCAAAAATTATATTTATTTATTTAACTTCTCTTTCAAACTTCTCATCTCAATGTTTTCATGGATATAGGGTTTTTAAATAGGATTATTACATCATATTATATTTTCATTTTCTTAGAACAATGATTTATTGTTTTCAATGGATATTTTGAACCCTTCTCACAATGTTCATCAACCTACAAATTATTTATAGATAATAAAAATTGGCATCATTATTTCTTCAATCTATTTTTTTTTCTTCTTCACATAGTATTCATTCAATCTTTTTGATACATATATTCCATTAAAAATCACCAACTAAATGGACCTTATTTTTTCTGATTAAATTTTTAAAATCAATTGTATAAGTTTTCTCCCACCCTATTTCCTTTTATATCACTAAATACTCAATAATTAAAAATTCCCCCAATTATCATTGCAGTACCCACTCTTGCATACATATATAAATCACTCAGTCACGGTCACAACTCTATTTTTCGGCACAAAACTCTTGGCCAATTTTCCATTATACATCTTCTAGAAACAATATTTTTATAATCAATATATTTGGAAACATGAGATTATGAAAACCTAGAATCACAATATAATTTTATTTATTAAAATATTTATTTTTTCATTTCCCTTCACCATTTAATTTCTTTATAAGTCATACAATCATCAAATTTTTAAACATGGAAAACTAAAATTATGATGATGAATTCCTATAAATAATCGTCATATGAAAAATTCATATGATGTAAAGTCATATGAATAATTCATAAGTTATTTGTCAAAAATACTATATGAATTATATGACGAACCAACCTTGAATATTAAATATCCATGTGTCATTAAACTATAAATAAATTTCTTATATTCCGATATATATTTTATGTTGATGTTTTTATGTAGTAATTTCATAACTCTTACATAAAAATCTCATATATATATATATATAGATATATATATTGGTAACCACTAATCAGTATCCATTTTTTCAAAAAGGAATCTTTTAAAATAAAACAAGATTACTCCTCATGAAAACTCTTCATGACTTATAACATGAAATCTTCATTTCCATTACCCATCCTTAAACCCTATGGAGAAATTTTAAAACCCATGATGAGAAAAATAATATCAATAACAGACAAAAAATAAGAAATATGTTAATTCACTTAAAAATATTAAAACTAATTAAAAATACATTTCATAAAAACATAACATTTCATCTAAAAATAGAATCATTTTTTCATTAAAGAGGTCATTTCATTATGTTTTGAAATCAAACTATTTCCATAAAAATAATTAAAAAACCTAGAAAGTTCATATAGGTTTGTCAATACATAATCATCCTAGATTCCCTATAGTTGTAATAACCATTCAGTCAACATGTAATATGATTATTGGGAGACAATTGTCACGAACCTAGATGGGATGATATCTAACTCGACACCAGACCTAGTCTGTGATGTGACCCGAAGGGTGTTCCTGATCTCCACGGGCTGACAACTAGTTCCGGGCATCATATATAAATCGAGGGGGAACTATTTCAGCCTAATAAATAGGATAAAATAAATAAATAGAGTTAAACTATACATGATAACCAATAAATTAACATAGATAATTAAACAGTTGGTCCAAATACATGATACAACTGAACAAGAGGAAACTAATATGAAGAAACTAAAAATGAAGCCTTGCTACAAAAATCTCCATTTGAGCACTTGGACATGTAAAATAACTAAACCAAACATTCTCTACAATGAGCACCTACTAGGAAGCCTCAACAAAAGCTGGACCTGCAACTGAAAAGATAGGATAGTCCTAAGCACTAAAATTCTCAGTAGGGACGCTAAAGATAACCGCTGAATCCAAAAGTTTCCTTCCCCATGAACAAGCCATTAACACATGTTTGAAACATAGTTACAAAAATATTGTTTTTACATTTTATATAATGAAAAATTATTTTCCCATTTCAAATCCAATACCAAATACCGATCATTTTCAAATCCAGATTCCATTTTTTAACAGAAAAACCCAAACCAAATGATACTGGTAGGAATTTTAAATGGAACATATCTAAATGGAAAATGGTTTCAAAGAATTCCACTTTTAGTAAAACAAAACTCTTACTTTTAAATTACCATTACAACATACCATATGCTGACAGGAGGTGAAATAGTCATTGAGCACTACTCACGTGAATACCTCAAGGCACTAGCTAGCTATGGGCCCCAGGTACCTCGTATCTCCGGGAAAAGTTACCATAACTTCATCTATTCTCATGGATGAGCCACTAGTAGGGAACATACCAATAAACTAGTGTTCCCCAACACAATCATCATAGTTTAGGTTTTTTGTCATCGTCATACTTGCTACGTGAAATAGTGGGAAAACCCCATTGGTTCACTAGAATACTAGTACATGTCTTCCCAACTAGATACTTGGGCTTCTCATTTTGTGCTCAAACTAGTTCTAGGTCACATGATTCCACATACACAATTAATCAACCAATCCAAGCAACACATTTCATAAGCCCCCACTTTCACATAAAAAACTCATTCTTGAAAACTTATGCACATCAACTAATTTACAATTAACTTATAAAACCCTGAGGAACACCACATCCCCAAGAATTTTCTAAACAAGCCTTTTCACATTTTAGGAAAAACAAGCAACTCTAAAACCATTCCAAATGGTCCTTCAATTTTATAATCCCAAATACCTTTACCCAAAAATTTCTGAATCATTTTCAAGAACCATCCTAATGGTTGGAATACCAAACATTCCCTCAAGACAATTATTTTCCAAAAACAACACACCAACACCACTTCTACATATCAAAAGCCAAATGGTCTCTTTTTCTCCAAACACATTCCCCAACTCTTCAAAATTTCCAAACAATCCTTTACTATTACAAACTCACAAAAATCATGTTCCAAGGAAAAAAGGACCAAAACATGAGGAACACCTTTAAAACCAAGCTTTACCAAAACACTTTATTCAAACCCTTAATCAAAACCCCATTTGAAACCTTTTTTAGAAGTCTCTTAAGGTAACCATGAATGCTTGAAAACCAAGTGTCATTTTGAGATATCCAGATTTCGTAAGAAAACCATTTTCAATTGTCATATTCATTTGGGAGAACATCCATGTCTGCTCAGACAACACCCATAGATGTTCTGACATACAACGGCACACCTTTCATCCAAGAAACCATTTGAAAATAAAATCCAACCATTCATTATTTAAAAGAACACAACCACCAAATTTTTTCTATAAATCCCCCTTTAATGAACTTTAAACACATCTATCAAGAAACATTATTTCCAAATTACACCCAAAAACCCATGTTTCCATCCAAATAAACTCCATCACACTACATAATAGTTAATAATTTCATAAAAGACCTAATTTCTCTTTAAAAGTGCATGAAATTTCAAGAATCACCATATATCCATTAAACCTAAACATTTCAAACAAATATCATTCGAAAACCATTTTTACCAAAATAAATCAACACCAAATCATCATTTATATATATCCAATGGGTATAATAGAGGTGAGAATAACATTTAAGAATCAAATAAAAACATGCTAGTGCTAAAGAATTATTCTGAATAGGAAAAGTTGGATTCACCTACCTTAGCTTTGGGCGAATGGAATATAACGTCAAGGGGAGGGAGATCTAATCCCCACAAACAATTTTCATACCCTATCCATAAGAAAAAAACAACAGTCATCCATCCCTAACCCTCAGGTTTGGCTAAAAAGATTCAAATCCAAGACAGCATGAAGAAATGAGAGGGGAAAGAGGAGAATAGAAATGGGGGAGATTTGATTAATAACCACTGACCATTGGTGAAAAACCTCCCAAAAAGTGACCCAAATAGATGGATAATGAAGTATGAGGCAATTACGGTAGATGTACTAATGGTAGGGATTCATTTTTGAGGTGGAATCACTTTAAACGGAGCTCCACGTCAAAAGTTATTAAGCCTACAATTTTGGGAACAGTTTTGCTGCAGGGTTTGTAAAACCATGCGCAGACCATGCGTGGACTTCTGGAAACTTATGCATATTCGCATGGTTAGGTTGAATATTTTGGCCATGCCGTACTCAAACCATTCAACCCCAAAAAATGGACAACCCCCCCCCCCCAAATTACACCCCAAACACTAGGGAAGACCCACCCAAAGATCCTTGGATGCTTTAAACACAACATGGAGACACCTAGGGAATCACAAACTACCCAACATGCCACTTTATTCCCACAAAATTCACAATAACCTTGAGTTGGGTTTTAAGAAATCAAATAACACCAAAACACAAAGACTTTTATTGGACAACCAACCTAAATCCAAACCGAAAGATCCAACATCAATAAATTAATAAAAGGAAGGAGTATCTGAGTTTGGGGTGTGACAATTATCCCCACCACTGACACTATCTGCCACCAGAAAGTCACATAGTCGAAAGATAACCAAAACTCAAATCCATGCCTAATCAAAACCAAGATAAAATGAACCCTGCATGACTAGGCTGATCAGTTTCAAAACCATTCGCCAATAGTGCCAATGAATCTTCCTGAAAATTACACCAAGCCACATGGTAATGAGACCTACTACATGGTCGTGCGCTAGTCGTGAAGTTGGTTCTGTCTGCACGGCTGGGGACACATAGTTTCAACTAACCATGTGGTAAGTGTGCGGTCACCATGCTTCACATGGAAAAATATCTCAGAAACTTCAGAAAACAAAAATATTGATTGGGATAAAACACAAACATCTATGTAAAAGATTCACACTATCGCCACTGAAACTGGGAACCTCCCACATGAACCAAACCCACAACACATCAATTCTTCATAACTCAAGCATCTCCAAATGAGCATTTTTTAATGTTAAAATGGATACCGAACTACAGAAAGGTAAGTCGCACTCAAAAAAGAATGAAAAAAATTTCAAAGGCCACATTCCTATAGACATGACTTTTTTATCAAAATAGAGCAAGCCCATAAAAACATTTCAATTAAATGATGAACTTATAAGTGTAGGAAGATGAGTATAAGGAACCCTTAATCGTTTTTATCCCAACAAAGAAAGAAAAACTAGGTCGGGGTTTCTCACCCCTTTCACTCCTGACTACGCACGAGCTTCCCCCCCAAGGCATATGGTTGGGGCTTTGATTAATGAAGCATCTCATGCCTCACAATTAGGTGCATGCATCCTCTAGTAAAAATTACTTCTTTTATAGATTCTTTCTATAGATTTTCTTCATATGGCCTAAACAGCTACAGTGATGGCAGGTTATCGAAGGGATATGACATGAGGGCTTTGAATGACCAAACCAGCCTTTCTGATGGAACAACTGAAGGCATACTGAAGAACTAGATATACGGACCAACGATGATAATGTTTTTGGGAATGTTCCTCCGGCATGAAATCATTTCCAGATATGGAACCTTTACAAAAGCCAACCACCACCAGATACTCTCTAAACCCCAACGACGAAAAGACAACCAACCTCTAGTGGTCACAAACTAGACCCTTAAGCAAATATGACACCAAACAAACTCTAACAACCCATTGATTTCTCAACGACTCAAATAAATGCTCTGCTTCCATCAAACCACCTCTAGAAGACCCCATACACCTCAAACAATGTGTAACATCTGAAAACAAACGAAACCTAGGCATGAATACATAGAAACACTCGGGACCTTTCTGGGCGTCATACTCTAAACAATAAAAAAACATGATATCATAAGAAGCATCGAGCCAAACAAATTCCAGCACAATAAAAATGTTTCTTTGCAATACCACAATATTTTTCCATTTAAAATTTATAATTGCCTCATACCAAGGACATATTTCACATACAAAAGCAACTTTTCACAAAACAAAATCCACTTCTATGAAAAAATGGATATCCAAAACATTTATCCTCCAAAAACTCACCCATGGAATCCAATGATCCACCACCTGTGTGTCCATCCCTTTCCAACCACAATTTCCACGAACCAGTTCCCCCCTAAAAATTTCTGCATCTACCCACACACATGTGATCCTCTATAAGGAATACCAAGATTCACATCGTTTCCTTTATCATCGAAACCAAAAGGATTTTTATTTCCTAAACTCCACATTACCAGTTTAAAACCATCTGAGTAAAAAAAATCAATTCCAAATATATTTCCATTTCCAACTCCCATTTCCATTTTCATGAAAACATTTTCACTAAACCAAAATCAAAAATAATAACAACTTATCAAAAACAACTTGAATTTGAAACTAGCAGTTATGCTTAACCTTGCAACGTGGTGGTGATCAACGCCCCAAGAAAGCATCAACAATTAGGAGGAGCTCAACTAGGCACTCAGACTCCACATGGGTCACTAATCTATGTGTGTTAACGACATGACACCGGCCCACCTCCATTTTCATTCCTCAATCCCAATAAAATTAAAAGAATCAAAACTCGAACCACCCCTGGAAACTCAAGGTTTCGAATGGGTAGGGGTTCATGATGCCCTTTCCATACCTACATCCCGAGTCCTGATTTTTTTTAATCTCCATCTACTGAACACCCCAAATAACAATGGCCTCATCTGATACTATTTGTTCATGAACCAAGTAAGGATGTCATCTGACCCGATAGCCGACCCGGTCTACGACATGACCTGAAGGGCATTCCAAATCCCCACGGGCTGGAAACTAGTGTCGGGCATCATATATAAATCAAGTGGGAATGATTTCAACCCAATAAAAAAAATCAAATAGATAAATAGAATCGAACAAGCCATGATAACCAACAACTTAACTAAGAATATTAAATTGTTTGTCAAAATACATGATACAACTAAATAAATGGAAACAAATAGTAACAAACTAAAAATAAAGTCATGCAACAGAAATATCTATGTGACCTCTTGGTGACCCCAACCACTAAATCAAACATGCTCCACAATGGGAACCTACCAGAAAGCCTAAACAAAAATAGACTTACAATTGAAAAGATAGGATAGACGTGAGCACTGAAATACTCAGTTGGGATGCCAAGGATAACCACTAAATCTAAATGTTTCATTCCCCAGAATAAACCTTTAACACAAGTTTGAAACACTGTTACAAAAGTATGGCTTTCACATTTTAAATAAAACAACATTATTTTCCCATATCAAAGTCCAACACACAATACCAACCATTTCCAAAACCAGATGCCATTATATAACTAAAAGACCCAAATTAAATGATACTAGTATCAATTTTCAATAGAACAACTTTAAATGGAAAACAATATCAAATATATCAAATTTTAAAAAAACAAAACACGTACTTTTAAAATTACCATCCCATCCTTGTATATATAGACAAGAGGTTCAATATATTCATTCATCATTAGTCACAGGAACACCCCTAGACACTAGCGAGCTACGGGTACCAGGTACCTCGTATCCTGGTGAAAAGTAACCATATAAATATTTGGTCTCGTTCATGATCCACTAGTATGGAATAGAACCACAACCTAGCGGCCCACGCCATCATCATCATAGTTCAGTTAGTGTTTTTCATCGACTAAATTAATACATGAAATAGGGTCCACACCCCATAGGTTCACTAGCATACTAGTACAAGTCTACCCAACTAGATATACGGGCATCCCTTTTTGTTCCCAGACATGTTTTTCATCACATGATTCCACCTACACAATTCATAAAACAAATCAAGAATCTCATTTCATAAGACACCACATTCACATCACAAACTCATTCATGAAAACTTATGCACATCGACACGTTTACAAATCAATTATAAAACAATTAGGAACACCACATACCCATGAATTTCCAAAAAAACATTGTCACATTTTTGGAAAAACATGCAACTCTAAAACCAGGTTGAACGGTCCATTATGTTTAAAAACCCAAATAAATTTACCTTAAAATTTAAAAATAATTTTTAAAACCATCTTGAAGGTTGAAATGAAAAACATCCCCTCAAAAAAATCATTTTCCAAAAATACACCAGAACACAACTTCTACATATGAAAATCCAAATTGGACCTTATATTCCAAAAACATACCCCAACTCGTCAGAATTTCCAAACATGCCTTTCCCATTCCAAACTCACAAAAAGTATGTTCCAAAGACAAACTAACCAAAATATGAGGAACACATTTAAACCAAATATTTTCCAAAACACTTTAAGTAACCCTTTATCAAAACCCCATTTGAAACATCCATTATAAGTCTCCCAAGGTAACCAACAATGTTTGAAAACCAATGGTAATCTGAAATATCAGGATTTTGTAAGAATAATAATTTTTATGTGTCATCTTCATTTGAGGGAACATCCTTCTGTTCTCATAGTGCAGCAATATATTTTTTGACATCCAATAGCTCCCCTTTCATCCATGAAACCATTTTAATACCAAATTCAACCATTCGTTATTTAAAAGAACACAACTATCCCATTTTTTCCATTAAACCCCCTATAAAGACCTTTAAATATATATATCAAGCAACACCATTTCCAAATTACACCCAAAAAACCAAGTTCACAACCAAATAAGCTCGATCACACAACATAAGAGATAAGAATTTCATAAGAGACATAATTCTACTTTAAAATAGCATGGAATTTCAAAACAAGCACCATATGTGCCATAAACCTAAATATTTCACACAAATATCTTTAGGAACCATTTTCAACAAAATTAATCATCACTAAATCATCATTTATATTTATACAATGGGTATAACAGAGGTGAGAATAACATTTATGAAGAAAAATAAAACATTAAAGTTCTGACGGATTATTCTGGAAAAGAAAAGTTGGACTCACCTACCATAGCCTTGGGCGAATGGAATATTACTTCATGGGGAGGGAGATATAACCCCACAAACAATATTCATACCCATGAAACAAGAAAAACGAACCAAAATCATCCAACCCAAACCATAGGGTTTTACCAAAATGGTTCCAACCTAAGAGAGAGTGAATAAATTATAGATGTGAAATAGGAGAAGAGAAATGTGGGAGATTTGATGAAGAACCACTAACCTTTGGTGATTAACTCCCCATGAGTGACCCAAATGGATATCTAATGAATGAGGAGTTGCCTCTGGTAGATCCCGAACTATTAGGGATTCATTCTAGAGGTTTAATCACTTAAAATAGAGTTACACGTCAAAAGTTATTAAGCCTGCAAGGGGTTGCACGGTTTTGCTGAATGGATTGTCAAACCGTACACAAACCATGCAAGGGCTACTGTAAACTTATGAAACATCGCATGGTTAGGTTTAATAGTTTTTGAAGGCTATACCCAAACCATGACACCATAAAAATTGGACAAACCCCTCACATTACACACCAAACACTAGGGAAGATCCTCCCAAAGATCCATGAATGTATTAAACACAACATGGAGAAACCAAGGGCGTCTCAAACTCCCCAACATGCCACTTTATTCCAAAAAAATTCAAAATAACATTGAGTTGGGTTATAAGAAAAAAAATACCACCAAAACAAAAGGAATTTTATTGGACACCCAGCCTAAAACTCAACCAAAAGATCCAACATCGAGAAATAAATAAAAGAAAGGAGTATCTGATGTCGGGGTGTGACCATTCTCCCCACCAGGTACACTTTCTACCCCTATAAAGTCACATAGCTGAAAGATAACCCAAATTGGAATCTATTACTAATAAAATACAAGATAACATGAACCTTGGATGACTAGATCGCATTGTTTCAGAACAGGGCACCCATCGTGCCAATGCCTCTGTCTGAAAACGACAGCAAGCCGCATGGTTATGAGACCTTCTCCACAGACATGCACTATTCATGTAGTTGGATCTTTCTGCATGGCTAGTCCCACACAGTTTTGACTAACCATGCAGTAACTGTGCGTTAACTATGCTTCACATGTAAAAATCTATCAAACTCGTCAGAAACCAAAATTTTTGACTCGGCTCAAACCTGAACATTTATTTAAAAGATTGACACAACCGTCACTGAAACAGGGAACCTCCCACACGAACCAAACCCACAACACATCAATTCTACCATGTTCAAGAATCTCGAAATTATCACTATTGAATGATAAAATGTAGACTGACCTACACAAATTTTAGTCACACACAAAAGAGAATGAAAAAACTTTCAAAGGCCGCATTCAGATAGACTCAACTATTTGGATCAAAATAGAAAAATCCCTTAAATACATTAAAACGAAATGATGAACTTATAAGACTAGGAAGATGCGACCAAGTGAACCTTAAATATTTTTATCCCAACATAGAAAGAAAAACTAGGTCAGGGTTTGACACCCCTGTCACTCATAAATGTGTGTGATCATCACCCTGAGGCCTGTGGAAAGGGCACTGATGGATAAAGAATCTCTTTCCTCATAGTCAGGTGCATGCATCCTCTAGTCACTACTATTTCTTTGAGATACACTTCCTATAGAACGTCTCTAGATGACCCAAATGGCCACAATGATGGTAGGTCTTTGGATGGATATGACATGAGGTCTAAGAATGCCTGAACCAGCCTTACTAATGGAACACATGAAGGCGTCCGGACAAACTAGATACCAGGACCAAGGAATAAAAACATTTGGGGAATATTATTCCAGCATAAAATCCTTTCCAGATAGGGAACCATTAAAAAAGCCAACCACCACCATCTTCTCTCAGAACTCCAATGAAGATAAAACAACTATCCTCCAATAGTCCCAAACTAGACCCTTAAGCAAACATTAGACCAAACAAACTCTATCAACCCTTTGAGTTATCAACAACTTGAATAAACACTCTGCTTTTATCAAACCACCTCTTTTAGACCCCAACCACCTCGAAGGATACATAACATCTAAAAATAACCTAAACCTAAGCATTCCATCATGGAAACACTAGGGACCTTTCTGGGTAGTATACACCAAACCATACAAAATCATGAACCCATAAGCTGCATCGAACCAAACAAATACCAGCACAATAAAAATAATTTTTTTTTGAAAAACCACAATTCTTTTCCCTTAAAATTCCAAATCACCTCATCCCAATGACATATGTCAAATACAAAAGAAACTTTTTTCAAGAATAAATCTACTTATATTGAAAAAATTGATTTTGAAAACATCTATGTTCCAAAAACTCACCCATGGCTTTCTATGAGCCACCACATGTGTGTCCATCCCTTTCCTAACAAAATTTCCATAAACCAGTTCCATCCACACACTTTTTTTATCTACCCACACACATGTGATCATCTATATGTAATACCAAGGTTCACATACTTTCCTTCCTCATCAATATCGAAAATATTTTCAATTCCAGAACACCACACGTCCAGTTTAAAGCCATATGAGGTAAAAATAGATCAATTACAAATCTATTTCCATTTCCAACTCCCATTTTCATTTTCAAGAACACATTTTCCCCAACCAAAAATCAAAATGAAGAACAAATTACCAATAACAACTAGAATGGTGAACTAGCAGTTATGCTTAACCTGGCGACATGGTGGTGATCCATGCCCCAAGAAAGTATCAACGACTAGAAGGAGCACAACCGTGAACTCAAACTCCCACATGGGTCACTACTCCATGTGTGGTCACGACATGACACCGGCTCACCACCATTGTCATTCCTTAATCCAAAAACAAAATCAAAAGGCTCAAATCCCAGACCACCCCTAGAAGCTGAAGGTTTGGAACGGGAAAGGGTTCATGACGCCCTTCTCGTACCTACCTCCCGAGTCCTGACATTCCAAATATCCATCTACCGAACACCCCAAATAACAAGGGACTCCTCTGATACCATTTTTTCATGAACCCAGCTGGGATGTCATCTGATCTGACACACGACCCAGTCCGTGACATAACCCGAAGGGCATTCTTGATCCCCATAGGCTGGCAACTAGTGTTGGGCATCATATATAAATCGAGTGGGAATGATTTCAACCCAATAAATAGGATAAAATAAATAAATATAATCAAACAACCCATGATAAACGACATCTAAACATTGATAATTAAATAGTTGTTCCAAATACATGATATAACTGAACAAGAAAATACTAATAGGAACAAACTAAAAACGAAGGAACTCTAAAAAAATCTCCATGTGACCACTTGGTCACCTCCAACCACTAAACCGAATATTCTCCACAATGAGCACCTACCAAGAATCATGAACGCAAGCTAGAACAGCAACTGAAAGGATAGGTTATGTGTGAGTACTGAAATTCTCAGTAGGTATTCCAAAGATAACCACTAAATCAAAAAGTTTCTTTCACCAGAACAAACCATTAACAAAAGTTTAAAACATGGTTACAGAAGTACGGTTTTCACAATTTAAATAAAAAAACCTTTTTTCCCATTTCAAAATCCAACACACAATACCAATCATTTCCAAAACCATTTGACATTTTATAACCAAAATACCCCAACCAAATGATTCTAATTTAATTTTTAGTGAAACAACATTAAATGGAATACAGTTTCAAAGAATGCCACTTTAAAAAAAACACTTACTTTTAAAAGTACCATCCCATCCTAGTGTATGCCGTTGGGAGGTGAAATATAGTCCTCGAGCACTAGTCATGGGAACACCCCTAGAAACTAGCTAGCTTCAGTCCACATGTATTTCATATCTCAGTGAAAAGTACTCGTAACAATATATGTTCTTGTGCACGAGCCATTAGTAGGGAACATAGCCCTAACCTAGTGGTCCACAACATCATCATCATAGTTTAGTTAGTGTTTTCATCATCAAACATGCTACGTGAAATAGGGGACAAACCCCACATGTTCACTAGCATACTAGTACAAGTCCACCCACCGAGATATATGGGATTCCCTTTTTGTGCTCAAACAAGATCTGCAGCACATGATGCCACTTACACAATTCGTCAACCAAACCAAGAATAAAATTTCATTAGACACCACTTTCACATCACAAACTCATTCTTGAAAACTTATGCACATTGAAACATTTAGAGATCACTTATGAAACCATGAAGAACACCACATCCCCATTAATTTTCTAAACAAGCCTTTTCACATTTTAGGAAAACATGAAACTCTAAAACCATGCCAAATGGTCCTTTTTGTTTATAAACCCAAATAAATGTATCAAAACATTTCCAAATAATTTCTAAAACCATCATGAAGGTTCAAATACAGAACATCCCGTCAAGCAAATCATTTTCCAAAAACAACACACCAACACCACTTATATATATGAAAAGCCAAATGGCCCCTTATCTTCCACACACATACCCCAACTCTTCACAATTTAAAAACATGCCTTTACTATTCCAAATTCACACAAAGCATGTTCTAAAGATAAATAGACCAAAACATGGGGAACAGATTTAAAAATCAAGATTTCCCAAAACACCTTAATCAACCCTTTATCAAAACCCCATTTGAAACCTTATTTAGAAGTCTCTAAAGGTATCCAACAATGTTTGAAAACCAAGAGCCAATTGAGAAATCAGGATTTTGTTAGAATACCATTTTTCTAGTGTCATCTTAATTTGAGGGAACATCCATGTATTCTCATAGTGCACCCATATATGTTCCAACATCCAATGGTATAGATTTTATCCAAGAAACCACTTGAATACCAAATCCAACCATTCATTATTTAAAAGAACACAACCATCCCATTTTTTCCATAAAACCCCCCTTAAAAGCCCTTTATAACCATCTATCAAGCGAAACCATTACCGAATTACACCCAAAAGCTCAAGTTCACAACCAAATAATCTTCATTAGACAAGATAAGAGTTAATAATTTTATAAAAGACCTAATTCTACTTTAAAAGACATGACATTTCAAAAAAGGCGCCATATGTTCCATAAACCTAATCATTTCACACAAATATCTTTAAGAACCCAATTTAAAAAAAAATCAACACCAAATCATCCGTTATATCTATCCAAGGGGTATAATAGTGGTGCGAATAACATTTATGAAGAAAATGAAAACATGTAAGTGACAAAGTATTATTTCAGAAAGGAAAAGTTGGATTCACCTACCTTAGCCTCGAGAAAATGGAAAATAACTTCAAGGGGAGGTAGATCTAATCCCCATTAATAATACGAATACATAATAATAAGAAAAAACGAACCAAAATCCGCAAAACCTAATCCTAGGGTTCGGCCAAAAGGGTTGCATGCTAAGACAGAGTGATTAAATGAGAGAGGGGAAAGTGAAGAAGATAAATGGGTAACATTTGATGAAGAACCACTAAAATGTGGTGATAAATCTCCCCAACAGTGACCCAAGTCTATGTAGAGTGAATGAAGAGGCACCTTAGGTCGATTCCCAACTATTTGGGATTCATTTTGGGGGTGGAATCACTTAAAACGAAGCTTCACGTAAAAATTTATTAAGTCTAAATGTGGCTGCATGGTTTTTCAACATGGTTTGTCAATATGTGCGCAGACCATGTGAGGGATACTAGAAACTTATGCAACTTCGCATTGCTAGGTGGCACAGTTTGGAAAGTCCATGCT
This sequence comes from Viscum album, assembly GCA_963277665.1. Classification (NCBI taxonomy): domain Eukaryota; kingdom Viridiplantae; phylum Streptophyta; class Magnoliopsida; order Santalales; family Viscaceae; genus Viscum; species Viscum album. Next base: position 1,041,764,726 of record OY728164.1, on the reverse strand, counting down.
CAAACTCTACAACCCCAAAAATTTCCAAAAACCCACCAAATTACACCCCAAATACTAGGGAAGACCCACTAAAAGATACTTGAATGTTTTAAACACAACATGGGGACACCGAGGGCATCACAAACTCCCCAACATGCCACTTTATTCGCAAAACATTCACACTAACCTTGATTTGTGTAATAAGAAAAAAAATAACACTGAAACAAAAGGTCTTTTATTTGGAACCCAACCTAAAACCCAACCAAAAGATCCAACAATGAGAAATAAATAAAAGGAAGGAGTATCTGAGGTTGGGGTGTGACAATTCTCCCCACCAAAGACACTTTATGCCCCCCAAAATTCACATAGTTGAATGATAACCAAAACCTGAATCCATGCCCAATAAAAACCAAGATAACATGATACCCGCATTACTAGGCCACACAATTTCAAAATTGTGGGCCAATCGTGCCAATGCCTCTCCCTGAAAATGGCACCAAGCCGCACGGTTATGAGACCTACCGCATAGTTGTGCACTAGTCATGCAGTTGGTTTTGTATACATGGATAGGGAAACACGGTTATGACTAATTGTAAGGTAACCATTCTTCACATGAAAAAATCTCTCAAAAAATTCAGAAACCAAAAACTTTTATAGGGCCCAAACCCGAAAATTTATGTAAAAGATTGAAAACCCCTCTACTGAATTAGTGAACCTCCTACACGAACCAAACCCACAACACATCAATTCTGCAAAGTTCAACCATCTTCAAATGATCACTGTTGAATGATAAATTGGAGACCGACCTACACAAAGGTAACTCACACTCAAAATAGAATGAATAAAATTTCAGAGGGCACAATAAGATAGACCTAACTGTTTGGATCAAAATAGAAAAATCCCACAAAAACATTACAACGAAATAATGAACTTATAAGATAAGGAAGATGAGAACAAGGAAAGCATAATCATTTTTATCCCAAAACAGAAAGAAAAACTAGGTCAAGGTTTCACACCCCCTGTCACTCCTGACTGTGCACGAGCTTTAACCCTAAGCCTATGGTTGGGGATCTGATAGATGAAGTATCTCCTGCCTCACAGTTAGGTGCATCCATCCTCTGGTCACAACTACTTATTTAAGAGAATCTTCTTATTGAACTTCTATAGATGAACCAAATGGCCACAATGATGGCAAGTCCTCTTAGGGATATGACATGATGGCTTAGAATTCCTGAACCAGCCTTACGGATGGTACACTCGAAGGTTTCATGAGGAACTACATACCAGGACCAATGAAGATAAACTTTTGGGGAAAGTTCCTTCGATATGAACTCCTTTCCAGATAGGGAACCTTTACGAAATCCGAACCACCACAAACTACTCTATGAACTCCAACAATGATAATACATCCAACCTCCACTAGTCCTAAACTGGACCCTTAAGCAATAATATGACCAAACAAACTCTAACAACCCTTTGAGTTCTCAACAACTCAAATAAATGCTCTACTTCAATCAAACCAACTATAGTAGACCCCAACCACCTCGAAGGAAACATAACATCTAAAAAGAACCAAAACCTGGGCAGGAATCCTTGGAAACACTAGGTGCCTTTCTGGGTAGCATACACTAAACAATACAAAAACATGAAATTGTAAGCAGCATCAAACTAAACAAATACCAGCACTATTAAAATATTTTTTTTTCAAAAAACCACAATATTTCCATTTAAAATTCAGAATCACCTCATCCCAAGGACATCTTTGAAATTCCAAAGAATATTTTCAGAAGAAAAAATTCACTTCTATGGAAATAATTGATTTCCAAAACATCTATGTTCCAAAACACACCCATGGAATCCTATGAGCCACCACATGCATGACCATCCCTTTCCAACAACAATTCATGGGAACCAGTTCCCCCCCCCCCCCACACACACATTCCATAACTACCAACACACATGTGATCAACTATATAGAATACCAAGGTTCACATACTATCCTTCCTCATCAAAACCCAAAATCTTTTCAATTCCAAAACTCTACTTTTCCAGTATAAAACCATATGAGTAAAACAAATCAATTCCAAATATATTTCCATTTCCAACTCCCATTTTCATTTTCGAGAACACATTTTCACCAACCAAAAATAAAAATGAATCAGAACTTACCAGTAACAACCTAAATGAGGAACTAGCAGTTACACTTAACCTGGAGACATGGTGGTGAACCACGCCCCATGAATGCATCGATGACTAGGAGGAGTTCAACAGTGCACTCAGACTCCACATGGTTCACTAGTCCAAGTGTGGTCACGACATGACACCGGCCAACATCCATTTTCATTCCTTAATCCCAAAACAAAATCAAAAGGCTCAAAACCCAGACCACCCCTAGAAAATCAAGGATCATAACGGGAAAGGGTTCATGATGCCCTTCCCGAACCTACCTCTCATGTCCTAACAGCCTGAATCTCTATCTATTGAACACCCCAAATAAAAAGGGCCTCATCTGATACTACTTTTTCATGATCCAATTCGGGATGCCAACTGACCCAACCACCGACCAGGTCCCCGACATGACTTGAAGGGCAATATCTTTCCCCACGGGCTGACAACTAGTGCCAAAAATCATATTTGAATCAAGTGGGAATGATTTCAACCCAATAAATAGTATCAAATAAATGAATATAATCAAACAATCCATGTTAACCCAAAACATAACATAGAAAATTAAATAGTTGTTCCAAATACACGATACAAATGAACAATTAGAAACTAATATGAAAAAACTGAAAACGAAGCCACACTACAAAGAACTCTATATGGCCTCTTGGTCAGCTCCAAACACAAAACAGAACATGCTCCATAATGATCCCCTACTAGGAATCCTGAACAAAATCTAGACCTGCAACTGAAAAGATAGGATAGGTGTGAGCACCGAAATGATCAGTAGGGATTCCAAAGATAACCACAGAATCCAAATGCTTCCTTCCCTATAAAAACAATTATCACAATTTTGAAAAACAGTTACAAAAGTATGGTTTTCACATTTTAAATAAAACAACACTATTTTCCCATTTCAAAATCCAACAAACTATGGAAATCATTTCCAAAACCATATGCCATTTTATAACCAAAAAAACCAAACCAAATGATACTTGTAGCAATTTCCAATGGAACCACATTAAATGGAAAACAGTTTCAAAGAATGTGCCTTTTACAAAAACAAAACACTACTTTTAAATTTACCATCCCAACCTACTGTATGCCGATAGGAGGTGCAATATAGTTATTGAGCACTAGTCATGGGAACACCCCTAGGAACTAGCTAGCTATGGGCCCCAGTTACATTGTATCTCAGATAAAAGTAACCATAACAATATATATTCTCGTGCACGAGCAACTAGTAGGGAACATACCCATAACTTGGTGGTCCCCAACATCATAATCATAGTTTAGTTAGTGTTTTTATTGTCAAACATGCTATGTGAAACAGGGGCAAAACCCCATAGAATCACTAGCATACTAGTACAAGCTTTCCCACCTAGATACACAGGCTTCCCTTTTTGTGCTCAAACAAGTTCAGCATCAAATGATGTCACTTACAAAATTCATCAACCGAACCAGGCCACACATTTCATAATACACCACATTCAAATCACAAAACCATTCTTGATAGATTATGCACATAGACACATTTACAAATCACATATAAACCCTGAGGAACACCACATCCCGAAGAATTTTTTATCAAGCCTTTCCATATTTTTGAAAAAACATGCAACTCTAAAACCATGCTAAACGGGCCTTTATGTTTACAAGACTAGATAAATTTTCAAAAAAAAATTCCAAATAATTTCTAAAACCATCTTGAAGGCTATAATGAAAAACATCCCCTCAAGCCAATCATTTTCCAAAAAACAACACACAAAAACATCTTCTACATATGGAAATCCAAATTGGCCCTTATGTTCCAAACACATACCCCAACTCTTTACAATTTCCAAACATGAATTTTCCATTCCAAACTCACCGAAAGCATTTTTGAAGGACAAACTGACCAAAACATGAGGAACACATTTAAAACCAAGCTTCCCAAAACCTCATTATCCATCCCTTCATCTAAATCCCATTGGAAAACTTCTTTAGAAGTCTCCTAAGGTAACCAACAATGTTGGAAAACCAAGAGTCATTTGAGAAATCATGATTTTGTAATAATTCCATTTTCAAGGGTCATCTTTATTTGAGGGAGCATCCATGTGTTCTCATAGTTCCCCCATATATGTTTCTACATCAAATGGAACCCCTTTCATCCAAGAAACCATTTCAAAACCAAATCTTACCATTCATTATTTAAAAGAACAGAACCATCCAATTTGTTTCAAAAAACCCCATTCAATGACCTTTAAACCCATCTATCAAGAAACACACTTTCCAAATTACACCCAAAAACCAAAGTTCACAACCAAATAAGCTCCATCCCACAACATAAGATTTAATAATTACATAAAATACATTATTCTACGTTAAAAGAGGATTGAATTTAAAAACAAGCACCATATGTACCACGAACATAAACATTACACACAAATATCTTTAAGAAACCATTTTTAACAAAATAAATCAACACCAAATCATCATTTTTATCTATCTAATGGGTATAATAGAGGTGAGAATAACATTTAAGAAAAAAATTAAAACACCCAAGTTCTGAAGGATTATTCCAGGAAGGAAAAGTTAGATTCACCTACCTTAGCCTTGGGTGAATGGAATATAACTTCAAGGGGATGGAGATTTAAGCCCCACTAAAAATCTTCATACCCTATCTACAAGAAAAACAAACCACAATCAGCCAACCCTAACCCTAGGGTTCATCCAAAAGGGTTACAATCCACGAGAGAGTGAAAAACATATAGAGGTGAAAGAGGAGTAGAAAAATTGGGATGTTTTGATGAAGAACCACTAGACATTGGTGATAAATCTTCACAAAGGTGACCCAAATCAATGGATAATGGAGGAGGAGGATCCTATGGTTGATACCCAACTAGTAGGGATTCATTTTGGAAGTGTAATCACTTAAAACAGAGCTCCACATCATACGTTATTAAGCATGCAAGTGGATGTATGTTATTTTTGAACGGTTTGTCAAACTGTGTGCAGTCCATGTCAAGGATACGGGAAACATAAGAAACTTAACATGGTTTGGTTGCATAGTTTGGCCAAGCCATACTCAAACTGTCCAAGCCCAAAAATAGGACAAAATCACCCAAATTACGCCCTAAACACTAGGGAAGTCCCACCCAAGGATCCCTGAGTCTTTTAAACACAACATGAAGCCACCAACGGTATCACAAATTCCACAACATGCCACTTTATTCCAACAACATTCACAATAACCATTAGTTCGGTAATAAAAAAATACAACTAAAACACAAATAATTTTATTATACACCCAACCTAAAACTCTACAAAAAGTTCCAACATTAAGAAATAAATAAAAGTAAGGAGTATATGAGGTCAGGGTTTGACAACAATAATCATTATCGAATAAATTAATGTTCTATCTAGGAAAACCCATCAAATAAACTATATCAGGCTTACCTATGAGCTATAATGTAGATCAACCCATTGTATAACAATTTTAAAGGAAAACAACAATAATAAAATAAATTAATTTTTCTTGTTTTTATCATAAAATCCCTAAAAAACTTTGTAAACCAATATCCAAAACTCTTTTGGATATCAAAATACTCTTTTACTTTAAAAATAATTATCAATTAAAATATACCTAGAAAAAGGAAAATAGGGTTTTCTTCGTTGAAAAAAAACATGAAATATTTTAATGGAATCCAAACATAAATTAATGAGTATGGTGGCGAAAAAAATCATTTTCTCTATATTTGTTAAATTAGAACATTCCTTTTTTGTAAAGAATTAAACATTACATAAAAATATTCCTTTTTAAAATCCATTGAAAAAAAAATTAAGAGAGATATAAAATTTTCATTGTAAATACTTATTTTTCATTACAAAACATACATAAAATTTATTTTAAATATATGTTCAATGATGAAAAATAGTTGGAAACTAAATATTTAAAATAATATTTTTTAATTGAAATTATCTTACCTTTAGTCAGACTCATCATGTATGTTATTTATATTTTAGAATAATAAACATATGCTAATTTTTTAATTATTTAAAAACTTTTTAGTTTTTAACATATCATTTATTATATCCCATACTATTCAATATGAAATTATATAATCATTTATGTTCACTTCAGATGTTTGGATGGTATTTGTCTTATGTGTCAAAAATGACATTGGTTGGTTAAATATAGTCAAAGGGATAAATATTCCATTATATGATTGAAAAAAATCATGATATAATGATGATTTTATTCATAAAATATTAATTAAAAACCAATCTTGAATTATTGTTATGAAAAATTAACTATGTTACAATCATTGAAATTGTAGGTTATATATAATCATGACTAATGTTTCCATTTTTCAATGATCATTATATAAAGAAGGTAGATATTATTTTATCTATAGTGAATTATAATAATATCATAAATAACATATTATTGCATTGTATATACTTATATAAATATCATCCATGTTATTTGGTGGTTAAAAAATAATCACATCGCTTCGTGGAAGCAATATCCCACACGTACGTACGAAAGATGTTATCATTTTTCGGTGAGTGGAAAGGTTGAAAGAAAAATGATATATTATAATTTTATAATCAAAAATATTTCATTAATATAATAATTATGAAATATATGTCACCTATATTCATTAAAATTATCCTCATCACCTTTCATGTAATGAATTACTGAAAAACGAATCACAACTCTTCGTGAGGTGGTATTACACAGTACACATTAGAACCATTATAGTATACCCATATATAATGTAAACTAAGAAGATATAAATGATATAGTAAATATAAAAGTATAATTATGATTAAAATATCATAAATTTTATTTAAATCAATAATTATGTATAGTCATAAGATGATATAATAGAAAATTAATTACCTCGATTCGTGAGACAGTGGTATGTCGCACGCACAAATGGCGTTTTTGTTTCCCTCTTGATGGAAGAGGTGATAGATCTAGGTTATTATATTAACATAATAAAAAATAATTATATGGGAGATAATTATGTTATTAATTTATTATTTTCTAAAACTATTAATTGAATGTAGAAGAATAAATAATAATAATAAATGCTCTATTAAGAATGAGCACTCTTTGTTGGAAACCCTCTTAAAGATTACACAAAAAGATTTAAATATTGTTTATGATAAAAATTGAATATTGGATGATTTTTGGAAATTAAAAGTCTTTTCTATTGATTTTATGTTCAAATAGATTTTTATGTATGTATAGGTGATGATAGGGGTGGCCTTTTCTGAGTGGGGGAGAGGACACTCGTAGATTTTTCTAAAATAAAAATTGATAACAACAATTTTCACATTCCAAAAAAATAAAAAGAGTGAAAATCTCAATAATTATATAATATAAGGTAGAAAAATATTTATAAAATATATTTTAGAAATATATTTTTTCATTTTAATCTTATTTTTTAACCCCAAGTAAATCAGTTTTAACCTTTACCCCATTAAAATATTTTCACTCTTTTTAATATTCATTATGAAAATACATTATCTTAAGCATATTATATTATATAAATTATTTTTATTCAAAACATGTAATCCATTTTACCTCATTAAATTTAAAAAAATTTCTGAATTTAATTTAAATTTAAACCCATAGACATATTGAAAAATCAATTTTTCTAGAAATGTATTTTTCAGGTATATGTGGAATTTATATAAAAATCTATGAAAAATGATACTAATTATATGAATTTAAATTAATATTTATATATATATGTATGTATTATATAAATTTCTTTTAATTCATTACTCATTAGGGGTTATTTTATTATATTAAAATTGAGAAGCATTATGCACATTAGTATAGTTTTCAAATAATTGTGTTTTCAAACAAAAATATAAACTAATACTAAAATATAATATAATGATGATTAAAATTTAATTAAGTGGATTAAATATAAATAAATAATTATTATATTACATTAAGTAGTATAAAAACATAATATTACTTTTATATTACATAATCTCTTGAAAAGAAATGGAATTTCTATAAAATTTGATGTTTTCACTTTTTACAAAAAAATCAATATTTTTCCAAAATATCCAAAAATTTCACCATAAGATAATTTTAATAGGGTGATTTAAAAATTTAAATACATTTTTTTATGATTACAATTATATAATTTATAAATTAAATTAACAAATAAAAACCATATATGAAAATAGTTTCGTTAAAACTGTTTCCATTTTTTATTAAAAATTGACTCATTTTTTATAATGAATATAACTATTAAAATCATATTAATAAATAAGAAAATTATTTATTATGTAATTAAAAGTTTTATTAATTTATACCCCATATAAATTTCATCCTCATTATATTATTCACTTATGAAACAAGTGGGGATTTCTTTCCCTTGGACCATTTTCAGATTATTATGTTTTTTATTCAACCAAGTGGTTTTCCCATAAAACCATAACCTAGTGAATTGCATTATTTCACAAATATTTCAATCTATATTCAAAAATCTAAATAATATGTTCCCCATAAAAATTATTTCATTCCAACTAAACTAATTTAGGGCTCAAAACATGAGTTGAATTTGGAGCATATTTCATTAATAATGAAACATGAATTATTTTTTGTACCTAGGATCAACTTGAGGATTAATTCACTAGATAAGGAATTGATAAATATTTATTTGGATTTAAAATTGTTTAATAAACAACTTAATTAATTTATAATTTTTACTAAAATTTATTAAAAAGTAGTTGATTTAATTTAAGAGAAACATGATCACCAATATAAAAAAGATATTTCATCAAGTTATCTAGATAACCTTTCTAATTACACAAAGTCATCCGCATATATTTTTGAATTAATGTACTTATATATATAATTAATATACCATATATAATCCCATAAACATCATTTTATATAAATAATCACAAAAAATATGGCATCTCTCACTGTTTTCCATATAATTCATCAAATGGTCCAATTTATATACTAGAATTAAAACACTTATTACAAGATAAATAAATCAATAAATTATATTGATACCAAGATCCTTGTTAATCTAATTAAAAATAAATAATCATGTCTAATATTTTTTGAATCGTCCACTCATACATAATATTGTTTTTAGGATGAGAATTTTTACATAAATTTTTGAACATAACAACATCTTATTATTTTCCATAAATTATAGGTAAATAAAGGATCACGGTTTGAGAAAATGGGGAGAGGAAATCCAGGAATCTTGAATATATATATGAGATATTATCATGAAGAATGATCCAAAAACATAATATCACAAATGTGAATGAAATATTCTTATTTATTTCATCATTCGCTAATAACTGAAATTCTTTTTTTTTCTTGAAGACGTATTTTTGAAATCCCACCATGAAATCCATTAATATATTTTACCATTTCTAATCCTGAACTATAAAAGGTTTAGGCATTACCTTAAATAATTTTCATTCTACATTAACTTGATAAAAAGTGAAAAAATCATGTAAAATTCATAAATATCTATTTTCATATAATCACACTAATAATACACCTGAAGGTCTAGATACATCTTAATGATTCTAGGATGAACTGAAAATGGTGAACAATGAGCTTCACTGAAAAAATCACTCTTCAAATATAAATCAAAAGGCACTTGTAAACTATTTCCAAATCATAAAATTCCATATTTTAAAGCATTAAATTCCGGATAACTTTCCTTCTTAACCAATTATACCATTTCTTTCATATAATTATCTTTTTTTGAGATTTCATAATTATTTCTCAAAACAATGATTATAATAAAACCAAAAAAACAATGGATGTCCATGTATCACCAACTTCTGGTCCAAAATTCATCAAAACATTAACAAAATGTTCTTGTTTTAAAAGTAACATGGTTAATGTAGAATTATATTTCTATATCAAAGCATCAAGAACTATGTTTTCTATTATAGGATTGTAATGAATCTTTCAATCATAATACTTGATAAGTTCCATCCATCTTTCTTTTCCCATTCTTAATTCTTTTTGAGTGAATATATACTTCAAATATTTATGATTGGTATGCATTTCACACTTTACATGATAGGAATTATTCATGAAATTATTAAAATAAAAACCATTTCACAATATGTTGGTCATTTATAGGGTAATTTAACTCACTAGGTTTCAACTATTGTAATGTATAGTCAATTACCAAATCATTCAACATCAGAATAAAGCCAAGTCCCTTCAACTATGCATCAATATAGGTAATAAATTCACCATGTATAGAGGAAAAGGAAAAAAATAATATAACACATAAATATTATTTTTAGTTCCAAAAAAATCATCACATTCCATTTTATAGATGAATTTAGCTACTATTTTTGTTAAATTAATCTATGGGCTAGACAACTGGGAAGAAATTTCAACAAAATGTCAAAAGTACCCTAATAATCCAAGAAAACTATGAATCACTATGATATTTCGTAGTATTGTCTATTATTAAAAAACTATTCTTTTAATAGGGTGAAAAAATTTTCCTTCTTTAGAAACAATATGATAAAGGAAATAAATTTTCAACTAGAATTTGAGGTTACTATGTTTTACATATTGTTTCTTTTTATTTGTTGTTTATAAAAAAAATATTTATGTTTCTTTCATTTTCCTTATAGATTATAAAATATATAAAATTCTATTCAATAAACACATCCAAGAATATATCATAGAAATCATGTATGACTATATTCATAAGGTATATAAATACAGTAGGTGTATTAGAAAAACGAAAGGGCAAAAATATAAAATCATAACACCCATATCTAGTCTCAAATAAATTATTAAGACTACTTTTTTCCATCACATTCAACTAAAACTACCCCAACCTAATATTAATCTTAAAAAAATACTATGATCCTTGATATAATCAAGAAAATACTTAATACGAGGAAAATGACATTGGTTCATAAAAATGATGTTATTCAAGGCTCTATAATCAATGAAATATATCATAAAACCGTATTTTTTAACAAGTAAAACCATATAACAACATGGTGAAGTGTTAGGTCAAATAAAAACAATATATATAAAATGATATAAATTATTTTTAAACTATAAAAGTTCTAAACGATTAAGTAGATAAGGTTTTTTTGAAAGTTTCTTATCATTAATCATTAAGTCATTGGTAAATTCAACCTATCAGTAATGAATAACACTATGTAATTCATACAAAAAACAACCATGTATTCATTCATTACTTGAACATCACTAATTTGAATACTTTCTGTATTTTCAACAACATAATATTGGTAACTTTCACTTCCATATCAAATCCATTACTCACATTCTTAGTAAGTTATCAAAGGTATGAAATCATTAAATAAAACGTTATTATATATGAAATATATCATAGTTTGATACACTAAAGGCAAATCCATACCAATGATAATATCCAAATATTATATGGGATGTTTAATAATATTTTAAGCAAAGGTTATTATACTAATAATATATGTAGATTTATATAAATCATGGTTACATTAATAATTACACCAAGAGTTTTCGCAAAATTTACCATATTACAATCAAGACTTAATATTCCTAATTTACCTGAACAATTATCACAAATGATGGAATGTTATTATCCAGCATCAATCAAGGTGTTTTCATAATTTCAATAAATCAGTAACATACCTATTAACACATCATTAAATGGCTCTTTATCAATTGTAATAGTAAGAAAATATTTTTCCACACCTTTCTACATTTGATCATGATGATTTTAATCATATATTACTATATTCAGAAAAATATTATCCCAATAAACCAACTCATTGAAACTAAAATATCTCATTGATGGATGGCTATCATTTACCTCATTACCTTATCTTTTAGGACTCTATTACTTATAGATAAAATCCATGTGACCAACATTACCACACTAGTTACACATTATAGAATTTACCATACATTCCCCAATATACTTTTCACCACACCTATCCCAATATGTGAACTTATTTTTCTTACCTTCATATTTTTTTATGAATGTTTCCCATTGACTACCATCTGACCCTTTTTTCTTCTTTTCTTTGAATTCATTATCTTTAGTAAACTCCATTTCAACCTTCTTAGCACACCAAACAATTTTATCATAACTTTTTGTTCTATAGAAAGTTAATTACCTTTTATATCTTGGTTTTAACCCTATATGAAAAATATTAATCTAATTATCTAGGTTTTAGAAAAAATTTGGGACATACCTAGTCAGTCTAGTAAATTTTCTTCTAATGAAACAATAAATTTATCATCCTTCTACATCAATTCCAATAATTTTTTCATTATCCTATGTTGAAAAGTGTTAGGGAAATATTTATCAAGTTTGATACTTTTAAATTTATCCCTTTCCATGGAATCAATCTCATCTGCTTCTTTGGTATCCTTGACTAAAGACCACCATCGAGCAACTCCACCTTCAAAATGATAAATGGTAGATGTTACCTTTAAATGATTCAAGAACCCCCAAAACATAAAATATATTCTCCAGGGCATTGATCCATCCTTCAGATACCACTGGTTCAGTAGAACCATAGAATGATAGAGGTTTTTAACTCATAAAATGTACATTATCATCAGGTTTTCCCATGATTTATATAGAAAAACTCTTCCATGGATTCCACCAAAATTTATAGATTCAGTCAACCAATCCATCACGACACTAATCTAATTAATCATAATTATGAATATTCCTATTTTCTATTTTGGAAGGATATCATCCTCTTGGTTACATCGTACTACAACATTCATGTTTCCTCCATGGAAAACCATTCCAATCAAACATGGTTTACATTTACAAATATGGTAATATTTAAATGATATATTATTTCAACATAAAAAATTGGTAAAATATTTTAAGGGTGTTTTATTAGCATTATACAAACCCCTAGAGATATATAATCCTTTTATCTAATACCAACTATAAGTACCCAGCCTTAAACATTATATAATCTAGTAAAATTCAACTAGAATTCATTTTATTACATTCACAAAGATATTTTAGTTTTAGGATTTTAGAGTGTTAGGTCATTAATATTATATAAAAATCCATATATATACAAAGTATACACTTATAGCCACTATCCATTTTTATAACAACATTAAAATTATAAAATAAAACATGATTTCTTTTCCAGAAAAATCTTCACACAATTAAACATAGCCTCTTCATTTACCCTACCCTTACTTGAACACTATAAAAAACATAAAAACATCGATGAAAATAAAAATATATGTAATTTAAATAAAAATAAAAAATCTATCAGTCCAGTGAAAAATATCAAAACCCATTAAAAACCATATCTTGAAAGTATACATTTTTATTAAAAAAGTTCATTATTCATCTTATTTAAAAATATTATTATCTTACCTTCTGAAATCAAATTATTTCCATGAAAACCCATTAGCAAGAAAATAAATGATATGATGTTTTCCTATTACATCACCATCATAGAACTATTATTAATCTTTTATAATTAGAATAAATATATGTCTAACTTCCAAAATAATTCATTGAAGAATATAATCATTACCTAATGCATTGAGTTCTACCGAAGGACACCGATCATATAACCTATATTTTTCCCCCATGATCTATAATGGCACTCATACCATCATATAAAAAATGTACAAGGAAAATAACATGACTAAAAAATTTAATCATGGAATGTTTCATTACGTCACCCTTGAAAAACTCTTTCGAACACCTATCTAAAACTCTTTCGGATATCAAAAAACACTTTACTTTTAAAAATCATCTTTAAATAACAAAATACCTAGAAAGAGGTAAGGAGGATTTTTATCTTGGATTAGGATTCAAATATTTTTAAGTATAATTAACATATAATAATGATTATAATAGTAAAAAAAGTAATTATCATTGTAAATGTTAAAATAAAACATTCCTTCTGTCTTTTGTAAATAAGTTTAATCATTCTATAGAAAAATTATTTTTTAAAACTATATAAATAAATAAAAAATAGAAATTTAATTTTCCATTTAAACATTTTATGTTCATGTAAAAATTCATAAAATATATTTAAAAAAATATGCATATGGAGTAAAAAGTGTTTGGAAAAATACTTTAAAAGATGAATATCTTAAAAGAAAATCACTTACATTGAGTCTCACTCATCACTTTTGTTATTTATATTAATAAACAATAAAAATATATTAATTATTTACATTCTTAATAAGCCTTTTAAATTTTATTATTTCTTTTATTTAATCTCTTATAAATCAAAAAACAATTAGTTTGTCATTTATGTTCACTTTGGATGTTTTGTCGGTATTCGGTTGATATGTCAAAAATGACATCAGTGGGTCTACTATGAACAATGATTTTATAATTCAACAATATCCAGAATAGTAGTAATGAAATAAATATCCTTATTATAAATAATTTATACTTTTAAAACCACCCATGGATTATTTTTCTGAAAAATGAAATATGTTGCAATCCTAGGGACGGTATGTTATACGTACACATGAGTGATGTTTCCATTTTCCAAAATAATTATAAAAGGTAGTTCAGTATTATTTTATCTTTATAAAATGATTATAATATCATAAATAATATTATATTTATTTAAAAACAATTATATATATCATTTATGTGATACGGTGATGAAATAATAATCACATCGCTTCATGGTGGTGGTACTCAACTTGAATGAACGAATGACATTGTCATTTTTCAATAAGTGGAATGTTAGAAAAAAATATATTATCATAATGATAAATATGTCTTTAATATCATAATTATTTTATATATATCAAATATATTCATTAAATTTATCTTTATTAACTTACATGTAATGATTTGGTGAAAAACGATTCACATCGCTTCAAGAGGTGGTAGTCCGCCATACCCAAGAGCGATGTTTTCATATACCCCACAGAATGTAAATTAATTTGTTGTATGTGATATAATAAATATGTTAGAATAATTATTTTAAAATTTTAATATATATACTTTAAATTCATTTTAATAACCATCTGTATGAGGAGGTGATTCAAAAAGAATTACACCAGTTCACGAGGCGATGATCTACCGTACACATGAATGATGATTTAATTTACATAATTATGAAATAGGAGATGGATCTAGCTTATAAAATTAAAATAAAAAATATCAGTATATTTCATATTATTTTATTATTTTGTAATAGTGGTTTAATAATATTTTAGGAGGTGGAAGAAGAACTGACATAAAAACATTATGTAAGGAACAATACAACTTATTTGAAAATCCTCTTATGGATTACACAAAAAACATTACATGATTGAATTTATGATCAAAATAAGGATTCAACGATGTTGGGAGGAAAGTAAAGAATTTTTATTTGGTATTTTACAAACAAAAAAACTTTGGGGTGTGAAAAGTAGTAGATAAGTGGTGATCATTTTTAAGCGGGGGAGAGGACACACATGATTTTTTAAAGAAAATTTAATACCCACGTTTTTTACATGAAAATGGATTTAAAATGAAAATTTATATATAATTATAAGATATAAGGTTGAAATATTTCCACAAAAGAAAATTTATATATGTTTTAGACCATTTTATTCTTTATCTTTTTAGTTTCACTCACTAGGAAATCTATTTTTTCTCAACTATGGTAAAATATTTTTACTATTTTTACTATTATTTAGGACCAAATATTAATTTAACATATTATAAATTATAAATTAGGATGATTCCAAATATTTTATCCATTTTATAAATTTAAATTCACTTAAGTGGTAGTATGTGATTTAAAATAAAACTCATAGGCTCGATGAAAAATAGTTTTTCAAGAAATGTATTTTTCAATCATATAATGATTTTATATAAACTCCATGACAAGTGATTATAATTATAATAATTTAAATAATTACATTCAGATATATAACATATTTATTTAATTAAAATCATTACTCAAAAGGTTTTATTTTATCTAATTAAAATGGATAAATAATAGGGACTTCAAAACAGTTTAGAAAAATGCATTTTTAAACCCAAAAATAAACATATACTAAAATCCAATTTAAAGATAATAATAATTCAATAGGTGGACAAAATATAACTAAATTATAATTATCTTACAAAAAATAATATTCATAACTAAATTTTACATATGAATAACCGAATTTATTTAAAATAAATGGCATTATTAAAAAAAATTGATGGTTTTAACTATTCCTAGAAATATAATTATTTTCCAAAAAATCCAATATATTTATGCTAAATTAATTTTTATTTGATTATTTGAAAAAAAATTAATTTTTCCAAATTCCGATTATATAATTTTAAAATAAAATTTTTAAATAAAAAACTTATAATAAAATGGTTTAGTTAAAACTTTTTCCTTTTTGATTTAAAATTACTCGATATTTTTATATTGAATATAAATTTTTAAATCATATTAATAAACATGAAAAAAAATTATTCCATAATTTAAATTTTTTCTACTAACTTGTCATTTATCATTCTTACCATTTTTCTTCTATAATTATCATTGTTTTTTAAGAAGTTTCAGTGCACCTTTCGATCATGGATCTGACTTACTCTATAAAAATAATGAGTAGTGATGTCATTCCAACTATATTGATTTTTTCGCAAAAAACAATGTATAACATCATCACATTAACATAGTTCATCCTCTCTATATTTATCTACCATCTTTGATGATTAATCATACACTGTAGAATATTAATTTAATAGTGGGATGTGGTGATCAAGTTCTGGGGAACTTTTAAGTTACATCAAATTATTATCAAATTAAGTAGGAATTTCTCATGTTCTATTATATTAAATGTGGTATGAAAAATCATGATCCCATAATTTTTAATGGAATAAAGTGGATTGAATAATAAAATCATACTGTGTATTAATATGAACAATGAAGAAGGTGGAATACATGGCTTGGATTCATGCCTAATTATGCACATGTTTTTAATGATGACTTGTAACCACATGTGTTAGTCATACATTGATGTTTAACTTAGTATGTCACCACATAATAAGAAAACATGCTTCATTACCCACTTTATTACTTCCCATATAGATGATTCTCTCTAATGGTCGGTCATTCATGACCCCCACTGTAGATTATTAAAATCCTTCATCCACATGTGGTCACATACTTAAGCTGAATCAAGTATGTGATTCACATCCCACTATGACATTGTCTTCTGGCTCCATCCACTGATTTAAGCCTAGTAGTCCTCATGATATCCAGGCAACTTGAGTGACAAATTTGGAACCATATTCGGACAATTTTTTTCTTTTAATTTTGAATCTCATAAATTTAAATCCCAAATAATTTTATAAAACTTTATCATAGATAAATAATGGAATATTTCAACTCAAATTATACCAAGAAAATACATTTTCCACATGTAATTCTCTATGTAAATTATAGATTAAATGAAACTAAAATACTCAAAACTCTTTTTCTATAAATTGATTAGATCTACCATTATCTAATAGTGGTGATTTTTTGGGATGAACAATCCAAGGGTTCCATATAACCTAGCTCCAAAACTGGTCTTCTAAATGGCTTGAAGGGGAGTCCAGACACCCATGAGTTAGAAACTAGTGTCTGAGTGTTACAAAATGTGAAATGGTAATGATCTCACCCTCTAACAACAATAATAATATTAGTATTGGAAATATAAAATAAATACCAATTATAGATAAACTTAGTTGATCATTCAAAAAAGTTATATAACTAATAAATAAATAAAGGAATCGTAAAAACAAAAATTACATATCATGGGACCATAAAATACAATTGTACAAATAGATAATAAAAAACATAATGCAAAAGAAAAAACCTAAAAACTTTCCAATGAGCCTCCATGTGACCAACAATCACTATCCAACTATACATCTCCCCTAATAAATCAAATAATAAAATCATACTAGAATGAATGTATGACTATAAAATATTGGGATGAGCTAAATATTCCAGTAGGTCACCACCCACTAAATATATGTAGTTGTATTCATATTACATCCTAAAATTTATATTTTAAAATAAAATTGAAAAATAACTATTTACCAAAAGTTTCATAAAAATAAACAAGACACGTAAAAAGTGAGTTAAACATTTTCGTATAGGATTTTCATATAATAGAATAAATCACTTAGAAAAAATTTCTTTCTTGGTTGTATCCCCTTCAGAAAACCACCATTTCAAAGTACCACTTTAAAACGATTTCATAAATAACTATTTTCGAAATAAAAATTTCTAAACTCAAAGGTGGTTTCCAATTGTGAAATATTTATTCAAAAAATCATTGAAAACCACTATCCTATTTAACTAGACACAAGGTGTCACGAACCAGAATAGGTTGAGTCAAACAGACCCCCGACCCAGTCCATAGTAAGGCTCAAAGGGTGTTCCTGATCCCCACGAGCTGGCAAAGATTTCTAGGTATAAAACTAATACATTGTAATGATTTTCCTTAAAATGAAAACATTAAAAAACTAGCTAATTTAATTGAAAAAAACTGAAATTATACAAAAAAACATTCCCTTAACATATTTAAAATTTAATGGTTTATAATTTGAACCGACAACCCAAAATAAATGACAACAATGGAAAAAACTAAAGCTACCACTCAAACCTCAAAGCAACATGAGGTGCAACATCCTCATCCAATGTTCACCAAACCAATATGAGGATTCCACTAACAACCCATTCCAATATTTCTATGCATGATTCCTTAACCTGAAATACAAAATAAATAAGATCTACATACACAAAAATGTGTATAAATGGTGTGATCCAAGAGCCCAGTAGGATACCACTATGATAAGATTCCATGCGTAAATATTAAATGAAAAATACATTTGAAATTTTATCAGATAGAAAGAAAAAAATGATTAATTGTTTTTAAAGAAAATAGTTATAATAATAACTACTTTAATGAAAACAACTTAAATTAAAACAAACATACACACACATACACACTTGTTTTCATGGTAACCCCAATGTCACACTATGTGCCGATGGTGTTCGAAAAATAATAGAGGAGAAAAAAACATGGGAGAGGACCTAAATATAATAGCTAGAAGTTTGACCCTAGAATATCATATCTCAGTGGAAACGTGGAATAGGAGCCACAACAATCTACGTTCTCTTTAATGATACACTAGTATAGAACACACCCATAAACTTGTGGTCTCGGATCCTCATCCAAAAGTTTAGTTAGTGTTGTAGTCATTGAACCATCTAAGTAAAACTGGGCTGATGTGTCACATACATGACTTATTTTGAAGTTAAATTTCATTTATTTTCCTTTCATTCTTTGTTTTGGATGGTTTCAAAAGGTTTTATGGAAAATAGTTGATTTTTAATGAATTGGGCCAAACCGTGAGCCCAATTCCTGATTTAAAAATAAATTTTGTTTCCTTTATAACTGTTTAATTTTTTAATATTTTTCCCTCATTCCAATTCCTAAATAGTCTCCTCTGACCTATTTACACCAAAATATAAATTAGGAGCCTTTATAAATCCATAATCATGGTGGATATGTTTTTTTATTTAAGATATTGGGCATGCCCGAAGGCCCATTTCCTGCATTAAAAATAATTTTTAAATTTTTTATATCTCCTTCATTATTTGTGTGTTTTCGGTGATTCCACCTCCCCCTCTACCCTAGGAAACCCAGGCGTGCTCCCATTGCCTTCCCCCCCTCCTTGGAGCGCTTTGAAATCGCGAATTAGGGCTGATCTTCATAGGGTGTCTCAAATCGGCCAGAATTGAAGAGGTAACTTCATCCCTTCTTAACTCTCTCAATTCTTACTCTTTTCCCTCCATTCAAGTTCCTAAATTACCTCCTAAACCTGGTTCAAAAAATCCCTGAATTTTGGCTATTTTCAATTTCAGAATTTTTTTTTTGGAGTGATTAATTTAGGATACTTCAAGTAGGTGAGTCTATTTCTTTCCTCTTTCAAATTGCTTAGGGTTTCGTCCCAAATTCTTGAATTATAAAAATTCCAGAAGTTAGGGTTCGTGCATAGGTTATAAATTACTGTATTTTGGGTGAACTATTGAGGTTTTAGGTTTCTTGTAACTTCCTTGAGGTGTGGAGGTCATGCAGTTGATGTTTCGCCCCGATATTTGAGGGTTTCGACACATTCGGTAGGTGATTCCGTGGATAACCATTTAATGATGAGTTAGTTTGCTTTATTAAATAATTTTACATGTTCCTTATGTTCTGTGCCTTATGAGAAAACCATTTTTGGTAGAAATAGTAAAGCATTTGTTTTTAAAGTTACATTTTTTCTTGAAGTGTGTATTTTTCAAATGTATTTCATGTGTTATCTCTTGTGGTAGTTTTGTAAAATGTGGAAGTGATTTATTAGTTGTTGAAAGGGGCTTACAATTATGGTTTGGTAATGATATAGTTCCATGTGGGCCTAAAAAGGGGGTGTATTTGAATGGTTTTATTTGTATAACCTTGTTATACTTCTTGAAAGTATTTTATGGATTTGTATGTTCTCATGTGTATCTTTTGTGATATTATTCAAGGTGATTATATAACATTTGAAAGTTGATTATTACATGTTTATTGGGCTTCCAATTCTATTTTGGTAGGGTCTTGGTGTGCTTTTGCCTTAAAAAGAGGTTTTTGAAATGGATTTTCTGTGCAAAGTTTGGGTATACTCTTTATAATTGTTTTATGAAAGTTTTGAATCGTTTATTGGGTTGTGTAATAGGTGAAACTATATCAGCAAACTTTTTTGGTAGGATTATATTTTTAAAAGGTCCATTTCATTTGTGAAAAGGCTGTTATGTGATATGTATCATCTTGTAAATATTTTATTAAATAGTTTGAAGGAGATATTGAGGAGTGAAAGTGATGTGAAATTGATGTGGAGTGTTTTGTGTGAGTGTGATGTGAAAAATTGAATTTTTTATTATGAAAGAAGTGTTATTTTCCATGTGTGTGGGCTGTTATATGAGTTTAAATATCTTATAATTGTTTTATAAAATTGTTTAATGGTTTTGTGGAAGTGTTGAAGAAATGTGAAATGTGTTGTGGGCTATTTTGGTGGGATTCAGATTTCAAAAACATTTTGAATGAAAAATGGATTTTTGTGACTTGTGTGGTATACATATGGGGTTTTTGGTGAATTTGAGATGTGGAAATGATATTTTCATGTTCAATTTGTATTTCTTGACTGGTTGAACTTGTTTGAGAACAAGGGGAAAACCTGGGTGTCTAGTTGGGTGGACGTGTACTAGTATGCTAGTGAATCCATGGGGTTTGGCCTCAGTTTCACTTATCAAGATTGACGCTTACAACTCTAACTAAACTATGATGATGATGATTGGGGACCACTAGGTTATGGGTATGTTCCCTACTAGTGGCTCATGCATGATAACGGATATTTGTGATGGTTACTCACACAGAGATACGAGGTACTTGGGACCCAAAGCTAGCTGGTGCCTAAGGGTTATTTCCTATTTCTTTTGCTCATTATTTACTTTGTACTTACTGTCGGCATACAGTATAGTTGGATGGAAAATTCACTTGTGTTGACATTATTTTTAAAAGTGTTTATTCTTAATGATAGCCCACTTGAAAACTGTTTTTATTCAAAGTTGCATCTTTTAGAAATTGTAACTAGCTTTTCAGGTTTTTGAAAACATGCATGTTTTTCGTCTTTAAATGTTTATCACATGGAATCTCTTAGTGGTGGTATCCAACTGGGAATTGGATCACACCCTACTTACACCCTTGGGTGTAATTAGACTTGGTTACTTTTGTTGTCGCTAGTTGGGTACATTTTTTTGTTCCAGTGGTTCGGGTTTCTAGCAGGTCCTTGGTGGTGAAGTCTTGTGGAGGTGGCTTGAGGGCGGTGCCCCTTGCCATGAGGGTACTTGGGCTATCCTTATTTGGTTTTGTACCTTTGGTATAGACCTTTAGAGTTGTTATAAGCTATGTATTTCAGTTCTGAATTTTTGCAAAATATTGTTTGGTTTGAAAAATCCAGATTTGTTTCATTGGATTCTTTTGTTGTTTTATGTTTATAAACTCGGATAAATTGTTCCCAATTTTTATTTTATGATACCCGAGCACTTATGCCAGCCCGTGGGGATCGGGAACGCCCTTCGGGCCTTGTCATGGGCTGGGTTTGGTGCCATTTTTGGTGGCGATCGATTCAGTACGTGACAAAATGGTATTAGAGGAGGTTCAGGTTAACTCTTTGGGTCATGTTATTTGGGGAAGAGTTAGGATAGTCTGGAGTTAGGATTGTTGGGACATGGAATTCTAGTTATGGGTAGTGTGCCTGATCACCACACCTCATAATGGGATTCATGTTTCCAAGAGATGTCGGTATTTATCGAAGTCCTTCGGTTTTCTTGGTTCGATGATGATTAAGGGAAATGAAAGGAGAGTTGGGTTAATGGTCCTAGTGAGCTCGCAGGTCCTGGAAAGCCATGTGGAGCCAAGGATATTCCCTAGAACACTCTCTGTGATAATGAAGTGATTGTAATATGGCTGCCAATTATATTTCCAAGTCACCCAATGAAACTAGTTTCCTCTCGCACTGTTTTGTGCTTAGGTTTTGAAATCTTGGCACTTTGGTTTTAAGAAGTGTATAGTTTTTGTGAAATGATTTTCATATAAATAGGGAATGGTTTGGATTATGAAATGGCTGAACTGAATTTTCAGAATTGTTTTGAAATGTTAAATGTTGCGCTTACAACTCTTTGAAAGCAGAAACTATATTATAGTTGGTTTTGAAAAGTGTTTCCAATAGAGTTTTCTAAACAATCAGGGTGTGTTTTAATGGGATGAGATGTTTTGAAATTGATGTGAATATCTTGAAAGTGAGTTATTTTCTAAAAGTTTGTGACTTTCTGAATTTTTTTGTAAGATGTGAGTTGGTATTTTGATCTCGTGATTATAGGTTATGAGAAAAAAGGATGTGTTGGTTGACCGTTTTGGTTTTTAAAAGTGGAAAGAATTTTTGTTTTAACCTTTGGTATTTCCATTAGCGAAAACATGCATGGGGTTATATGGGATGATGGAAGGTTGATGGCATGACTGGATGAGTGTCGGGATGGATATGAGGAGGGTGTTTGGTGTGGCACAAAAACCTGCATGTGTGAGGCGCATGGGGTACCACTGGTGGATACGCTTACTGCTAAACTGTTTGTTCTCAAAGAATTACTTTTAAAGAAAAACATGATGTCTTGATGAATATTTTTGTATGGTCTGTATTATGGGTTTTTGAAAATGTTGCTGTTTTGGGATGTTTTGATTCCAAGAACCCCTTCTGTTTGTACTGTATTTTGGGTTTGTGTTTGGTCGGTAAGCTTTGTTGTAGGGATAGTTAGTGGTCTTTTTTTTTAAATGTTTTGGGATGCCTTTACGGTGGTTTCCTTCATGTGATTGGAGCTGGTTTATGGCTTGTTTTGACCAATGGACCAGATTGGTTGGGTCCTTGGGTTCTCTCATTGGATAAGGTATGTCCCCATTAAGGGTTAATTCATAACTAAAGCGCAACCCAGATTGTTTCTCCACTGGAAAATCCTCCAGTTGATCAATATAAGGAATCTATTTCTTGAGCTTTTTAGATTGAGTATACTCCCTTTCCTTTATTGGTTTTGTGTATCCTCTTGTAGTGGGAGATTGATTATGGATGGTTGAAAGTGACCTTAGCCTCTTAAGTTTCCTAATTTTTCAAAGGTGGAAGTGTTATGGGGTTGTTAGCATGGATGAGTATTTGGATAGTGTCTAAGAGGAACTCTCGGTCCTTCATAGTCTCTTCGAAGAAGGAGTTCATGTTAAACTACTAGTGTGGGAAATATGGTCATGAGGGGATATTATGGCCACTTTCTAGAATTGTGTGTTTTTTGGGGATGTTGTACAAGTTCCCTCTCTATTCATTGTTTATATCAGTCGCAATGGTCATGTTCGGTGATTCCTGGTGATGTCATGTGCTCGATTGACTGTAAAGGTGAAAGTTGGGAAATCATCTGAGAGTCTCTATTATGTTGGTATAATGTCTCCCTTGAAAAAAACATAAAAAAATATTCTATTTTAGAGGAAGGTGAGTATAAGTGTTATTTACTTCTATTGTTTCTCACCCGAACAAAAAAGGTGTGATGTGTGTACATCTTCTAATCCCTTGTTTCAGTGAAATATCGAGTTAGTGTAAAGTGAGTTTGGAATGTGTTATTTCTTGGAAAAACATATCGGGGATTGTGGTGTAGTTTTTGTTTACAAAGAAAGATGAATTATCATTCAGGTGGTTTCCAAAACCTAACTGTGAGGCCGTAGATGCTTCAATATTTTGAGCTCCAGCCATAGGTCCCGGAGAGAAGCTAGCGCATAGTCAGGGAAAACCCCAGTGTCATTTAAACCCTTGTACAAAGTCCTATCCTCAACATGAAAGATAAGAAGAGTTTAAACCAATGGTGTCATCATATTTCTTCTACTGTTCATGTTCGGTGGAAATAGGTGGAGGGCCTCGTACCCAAGTCATCGCCCAATGTTATTCCCTCCCCCTTTGGTTTCCACTGAGTCTTTAGAGAAGGTATTAAGTTTGGCTAGACAGGTTGACCACATGGTTTTCACTTGGTTAGTAGTGACCATACCCCCCAAAAAAACCATGTAGATAGAAGAATCTCCACTGTTAGTTCATGGTTTCCCAAACCATGCAGACCAACCATGTGGTCCTCCCAACACTTTATATTTTGGGGTCTTTCTGTACCGGCCCATGCTGGTCGATTAAGATTGTTGGTTCTTATGGTGGGGAGCCTATTTTTTTCCCTGTACCAATAAATTAGACTTATACATGGTCAAGGATTTGTGGTATGTAGTCTCATTCGGATCTATCAAGCTACCTAAATATTCCTTGGGTAACCATTGAGATTGGAGAGTGCCCAATGGTTTAGTTATAGCAAGGTATGTGTTACCTTGTTCGATGTTGTTGTTCGTTTGAGTGAATTTCTTGAGACTTATTCGGATAGTGTTTGAGGAGTTTTCCTTTGGGATAAAGCCTGAATGTGATTGATTGTTTTAGGAATGTGGTGTATGATTGTTTTGTGAAGTATTCCTTCCTTAATTGATTAATGGAGGTGTTTTGGCCTTTGGGGGCGAAACCTGGAAAGGGAGTACATCTTGGTTTATCAGTTCGGTTTGGCTTTCGTATCTGGCCTTTTTGTAGCTTTCCGGGGATGGAACGTTTTCCTGGTGGGGAGAATTGTCACATACATGACTTATTTTGAAGTTAAAATTCATTTATTTTGCTTTCATTCTTTTTTTGGATGGTTTCCAAAGGTTTTATGGAGAAATAAATGAGTTTTAATGAATTGGGCCAAACCGTGAGCCCAATTCCAGATTTAAAAATAAATTTTGTTTCCTTTATAACATTTTAATTTTTTAATATTTTTCCCTCATTCCAATTCCTAAATGGTCTCCTCTGACCTATAATCACCAAAATGTAAATTTGGAGCTTTTATAAATCCATAATCATGGTGGATATGGGTTTTTATTTAAGATATTGGGCCTGCCCGAATGCCCATTTCCTGCATTAAAAATAAATTTTAATGTTTTTATATCTCCTTCACTATTTGTGTTTCTTCGATGATTCCACCTCCCCCTAAACCCTAAGAAACCCAGGCGCGCTCCCATTTCCTTTCCCCCCTCCTTGGAGCTCTTGGAAATCTCGAATTAGGGATGATATGCATAGGGTGTCTCAAATCGGCCAGAATTGAAGAGGTAACTTCATCCCTTCTTCACTCTCTCAATTTTTACTCTTTTCCATCCATTCTAGTTCATAAATTACCTCCTATACCTTGTTCGAACAATCCCTGAATTTTGGATGTTTTAAATTTAAGAAACTATTGTGTTTGGAGTAATTAATTCATGATACTTCAAGTAGGTGAGTCTATTTCTTTCCTCATTCTAATTGCATAAGGTTTCTTCCCTAATTATTGAATTATAAAAATTCCAGAATTAAGGGTTAGTGCCTAGGTTCTAAATTACTATATTTTGGGTGAAATATTGAGGTTTTAGGTTTATTTTAACTTCTTTGAGGTGCGGCGGTCGTGCAGTTGATGTTTCGCCCCGATATTTGAGGGTATCGACACATTCGGTAGGTGATTCCGTGGATAACCATTTAATGATGAGTTAGTTTTCTTGATTAAATAATTTTCCATGTTCCTTATGTTCTATGCATTATGAGAAAACCATTTTTGTTAGAAATAGTAATGCCTTTGTTTTTAAAGTTACATTTTTACTTGAAGTGTGTATTTTTCAAATGTATTTCATGTGTTATCTCTTGTGTTAGTTTTATAAAATGTGGAAGTGATTTATTAGTTGTTGAAAGGGGATTCCAATTATGGTTGGGTAATGATATAGTTCCATGTGGGCCGAAAAAGGGGGTGTATTTGAAAGGTTTTATTTGTATAACCTTGTTATACTCCATGAAAGTGTTTTATGGATTTGTGTGTTCTCATGTGTATCTTTTGTGATATTATTCAAGGTGATTATATAACATTTGAATGTGGATTATTACAAGTTGATTGGGATGCCAATTCTGTTTTGGTAGGGTCTTGGTGTGATTTTAGCTTAAAAAGAGGTTGTTGATATGGATTTTATGTGCAATGTTTTGGTATACTCTTTATAATTGTTTTATGAAAGTTTTGAATGGTTTATTGGGTTGTGTAATAGGTGAAACTATATCAGCAAACTGTTTTGGTAGGTGTATATTTTTAAAAGGTCCATTTCATTTGTGAAAAGGCTGTTATGCGATATGTATCATATTGGAAATATTTTATTAAATTGTTTGAAAGAGATATTGAGGAGTGAAAGTGATGTGAAAGTGATGTGGAGTGTTTTGTGTGAGTGTGATGTGAAAAATTGAATTTTTTATTATGAAAGAAGTGTTATTTTCCATGTTTGTGGGCTGTTATATGAGTTTTAATATCTTATAATTGTTTTATAAAATTGTTTAATGGTTTTGTGGAAGTGTTGAAGAAATGTGAAATGTGTTGTGGGCTATTTTGGTGGGATTCAGATTTCAAAATCATTTTTAATGAAAAATGGATTTTTGTGACTTAGGTGGTATACATATGGGATGTTTGGTGAATTTGTGATGTGGAAATGATATTTTCATGTTCAATGTATATTTCATGACTTTTTGAACTTGTTTGAGCACAGGGGGAAAACCTGGGTATCTAGGTGGGTGGACGTGTACTAGTATGCTAGTGAATCCGTGGGGTTTGGCCTCAGTTTCACTTATCAAGATTGACGCTTACAACTCTAACTAAACTATGATGATGATGATTGGGGACCACTAGGTTATGGGTATGTTCCCTACTAGTGGATCTTTCATGAGAATGTATACTTGTGATGGTTACTCTCACCGAGATACGAGGTACCTAGGACCCACAGCTAGCTAGTTCCTAGGGGTTATTTCCTATTTCTTGTGCTCATTATTTACTTTGTACTTACCATCGGCATATGGTATAGTTGGCTGGAAAATTCACTAATGTTGAAATTATTTTTAAAAGTGTTTATTCTTAATGATATCCCACTTGAAAACTATTTTTATTCAAATTTGCATCTTTTAGAAATTGTAACTAGTTTTTCATGTTTTTGAAAACATGCATGCTTTTAGTATTTAAATGTTTATAATATGGAATATCTTAGTGGTGGTATCATACTAGGCATTGGATCACACCCTACATAGACCCTTGGGTGTAAGTAGACTTGGTTACTTTTGTTGTTGCAGGTTGGGTACAGTTTTTTGTTCCAGTGGTTCGGGTT
This sequence comes from Viscum album, assembly GCA_963277665.1. Classification (NCBI taxonomy): domain Eukaryota; kingdom Viridiplantae; phylum Streptophyta; class Magnoliopsida; order Santalales; family Viscaceae; genus Viscum; species Viscum album. The sequence goes on along the minus strand of OY728164.1, from coordinate 1,041,736,774 downwards.
TCTAACAGGTCCTTGGTGGTGAAGTCTTATAGAGGTGGCTTGAGGGCGGTGCCCCTTGCCATGAGGGTTCTTGGGATGTCCTTATTTGGTTTTTTACCTTTGGTATAGACCTTTTGAGTTATTTTAAGCTATGCATTTCAGTTCTGAATTTTTGTAAAAGATTGTTTGGTTTGAAAAAACCAGATTTGTTTCATTGGATTCTTTTGTTGTTTTATGTTTATAAACTCGGGTAAATCGTTCCCAATTTTCATTTTATGATACCCGGGCACTTGTGCCAGCCCGTGGGGATCAGGAACGCCCTTCGGGCCTTGTCACGTGCTGGGTTTGGTGCCATTTTTTGTGGCAATCGATTCGGTTTGTGACATGATGTCACTTTTGTATCACTAGTGAACTATTACTAGCCTTCCCACCCAGTACTCAGTCTTCCCATTTTTGCTCCACTGGTTTAAAGATCATGTCACATGTTAAACATAAATAAAAAAATAAGGGACTACCTCTACCCAGCACCACACTTGCACATAGAAACCCCATTTAAAAATAATACCCACACTAAAAATCTTTCAAAATTAAATTTTCATTACTTACACAACCGATTAAAATGACTACACAGTCAAATAAATAACTTTCATAATAAAAAAAATTAAAATAATTTAATAAAAAAATTCCACATATGTCTCGTGAATATAAACACCAAAAACCATTTCACAATTCAATCAAAATAATTTTCCAACATTAATAATTATTTAATAAAACATTTAATATTTTCTTATAAATAATTTAATGATAAAAAACAACACTTCTCACACCAATACAAACCTATTTCATGACCACACACACACACCACACCACCTCAAGAACACAATCTGCATCATGTATAAAATTAAAGAAACCAACCTCATAGTTAAAATGCCATTCCTATGGTTAAACAAATAGCTAGAAAATTTTTACAAACAAATTGAAAAATATTCCACATGACCTTAAACAATAAAAAGTCCCCCAAATATTCATTTATGGAAAAATGGATATAGGTGCTACACCAAAAAATAAACCAAACCGCTTCAACATTTTAACAAATCAACTAGACAGCTTATAAAATTATAATAAATAGGTAAAGAAGGGTTTTCACAGACGTTTTCAAACATATCACATAAACATTATACTACCAAATAAAATATACATTAGATCTTAGAAAAATCGATTTTTAGAATTAAAACCATTCAATAAATCTACTAAATTAAATATACACAAGACATAATTTGTAAAATAATATTTATATATCAAATCACGTACCTCGGTGTAGGAAAAACCTTTCAAACTTGAAACGAGACTCCTATTACACGATAATCGCACCAAGGAAAACTGCAATTTGACTCTAAAAATAATATATCAAAACAATACTGTGAAAAACGATCCAAACTCTATATGAAACCCTAACTACAAATATTCTAATGGAAGAAATTAACCATCCATAGATAATCCTACCCATAGAGAAGGTGTGGGAAGCTAGTGGAGTAGACTAATGGGCTTTTAGAGGTGCACCTCGTGTTAGGGATGCCCTCAGGGGATCCATATATGAAGTAGGTGTGTGGCTAAGGGAGGTCATGGTGCCTCTGTCCGTAAAGGAGGAGGGTGGCATGGTACATATGTCCTAGGTGGGAGGAGGTGGAGCGATTGTCCGAAGAGGAGGAGGTATGCATGGGTCACCGGTCAATGTAGACGGAAGGGGGAGCTGCCAAGGGTGGTGTGATATGGGAGCAGCTCTGGTCTAGTTCTCCAGAGGAGGAGGAAGGCGGTCTGAAAAGGAGGAGGAATTTGATCTGGAAAAGATAAGGAGGAAGGGGAGTTCATTGCATACGGTTAAGGAGGAATAAAAGGGGTGTGTGCGATAGGAGAGATAGGAGAGGAAGAGAGGGGGGGAAGAGAAAAAATAAAACCTAAAAAAACTCTAAACTAATATATAATTATAATAAGAAAGAATAAAATTAAAAAAAAATTAAAGAAAAATGAAAATGATAATAAATAATCATAATTTAATAATAATAATAAAACCAACCAAAATAATACATTATTTATTAAGGTCTGACACTGCACATGGTTGTGTACCTATAAAGGAAGCTAAAATAATATAAATAGAATAATGCATAGGTTCGGTGTGTGACATGATGGCCTAAAACCCCAATTTAAACACACACATACTTGGAGCTACAAAAAAACAAATCATATAAAATTTTACAATATAACAACTTTAAAACTCTTTGTAAAAGGAAATATGACATTATAATGAACACACTTTTCAAACCCGTTCCCAAAATAGTTTAAAAGAACATTAAATTTCAAATTTTATTTTTTTCATAATAACATTTCAAAATCCTATTTCATAACATTTGAAATGTTCCACACATAATGAATGGTGAATGAAAACAACCATGCAAAACTATTTCAATTCATACAGCTTGGGTTGATAAACCTCAAGAACATAGGTTCTTAGAAATAATCTAGGAAACATGGGATACAGTCAACGGACAAGAGAAAATCCCATATAAAATAATAGTATTGTTGGAATAATTTCTATGATCCTGTAATAAATGAACATAAGTTCCAAAAAGGAACCTTGGATGGAACTACTGAATATGTATCATCATTGGTAGTTTTCTCAATCTCACCATATATAACCATCCCTGTAATTAATTTATTCATATGTGAAAAGAAGAACATTAGCATAATAGTTGGTTACTCCTTTGGGACTAACCAAATCAGAGTATTCTTGAAACACTCCATATTCAACAAACTGTCCTAACTAGGGTTTTCTCTCAAAAATGTCACCTATTACCAACCTAGACTCCTATTATGATTCAGATGGAGGTGAGTATAGATAATCATTCTTTAAATAAAATTTAAATCATTTTAAATCATACATTCCAGCCCTCACATACCCTCAAAATAAGTAACCCCATAGAAACAAAATCACTATAATCATATATGAATGAATCAATAATAAACATCCAATCATTGTTGTTGGGAAAATCCTTTAAGGTATCATTGAATCATTTTTGAGGTAATTTTGTTTGTTGAAAATAAGGGACTCCAAGTTGTGTTTTTTGACAAAGAATACAACGATGTCCAATTTATTGACAAAGGGGGATTACATTGTAATTATTTTGGTTCAAGAGATGTTGTTAGCTATCTTTGATATAAAGAAGAACCCCGACAAAGGAATTGACGATCTAGAGGTGGTACAGAAAGAGAATATATAGGGAGGAACTGTTTTCCAGTGTTTTCCGGATTTTTGGGCTTCGAAATTGGAAAATAGAGATATATGTTTTTGGAAAAGGGAGGTGGGTGAAAAATTAGAGTGGTTCACAAAATAGTAGAGTGGTGTGAAAAATATTGTTTTGGTGTGCATAATATAGGAATAAAGTTTTTTCGAAAGAGTTGATTCGATATCATAAGCTTGAAAATTGGAAAAGGCATTCAATGCATGAAATATTGGAGCAGTGTGCGAAAAACAGTGTTGTGCAGATAATGTCTTTCTCACACTCGATGTGAATTATGTGCATAGGGATGTTTTTATGCACAAGGTTTATTTTTTATATAAATTTGATGTGACCGCCATTATTTTAAAGAGTTCAATAAGTATAGATTATCTGAGCATTGGTGCACGAAATTGGTGTACATAAGGAAGTTGTGCGTAAATGACAAGTTTGCGTGTAAAGTAAATGTTTGTGAGTAAAGAAAAGGATACACATAAAAGATGAAATTTTCATGTGAAGTAATTTTTTTCACATAGAGAAACTTTTGGACATAAAATAAGATAGTTTCACATAAAATAATTGGATGCACGTAAAAGAGGTGTTGCGCGAAAAGTGGGTTCCGTGCAAAATAAGGGAATTACGCGCAAGGTGTAGTAAGGGCTTCCCGTAAAATTTGGGATTTCCCAATACACCTGGTGAAAAGTGAGATTCATATGCGGGTGAATGTTGGACATAAATAGAGAATATGTCAATAATTAATGATTTATAATTCATTAGAGATAATAAAGGGACCTACAAGTCCATAACTATGACTAGATCCTTTCAAGAGCAGCGAGAAAATGAAGTGGAAGACATTTATCCTTTCTACCGACAGTGATACAATGATATAAGGAACGTGAGTGATCTGTGGGAAATTAGTATGCTGACCCAAAACATTGTAAAGGCTTTGGTCATGAACATAGAAGTGATTTATCCTGAACATTGTTGATTGGAAGGGAGATTTAGTGGATTTGGTACATCGGCACATCCATGTTGTATGCTACATGGAAGTAGCCCAGTGAGGGTGAACCAAGTAAAAATATGTCTGTTAGTCTTTTTTGTTTCTTTCATTTCATTCTAAGCATCATCATCATATCATGAAGAAAATAATTAGATCAATAGTAAAACATAAGTGCAAACATTGTGACCCTTATAATAAAGAGGTCAAGATCTAGTGGGATAGGGATAATTTTGAAAAGAGAATACATACCCCAATTTACCCCCCTCTTAGGGTATCTAGGCCCATTTGGTCCTAAAAATTGGATCACAAGACACTGTAGACATATAAAATCATAAGGGACTCAAAAGTGTCTCACGCCATTTATGAAATAAAATTTATCATAAAATTAAAAACCTAATTGAAATGTTGTGTCAATTTATATTATTTCAAAACCCACACCAATACACTCTTGGGGATAAATTTCATCAAAAAATTGAATTTAAAATATTTACTCACACTTTCCTTGAACCATACTTTAAAATATTCAAATTTGGTAATGAGTTTCAAAAAAATTCCACATTAGATAGCACACCCTTTTCAAACTAACCAACAAACTTTTATTGTTTAAAAAACAATAAAAAACTCAAATATTTGATATAAAAAATCAGCCAATGTTATAAAAAAGATGAAAATACCACACAAAAAAGATTAACACACGTATTAAAAGATAAATATACCCCTATCACCCATTTTAGACACATTAAAACACTCAACCCTTGGTTCTAAAATAAATTAATATAATAAATATTTTAAAAACCTCAATTTGGTGATCTCCACCTCTTTAAAAATAAAAATTATTCTTTAAAATTCAATAATGAATTTTCACAAAAAATTGGCATGAAATCACATCCCATTCCAAGGTTTTAAATAACCTTGTCACCTTTTGGGTCACACATAAGTATAATCTAAATGAAATAATATTTTCAAAACATAAAAAATTTAAATGCATGAAATAAAAAGTCCTGGTAAATAAACTCCTACCCTAATTCAATGGATATCATTCCAGAATTTGTCACCTCTAACAGAGAACACTCCCTTAATCCAAGACATGCCCGCTAAAAATGATACATGAGAAAGACCACATGATTTGGACTAACCCAAACACTAACATCAGCCCAAATCATGATTCGGGATTATGGATTAATATATATTAAGTGAAAAAACAAAAAATAAATAAGAAGGAGTGGTTTAGAGGGACTTACATTGAATAAACCACTTGAATCTAAGGTGTAAGGCCACAAAAATGGAAAAACTTTAATGGAGAGGGATCCAAAGGATGTGATGCTTGGTCTGCCCGAATGAGATGGAAGGGGAAAAAATAGAGGATTTGTGGATTTAATTCCTATAGATGGAAAATTTAGAGGTATCCGTTTTAATGAATCTAGACATGATTCACATTTGGATGAATAGTTGTAAAAACCATATTCCAACCATGCATAGTCTACTTTCTAGAAAAAACCCACAAACAGTTTTCCTATAAAAGTCTCATGGTTGGGAAATCCATGCACCAACAATGAAAAATGGAACTATAAATTTAAAAATATCAATTATATTCTTTTCACATGTTATACCAAACCATGTGAATGTTTTTTGCCATTACCAGGACTCACAATTTATTTCATACAGCTTATCTAAAGAATCACATTATTTGGGACTCAACCACATGATACCCTTGAAACAAAAATTGTGTCTCTTAAAAATGAACATCTCATAAGGTTTTACATAAGGGTATTCAAAAGGTTTACCCCACCCATGTTCCATAACTATGTTCTATAAAAACCCCCTTAAATTTATCACATTTATGGACAATGATATTAAAAACTAAAAACCACCCTTAACCTGGTAAAATAATATAAAATAAACTCCAATGTTCAATGTAAAGTGTCACAATTCTCCTAAACATGGAACATTATGACCCAAAAATTCCCAGGTCCATTTAGAGGTCAACTGAAAAATAATATTAAAACATGATGTTGAGGGAAAAGATGGATATCCTTAATCAAGATGTTAATACTCATTCCACACCAAACATCCTCATGAAAAAACAGATAATTTTTATATTAACAATGGATCAATGAGTTTTTCTAAACATGTGATGTCCTTTCATAGGTGTCCCCACCATTTAGAATTTATCCGAAATGTTTGAATAATGAGAAGATGCATTATCAAAACCTCTGAAAGGAATTTTCCAAAATATACTAGTTATAGACAACCAATAACAACTAATTCAAAACTAGAAAGAGAACATTAATCCAAGAAAAATCCCAATGTATTTAAAAAATGGATCCCCAATCTATTGAATCACAATAAGAAACACAATAATTGTATATTTTCCATAGTAAGAAATGATTTACATCTAATCTATAGATCACAACCAACATGTGAGTGTGTTTGCATAAAATTCCTATGAATACTATCCCATTATAATTTTTTACCTACAATAAAACCCAATAGAATCTATCATCCAATATGAAACAAAAGTAAAACCCCATGTATCCATGTATGTACCCTTGGTTATTCCCATTTCAAAACCAAAAATAAAAATTTCCTTGATAGTCTACACCATACAAGAGAAACAATAAACATTAATAAAAACCATTGAATAGTCATTCAACCAAGGAAACCCACAGATCATAACGAGCCACCAAGAAACACTGATAAGGATTCCTTAAGACCAAGAAAATCTAAAATCGATGAGAATACGTCCTGAAATGGTCCATATTCCAGATTATACATAACCAAACACCAAATTGATTCACCCTGTGATGTTCACTCATCTATCAAACCACAAATGAATCTAATATCAACCATAGAAACCTTCCAAAATAGATCTAATAAAAAATACACTATGAATAATTTACCCTCATTAGTCCAACCATCAAAAAAACCTCTTGGGACAAAACAAATGGACAATGTCATCTCAAAATGTGTCATTAGAGGAACACCACCTTATATAAGTCGATGAAACACCACACCCAAATGAAAAAAATACATGATGGTCTATTTGAAATAAAGAAGTTTTAATTCTAGTAGGGGGGAAATAACTCTAATATAGACACTCTACTTCCAAACTAGACCTTTCTATGAGGCTTACATTAAGTAACACGAGATGTGACCTCAACCAGGTTATATCTCCAAAAGAATGACAAGTATTCCAGAAAATGCATGAAGGAAAATCAACTCACACACTTTGCAATATCAAGAAGGGATTCCAAAAACATAACTCTTCAAAAACCACTAACCCAAAGAAAATGATCCAAAAAACATATTTTAGAAGCTAAGGAACCATTAAAATTGATCCGAAGATCATTTAAAACAAAAAATAACGATTTTTAAATTTCCAAACGAAGATTTATATAAACTAGGACAATATAAAATGTTTCTAAAACATATTTTTTAAAAAATATCAATGAGTTTTAAAATCAACAAACCGTGATGGGTTTTATAAAAAACACATTAATTTTTTGAAACCAATTCAAGTTAGTTACCCATTTTAAAACATGGTAAGGGAATAACCTAGATACACCACCAAATTCAATTTGGTAATCACTTTTTCCCCTTAAAATTGGAAGCACATCCTTTAAAACATTGTGTTCACATGATTATAAAAGTAATCAAATGTATTTTTTTTACAAATTTAAAATGAAACCAATTTTTCACAGCATTTCCAGAGGAAACCATCATTTTAAAAATAATCCCTAAGGCCTTGTTTGAAAAATAATTTTTTTATTTGAAATAACCCCCACCCCCACCGAAAAATTGAATTTCATATCAAATTCAAGATTAAAAAATGAATGCCCTACCCAAGACTCAATCAAAAATATGATCCAAAGATTCCATCTTATATATCAAGACCAACCATGAATGTTTTATCATTTACCAAATACAGTTTAAAATCCAAGGGGAATTAGTTCAAAATAACGAAATCAATTGGGATGTAGAACATTTTTCGACTTAGCCACATGGTTGATAGCCACATGACAATCATTCATTGGCCTCTACAATTTACAATGTATAAAGAATTTACTGTTCTTAGGATTTATTCAGCCCTACAATACAACCTTATTCTTAAATTACCTTTTCAATCTCCATCTCATGTCTTAAACATAATCCCCCATGGAATCAAAAGTCATTCCATTGAGGATAAGAAACCAGGTCCATCAAGAAACAAATCAAAATCATTGAAAAAATCTAAACAACCCATAGAACTCAATTCCCATGGTGAGAAATAGGTTTTGAAACTCTCCCCATACCTACCACCCAAGTATTAGAAAACATATCTCTAAACTAACAACTCCCCAGATATCAAGAGTGTATTTATGACCTAGGTCCCACTCTGAACCTAAACCAGTGATACCATTTTGTAACAAACTGACTCAGGGTTCCATCTTACCTGAATCCTCAACTAGTTCACCATAAGTTCTCAAGGGTTTTCCCAATCTCCATGGGTTATAAACTAATGAATAGGCATCATTAAACATACCCCGAGTACAATTTCATCAACATATAATAATAATAATAATAATATCAAAATACGATATAAAATAAATAAGAATCTAACAGGTGACAAACATAAATGAGCACCCAAATCAGATATATAACCAAAATAGAAATAAAGGAATTGATGAAAAAAAAAATTCCTATGGTCAGAGAATAAAAAATAGGCTAAATGACTGATAAAAAAACAAAAATACAAATAAAATCTTTAAAACATCTCCAATGAGCCACCATGTGACCCACATTCACCATCAAACCATACATCTCCCCTGGAAGATCAAATAATAATATCATACTGGAACAAACCTGAACCTATAGAACAAAGGCCTGGGATAATATCCCAGTTTGTCACTAACTAATGAGTCTATGTAGTTTCTTCAATATTACATAAAAAACATCTAGTTTTAAAAATAATAGAAAAATAATATTTTTCTATATGGTTTTACCAAAGAAAAAATGTACATCAAAAGTGAGTTAAAACTTTTTTTCTGTAGTTTTCATTAAATAAATAAAATCACATAAAAAATTTCTATTTATTATATATCCCCTTTTAAGAGCTACCATTTTAAAATCCCAATGATAAAAAATTTCTTCAATACCTCTTCTTGAAAAACAAATTTACAAAATAAAAAAGGTTTCGGATTCCCAAATAGTTTTCAAAAAAATTATTGAAAATAAATTTCGAAATTTACTAGAAATGGTTTCTTAAAACCCCATTTTAAAAGAAACACAAACATAATGTTTATAAAACACCATATGTACTTTTCCTTTAAAACCACTCTAAAATTCATTGGAAAACAAACTTATACATTTTAATGAACACACCTTTCAAACCCACCTCAAAAATAGTTTGAAATAACTTTAAAATCACACGTTTCCTTTACTTATTTAAAACCATTCACAATAACATTTAAAAATAAATAAATGTATTACACATAATGAATAAATAAATTATACAGTCAAGAACAACTATGTCAATTCACATAGTAAGGGTAGATAAACATCAATAACATAGGTTTCAATAAATAATAATAGAAAGTGGGGATACAATATAATCACAAGGATATAACCCCAAGAGGATCCTAGTATATTGGGAATTGACACTTGGCTATAGTAATAAGGGGAAAAAATTGGATATAAAGAAACTAGGTCAACACTACTGAAACATTATCCACCTTAGTACTCCCATAAGACTAACTAGAAATAATTTTCCATATAACACATTCTTCTATAGGTTAAAAATATTTATATAACATAAATTTCTATCACTCTTTCTAATATAACCATCTGGAAGTAACCTAGAAACAAACCATAGTCCACCTACTCCCTCGACTAGTGCTTTTTCTCAGATAGGTCAACAACTATCTACCTAAGACTCCCATAATGGGTCGAACATAGATGAGAAAAATTAGTCATTCCATAAATTAAATATAAATCATTGTAAATCCAACATGAATCACCTCCAACATCCTCAAAATAATAGTTCCCATATACATGAAATCCCAAGTATAATATATGAATACCTTAAAAATAAACACCCCTCCTGGGATAACAATCCACCAAGGGAATAAAATGTTCACAAATTTGTCAAGCTGGACTCATACTACTTTTGAAAACATAAATCTCATAAAACAAAAAATGATCTCTTTAGAAAATATGTGGAATTCCCATACAATTTTCATTATTTCAAAACCCACTCTGATCCACTCTTAGCGATAAATTTCATAAAAATGTTTTTGAACCCAAATGGGAACTCACACCTCCATTGAAACAACCATTAAAAACATTAAAATCCACTAAAAAATTTAAAAAAATATCAAACATTAGATAATACACACTTTTGAAAAAAAAACACTTTTAGTGTTTCAAAATCTTTAAACACCACAAACCATTTATTTAAAAAAATCAACCAACGTTGTAAAAAGTTTCAAGTACAACACAAAAAATTGTTAACACCCATATTTTAAAATTAAAATTTTCTTCTAAATCATTTTAAACAGTTTAAAACACTCAACACTTGGTTTTAAAATCAAGAAATACATGAATACATTTAAAGAAATATAGATCTTGACAGATCATTTAAAACGAAAATAAATATTTAAAATATATTTAGGAATTTTAACAAACACTTGGAATAGAATTCCATCCCATTCTAAGGTTTTAAATCACCTTAAATCACAATGGACCCTTATGGGTCAAACATATAGGAATAATTAAAATTATAAACTTTTTTCAAACCGTCAAGAATTTATAGACATGTAATAGAAATTGATGGTAAAGGAACACCTAAATCGGTTACATGGTGATCATGTCTTAAGTTGTTACATATAATAGTGAACACTCCCTCAATCAAAAATGTTCCCTATACAATCCCTACATGAGAGAAGACCCATGAATCAGACTAACCCCAAACATTCAATCATCCCACAACGAGATTATTGTTCTTGGAAAAAGATAAATAAAGATGATAAATGAAAATATATAAGATAGAGGGGTTTATATGGACTTACCATGAAAAACTCCACTTGAATTAAAGGTGGTAGATCACAAAATATAAGAATATGGGATATAGATCCAAGGGGGATGAACCTGGTGCATTCTAAATTAAGGGTAGAGGAAAAATAGAGGCATTCATAATTTAATCTCATTAGGGTAAAAGGTGTAATTTTGAATGTTAATAATTCTAATAACGCTAAATTGTTTGGAAGTATGGTTTTACAAATCATTATCCCACAATGAATAGGACACTCCCTAGACAAAACCCACAATCTCTTTTTATCTAGAGATTCCTCATAGTTCTAAAAAAAATTCTCTAACTATAACAGACCATACATTTCATGCCTAGATATTACATATAAATAGAATAATATTCATTACATAACATAACAAAAACATACAAGAACCTTATAGGTTTAGTTTATATGGAGATATGGAAATATAAATAACTAATTCATAAAGAAATCTACATCATTTATCACTTATTTTTCTTTACTATAACCCTTTTTGACACATCTTATGTAATACATTTCATCATATCCTAGGAAAAAGAAACATAATAAAGGATGAGATTAGATGCTTAGTAAGGATAAATAAGGGAGATATAATTCATATCTTAATCATAATACATAAGAGCATATGGAAAACATTTGAAAATTATATACTACATGTCAAAGGTCATGATATCATGTCATGGGATAAATCATAAAATTCATAAAGAATCAAAGAACATCTTCCATGAGATCATAACATAAGAAAAGGAATCGTTGAATAAATATAAGCATATAAAATTAATTCCATATTCTCCAAGGCTCATTTCCCAAACCATCAGAGTTAAAAAGTTCATTTGTTGAACCGGGTTTACTCACTCTTCATGTCTTGTATTTCTGAATAGAGTACCCTCAACGTTCTAGTCCAGTCTATCTCATGAGATATTAATTATTACCCAATTAATTAGAGGGATATATAGGTACCGCTCATCACATAATAAAAATCATACATATGTGTTCCACAAAAACATAAATCATTCATCATATCACAACCAATTGAATGAAATGGGTTTCATAAACATGATTCAATCCTAACATAGCCCATATAAATGAAATGAGATTCATAATTATAATTCTATCATTAACATAAATAAAACATATCAATAATATGGATTGTATCCAGAAAAAATATACCTTTTAAATTAAAATTAACATCAACTAATGTTATTATAAATGGAAAATAATTTTGATATATCACTTTTAAATAATTATTAAGGAAAATATTTTTTTAATCTTTGAAATCGTTTTTTATTCGTAAAAGTCAATGTAATTTTATCAATCATTTTCTTTGAAAATAACATTGTATGATTGTAAGGGAAGCTTCAAGGAATTAAAATATCATGAAATCAAAAAAAATTAGGTTCATTTCATATATGTTTAAATAAAAATTTTTCTTACTTTTGTGGTAAATGTCATAACGTACCTCGTTTGGAATATGAAAAAAAATTTCCTTTCAAATAACTTAGTAAAAATTCCCACATTGGGAAAAATGAATTAAGAAATTGTCTCAGAATAGAAAAATTATTTTTTATTTTTTTAAGAAACATGGACATGTATGATAAATATTCACTTTAGATACTTATGTATAAAGAATCCTAAATAATAATTAGATTGTGAGATTAAAAATTACTATAGATCTGATTTTATTCATACACATCTAAACCTCCTATATAATGGTTTAATGAATGTTATTAATTTATAAAATAACCATTTTAATTTCTATGACATCATATATGATCCTCTTATATCATTTTATCACTTTTTTGTTAATAAAATTTCATCAGTACCCTTTTTTCTAGTGTTAACTACTTCATTTTATTATACATGTTTTTTCATATAATTCCATGTTCATGTGTATCAAATAGAGGTACATAATATTCAAAATTATTTTATGGTAATATATATTATATTTATTCATTTTATACATTTATATAGACATCCATGAATAGCGAACATGAAAAATGAATCACATCGTGTCGTGAAGATGGTAGGCCATATGTACATATGAGTGATCGTATCATTATCTTAATGGTGAAATGGTAAGGAAGAGGGTGGTATATTAATTTCTAGAATAAATATAATTTTTCAATTATCATGTATATGTATTATTTACATCAGTATACCCCCTCCAAAGAATGGTTATGAAAAATAGATAACACCATGACATGGAGAAATTTAGTTATACGTACGCATATGAAATGCTTTCATATTTAGTGTGATGGATAAAAGGTGGAATGTGAGTGTTACATAATCACAATATATATGATGAAACATTCAATGGTGATTTTTTCCAATTTCCATTCTAGTATGGGTAATGGTTGTAACATACCGTTATAATTTTGTCTCTCTACATTAAATTACTCACAAACCATTCACTAAGAAACATAAATTACAATATCTCTTTTAATGTTATCCCACAAGAAATAGTCATTTAGTTCCCAATATATATATTTTACTCTCGGATTAGTAGACGATGATGAAATATGAGCCTCATCCAATATCGTCTTATTTAAATATGAGAGGGACACAAACACATTTCTTGAACCTTATTATTCCATCATAATCAAAGATGAACTCATGAAAATATCCCACCTTGTTTTGTAGTTATACAACATCTTTCTTCAATACCTTCATCTTCACATGTATATGTTCTTGAAAATACATTTGATCTAGATAATATTTAACTCCTTCCATTAATATTTATAGATCCATCCATTAAAAATACATAAACATTGGATCTTTTTTTATCCACATCATAAATATTCTAGCATGGTACATTCAACTCAAAGCATATGCCACATTATTCACATTCCAAGGCTGATAATGTATTGAGTAGAAATAATATTCAATCAAGTCTAAACATCTTCTTTGGTGCATATTCATATCATTTTGGTTGAAAATATACTTCAAAAATTTATTATCGGTATATATGTCACATATTTCCCCACAAATATAATGCCTCCATATCTTTATTGAAAAAAATATTTTCTATCTAACTGCAAATCATATATTGGGTAATATTTCCCATGGATTTTAAATTTTCATGAAGAATAATCTATCACAATATCCTTTTTCATGATAACACATCCCAGCCAATTCTTTGATGCCTCACTATAGATCACAAACCATTCTACAATGTAGTGTGAGCATAGGTGCGCTGAATATATTTCATTTCAACTCCTTAATGTTATATTCACATTCTTTAGTTTTAATGAACTTAAATCCATTATGAGTAAACTTAGTGTGTGGATTACATAATAATGAGAAATATTGTAAAATATAAATACTCTTCATCCAAAACAACAGCAAAATTGGATCTCAGTTGACATTATTGTTCTAGGAAAACATTTAATATCTTCTATCATTACTGGATCCAGAGATATCCCCTCTCATGAGATTATGTGATTTTAAAATGAACCTTTTTTATGCCAAAATTTACACATGTTAAATTTTACATAAATATTATAATTCCTTAATGTCTATAGTGAAATCAACAAGTGATCTTCATGTTCTTATGTATCATTGAATATACGGGAATATCATCTACAAAGTATACCAAAAACTCATCATGATAGTATCTAAATAATCTATTCATTAAATCCATTAAGATAGTGGGGGAATTAGAAAGACTAAATGGAATTAATATAAATTTGTAGTGTTCATACTTAGTAAGAAATGTCATCATGGTTATATCATCCATATTGAACCTCAATTGACGATATATAGATCAAAGATCAATCTTAAAAATTTATTGATCTCCACACAGTTCATTAAATAATTAAATAATAAGGGGGAGGAAATATTTTTTATTGATATTGATCATGTCATTTTCATGATAATCAATAAATATTCTCATTTATCAATAATTATTCTTAACAAATAGAACATGTGCACCCTAAGGTGATGAACTATGTCATATTAATCCCTTTTCATGATTCTTTTGGAGTTTATTCTTAAATTCATGTAACTCAATTAGGTTCATTCTAGAAAGAGTCCTTTAAATATGTATAGAATCTGATATGATTTATATTTAAAACTCAACATCATGATTTAGTGTAAGACTAGGAAATTCATCTGAATAGGAATCAACAAACCCCCTTGAAAATAGGTTTATCCTTAATGGTGAGTTTCTCTACAACCATATGATATATAAAACCTTAGTTGATAGAAATTATTTCCCACAATATAGAATTAATTTCCACTATAAGTTCATATTCATATTTTCATTGAGGGATGACCACATATTCATTCAAAATATGAAATATGACTACCCCTCCCCAGTAATTGATATTAGATCCAAATAGTGAAATCTAATCCATTCCCATAACCACATTTAATTCAATTAATGATAGGATCACAATAATTTCATGTCACGACCCGTCCTCGGGGCCCGTGTCGTGACTAACCCAAGCCCGCCTTCCATAGGCCAGGGGCTGGCGACTAGCACCAAGGTGTAAATCCCAAAAAAGACGGAAGGCATTGCCTTTGAAAAGTAAACAAGCACCACAGAGTAAGCAAGCCGAAAAGTAAACACTAAGTAAAAACTGTACAAGCTGTGCTGAATGTAAAAGGGGCCGGAAATAAAAGCTCAACTGTAAAGTACAACTGATAGGAAAAACAGCAACTGAAAGGAAAAACTGCAGTGTCGAGCCGTCCTCTAGAAGTCCCACCTGAAGGGTGGGTACAGATCGCCTCCACTGCTCCTCGGGTCCACCTAACTGCTCCGAGTACATCCCGCCCAGTGGTCCACCTCCAGGTACCGTCCTACTCCGCACGCCTCCACCACGATCAGCGTTGTCCGTCGTCTGCAACCAACACAACGTAGTGCGGGCATAGCCCGTGCAGGGGTGAGTATAAGCTACTCAGTAGGGACCCCGAGACCCCCGAAGGTCTCCCGAAATCCACAAAGGATAATCCACAAAGGAAAGATACAATCACGAAGTAACATCTGACACGGCTTAGGTATATGCACATACATATACCTATGTCATCAATTCCCGTTCGGCTCCAACGTCCGAGCCCAAGCACAACCCAGTCCACATAGGAAAGCAAAACGTATACCCACACAGGATAGCTCAACACAATCCAAAGAGGAGAGTAAACAGTAAATCCACAGAGGATAGCTCAACACAATCCATAATGGAGAGTAAACAGTAAATCCACACAGGATAGCTCAACACAATCCACTAAGGAGAGTAACACAAGATTCAGCTCACACAGGTATACTTCTTCGGATGACGATAAAGATGATCACTGATCCATCTAAGTCGTCGGACCCACGAAGGATCGATAGGTAACTAACCCCCGCAATGACCCACACAGGATCGGGCCCACACAGGACCTGTAGGCACTGGCTCACACAGAACCGCTGAGCGCAGACCCACACAGGATTGGACCCACACAGGATCAGGCCCACACATGACCGGGCCCACACAGGACCTGTAGCACTGATCCACGTAGGATCGCTGAGTGCAGTAGTCGTCGTATTCCACTGAGGATCTCTGCATAGTCGTCGCCGCAGTCCACTGAGGATCTGTGCACGGTCGTCGTCGGAGTCCACTGAGGATCTCTGCAAAGTCGTCGCCGCAGTCCCTTGAGGATCTCTGCACGGTCGTCGCTGTCGAAGAAGCAGTCGCAGCCAGCTCTAGGGTTCCTGCACACAGCATGCTCGTTCGGGAGGGTCCGCTCCACGAGATGAGAGGTTGATACATCAACTGACACAAAGTCTGAAGTTGATGTATCCAAAAGTTTTGTATCGTCAACAGGAACTCAACGTCGCAGACGGCGCGTCGATCAGACGCCCGGTCTGAGAGTTATTGGCTTTTTCGTCCCAGGGGCCCGGTTGGTTTTTAAGGCAAAACCAACCCGACCATACTCCACCAACGTCCAAACCTCGGGAAGAGTGAGCCAAACGATCCGTCTCACTTAGAGGAAAACAACGAAGCTGACGGCACGTCAATCGGACGTCCGTAGCTCAAGATATGAGTGTTTCCGCTCCGAGGGCCCGGTTGGTTTCGTGTACGAACCAACCTGGCCGAACCCAAAGTATTCTGAAACCTTGAGTGAGATATACTGAAACGACCGTCTCGATCCAAGAATCACGTTGCCGCTGACGGCGAGTCGTTTGGAGGCTCGTAGCTCAATTTACGGGCGTTTGAACGAAGACCGTCCGAAGACGGGGTACGGGCCCGAGCCAACCTGGCCTGACCCCCCCTGGGTCGGCCGAACCGGGTCAACCCGGTCCGAACCGGGTCATCCCGGTCCGACCCGGTCCAACCCGGTCGGACCGGTCTGGCTCGGCCCGCTCAGACCGGCTCGGCCGAGCGGCCGAGTGGCCGACGCGGGGGGAGCCACCGCCCCACGTGACACCCCCGAGGCACCAGCGGGGTGTCGTCAAGGCGACCGGACGCGGCTGAAGCCGCGTCCCGGGTGACGCGGGGGGAGCCGCCGCCCCCGCGGGACACCCGCGGGGTGTCTCCTTGGTGCCAGATGCGGCTTCAGCCGCATCCCGCGAGCGTCGCCGCCTCCGGGCGTCAGCGCCGCCGGAGTCGCTCCAGTGGCCCGTTTTTCTTCTCCTCTGCGCCGTTGCTCCTACCGGGACTCGTTATTCACTACGGGATCGTCAAACATCTGTCGTGGAAGGTTCCATCGTCACCCGTCAAATCCGCACAAAAACGAAGAACGTTGGAGGGTCGTCGGGCCGTGTTCGTTTGGCCCTCACCCTCCGCGTTAGAGATAAACAACGGGAGGAATTAAAGTTCAACCCATGAACGCATATCCGAAACAATTTTTAATGAAATAAAATTGTTTCATAAAATTGGTTCCTCATTTGAATGGAAACAACAATTTTAATAAATTTAAAATTGTTCACAAAACCAGTTCTTTAACTTTTTAAAGAAACATTTACGAGAAGATAAAAAGGGGTAATTCCAAAAATAAAATCCCTACCTCGTAGTCGTCGCGCATGACCGTTCTTCACAGAATTTCTCGTCGCGGGAGGTGGAGATCGTCGCGTCGTCACGGAACACAGCGTTGAGTCGGCGAACTCAACGGACCATGAAACAGCAGATTTAATTTAATTAATTAAATCTGTGTTTTGGTAAAGAACCATGAAGGAGATTAAAAAGAAAGTCCGAGACTCTTACCTCAAGCAGCCAATCGAAGATCCGTCGCGGAGGAAGACTCGTCGTAGAAGAACGTTGCAGGAAGGGAACGTCGGCGTCGCGTCGTCGATTTCCGGGTTCGTCGTTCTTCGTGTTCTTAGCATTCTTCGCGTTCTTCGCGAAGGAGGATGAAGGTTCAAGGATCCTCTCTCCACGAGTAATCCTCCAAAAGATAGGTTGGTCTTATTTTATTATTATGCCAACAAACAAAAACGGGTAAGAAACGACCCATCAATTCGTTGAATTAATTCAACGAAGAAACAGCTCATTTAATTTACAAAATAAACCTCCCAATTAAATGGTATGTTAAGAATTAGGAAAACGCGTCAGTTGACTTTCATAATGACAGGTTTTCGCGTGTGCGTTACTTAGTGGAAAGAAACGGCGGGGCTCATGCGGGACCCACCTCACAAATATCATAGAAAGGGGGTAGGATATTTTTGTATAGCATCCTATCCGGATCAACTCAGTTTAAGCCGTCCTTAAGTGGTTTCAAGTGTCTTCCAAGTGGCTTAAGTGAAATAAAATAAAGTTGTCGAAAAATTATTTTATTTCATAACTTTAAGCCCGAAAATTAAAAAACACACCCGAGCAAACGCAACTCAGGAAGAGGCGTTTCTAAGAGAATATCGGCGCTGCGATTTTATCGGTGCCCTCAGAATTCGATTCTGGGCACCGGTTCAAAAGTTAGAAAGACCCGCTCGTCCGTTCACTGAACGTACCTGATCCAAACTTCGGAAAACGATTCCGGGCACACCGGGCCTCAGAATCAGGTGCCGTCAGAAACTGCGCTCTTGTAAAATTCCAAAGAAAATTAAGAAAAAAAATTCCTTGAAATTTACGGGTCTTTACATTACTCCCACCTCAGGGCTTTACGTCCCCGTAAAGATACATCAAAAACTAGGAAACAACTGTGGGTACTGAGCACGCATCTGAGCCTCTCGCTCCCATGTGCTCTCCTGGAGGTTCTTGTGCTTCCATCTGATGCGCACAAGAGGAATCGATCGCCCACGTAGGACCTGCTCCTGTCGATCCTCTATCTCCACCAGGACCTCCGCAAAAGTCGCCCCATAATCCACGTCTAGCTCCCCATAGTCAATGATGTGCATCGGGTCGTGCACGTATCTCCTCAGCTGAGATACGTGGAAGACGTCGTGCACCCGGTGCAACTGAGGTGGCAGATCCAGGTGATAAGCCACCTTGCCAATCCTGCTGAGGACTTGGAGAGGCCCGATGAAGCGTGGAGACAACTTGCCGCCTCAGCCAAATCTCCGCAAACCACGTCGAGGTGAGACCCGCAAGAAGACATGGTCGCCATCCTCGAACTCTAGTGGCCTCCGCCTCCTGTCAGCATATGACTTCTGCCAGCTCTTTGTTGTCCTCATCCGCTCCTGGATGACCTCGACCTTCTCTGTCGTGGCCCGGACCATCTCTGGTCCCACGAGTGCTGACTCCCCAGGATCTGTCCAGCACAAGGGAGATCTGCAAGGCCTGCCGTACAACGCCTCGTATGGTGCCATCCCGATGGTGGAGTGGTAACTGTTGTTTTAAGCGAACTCCACCAAGGGTAGGTGGTCCTCCCAGCTGCGACTAAAGTCGAGGACACATGCGCGGAGCATGTCCTCAAGAGTCTGAATGGTCCTCTCCGTATGACCATCCGTCTGAGGGTGAAAGGCGATGCTCAGACGTAGCCGTGTCCCGAACGCCTCCAGCAACCCCTTCCAAAGCCGGTAAGTAAAGAGAGTGTCCCAATCGGAGACGATAGTCGATGGCACACCGTGAAACCGTACAATATCCTGAACGTAGAGACGCCCCAAGCTCTCCACTGAGCCATGCTCTTGGATGGGTAAGATGTGTGCCGACTTGGTGAGTCGGTCAACAATCACCCAAATAGAGTCGTGACCTCTAGAAGTGCGTGGAAGTCCAGTCACGAAGTCCATAGATATGCTGTCTAACTTCCACTCCGGGACCTCCAAGGGTTGTACCAATCCTGCTGGTACCTGATGCTCTGACTTCACCTGCTGGTAGGTGAGGCACTGCGAAACGAACTCTGCCACATCCTTCTTCATGCCCGACCACCAGTGTTGTCGTCTGAGATCCTGGTACATCTTCGCCACTCCAGGATGTACCGCCAAAGGAGAAGTGTGAAACTCTCTCAGCACCTCCTCTCGTAAAGCGACTGGTACCAAGGTACGTCCTCTAAAAATGACATCGTGCTCCACTCCAAGGGAGAAACCATCGGGTGCCTGTCCCGAGGATATCTGTGCACGCCGTGTCTCACAGTCAGCGTCCCCACGCTGTGCCTCTCTGACCCACAGTAGAAGTGGAGGAGTGACTGTGAGAGACTGAAGGAAGGCTGCTCCGTCTCTATCCACGAAGGATATCTGCAAAGCGGCTAGCTGCTCTGTCACCTCCTCAAGTAGTTGGATGCCTGTCCTCCTGCTGAGGACATCAACTACCACGTTCCCCTTCCCAGGAGTATAGACTATCTCAAAGTCATAGTCCTGGAAGAACTCGAGCCATCGTCGCTGTCTTAGGTTCAGGTCCTTCTGAGAGAATATGTACCTGAGACTCTGGTGGTCAGAAAAGACTGTAAAGCGCTCGCCCATCAGATAGTGCTGCCATGTCTTCAGGGCGAAGACCACTACTGCTAACTCCATGTCATGGGTGGCGTAGTTCTGCTCATGCGGCCTCAACGGACATGATCCGTAGGCAATCACGGCCCGCTCCTGAATCAGGACATACCCGAGTCCGGTCCCTGATGCATCGCAGTAGACTACGTATCCAACCCCCTACTCAGGCAACCTCAAAATAGGTGCATTGGTCAACCTCTGCCTCAGCTCCTGGAAGCTCTGTTGACATCTGTCTGACCACACGAAGGGCTTCCCCTTCTTTGTCAACGCTGAGAGTGGGGCCGCAACTCTGGAGAAGTCTGGCACAAATCTCCGATAGTATCCGGCTAGGCCCAAGAAACTCCGCACCTCCGTCACGCTCTTGGGTGGCTCCTAAGCTAGCACTGCCTCGATCTTCGCGGGATCCACTGCAACTCCCACCTTAGAAATGACGTGCCACAAGAAGTGGACCTCACGTAACCAGAACTGGAACTTCAAGAGCTTTCCATAAAGCTGGTTCTCTCGTAGTGTGTCTAGTACAACACGCAAGTGGTAGGCGTGCTCCTCCTCCGTCGTCGAGTACACCAAAATGTCGTCGATGAAGACCACGACAAATCGATCAAGGTATGGCTGGAAGATCCTGTTCATGAGGCTCATGAACACTGCTGGAGCGTTGGATACGCTGAAGGGCATAACCAAGAACTCATAGTGGCCATACCGGCACCTGAAGGCCATCTTCTGCACGTCCTCGTCTCGAACTCTGAGCTGATGGTAGCCTGACCTGAGGTCTATCTTCGAGAACCACCGTGCTCCCTTGAGCTGATCGAAGAGGTCATCAATCCTCAGTAGCGGATACTTGTTCCTCACTGTCACCTGGTTCAGGCGACGATAATCAACACACAGTCGCAAGCTCCAGTCCGCCTTCTTGGCGAACAATATCGGCGAAGCACAGGGTGAAACACTGGGTCGGATGAACCCCTTACCCTGCAAGTCCTCCAACTGTACCCGTAGCTCTTGAAGCTCAGCGGGGGCCATCCGATATGCTGGAGTGGATATTGGGGCTGTCCCAGGGTACAAATCAATATAAAAGTATACCTCTCTACGAGGAGGTAGTCCTGGAACGTCGTCGGGGAAGATGTCCGCATACTAATCCACCAATGCAGGAAAACTAGGGCTCTGCACGTCAACTGCTCCAAGGATGAGGCTAGCCAACTGATGAGTGAAGGGATGACCTCTCCTCTGCGTGAGTACATCCTGTGCTGCTAAGGCTCCCTTCTCGCAGGTGAAGGTGAACCTGCTCCCATCGGTACGCACACATCGCACCTTGCGCCTAATGCAGTCAATCTGTGCATTGACCGTAGATAACCAATCCATGCCCAAAATGACGTCGTAAGGCCTCGACGCTGCTACAAGAAGATCCCAGCCGAAGATCTCGCCTCCTAGAGTAATCTCACACTTCCAGCACCAGTGCGTAATCGTAGAGTCTGCTCCCGTACGATTCTCTAGCCGTAAGGATCGAGCCAACAGCTCTGTCGGAATCTCCGAGCTCCGAACAAGGGCAGTGGCTATGAAAGAGTGACTCGCTCCTGTGTCTATAAGAACTGCAGCAAGGGTGGAATAGACAGAGAGCGTACCTCGAATCATCTCTGGCGCGCCGTGGTCGTGGGACTTTGCTGCTTGGAGTTGTGCCTGCCTCTGCCTGCCAGCTCCCAGTGGTCGGGGCGGGCCTCCTAGTGGTGGTGGTGGCAGAGCCTCAAAGCGTCGCCCACCACCTGCTGTTCGGCCAGCTCCTCTGCCTTGTCCGCCTCCTCTCTGCGGACCGCCACGGTCGACCCTCTGCCTCTGCCTGGGTGGCCCCTCCACCGTCTGCTGCTCCTCGGTACGGCGGGTCGGGCAGTCACGAGCCATGTGGCCCTGCCCGCCGTAGGAGTAGCACTGCTTGCCTCTCGGAAGACTGGCCCCGCGCTGTGTGCCCCGCACTGCTGAGCCAGTGTCCCGAGGTCGTCTGCCGAATGGTCTGGTCTGCTTGGGACCCTGAGTCATCCGTCGGCTACCAGCTGCCAAAGACTCTTCTACCTGCCGCCCTGCGGTAGGTCTCGCTGTGGACTGAGCCAGGAAGCTCTCGATCAGAAGGGCTCGCTCCAGCACTCCTTCCTGGGTCGGGATGCTGAGGGAGATCAGCAATGCCCTGATATCGTGTCTCAATCCCTGCTCGAAGGTCCGGTCCCGAAAGAAGGGGTCCCATACCATGTCTGTCGAGTAGCGAGAAAGATCGGTGAACCTCGCCGCATACTGAGCGACCGTCAAGCTGCCTTGCCGCAACTGAAGAAGCTCCTGAATACGCACCGCACGGAGGGTGGCCGGGATGAACTCTGAGCAGAAGAGGCTCTCGAAGTCCGTCCAGATGAGGGAGGCCTCATCGTGTACCTGGAGCATCAAGCTCCACCATCGCCCTGCTGCTGCGTGCAGTAGGCTCGCCACGAGGATCACCATGAGGTCTGCTGGTGTCCTCACTAGCCTGAAAACTCGGACGACCACCTCCAGCCAGTCCTCGGTGGCCTGGGGGTCCATCTCCCCACGGAACCTGGGTGGTCGCTAGCGTTGGAACTCGTGCAGAGCTCTGAGGCGTTGTGTGTCGTCATCTGCCAGTGCTGGAAGCATTGGGGGATCGGCGGGTAAAGGTACCGCCGGTGCCTCTGCTGTCAACGGGCCCTGTACCGAGGCCTCATCCCTCAGAGGGCTATCGTCGCGCTCTACTCTCAGAACCCTAGCTGGCTGCTGTCGTCGGGCCATCCTGAAAAGGAAACAAGTGCGCCACGGTTAGAATAGTATACCTGGTGAGCTGACACAAGTAATCACAAAGAAAACTTGAAACACTCATGCAATCAATGTCTTCATGCATTAAGTCGGAAATCAGAAGTCAGGGTCCTGGTGTACGGATACGTCGGCCGCCGCAACAACACTGGACTCCCTGGACTGATAACCACACCCAATACGCTAAACAGTATTGCTTCACATAGAAGAAAGATCAGAGTCTCCAGTAGAATCGACCACCTCTGATACCAATTTGTCACGACCCGTCCTCGGGGCCCGTGCTGTGACTACCCCAAACCCGCCTTCCATAGGCAAGGGGCTGGCGACTAGCACCAAGGTGTAAATCCCAAAAAGAGAGAGAATGCATTGCCTTTGAAAAGTAAACAAGCACCACAGAGTAAGCAAGCGGAAAAATAAACACTAAGTAAAAAACTGTACAAGCTGTGCTGAAAATAAAGGGGCCGGAAATACAAGCACAACTGTAAAGTACAACTGATAGGAAAAACAGCAACTGAAAGGAAAAACTGCAGCGTCGAGCCATCCTCTGGAAGGCCCACCTGAAAGGTGGGTACATATAGCCTCCACTACTCCTCGGTTCCACCTAACTGCTCCGAGTACGTCCCGCCCAGTGGTCCACCTCCAGTTACCGTCCTGCTCCGCACGCCTCCACCACGATCAGTGATGTCCGTCGTCTGCAACCAACACAACGTAGTGCGGGCATAGCCTGTGCAGGGGTGAGTATAAGCTACTCAGTAGGGACGCCGAGACCCCCTAAGGTCTCCCGAAATCCTCAAAGGATAATCCACAAAGGAAAGATACAATCACGAAGTAACATCTGACACAGCTTAGGTATATGCCCATACATATACCTAAGTCATCAATTCCCGTTCGGCTCCAACGTCCGAGCCCAAACAAAACAAAGTCCACACAGGAAAGCAAAACGTATACCCACACAGGATAGCTCAACACAATCCACAAAGGAGAGTAAACAGTAAATCCACACAGGATAGCTCAACACAATCCACTAAGGAGAGTAACACAAGATTCAGCTCACACAGGTATACTTCTTCGGATGACGATAAAGATGATCACTGATCCATCTAAGTCGTCGGACCCACGAAGGATCGATAGATAACTAACCCCCGCAATGACCCAAACAGGATCGGGCTCACACAGGACCTGTAGGCGCTGGCTCACACAGAACCGCTGAGCGCGGACCCACACAGGATCAGACCCACACAGGATCAGGCCCACACAGAACCGGGACCACACATGACCTGTAGCACTGATCCACGTAGGATCGCTGAGTGCTGTAGTCATCGCAGTACACTGAGGATCTCTGCACAGTCGTCGCCACAGTCTACTGAGGATCTTTGCACGGTCATCGTCGGAGTCCACTGAGGATCTCTGCACATTCGTCGCCGCAGTCCACTGATGATATCTACACGGTCGTCGTTGTCGAAGAAGCAGTCACAGCCATCTCTAGGGTTCCCGCACACAGCAAGATCGTTTGGGAGGGTCCGCTCCATGAGCCGAGAGGCTGATACATTAACTGAAACAAAGTCTGAAGTTGATGTATCCAAAAGTTCCGTATCGTCAACAGGAACTCAATGTCGCAGACGGCGCGTCGATCGGACGCCCGGTCTGAGAGTTATTGGCTTTTTAGTCCGAGGGGCCCGGTTGGTTTTTCAGGCAAAACCAACCCGACCGTACTCCACCTGCGTCCAAACCTCGGGCGGAGTGAGCCAAAAGATCCGTCTCACTTAGAGGAAAACAACGAAGCTGACGGCACGTCAGTCGGACGTCCGTAGCTCAAGATATGAGTGTTTCCGCTCCGAGGGCCCGGTTGGTTTCGTGTACGAACCAACCCGGCCGAACCCAAAGTATTCCGAAACCTTGAGTGCAATATACCAAAACGACCGTATCGATCCAAAGATCGCGTTGCCGCTAACGGCGAGTCGTTTGGAGTCCCGTAACTCATGTTACGGGCGTTTGAATGAAGACCGTCCGAAGACGGGGGGGTACGGGCCCGGGCCGACCCGGCCCGACCCCCCTGGGTCGCCCGAACGGGGTCAACCCGGTCCGAACCGGGTCAACCCGCTCCGACCCGATCGGACCGGTCTGGCTCGGCCAGCCCGGCCCGGCTCGACCGAGCAGCCGAGTGGCCGACGCGGGGGGAGCCGCCGCCCCGCGTGACACCCCCGCGGCACCCGCGGGGTGTCGGCCGGGCGACCGGACGCGGCTGAAGCCGCGTCCCGTGTGATGCGGGGGAAGCTGTCGCCCCCGCGTGACACTCGCGGGACACCCGCAGGGTGTCTCTGTGTCGCCGGACGCGGCTTCAGCCCCGTCCTGCGAGCGCCGCCGCCGCGGCCGGTGCTGCGGCGGTCTCGTCCGGCGGCGTGCCGGGCGCCGCCACCGGCTTCCGTGTGCCGCCAGAGTCGCTCCGGTGGCCCGTTTTTCTTCCCATCTGCGCCGTTGCTCCTCCCAGGACTCATTCTTCACTGCGGGATCATCAAACATCCGTTGCGACACGTTCCGTCGTCACCCGTCAAATCCGCACAAAAACGAAGAACGACGGAGGGTCGTCGGGCCGTGTTCGTTTGGCCCGCACCCTCCGCGTTAGAGATAAACAACGGGAGGAATTAAAGTTCAACACATGAAGGCATATCCGAAACAATTTTTAATGAAATAAAATTGTTTCATAAAACGGGTTTCTCATTTGAAGGGAAACAACAATTTTAATAAATTTAAAATTGTTCACAAAACCAGTTCTTTAACTTTTTAAAGAAACATTTACGGGAAGATAAAAAGGGGTAATTCCAAAAATAAAATCCCTACCTCGTAGTCGTCGCACGTGAGCGTTCCTCGCGGAATTGCTCGTCGCGGGAGGTGGAGATCGTCGCGTCGTCGCGGAACACAGCGTTGAGTCGGTGAACTCAACGGACCATGAAACAGCAGATTTAATTTAATTAATTAAATCCGTGTTTTGGTAAAGAACCACGAAGGAGATTAAAAAGAATGTCTGAGACTCTTACCTCAACCAGCCGATCGAAGACCCGTCGCGGAGGAAGAGTGGTCGCAGAAGAACGTTGCAGGAAGGGAACGTCGGCGTCGCGGATCAGGGCGTCGCGTTGTCGATTTCCGGGTTCGGCGTTCTTTACGTTCTTTGCGTTCTTCGCGAAGGAGGATGAAGGTTCAAGGATCCTCTCTCAACGAGTAATCCTCCAAAAGATAGGTTGGTCTTATTTTATTATTATGCCAACAAACGAAAACGGGTAAGAAACGACCCATCAATTCGTTGAATTAATTCAATGAAGAAACAACTCATTTAATTTACGAAATAAACCGCCAAATTAAATGGACTGTTAAGAATTAAGAAAACGCGACAGTCGACTTTCATAATGAAGGGTTTTCGCGGGTGCGTTCCTTAGCGGAAAGAAACAGCGGGGCTCGTGCGGGCCCCACCTTACAAATATCCTACCAAGGGGGTAGGATATTTCTGGATAGCATCCTATCCGGATCAACTCAGTTTAAGCCGTCTTTAAGTGGCTTCAAGTGGCTTCAAAGTTTCTTAAGTGAAATAAAATAAAGTTGTCGCAAAATTATTTTATTTCTTAAATTTAAGCCCGAAAATTAAAAACCACACCCGGGAAAACGCAACTCCGGAAGAGGCGTTTCTAAGCGAATACCTGCACTGCAATTTCATCGGTGCCCTCAGAATTCGATTCCAGGTATTGGTTCAAAAGTTAGAAAGACCCACTCGTCCGTTCACTGAACGTACCCGAGCCAAACTTCGGAAAATGATTCCGGGCACACCGGGCCTCAGAATCAGGTGCCGTCAGAAACTGCGCTCTTGTAAAATTCCAAAGAAAATTAAGAAAAAAATTTCCTTGAAATTTACGGGTCTTTACATTTCAGTACTAATTTTCTAAAAAACATTAACCAGAGAAGATTTATAAAGTTTTCAAGAAACAATTATTCCATTAAGAGTTTTCACAGATAACCCAATATCTAATTTTTCATGAAATATGGAGATACCTATAGAAAATAATTAGAAATAAAAGTGTGGGAGAATATTAAATTAAATAAATAATTAGCTACATTAGAGTTCATGGAAGGTATACCTTTCACAACTTCATTTTTATACTCCATATCATGAATAGTGATCACAAGAAATTCTCATTTGCCTCTGGACTTAAGATTTTTCTAAAATAGATCATTATTTATAAACATTATATTTGTGAATTTTTAATCATAATTCCCATTTTTCTATAACATGATGCATTGAAGGGTGGGAGGTTCTTTTTGTGTAACCTTTTCTCCATTAACATCATCAAATATCTTTTTCCCATCACTTCAGTAGTCAATTTATAGATGACCTTATTTCCCACACATAAAATATTTATTTTTCCCTTTAAGATTGTTACCTCCATGTTTCTTCCTACATTTTGACAATAAAAGAATGATCATCTTCTTTTAACAATGGTTTTTATATTTTCCCTTAAATTCCATTTTCTCTTCTTATTAAACCCATAAGATTGATGGGTGACTCAAACCTCAATAACATCCTTGAGAGAACATAGAAATATTTCCTCTTAGCTACTGATGTACCTTATGGATAATTCAATTTGGATATATGGCTTTAATCCATTCAATAATCAATCATCCTTGATTTCAGGTTGTATGACAATTCCATAACCTTACATTAAAAATCTTTTAAAATTTTATTTGTTGGTATGAAGTGATTAATCATATCTTTTATTAATCTCAAGGAAATAATTTTTCTTCTTAGTATATAGAATAAATGGAATGTACTTATTATAAAATACTTCATGAACTCATACAATTCCATGGAGTCAATTGCATATCGTTGCCTCGTATTCTTGTTGAGGTTCCCCCATTAATTTTCAACATTTTACAAAGGATAAACTATCAAACTTAATTTGTCCTGTTCTGAACATTGGAGAACCAAAAATATATTTTCAGTGGTGTTGATTCATTTTTTAGCAAATATTGTATCAAAATACCCACTAAAAGAAGGTGGAAGTTGTATCATAAAAGACTCAACAAAATATTGTTCCATCATTTGGACATTTGGAAGTCAAGAATGATTTATAGATTGAGAAATTTGTGTGGTCCTAGCAAAATGAATTTTCATTTCAACTCCCATAACATTCAAATTATCAATAAGAAAACCATTACATTTCCTGTAGCATTCTTTATTAACATGGTTCTATCTAGTTCAAACCATTGACTAAAAACAAAAAATCATCGTGTTAGCAATAGTAATTATAGTGATAAATCTACATACTCAAGTGAAGTTATTTATAAAATTTTAATTCAAGACACAATAGGTCATATACAAGGCTATCCATGATCATCACCAAAAATATAATATTTTATCCTATTCTCAGACATATCCTTAGGGTTCTTACTTTGGTTTTCACATCCTGTTTCCAAAGGATAACTAAACCTTTCCCTAATACCAACTATAATGGCCCAGACTTTTCATACGTAGATATTACATCTAAATGGAATAATATTCATTACATAACATATAAAAACACACCAAAACCTTATTGGTTTATTTTATTTTGAATCTTTGAAATATAAAAAAATTATTCATAAAATATATACATCATCTCCACCTTATTTATTCTTTACTAAAACTCTTTTTGAAACATCATAATTAATACATTTCTCCATATCATGGGTAAAATAAACATAAGAAAGTGTGAGATCAGATGATCAGTAAGGGTAAACAAGGGATATATCAATAATATCATAATCATAATTTATAAGTACATAGATAAAACATTTGAAAATTAAATATTTCATATCAAAGATCCGGATATCGTGTCATGTGATAGATCATAGATGTTAATAAATAATAAAATAATGTATTCCAGGAGATAATAATATAATAAATAGAATTTTGGAATACACATAATCATAGAAAATAATTTCTATATTTGTCAAATCCCATTTCCATGAAAATAATAGTGTACAAAGTCCTTTATTGAACATGGTTCACTATCCAATCCATGCTTGTATTTCGGAAATGAGTTCACTCCTTATTCCAGTACTGTTTATCTAATGAGATTTAAATCATTAATAAATGAATTGGAGTGACATGTAGGTATCCAAAATCACATAATAAACACCATACATATGTGTTCCATAAGAACATAAATCATTCCTCATATTAGAACCCATGTAATCGAATGGGTTTCCTAAACATCACTCAATCATAACATAACCCAATGAAATGTAATGGGATTTATAAATATCATTCCATCATAACAATAAATCCATCATAACAATAAAAGGGATAGTATCCATGATAAATATCTCCTATAAATTATATGTAACATTGGATAATTTTATTCTGAATGGAAAATAATTTTCAGAGATCAAGTTAAAATAACTCTTGAGGAAATAACCTTTCTATTTTTAAAATGTTCTTTTCTTAAAATTCCAAGAAATTATATAATGAAAACTTCTCCTTGAAAATAAACTTATAAACATTTAAGGTATGATTAGAGGAAATAAGACATGATGAAATAAGAAAATTTTATTCTTGTCGTGTGTGTTAAAAACATTCATTTCATAATTTTTCTTGAAAATTCCAAATTTACTTTGTTTGGAAAATAAAAATAAACATTCCTTTTAATCTATTTAGTGAAAATTTACAAATGGGTAAAAGGAGATTAAATAATTATACAATAATTGTATAAATATTTTTGAAAATTGTTTTATGAAACATAGTTATGGAAGATAAATATTCCTAAGTAGATTCATATGTATAAATAATCCCGGATGATAATGGGATTTTGAAATTAACTATTACCTTAGGTCCGATTTCATAAATTAATATCTAAACATCATTTATAATGGTTTAAATAATGATATTAATTTATAATAAAACAATTTAAATATTTATGACATCATATATTGTCCTATAATATCATCCTCTTTCTTATTTGTTAATAATATTTCATTATTATCCATCATTTGTTTGTTAACTGCAACATTTTCTTATGCATTAATTATCATATATGTCCCAGTTATTGTGTAAAGGATATAGTTACATCATATATATAATTATTTTAAAGTAATATATATCATATTTACTCATTTTATACATATATATTATTATTATTTAACAGTGAACATGGAAAATGAATCGCATCACGTCATGGAGATGGTAGGACGTACGTACGCACGAGAAATGATATCATTTCCTTAATGGTAAGATGATATAGAATAATATGGTATATTAATTTCTTGAATCATTATAATGATATAACTATAATATATACATACATATATAATTTCCATAACTGTACTTGTCGAAATAAAGTGGTGATAAAATCTAGATTATGCCACGACGTGGATATGGTAATTCCTAGGTATACACAAGCAATGATTTTATTTTTCATAGGATAGATAAAAGGATATATATATAGTTGTTATATAGTCATAGTAAAATATTATCATATATGTTATACTATATTTTTTATTTTATAACAGAAATAACACATTATAGGATTTAGGATAATAAATAATGTTGAAAGAGTAAGTAAATATGATTACATAGTCCTCGGTGAACTCCCTTTAGATCTCCTATTAGGGATGCTAGGGTTGGTCTTCTGAGAGGAGCAGATCATCTATAATGTGTATAGGGAATTTTAGAAGACAAATTGTCAGGGTATTGTATATATTTAAGGCACAAAGTGATGTATAGAAGTGAGGGAGGTGGTTCACTTTTATAATTGAGGTGACGAGAACTTCTAGAATTTAAAAATATATAAATTTATAATAAATTCATTCTAGAAAATAATTCCACCCAAAGGAAATGGATTATAGTAAAATATGGTATCATGTTGTAATATCATCAAAAAATATATTTTATAAATATTTTGATATTATTTTAAACCTTATCATTTTAATTAACACTTTGTGAACCCATTTTAATATTAACAAATGTTAAAAAAAATTCCAATATTAAAATGTTATAATTTTTACTTATGTAATGTCAATTAGACCAAAAATGAACAATTTATAACTTTTTAGACCACATTATAATCATTTTGGAATTTTTAAATATGTTTTGTTATTTAAAATTAATTTAATAAAATATTATTTTGATAATATGTCATTACTGTCAATTATGACACTATTCATTACTTTGAATTTTAAAATTATGAAGATAACAAGTTAAATTCAAAATAAATTATTATATCTATAAGAGATAAAATTTATCTAAAAAATCATTTATTACACTAATTATTTTAATTTATATTTATTACAATATTTTTTATTTTAATTAAAATACTAATTAATGCATTAACATTTTTTAAATATTGAATATACTTATTTATTCACTAAAAATAAAAAATAAAATACCATGTCCAAGATAAGCCTTCTGTATTTAATAATAATATTTATATTTGAGTATATATTTTGGTAAATCCTATACTAATATGATATAATATTTTAAACGTAAATGTGACACCATTAGATTTTTATTAAATAAAATATTATAAATATAATATAATTGTCCCATACCGAAAAAAATAAAATTTCACAAATAAAATTAATTTTTTAAGTTAAACTATTACATTTCTATTCATTAATAATATACATGTTTCCCCATGTCGATCAATACAGGATATTTATGACAAATAATGTGACATTTTGTGTCTTTCTTTGATTTAAATATTATATATGTCATTTTTAGGTGAATGTGTACATTAAACAACTTAATTTTGATCTTTATGTGTTAAAGGTCAAATTATTTTAATTTAATAAAATTTGGGCATGTTCTATGGTCAGTTTATAGTCCTTATCATATTTTTTTAATCTAAATTATCCATTTTAACCTTTATTGTTGTAGCAAAATTCCCCCAGTTACAATTCATATTGGAAAAAAATAAAAGGGACATATTCAATAATTTTGGTAATTATGATTCTATATTTGGTATCCATTTCTAAAAATTTAAAAGACATAAGATTCTAAATTTAATTTAAAATAAAACTTTTAAAATTTTATAAATTTTTTTTTCTGAAAATACTCTTTTAAAACCGTAAATTTTTTGATAAGAAATTTTTATATAAATCATTTTAAAATTCCATAATTGTATTTTTTTTTACAATTAAAATTATAAAACTAATAAAAAACATTATTTTACCATAAAAATACTTAAAAGTAAAATATATTTTCAAAAAAAAAATAGTATTTTCACTATTCTATAAAACAATTATTCATAAAGAAAATAATAATAATAATTTTAAGATAATTTTGATATTATGAATTCTAATATGAAATTAATTTTTTAAAATATTACTTCTATATATACATAAAATTAATATTCATTCCTAAAAATATTAAAACCTCAATTTTGAAGAAAATTTATTTTGGATGAAACAATTAATTTTACTAAAATTGTCTGATTATTTCCTTAGCACTTACCAATCATTTATATTGAGTTAAAACAATGTATTTATTTCAGAAATTAGTTATTAATATTTATTACAACCAATTTAATGGCTAGTTTATTCTAATAGTGTTTCTTAGTTCATTTAAACTCATGGTTGAACACTATTAAAGCTAGAGAAGAATTAAAATTATTTAAAGTGAAATAATTCTTTAAAATATCTTCGTGTTACATTAACTGTTCCATATGGAATTTTAAATTAATGTTACAATGTACACATTTTTCATATGGTTTATCAAACCATGTAAATGTTGTGTACAACAACCAAAACTCACCCTGGATGCTACACAGTTTCTCCTAGGAATTTCATAGCTTGGGACACAACCATGTACTACCCTTATAACCCAAACTTTGTGTGTTAAAATTGAACTACTTGTAAGGGTTTCTTAGAAACACATTGGGGTTTTCTCATAGTTAATCCCAATGATGAACCCTAACCATGTGCATGAAAAAATGCAATAATTTTCAATGTCTTAGGCAGAATGTTTCCTAAAAATTAAAATGCACTTAAAATACATAAAAAAATAAAATTAACACCACAATGACAAAGTGGGTGTCATACTTACTCACTTATTCATCGAAGATCTACAATAAATCACAATTCCATAACCTAATTTTCATACCTTACATTATAAATCCATATTATTTCTCATGAGTCTTAGGAAATTCAAAATTCCCTACCATCGAATTATTCATCAACATAATTAAATTAATCATCATATGTTTTTTATTGAAAAAACACACAAAAAATAAAAAAAAGTAGTTTCAACACATATAGAAAATTTAAAAAATTATTATAAACTAATTTCTTTAGTAAAGATATTTCTTCACTATTTTGAAATGACACTCACAAATATAATCGTTTCAAACATTAACGAATATAAAGTCTTGGTAAATATATTATATAGTCGACCCTCTATGTGAACGAACTCTAAGATGATATAGCCATTTTAATGATGATATTTGATAAAATTATTAATTACATCAATATTTTTAGTTCCACAATGTTGAAAAGGGTTATATGAAATAGATATGGTCAGTTAATTACCACACATAACCCTCAATCATTCATAATGGATACCAAAATAAGTTTTATTTTTCATTATCCACAAATTTTGAGCATAAACTCTTATTGTTGAGCTATACTCAGCATGAACTCTTGATAATGAAACTAAAATCCACTTCATCGAACTCCCTGACACTATCTATTTATTTAAAAAAGACTCATACAGCTGGTTATTTTTCTATCTATCTTATATACTAAAAAATTATAGTTATAATAAATCAAAAATTAAAAGGATATATTTATTGGAATGAATAGTCCTATGATAACAAAACCTTTCACATGATTTATAATATATTTATCTTTATACAAATGAATTTTCATATGTTCTTCCAGAAATATTATACACATACACACACTAGACATCAAATATAGTCTTTTAATATTTAAATATAATATAATTATAATCATATCTATAAGCATATCATGATCAACTTACTTATAGTTATAATCATAATCTATAATGAACTATCATTTTATCAGTGGAATTTTCATTATGATTATATAGTTGTATCATATTTAGTAATATAAGACTAAGTAATTCACACGAACAACATGATAAAACCAAAAGATTTATTAATTTTGACATTATATTTAGATAGTCAATATAGCTATAAGAATATGAAATATTATAATTTGATAAAAATAGAACATAAGATAACTGAAATATAAAAATTTGGATCTTCTCAATCCTCCAAAATAACTGCACTCATAAAAAACACAATAAAAATAAAGTCCAATATTAGTAATGAAATATTTAGTTTGAAAATAAAAATATATATATCCAGGAGAGAAAATAAAGAATTCATGAATAATGATTAAAATATGTTGTATTTTTATAATTTAGGAAACTATATTACTATTACAAATCCGACCATGGAAACAATAATATGAAAATAAAAATAGCCATCTTACCATTGGAATAATAATATGATAGTTAGGGAAATTAACCTAACCATTACAAAAGTTTAATAACTAATGGAAGTGTAAAACAATATTTATTAATCATATAAAATTAAAATATGGAATAATTTTTTCATGTAGCAAGTAAATAATTTTTTAAAAATAATAAAATAAGTATTCATATTTTAAAAAAAATATATGTCTTATTTTAATTATTATAAAAAAATTAATGATTTAAATTTTGTAATTTTAATCAAATGGATTTTTTAATTAATATAATATTTTTTATAATTATAATATAATTTTATGAGACCATATGTAACTTTTAAAGTGTCAGAAAATTGATTATAGTATTAAAATTGGAATTTTTAAAATATATTGTGATTTTATTTGGTGTTAATTTTATAATATTTAGAATAATATTTTCTTAAAATGAACATTATTTTTTTAATCTACGGATCAAAAATGGTTATTTTTTATTTTTTATTTTTTTTCTAAAATATTTTTTTTCCTAAATAGTGAAATACGACAAAACATTATCTTTAACATTAAATGTAAAATAAACGATTTATTTCATATGGGGTGACCTAAGAACCAATAATTTAGAAATAAAATGAACCATTTACCATATATAGTCAAAATATTCATTGATATATGTAGTGATTTTCCAAAATAATAAAATAATGAAAATAATATTCAAACCCCACCTCTCTCCACCCCTTATAAATGTCACCCCTCACCGCCCTTTATCCTCGAAAATTATAAAACTTTTATCTTGAAAACATTATACAAAATGATTTTTCCCATACTCATCCACATAACCTATTACTTCTATTCTCACCAAAGACCATTTCATGGAACAATTAGTGGTCGCCTCAGAGGAGACAACCAAAGGAAGAGGTAAAGTTATCAACTAAAATTATTTCAATTTTAATCTTCTTCTACCACCCACATATGTTCTCCATACACAAATAATATAACATTAGTATCATAAATATTATAATATTTTATTATTATAGTGTAATATCCACCCTCTATTGTCACTTAATTTACTCTTAAATGAAAACTTTCTTCACAATATGGTTAGTTTACCACCTCTATGAACAACACATATAATTTTTCTCAAATTCCTTCAAGTATGGTCAGAAAAATATTATTATGGTTAAATAATAGTAAAATAAGAATATTATAACTTATTTGATGTTATTTGACTAATATAAGTCTAAAATACTAAACAAATTATTTAATAATTATCAGAAAAAATACCTAAATAAACTAACCGTATAACAATTAAGTATTTTGTAACATGATAACCATTATATAAGAAACCATATTGGTATTTAGCATAATTTAAATTTATTTAAGCATATGAATATCATTTCTTTTAATTTCTGGATTTATATACCCATTGTACATGAACTTTGATAATTTTCCACAAGTGATCTAACTATGGATCAATGAAACGAATGCCCTTAGAATAATGAAATTAAGATATATATATATATCATTTAAAAGGGATTTAAAGGAAAATTATATCATTATAATAAATAAAATATATGTAAAATATTCTTAACTAATTAATTGATTAATTTAATACAATTATTTAATATGTTATGTGCAAGTGAATAACACCTCTGGACATAAGGTTAGGGATATCTCTAAACCACCTTATTTCATTGGGTTGTGATTTTTCTCTCTAATTATAATATTATATATCTATTTTATGTTATTTAATTCTTAAAAATTAAATATATGTGCCTCTAACATATTTACATATCTTATTCCCCCTTCTTTTTATGGGTTAATACAAGCCTTAAGTTCATTTCTCAAAAGCGTTATTTAAAATTAAACTTGATTAAGGGGATTTTTTATATCCCTTAATCCTCTTATGTAATACTATTTAAAAGTATTTATTCTCATTATTTATTTAATGAGTAAAAGTAATATTTTAGTGATAAAAATTTTGTTTTTTCCAATGGTTTCCCAAAAGAATCATCTGCATTTATTCATTCCTAAAAAGTCCATAATTGATTACTGAAATCATTTTTTTAAATATTCATTTCTATACCCAATTATAAACCATTTTCATGATGTTTTTCATCAAATTATCATATTATTTCTAGAAATATTATTTCTCATTAATATTTTCACTTGAAAATTATTTAATTATTTATTCTCTTTAGAATATTTGTAAAATCTCATTTTTTGTGATATGAGACGAGATTATGCAACCTATTTCCTTCAATGGAAATTTATATTTTTATTCCATAAATTTTATTTTCAATTATGGAACACATATATATATACATGTTATTATTGGTTCACAAAGATATAGATACAATTCATTGGGTAATTTTTATGTCTCATGATATGATATGTATAGGATTAGGGAGTAATCCTAATCCAGAATAGGACTCTGTCCACCATGTGATGTTGTCTTATAAGTTGGTCTTGAATTTTTCTTACTCCATATTTTATATTGCATCTATATTCCTATGAGGTGATGATATTATAATTTCATATTATATATGTTATTCTCCCCTATGATTATTTATATGAATTTCTTTTTTTGATATCATGTTATTCCTTTTAACTGATACCTTATGATTCCTCCTCATGATTACTCCCCTATTAGGCTTATTATCTCACCCCTTTATTTATGTATTTTATGCATGCCAATCATGGGTTGTAGCATGAAAATATTTTAATTACCCTAGTATAGTATATTAGTTGATCCTTGGTAGTATCCAAAAGAGGAGTGCACACAAAACAAGGTTGTCACTTTTTAATGGTTTAATACAAAAATGGTTTTAGTTAATTTTAATGAAGTGTGAGAAATAAGAATATTGATTTGATCAATTTTAAACAGATGAGAAAGATAGTGATCGGAGTGGTTTTGGCTACAACCAGTGCTTTGCAATCGTGGTTTCTAAATTTTTCCACCTTTTCTCTCTTTATCTAGTTAGAGATCATTTTTTCATCTAAGTCCTCTCCCCCCTTAGCCAAATGGATTTGATGAGAATATTCCTTATCCAAAACCATGGATTGTTCTATCCTTCTTCCAATGTGTATAGGATTGTTGATGGTTTTCTTGATTAATTAGGGTAATCCCTAAACATGAATTGTTGTTCCCTAATAAACCAATATTCTGTATGAAATCATACACTCGTTCTGAAAACCGTCAAGCACTCACCACTCGACCATAATCTGTTCCACCGTATACATATTAGAATTGGGTGGAGGGAAATGTGATCATCGACCAAAGAAATATATATTTATAGAATTAAAACCTAACGCAGCTGCATTTGTAGTTGAAAACTAATTTTATAATTGAATCAGGATTATAAATGAAGAAGTTATCCTATTAAAATAATGTAGAAGAACTCAAGAAAGAATATCAGTCCAGCCTTCCCCTTCTCAATCACTCAATGGTACTACCCCTCCATGGATGAGAAAGTTGAGATGATGCAGGAGAGGTGAGATATTACAATAAAATAAGAAAAAGAATTAAATCTAAATATGTTGTTGTCCAATGCTTCCCTCGCTATTCGATTAGAGGAATTTTGGATAGAATGGAATTCTTTGAGGTGTTGGAGATCCTCTCCTTTTATAGTCATATTTATGTCCTCAACAATTTTTCACGTTTTTACCCATTAATTTGAAGACAAACGGATGGACCTTTTCATTAAAGTTGTTAGTTAATGTTATGTCCATTCACCATCCAAATTTCGGTTCATTTGGATACATCTTGTAGGAGTTAGGATTATTTTCATTGGCGGTTTCAGTTTTTGGATGAAGGATCCATGTAGCTTCCTCCAAATATATGACTTTCAATGGCCACATTAATGGATTCAAAAAACCATTTAATTTATTCTTTGAACTCCCCTTTTAGTCCTCTTTTTTCCCAAAGTGGAAGAAACACATTTAGTGGTGTGTAGACATAATGGTGGTTTCGTTTCGTAGGTGGGGTCCACACAGCCCGCCCCAAAAAAGCATCAACCTTAATTATTTTTTAATGTCTCTAGATGATCGATTCATCCCCTAGTCTAGTTGAAAAAAAAGAAATAATTAAATATGCATTCTAAAAAAAATTTAATCACAATATTTGGACATATATTTTATGAGAAATGATAAAAATACCCCTGTGATAACAATCTGTTAAATTTAGAGAATTAGGCCATTTTTTGAATTTAGGCTCAAAATAACCGAAATAATTAAATATGATTCATGTAAGCTCAAATTGATAATTTAAAATGATTAAATCAATTCAAATTCATACAAAAAAGTGGAAAATATTAGCTCTTTAAATTCCCCCACACTTAAATCGTGATTGTCCTCAAGTATAAAATCTCAACATTGAAAATCTGAGAGTACCAATGTTACCAATATTTATATTCCAAAGAATTAAAATTGAACAATTTTCAATGTGAAATAAAAATATTAAATTCCATGTAAATTATCATTTTAATTTCCCAATTCTCAATGAAACGATCAACATATGCCTTTTACTTTTCCCTTTTGAAAAATGACGGGACATGTCCTTTCATTTATAAATTCTCCTCAATTCATTATTATTAAACATTCCATATTATGATTTAACTCACGTGAATCATTTATCTCATATCTCATGATTCAATTAAAGTAGAGTTATTCTCATATCATTAGAACATGCTCTTTATCCATAAGCTTGTACTGAAATTACATTCTCCACTTTGTAGAGACAAAACGCACATAAAGTCATAAGGACTTTTAATAATGGTTTAAATGCCTCTATATCTTATGGTTTGTGGGAAAATGATTATAAAAGTTTCAGGATAGAAATAGGAGGTTTTACACTTAAGTACAATTCATGATTAATCAAATTAAAACACAAGATGAACCTTACTCAAATCCCTTTGAGAATGTAAAACACAACACCACCCCCTTTTTAAGACATGGTACATGAGTCAAAAGATGATTTCAAAGAATCATATCATCCATGTACTCCCCTTTTTATATTTTTTTATAATGATTCAGAGAGAAATATATTTTTTGTAGTTTTCCTTTTTTTAAACTCCAGACAGGCACAACTTTGTTTTCTATTTTTTTCATTTTTTAAGGAAAACCAGGTGAAATGAAAGAAGCATAATGAAATAATGACTCATGCCTAGTTTTCTAATAATACATTTCCCAAAAATGATTATGCATACCTCACACCACCCATTAATGATACATATCCCAATGAACACACACTAAAGGCCCATCCCCCACACTCAAACTTAAGATATCTATATAAAAATACTAAAAGTGCAGGTGGGTAAGGAAAAAATAGCTTTTAATGTGGTTTAAACATATAAGGAAATTCATGGCATCTATGGTCTAACAAATAATAAATGTAAGGGTGGGTCTCATGTAAATATGTGGCTTGATAAATTAGTCCCTCAATCATTTTAAATGTGTTTTTTCATAATCATATCATTGACAAGTTTCAATACAAGTTCTGGTAGGTGACATTTCCCAAGATCACTCAAGAAAAATTCTCAAGATAAAATAGGAAATAATTGGTCTAGAAATCCTCTCTGGAATTTGAACATGATATTAGAAAATCACAAATGGCATGATTAATAATAAAAAATTAATTTACATGAATTTCAGAAATTCAATGCCTGAAAGATGCTAGTGAAATTTCATTTACATAAATAAAATAATTCATTCAAATCAGGGGTCATTATTTCAAAATCCATGCTTCATTTTAAAAATTCAATTCTCCGTTTTACTCATTCAATCTTTATTAACATTGAAATCTAAAAAATTAAATAACTATATTCTTATGAAACTCATGTATCCTAGATAAGTTGAGGAAAGTATGATGTAAAAAGTGTGAATTCAATTTTTGTTTAATTTCCAAATAATTATTAGAGGGAAAAATATAGGGAACACAAATTATATTGAATTTAAAAGAAAACTCTATTTTTCAACGATGCTTTAGTCGGGTTATGCTTTTCATTTTTCTTTAGTTATGTTTTGAAGCACCCTTACATCGTGTGTTCTATTTTGTACCTTCCATTTTTTCAAACATGCATCATGGACATGAAATATAAGAATGAAAACAAATGATAATGTAGGCATGTTCAATCATGCAGGAATATGACTGAGGGTAGGGTGGAATAAGGGAAAAAACC
Organism: Viscum album; assembly: GCA_963277665.1. Taxonomy (NCBI): domain Eukaryota; kingdom Viridiplantae; phylum Streptophyta; class Magnoliopsida; order Santalales; family Viscaceae; genus Viscum; species Viscum album. The sequence goes on along the minus strand of OY728164.1, from coordinate 1,041,695,225 downwards.
TGGGTTGCCTCCTGGAAGAGTTTTTTTAATTGTCGTCGTCTCGACTGAAAAATTGATTTTTTTAAAATAATTAGAAAACCTAGACTTCAAGACTCCATCCCCCACACCTAATTGATGCAGTGTACTCAATGAATGTAAATTATTTTAACATGTATGATGATTTGAAAATAAATCACAATAAGAAATCAAATGTAAATGAGAGGTACGACCTGATATATTTTATTAACAAATAGGTTGGAGGAGTCTGATTTCCTATGATGTCTCTTTCCTATTTCCTGTTAAAGACATGTTGTACCAATAAGAGTATTATTTGTGTTCATGGATACCAAAACACCAGAAAAACCATCTAAATATTGTGCTTATGGAATGGTTTTCAATCTTTCTTGATATTTGTTGCTTCTTGGATGCAGTGTGAACAATACTCTTTTTAAGGGGATGTGGAATCCTTTGAAAATTAATCTCTCCTCTTGATGTGGGAGACTGAACCTCAATTTTCATTACCCACATGAACATGGTTTTTATTCTTTTCCTCTGCACATTTAAATAAAATAGGTGTCTTTTGAAATTTATTGATCACATATTTACCTTTTTATTATGATCCACTCTTACCATTTATTTTTGAATATCCTTTTCATACCACCTTGGTGTTAATGGGGTATTCCATAACCTTGTTCTCCTCATGTTCCATTGTAAGGAATATGGAATTCTTCTTAGCTAGTTCTTCTTCCTTCACAGTAATTTCTTTCTGAAGATATATGATAATCTTTTCATGTTCGGCCTCCTTGAGATTATACTTCTTGATCTCAATATCTTCTCATTATTTTTATTCTCAAACCTCTTCTAATAAACTATCCAATAATTCTAAGGTTATCTTTCCTAAATTTTTAGTTGGTTATTTTCCTACTTTATGTTAGATTTCATTTAGTGAATGAACATCTGACAGATTCTTTCGGGATTTGAGTCTATTGAAATTCACTGGACTATCTTTGAGCTCCATTGAGAGTGTTCCAATGTGGACATAGATGATGGTCTTTGTAGTATTTAAGAATAGTCTCACCACGATGATGGGTTATTTTTATGGACTCCTATCTTCTTCCATTGTCGGCACATAAAAGTCATATGGGAATAGTAGTCCTTTGATCTTTACAAGAACATCTTCCAGAACACCTTCTGGGAAAACTATGGATCTATTTGCGAGCTTGACCAACACTCTAGTAGGCTTCAATTTTCCAATCTGAAATTATATAAATATTGAGTGAGGAATAACATTTATTGAAACTCATAGATCACATAGTGCATCAGAAAAATTTAATGAACCAATGGTGAAGGGAATAGAGAATGTCCCTATATCTTGGCATTTTTGTGGTATTGGTGGTGTGATTAGGGCTAAGACACATCTCCCCAATTTGATCCTTTCATTCCCATCCAGCCTCCTTCTTTTAGTGCACAACTATTTCCAAAACTTTACATATATAGGTATTTCTCAAAATTCATCATGTTGTTGGATGTAAATATCCACATTCTAGAATTTTTTTTGTATTTATCATTGAGTCATTATTCTTCACCCTTCTTCAACACAACTAATGCTAATGGGAATGCTGATAGAATATCCTTTTTCTCCCTTTGTTGTTTTTGTAATGGAATTTCTGGTCATTCCTTCTTGAACCTTGTTCATTATCTTTTCTTGTTATTGAATTCATATTTTGGTTGGATAGGAATAACTTTTAGAGGTTTTTTGGAATCATCATCCTCACATTGTTCAGGGGGTGTAATCTCCTTACCGCTTCGGTTGGTGATTGCACTGACATTCTCCTTTCAATTAGGAATTGTTTGTGCAGGAAGCTTACTTTGGTTCTTAGTGAGAGCATCCATAATGATTGAAATATTTTCATCTATCTTGTCCAATTTATCCTATATTACATAAACACTAGTCTTCAGCTATTCATCTTCAGTTTTTGGTGCCTTTGTGATGGTTTTTCCTTAATCTTTTACTGAAAAGGTGGTGGTTAGAATGTTTTTTATTGTTGGAAAGGATTCTTGTAAAGTTGTTGGAAATGTGTCGGGTTTTGATATTGCTGTTAAAAAGGTGTCTTGGATTGTTTTTTTTAATCCATACACTGGTTGGGTATGATGTTGGAATTGTCTTTTCTGATAGGCGGTAGCACAACATTCTGTCTCCTGCACTTCTAGAAATTGTTCTGTGTAATGATAAGTAGAAGATAAAAAACCAAATACATGACTCTAGCCTTGTTTTTTCTTGTCTTGGTTCATAGAAATTTTTCTCATAACACTAGTCATTTCCTTCAGTGATTCTTCAATTAATAGAGAGGATGAATCAGAGGTCTTTACCTCATGGATGCCTTTGGTTCTCATACCTCTTGTTCCAAACTGATGTGAGTTTTATGTAATCTTTTCAATCAGTCCTCTAATATCTGCTCGTGACCTGTCAATAAAGGCCTCTCTAGATGATGCATCTAGAATGTTTTAGTCATTTTCAAGCAATCAAGGATAGAAGAAAAAAATGAAATGGTGTTCTTCCATAGTATGATGTGGACTGCTAGCACAGAGCTTCTTAAATCGTTCACATAACACATAAAGTGTTTCACCGGTCGATTGGCGAATGGCATAGATCTCTTTTCAGATAGATGTGTTCCTAGATGCTGGAAGGAACCATTACATGAATCATATTTTATGATCTTATTAGTCCTATAAATCTCCTTATTGTAGACTGTACAACCATTCCATTGTTGCTCCCTCGAGTGAGAAGGGGAATGCCCTCTACATTACATGTTCTTCTGCAACACCTCTGTGTCTGCAGCTGGAGTACACATTTGTAAATTCCCAGAAATTCCTGCTGGGGTCCTCACCTAAAAGACCATGTAATTTATGAAGAATTTTAATCATGTCAATGCACAATTAACTATCATTTTCAATGTCCAGAATAGCTATTTTATGTGTGCAAAGATCATGCAATGTTTGGTTGGGATTTCCAGCCATTGGAGGTTCAAAGTGACCACTGGATGTGTCACATGAATCTGTTAGGTTAGTTTCTTCAAAATATATTTTCAAAGATTTTATTTCTCAATTGGGTTATTGCTCGCTCAATTTCTGGATCAAATTCAATTAAATTGTTGTTTGAACTATGGATCCTTCAAAATAGAAAAAATTGTTTTTATGGGTTTTGAGGAACTGCCTCCATGGAAACAGTGCCATGTTTGAATCACGACAGTCAATGGGAGTGGAAAATGAATATTTTAATTACCCTAGTATTGTATAGTATATGATCCTAGGTAGTCATTTGAAGAGGAGTGAAAACAAAACAATGTTGTCAACTTTTAATTGTTTTTTGAAAAAAAAAATTTGTTTTAATTAATTTGAATGAATTGTGAGAAATAAGAATATTGATTTGATCAGTTTTAAACAAATGAGAAAGATGGTGATCATAGTGTGTATGACTAGACCTCATGTTTTGAAATAATGGTTTCCAATTTCCCCCCCCCCCCCCTTTTAATTCATTATCTAGTTATAGGGAGATTTTTCTACCGAGTCCTCTCTCCCCCTTGGCCAAATGGATGTGATAAGAATATTATTTATCCAAGACCATGGATTGGTCCATCCTTCATCTAATGTATGTAGGATTGTAGATTATTTTCTCTATTAATTAGTGAAATCCTTAATTAGGTATTATTGTTCCTTAATAAACCAATATTCCGCATCCAATCATACACATGTGCTGACAACTATCGAGCACTCACCACCCGACCCTAATCTGTTCCATCATATACAGAATGGAATTGGGTTGAGGGAGATGTGATCTTCGACCAAAGTAATATAAATTTACAAAATTAAAACCTAAAACAATTGTATTTGGGGTTTACAACTTATTTTTTAATTGAAACAAGATTAGGAAAGAGGAAGGTATCTTATTAAATTAAAAGACACGAACTCAAGCAAGCACATCGGTCTAGCCTTCCCCTTCCCGATCACTCAACGGTACTACCCCTCCATGGATGGGGAATTCGAGATGATGTGTGAGAGGTGAGACATTAAAATAAAAGAACATAAATAAATAAATCTAAATAAGTCCATCTTCCAATGATTCCCTCGCTAGTTGATTGGAGGAATTATGGATGGAATGTACTGCTTTGAGAGGTAGGAGCTCCTCTCCTTTTATAGGTTTATTTATTTCCTCCAAAAGTTGTCTCTTTTTGGACCCATTATTTGGCTGAATAATATGAGTACCCCTTCCTAAAAGTTGTTCATTAATGTGTTTTACATTCACCATCCAAAATTGAGCTCCATTGGCCATATCTTTTAGGAGTTATGATTTTTTTCATTGGTGGTTTCGGTTTCTAGATGAAGGATCCAGGATGATTCTTCCAAATATATGTTGTTAAATGGCCACAATAATTGATTCCAAACTCCATTTAATTTATTTTTTGAACTCCCCTTTTAGTCATAATTCATCCCCAAGTAGAATAAATGCATTTGGAGGTGTGTAGAGCGAATAGTGATTACGTTATCGAGGAGGGGTCCACACCATCAGCCCAAAAAAGCTCAAGTTCGTTGATTTTTTAAGGCCTCTAGATGAACGATTCAGCCCCTAGTCCAGATGAAAAAAATTAATTAAATTAAATCATGATTCTGAAAAAAAAATTAATCACAAGATTTGGACATATATTTTATGTTAAATGACAAAAATTCCCTTGTGATAACAATATGTTAAATTTGCATTATTTTTCCATTATTTTATTTAGAATAAAAATAACACAAAAACTTAAAAATGATTCATATAAGCTCACATTGATAATTTAGGAGGATTAGAACAATTGAAATGAATATAAAAATGTGTAAAATATTTGATTTATCAGTATTCCATAGTTTATCCTATTCAGTTTTGGGATCTCAAATGTATATAGGACCAAAATATAAAAAATAAAATAATGATGATTCATATTAGCGACATGTTGATATTTTATGTATCTATTCATCCAAAGACACTAGGAATCTAAATCTACAGGTTTTTCTTTTAATATATTTATGTAAAAAATTATATAATAATGTTTGTAAAATTCTTGGGTATCTATATCATCAATTCAATATGAAGTTATTATAGGATTATTCTTTCATTTATAAGAATCAATCTGACACTTCTTCTCAAAATTAATTATAATTACTTTGATTTGGAAAATTTCTATATTATCTTTGAGAAATTTGAAATCTGAAAATGTAATTAAGTTCTTCCCTAAGATCAAGTAAAACATAATATCCATCAAGTCTAAATATTCCGTAAAAGCATTTCATTGTCTGGAAAATATTTAATATCATCAACATAAATATAAATAATCATAATTTTCTAAGTATTAATTTTTATAAACAAAATATTATCCACTGTACCTTGAAGAAAACAATTCTTCAAAAGGAACTTCAAGAATCACTCATATGAATCTCTATATGTCTGTTTCAATAAATAAAGTGTTTTATAAATATTAAATACATTATTTTGATTCTTCTCATGATCAAATCTTCTAGGTTGTCATATGAAAATATCACATTATATAATTCTACTAAGAAATTCACTTTTTATATAAATTTCATATAACTTGCAACCTTGATGTGGTGGATTATCGAATAAAAATAAAATAGATTCCATTCTTGAAATTTGTGAAAAAAATTTAATATATTAATTGACTACTTCTTAACAATAATATTGATCAACCAATATGTACTTATTCATTGAAATTTGTCTACATTCATCAAGTTTATTTATAAAAATCAATTTATCACTACTAAGCTGTAGAACATTAAGTGGTTCAACCAATTCCCAAACTACATTACTTAAAAATTGTTTAAGCTACTCTAACATGGAGAAAATCCAATTTGGACCTTCCATGGATTTTGTTCTTTCATTAAAAAACCTATGTAATAAATTTAAATTGTTTTTAAAATTTCATTACTGAACTTATAATCTTCACATAAAAATAAATATTACCCATCACTATTTCATTTTTGGAGATATTTATGAGTTTTTCATATTCAGTTTTGAACCAATTTATTATCCCCATCAATTGGCTCACCAAACAATTGAGTTTAATATTCTTCAAAATTATATTCTCAAAAGTATTTCTCAATCCAATGTTCTTTTTTAGCCATCTTATTTGAATCATTCTCATCAAATTAAATATGAATATATTTTTTAGAAATCATGGTTATTTTATTATAATCCTATATTCCTTCCTTACACTATATTATCTTGAAAATATTCCCTCACTTATTTTCATATCATATATATCCAAACAATTATTATTATTGAGTACTCAAACATTACATCTATAAATTATAAAATAACTCATTTTTAGTTTCATTAATTTATATTATTAATTGGTAGTATTCTTGAGAATATCTATGATAATGATTATACTTGAAATTGAAAATTTTATAAGTTTATCATCTACCCAAAAAAATCTAGGTAAATAATAACCACATAGAATAGTATTTTCTATTTATTGGAGAGTTCTATTCTTACTTTATATAACTATATTTTACAATAGTGTCCTAGTTTCAAAAAAAATATGATAATAACTATTATATTTATATAATTTCTCAAATTAAAGATTTTAAAATTTTTCTCATATAGAAATTTGAATATAAATTTTTAGGTAACCTATATATTTCTAAACTAAATTATTGTAAGAAGAAAACATAGATAATGTTTCAATAATATGATCTAGAAAATATATGATTGTAAATATATTGTAGATGTCCATAATTAATAAATTCATATTTTATTCCACCAACACTGGTTGTCTGAGTAGGACCAAATAAATATGCTTACTCAACTGAAGTGGTATGATGTTATTCACATTTTTTATTTAGCAAAATAATTATATTTTCTACTTTGAATTCATGGATGAATCACAATCATGAAAAAATTAAATATTATTTTTTGGGTAATATATTACTCATTGATTCATTGAATTATTATAGAGAAATATATAATTTCAATTTTTTGTCCTGCTTTTAAAAAGGATACTAAATATACACAAAATATTTAAACACTTTAAAATTTGAATGTATAGTATATAAAGGTTTATAGAATCAATGTTCTCTAGATGGTTGAAATAAAATAATATATAATTATATTTAAAAATAATTCATTTATCAATATAAAATTTGACTTTAAATCCATCATCATACAATTAATAAATTCTTGTCATGTTATGATGTGAAACAACAATGAATTAATATTTTTTATAATAATAAAATTTGATAATCCAGTCTCACATAATATTTTTTCCCTTCCTTTAGAATTGTATATAAAATTACAGTGACTCTATAATATTTATTATAAGATATTAAATATTATAGGTCTCTATTCATATGTCTATCGCATCCACTACCAATGTATTGGGCATATTTATTAATAATTCTAAAGAATACTTTTTAAAACAAAAAGTTGTATAAAGTTTTGGTGCCCAAGAAAATTTGGGTCCAGTAAGATTTGTAATTATATTTTCCAATACCCATATATTTTTTTTGTAAGATCCTAGGTTCTTTATGGGTCTTAAATTTTAGTAAAATTTGAAATTTTTAAAATTTTAGGGGTTTATATTTTATTCTAGTGTATATATTTTAATTCTGATGATTGGAACCCCTCATTATGGGGATTTTTCACATGGAATGAGATTATTTAGTTGAAATAAGGGATTGAGGGAGCACCAAAAAAAAGTAAAACCATTTAGTGATGTATTTGTTAACCACCAACAAACCTCTGGTACACCACCTCCTCATCGTAGGCTGGTCCAAAGGCCATGTTTTACTATAAACCCTACAAGCTAGAATGTGGGGGTTTAATGAGGTGGAAATAAAAAAATACACTCGTTCTTTAAGAGGTAATTCCATCTATTACTCCCTATTTCAGAGTATGTATATCCTACCACTTTCCATATTATTTCCCTCGTCTCTATTGATCAAGGTATGGGTTTCAAGTCATTTTTTAGAAATTTGTGGAATGTATCCATCCTTATATTCCAACACAATCCTTATCCTATTTCTTTTATAATCCCGTTTTCCCTATATTAGTTTTTTGATTTCACATCCACTAATCATGATGGAATCATCTTTTTGAGAAGGGAATTTAGTTATTCCTAGGAATAGGATATCCTAAGATGCCTCTTGTTTCATTCGGGTACTTCATGTAAGTTATTTATACAATATTATTTCATAAATTAAATTAAATTAAGGATTGTTTTCCATCGTGAATTTGGTATTTCATTCCAAAATCAGTATAAGGGAACACTGCATGTTGTTGGCTAGATTTTGGTCATGGTTCTGGTGCGATGATGTCGAATAGTGAGATTTTATGAATTTATCTCTATTTAATTTAAAATGTTAATTTGTTTAAAATTAATTATAAATAACTAATTATTTATAAAAATATTAAAATTAATTATAATTAACCAATTATTTATATATATATTTACATACATCATTGTTATAAATAAATATATACATATATATGTTAAAACATTTTTAAAATATATTTTTATGTGAGTGTGCATGTGCGTATGATATATATATATATACATAAATATTTTTAAATATATTATATATTAATATTAATTTAAATATATTAAAATATAAATTTAAATAAATTTGTGTTTATCAATATATGAAAATATCTATATATTAACATAATATACATATATATATTCATATAGGTTTACGGTAAATTTATTTATATATTATATTTAATGATAATGATATATTTATATAAAAATACATTTATATATGATGTACACCACACACACGAACCAATATTTACACAGAAAAGTACACATGTATATTTTTTACCTTCACACACAAATATTAACATATATATGTATTTATTTACTTATATTATTATATAAACATAAATATATAATAATTTATTGACACGCGCATGTTTATATATAAAACTTTTCTTATATAGGTATATGTATAAATATTAGTGTATTTTCATATGGTATACAAGATGGATAATTATTTATTTTTAAAAAAATTAATAAAAATATATGTTTGGATTATATATTTAAAAATACATTTTTAGGTTAATATGGATTTTAAAATTTGACTTATTATACATAAAAAATAAGAAAATGTGAATATATTTATTTATAAATGAAACTTAATTATGAAAAATGACAAAACTTAGAAACCATAATATTAATATAAATGTAATCACTAGGATACCAATCTGTCTCCACTGAAAAAAATATAATAAGGTTGCCTTAAACAAGGTAATAATTCCATCGATTATTAAAAAATTGACATACCCAAAAAACTCGATTTTTTTAGGCTGTATAATCCTTTGGAATTAAAAAAAAGTTATTACAGTTTACCTAGATCACCAAGGAATAGATCCATCTATATGACTTGATTTGATATGTGGTATAACCCAAACAGACACCTCAATAAAATTCTATGGTTGTTTGAAATTTAAGCAATGTTTTCAAATTATCATATACCATTCATTAATTCTTTTAATTTTTAGGTCATCTAATTCTTATTAAATAAATATTACTAAATAATAATAAGATAATTAATAATTGATATTATTTTTTAATTATTCTGGAATCTATTTTATACTATATATATTATATATTAATTTTAAATGTGTATTTAGTCGTATATATGTCATATTTAATAAAATATATTATATTTATATCAATATGAATGTATTTTTATATTAATAAAAAAATTTAAACAGGTTTTTTTAATTTTATATACCCTTTTTCAGTGCTGATAAAGAAACCCCCATTATCAGTGCTTTTCTACATGCACTAATAAAGGTCATCCTTTATGCTATCTTTTTTTTATATATGATAAATATCTCCATCTATTAGTACATTTTTTAGCACTAGTAAAGGGGTCCCTTATCCAGGGTTTTCCTAGTGCTGATAGAGGGGAACTTTATGAATTCTTTTAACTAGTGTTGATAAACCCTAGCACTGTTAAAATTCATTTTGGTAGTAGTTCCATTTCCATTATTGTCTAGGTAGTGGCTGTAAGAACATATTATAATCCTATATATCAATTTTAAATTTATGGTAGACCATGAATCAAGATGCATACTTTGAAATATCTCTTTTAATGTTATCCCATCAGAAATGCTCTTTCATATCACTATAAATCTTCAAAATTGTGGGATAAAAAGATAATGATGAATTATAAACAATATCCAACAACACCATCTTCAATTATAGTATTTATGGGGAACATACATTGATCATAAAACATATCTTTTCAAGAAATAATTATTAAATTTAGGAACATTCCTCACTTTATTCTATAGTTCTATATCTTCCTTTTGCACCATTATAATCCTTATAAGGATTGATGTTTGAACATTCATCAACTAAAGATAGGATATATCTCCATTCCTTATTATTTAATGTTTTATCTTATTAAAATATATATGTATTATATATCATTCAATAATCCTCATGGTCAAACAGGCATGGTCATTTTTACTCATAACATGAGCCACATTGGTTGCCTTCCCAAGGTGGTAATGAATTATTCAATAACAATATTTAATTAGATCCAACCATCTTCTCTTGTTCGTATTCAATGTGTTCTATTTGAATATGTACATCATGATTTTATAATATGTATATTTCACACCTTTCATAATTATTATCATTCCACCATATCGTTAATGTAAACATTACTATTTTCAACCAAAAATTATTATCTGAGTAATTTTCCACAAGAATTTTCAATTTTGAAGAGACATATGTTATCACCATGAAATTTTGCATTATGAAACATCCCCGCCCCTTATTTTATACATCATTAGAGATCAAAAACGCTTATTGACTATAGGATAGGAAGAGAACAATTTAACTGACCAAAATTCCCCTCAAATCCATGAAATTATCTTCACATTTATATTTACACAAAAATGTAACTCTCTTCTGAGTCAGAATGGTGAGAGGATTGGACTGTTATGAGAATTTTCTCAAAAATCACTTGTTGTATCCATTAAATCCAAGATAACTATGGGTCACAGTTATTGTGTTTTTCCATTTCCTCGTAATATTAGTCTTTGAAGGCTCTATTGATACACCCACAAAAACGATTATATAACCCAAGAATGATACACTCTGAATCCAAAATTCACACTTGGAAAATATAGAATATAATATATCCTTACTCAGGTTCTTCTGAATAATTCTAACTTTATTTCTATGTTCTTCCATTCACATTGAATATATAATAATATATTCTATAAGGACTATCAAAAACTAGTAAAGATAATATATAATGATTATATTCATTAAATCCATGAAGATATAAGGAAAATTAAAATACCTAAATGGGATCAATATAAATTCATAATTATCCTACATTGTATGGAAGGATTTATTGGGTATGCCATCATTTTTAAACCTTAATATATGATATTCCGAATGAAGTTCAATCTTTGAAAAGTATTGAGCTACTAGTAATTGATCAGAAAATTTATTAATATGCGATATAGGATACATGTTCTTGATAGTGATCTTCTAAGTTTCCTGGTAATAAATGCAAAGATTCATTACAACATCTTTCTTCATAATAAAAGTACATGTTCAACCCAAGGTGACTAATCAGGGTGTATGAATCACTTTTATAAATTCTACAAAATATTATTCTTTAATTCCAACAACACAATATTTGGATTCTTTGAGATAGATGAGTCAAAAATGATGGGTTTTATTGAATACTCAATTTTAAAATTAGAAGGAAGGCTAGGACTCTCTTTCGGAAAGACATCATCAAACTCCAGTACAATATTCATATCCTAAATTTTGATTTTCTCCCCAACCATCTGATATATATACCCTTTAATGATTTGAATTAATACCCAAAAGATAGAAGTTATTTTCTTTAGAAGTTCATATTCATCATCACATTTATAAATTATAATAAGTTTATTTTTATTATGAAATGTTACTTCTGTTATGTTTAAATTGATAATGGTTCAATATAAATAATTCCAATCCATTCCTACAAAAAAAATTATATTTAACTTGATGTTGAATCAAAATATTTTCAGGAATAATATTCCCAAAAACTTCAACTATAGAGGAACTATGGACTTGAGATGTGATCATAACACCATTAGTATTTTTCACCAGCATATAAAAATCTATTTGTTGATATAGTAATGTTATATCATTATAAAATTACTTAGATATAAAAGTCTGTGTAGATCCAGAATCAAATAAAGCATTAAATATTCTAGAATGTATGACAAGGGTACCTTTCACCACATCATTTTCATACCTATTTAATTATTCATGATCACATGATATTTCTATTTAACTTGTGGATTAAGAGGTTATTGATGATGATCATCATAAAAAATCGAATTCATATAGTAGTTGTATTAATTCCCATAATCCATTCATTTGAATAAATGGAGTGTGGGTGGTTCATTAGTTGGAACATTAATTTCCTACATTGTATCAACCAACATCATTACCACCTTTCGAAATTAATGGGATTTATGACCATACCATCAATATTTTAATATTATCACAGAATCATTCAAAAAATTCTCTTAATGTTTCTTCCCAGATTTCTAGAATGTGTGTAATTGAAATTTATTTCCTATATGTGATTTATTCAAGTTATTCGGACACACAATCATCCATTTTCTTATAAAACTATGTGAATAATTTGAATCTCTCAATTCCATTTCTACCTTGAGAGAACATTGGATGATTTATTTATAGGTACTAAAGTATCTTATAGATTATTCCTTTCAGCGACCTAGATTTAGGCCACCAAATAATTGACTAATTTTAATTTTATGGATGATGATTAATCCAGAATCATATTTATATTTATTTTAGAATTTATATCATATGAACTAGTGGATTTATTATACTTTTTATTAATATCAAATAATTCCTTCTCATTTTTATATGTACAATATAGGTGATCTAATTAACAAAAAAACCTCTCAAAAAATCTCATTCCAGGGATTAAATTTATTCATATTTCCATATATTATTAATAATATTTGACTATTTATTTTCCAAATTATCCAAATGATAAATTTTGAAGAAAAAATTTTCATTTTCCAATAACTAGAGAATAAAAAATATTTTCTCAGTTGTATTGATACATTTCTCAGCCACATGTGGAATCAAAAATCCTCTAAAAGAAGGCAGATGTTTCCTCACAAAAGACTCAATTGTATATTTATCCCTCCCTTGACCATTTAAAAGATCAATGTGATTCAATTCCTGAAACAATTTTGTATGTATGTCAATAATATTATGCATTCTATCTTGAACGGTAGTTAGTTTATCTGGAGGAAAGTCATTTCATTGTCCATTATATTTATTGTTATAATGATTCCTTCTAGTTTCAACAACCAAATACAACCAAAAAACAAAGTGTAAGCATTAAGTTACAGTCATGAGGGAGATAAATTACTTCATCATAAAAGTGATACCAACTATAGTGACCCAATAATAACATACATATATATTACATATTTTTTATTTCTATTCAATATCTCTCTTCAATAAACATGCCAGAGAACCATAAAGGTTGTGTGTAATGGTATAATATATTTATAAACATATTATTTATGTAAAACCATCTTTATTTATAAAATCATTCCTTAAAAAAGGTACCATAATAGTCCTATCAAAATTAGTACACTTCTTCATAGCCAAAGGAAAAATTAAAACATAAAAAGAGTGTGCTCAGATGCTCAGTAAAGGTAAACATGGAAGATATCATCCAGCGATCAAATTTATTCATATTATGAGAATAATGTTATGAGAATATATTATTATGAAATGAAAATCAAACCCATAAATTGATATATCATAATGATGAGCCATGGAACGAAATATTAGCCAATCATGGGATTGGGGAATCATCAAAAAACTGATCATGAGTCCTGAGTACAAATTATAAGCATATCAACATCTCATAAGATTTTCAAGCCATTATTGTAATAGAACCCATATCATATATAATGGTTAACTACTAATACCATTATATTATAGCAGATAAGGAATAAACAATTATTACTCAAATGATAGTGAATCGCTAATTGCCGCATATTTGCCATATCATATTGGATCAGGTGTCCCCACTTGTTTCCCATTTTGGATTGATCACATCAACTAGTTTCCCGTAATTATATCATGAGAAATAAGGATTTACCAAAAAATGGAGGGTTATAATGGACCCACCCATCTTATAATTGAAACAGTTAATATTCATTCCCCAATAGCTTAAATAATTAATCATTTTAATATATCATTACCTATTGAATGTAAATTAGTTTTATAAGGATCTCATCATTATATAATTAAACCATGAGAAAGAAATTGATTTCATGAAATCGTCATCATGATAATATATCAAAAAAATTGAATGGAATCATAAAATCATGACCCCAAAGAATCAGAACAATTATTTAATGATGATGATAAATAGTAAAAATATGTTTAGCATATCATTCAAACATTTCTTAGAAAATATGAGAAAATATCCATTCTACATATATAAAAATTTTACTAATAATTTGTTAAATATTGATAAATTGTATTTATTTAAAAATAAACATGAAAAAATGTAGAGTATGCTTCAATGAAAATAATGTTCATGGTGATGGGACAATCATTTAATGTTCTATGTGTTAAAATAAATCAATCGTTTCACACTTTTTTGAAAAGTAAAAAAAATATTTGTTCAAAATACATTTTGAATGATTCAGGATTAAAACAATTTAAATAAATTCAATGGTATTGAAATTTACATTATTAAAAAATTCAAGTATAGATAAGAAATTTTATAAAACAGTATTTTAATAGCGTGGACATGGTATAAAAAGATCATCAACCAAAGAATAAATAAGGTAATATTTTATTTAAAAAATTTCTAAAATCATTTTAAGTACCAAATATAGAAATAATATAATAATATAATAAAAATGTAGGAATAATAATTTAATAATATAATATATGTGATTTAAGGATAATATAAATGATATTTCCATCCATGGAAATCATGCGTTGGAAATATCAAAGAGAAATTAGATTGTAATGTAAAACATTACCTATTTGGTGAATTTCGAATCATACCCCCCATGAAACAAAAAAATAAAAATCAAACATCCAATTATAAGAATATAAATTGATTTAAAATATATATCTAGTCAACGGGTTAGTATATACTACACATAAAAATAATTAGGTGGCGAATATGGCATATGACTCACAAAAAAAGTAAGAAGATAAACCCTCACCAAAATCCTTATCTTACTTAATATTAGTTTGATCCTCCAATATAATTAATATATATTTATTATATATCTATTAAAAATACTAATATATATATATATATCATATCATATATATAAGGACCCAACCTTAAACATAACATAATCTTGAATTAAGTTAATAATTAAAATTGAGGATCCTTTTAGGTATAGAGATTTAGAGAATTTGGTCATAACATATACATACCATATTGAATATTAAAAGTAGATAGTTCAAATCACTATCCATTTTTCATAAAACACGAACTCTTTCAAACAAAACATGACATCATTTCATGTTATAACAGTACAATTTTTCCTTGATCCCATCCTTGACTCTTTTCTTCTTTATGTCCTGTAAAAAATATTTCAAAACTTGGAATGAGAATCAAAAGTCCGGTAAGGGTTACATAATGAAAAAAAAAACTTTCAGCCTTTAAATAACAGGAAAACTGTGAATAATTTATTATAATGATAAAATTTTGACCTTTAAGAAGTAGTAAAAACACTTCAACGAATATAAGCTCATTGCTTACCCTTTTATAACCAAAATATGACCACAATTGCATATAATGAAACATATAACATATAAAGGTAACTTGGGACATAAAAATACTTAAATGGAATAACCATACAGTCGACTTCCATACATATCACTAAATGTAATTTCCATATGGCTGACTTCCATGCCTAATGCGTTGGAGGTTATAACGTAAGAAACCATCCTTAGTTTATCATAGAACTACTCATAATTTGGTTTATCATGTAGCCACCTATCAAATTTACATGTACCATTATATAATTATATAACATAAAATATTTCATATATCAACATTTCACTAAAACCTTTCATTTTCAATCACAATAAATAATTTCCAAATATTCAAATACTCAGTCCATTTCAAAAACCATTATCAATACCAAAACACCCAAAAACGGAATAAGGATTTTTTTTCATATAAAAACATTAAGGATTATATATGAATCCAAATAAATATTACGGTGGTGGAGAGGTCATTTTCACCATATATGTTAAAAAGAAACTTTTCCTTTGTAGTTTATTAAAACGTATGTAGAAAAATATTACCTTTGATTGAAATTAAATTTCAAATGGGTTTATACACTGTATAAAATCAGTTCATGTATAAAAAAAATATTCCTCAAAGAAAGAAGATTGAGATAAAGTCCCTTATGAAAATTTGGTAGCTTAATAGTGTCACTTAAAAATTTAGAAAATTAGTTGATGAGAGAGAAAAGGGTATCTCATTACTTGGAAAAAAATGTACAGCAATAATAATATAGAATAAAATATCCCAATATAAGATAATGGAAATTAAAATAAATAACAAAAAATAAGTCTTTGACTAATAGAGGAGTGTGAAAGGTTCCCTTACCTCGGGTCAGACTTGTCTCGTATGTTCCTTGTTATTCATGAATAATAAAATTAAGTTAAATTATAAATTATTCAGAAACATTATCAATTTAATTATTCCTTTTATATCACTTATTACCTTTCTATAAAAATTATTTATTTATTTGAGTTCATATTGGATATTTTGTCGATGTTCGGAACTTAAGTCAAAATTGAACTAGTTATAATTATATATTGTTCATGTGGTCAAAAATCCCTTATCTTCAGAATGACATTTATGATTTATATATCATATATATCATATATATCTAATATTTATTTATTTATAATAGTCAAAATCATTTGAGTATAATAAATTAAATGCACCGTTCATGGAGACGGTAAGTTGTACGTACGCATGAACGCTACTTTCATTTCATTTTCATATTTAAATGAATGAAAACTAAAGGATAAATAGGTATATTATAATTCTAGTATAAAAAATATTGTTATATATTTTACATATGTTCATTAATTACATCATTTATACATTCCATGTATAGCATGAATGATTCATATGACATTGAAGGGGAGATAGTCCGCACTTCCTCAAATAAAATTATCGTATTTATACAACATGAAAAGAATAAAGATATGTTCTAAATGAGAATAAAATAAACATAAGGATAAAATATATGTCACATATATCATATATAATTACAGTGTCATCATACTTTCAACCATAAGAGGTTGTAGGATAAGATTGAACAATCATCCTTTCGGGAGGCAGTAGTTCGTCGTCCACAGAAACAGTATGTTCTATACCCATTAAATGGAAGTGTGTGTAAGTGTAGTTCATATACATATCATAAAAATAACCTAGTATACTTATGATATTGTTTTTGTTATGTAATCAAATAATAATAATAGAATTGGGAGTAGAGAAGGAAAATAAAATAAAAGAACTTGAGAGAAGACGTTACCTCTAAATCGGGTAACTCCCTTTGATTTGAGTTGAAGGGTTTTATTGAATTGTCTTCTACCAAAAGTAAGTATTATAAGAGGAAGATAGAGATTTTGGAAGCTTATTTGGGAATATGTTAGATAATACAATGGTCTTGAGAGGTGTGGGTAATGGGTTAGAGGTGATGACCTTTTATAAGGGGGAGGGGCTCTTTAGGAATGTTTGAAAGTATTATTTTATTATTAAAATATTTTTAGTTTAAAAAGTTCCAAAACTAATTAAAATAAAATATAGGATGACTATTGTTCAAAATAAAATTATCCAATAAGCATTGTACAGGTTTTTTATATTTTTTAATCCTTATATATTTTTATTTTACCCTTTTTTACTCATACCGTTTAATCAAGCACTTAACATTTTGAGAGTCAAAACAGTTACCAAAACACGAATAATATCCAATTACATAGTCAATAATAAAATTTTATATGTATGCTAACTATTTTACTAAATCTTATTTTTTTGGATTTTTATAATATTTAATAAAATATTTTATATTTTAAAATATTAATTATGTCAGTTTTAACACTATTCATATCAGGAATTTTTTAAAAATCCATAAAAACAATATTGATTTGAAAAAACTTCATTAAAACAAAGAGAACAAGTAACTATCATCTAGAAAACTCATCGATGACATCAAAATAACAAAATTAAAATTATTTTAACATTTATAATATCATTTATTTCAACCCTTTATTAATAAAGAAATCACTACATCATCATTATGTCATAATTAAATTTATTTATTTAATGTCTAAAAACTATAAACAAAATACCATTGTGTGGTAAATTGTTTTATCGTCCAAATGAATTTTTATAGTGCAAGCGATAACTTATATAACTCCATATAAATATTTTTAATAAAAGATATATGTTTAGGTTGTATTTTCCTTAACATGAAATTAAAAGTAATTAAATGCCATTTTCACACACAATTGGCTCCATAGTGTCCTAAAATCGACCCAAGTATTCCTATGGTCGGAAATATCTCATAAAATAGGGTTAAAACACATGTTAGAGTAAATTAATATTATAGTAATATTAATTTTTAACCTTAATTCTCAGATTTACCCTTTAACTATGGTAAATAAAATATTTATTGATGTTACTATTCATAATGTCTAAAAATAAAAGATCCCTATTTACACAATTTGGACCTCATGATTCCAAATATAGAATCCATTTTTTTCAAATTTAAAACACATAAGTTGTAGAAATTGATTTTCAATAATTTCCTATTGTCAAAACCAAAATGCGTGTTTTTAAGAAATAATAACTATCAAAAAATTGACATGTGTTTAGGTCTAATTAAAAAGTGAAAGTACTTCCAATGATCAAAATTAGATTAAATGGTTAAAAAATAATCTAATTACACATTAAACGCGATTATAAGTACAATCTAATAATATAAATAAACTAGATAAAAAGACAGATTGGACTTAAAATGCAGTATTTTAACTACTCATTAGAAAATGAACTTTTAAAAAAATACCAAAAACTTACCCAAAGTAAATTTAATGTCTCGATTCCTAATAAGAAGTTTATTTTTTAAAATAGAACATATAAAAGTGAAAAAAGAAACTATATTTAAAAAATTTTTACCATCAAAAGGTGGTAAATCAACATTTATAAGAATATTACAGTATTTCATGCTTAAAATCGAATTCATTCTTATAATAAGCCTCTAAATTTTTTTTCATAAATTTAAAGAAATCTAACAAACATGTGTAATCATAATGTAGTTGTTTATGTTCATTCTTGACAATACAATGACTATGCGTTAACTCCCATTTAAAATAATATTATTACTATATTATTTTTCGGTATAACTCAAAGATGTATGATACATAATATTTCAAAAAAACACATTCTTGCGTGTTGAGTACATTATCGAAAAAAGTTTCCTATTTAACATAAAATTAATGTCTTATTCAAAAATATTAATTGATATGAAAAAATATAATTCTATAAATACCTGGGTAATTACGTCCTTCCCCTTTTTGGAAATTGCATCCTCGTAATTTTAAAATTGGTCTTGGAAACATCATTAAAAATCCCACATCGGAAAAGAGTCAATAAAAATATCACTTCAAATGAAAGAATAGAATTAAAAAGGTCCCCTGAGATAACACATAATAATATTTCATGACAACATGGATATGGATGTGAAAATAAGTGTCAATTTCTGATGAAGAGTGATAGAAAACATTATCATAAGAAAGATAACTACCAAAAAACCACAAACAAGAGATAGGATAAATAGTCATTGATTCTCATGTAGGAAAAGTAAATAGAAAATTTTCTTTTGTTTTATATTCCCTTTCATAATGTTAGAGAATTTATTTATGAGATTTACTAAGATCATAAGGAAATTTACATACAATTCAAGTAGAGCTTCATCCTTTAATATGTTTCTACCAAAAACTCATCTTTTCTCCAACTGATGAGTATTAAAGATGACTTGGTCACACCTGAAGTGACAGAATCATCATATCAAGAATAACATAATAAAAAAAATGAACTATTTATATCCCCTATCTTTAGACGTTAACCAAAACCAAAATGTCTAGTACAAGATCATATAATCCCTAAAAGGGATAATATTTTATAAAAATAAATACAACTATTATTCTGAAAAATTGAACAAACAATACCCAAATCTCAACAAAGACAATTTAATACACAATTGTCTTTTAAATTATTCAATATAATCCAAACTACGTTTGAAACCCATAATTCAGAAGGATTTGATTGCAAATCCTTCAACAAAAATCATAAAATTTATATTTGAATAACATTGATTACTCTTAATGTCTCATACTGAAAAGTAATTAACTTAATCACATATTCTCTATGATATGTCAATCATTTTCATAAATAACCCAAAATCACTATATGTCCACAATAAGAACATTGGTTCTTCCAAAATAAAATTTCCCCCATTACTCCACAAATGAAATCCCATAGTATTCTCTTTTTCTTAGGTATATAGTGTTCCCAAAATAGAAAAAATCATCCAAAATAACCTTTATCGCTTAATCACTAGATCATTTTCTTATACTAAGGATATCCATTTGATAAAACATATAATTTAAAATCAACTTATTATTGATCAATAAACTCATTTAACTAAAAAAAATAAGTCATACTAACTGGAAGATTCACATAGGCTAGTGGTAGGCGATGCATCCTTTTATCCCTTTGGTTGTGGTTTCGATTCAAGCGGCCTTTCCGAACGTGACTGGTTGTCACCCATCTTGCATGTTGTCCATTTTTATAAAACTCAAAAATTACCCTAACCTGATTTAACCTTAATAGTTGTCTTATAGCTATCGTTTTCATCCTAACTCATAATGACCTCAATATCATAATGCATGAAGTCTTATATATATTGACCTTTTTTACCTCCCTAAAATAACACTATTCCAAAAGAAAGAACATTGTACCATGATCATGGAGACCACCTGGTTTCATCATTATATAGTTCATGTAGATAGATGGTCCATGCATTAAAACAATGATTTAGATATCCTTCAAAATCATCTTCTTCAATTATCCAAATACACCTCGTATAAAATGGGTCATATTGGTGTTCAAAAAAATATATTCAGAAAACAATGATGTATGACATATAATTTTGAAACATCTGATAAAACATTATTTTTATAAAACATTCGGACCGGTTTTTAGTTGAATCATTCAATTATTGGTCCTTTTAAAATACCATAAGTATGTTCTGAAAGATTATAATTTAAAAGACAATATAAATAGGTTGAACAAGGGTCTCTTTCTTCATTACCTTTTTCAAAATCATAATATGCTTCAAAATCATGAGATAGGGTTATGTATTTTAAAATGCCTGGATAATATTTATCTTTCTTTAAAATATGATAATATTGAGAAAATAGTATTTGATTAAATGAAATCCATGATCTACGATGGAATTTAGGTATATAAGAGGTGTTTGATGTCGCAAAGAATTCCTTTAAAGTGAGTTGTATGTTTCAAAATGATTTAGAATCATCTGGACATGACATAGTAATAATGATTGCAAGAAAGTAATCGGGAAGAGATAAGAATGTCCTTTGAGATCCTCTTCCTTCCATTTCTAACAAACAATCCTTGATTTTAAAAAGTAACAAAATAAGTATTTAACTTAAAGAGTAGACATAGAGACTAACCATGTGTCTACCAAAAACTCATAATCCCTAATGTTGTCTAAAAAAACTCTGATACCAACTATAGGGCCCCTACTATAAACATTACATAATCTTGATTTATGTTAATAATTCACATTGAGGATCTTTTCAGGTTTATAGATTTATAGATTTAGATCATAACTTATACATAACATCTTGAATATTACAAGTAGACACTTCAACTCACTATCCTTTTTTTCATAGTAAAACTATTTAAAAAAACATGACATTGTTTAATGTTTTAACATTACAACTTATCCTTGATCCCATCCTTGGCTCTATTCTTCTTTATGTCTTGTGAAAAACATTTCAAAACCTGGTATTAGAATAAAAATATCATTAAGGGATACATAAAGAAAGAAAACGGTTAGTCTTTAAGTAACATTAAAACCACAAATACTTTATTATAATGTAATACTTTTCACCTTTAAGAAGTATTAAAAACACTTCACTGAATATAATCTCATTACATAACCTATTTTAACTAAATTATTATCACAATACCATATAATTCAACTTATAACATATAAAGGTAACATGGGACATAAATATATATAAATTGAATAACAATACGGTTAACTTCCATACATATCACTAAATGGAATAGTCATACAGCCGACTTCCATACCCAATGCATTGGAGGTTATAACTTAACCACCCATCCTTGGTTTATCACTGAACCTATTATCATTTGGTTTATCACATAACCACCCTTCAAATGTCCAAGTACCATTATATAATCAAAACTCATAAAATATTGAAAATATCATCATTTCACAAATAACATTTTATTTTCAATCACAAGAAATAATTTCAAGGTATTGAAATACTCAATCCATTTCAAAAACTATTATCAATACCAAAAAACCCTAAAAGTAATAAGGGGTATCTTTTTTACTTTTAAAAATATTAAGTCATATAGAGGAAGGAAAATAACAATTACAGCAGCAGAGAGGTTATTGTTGCCGCATACATTAAAAAGAAACATTACATTTATCATTCTGTAAAATTAAACATAGAAAAATATTCCTCCTCAATGAAATTTAAAATCAATGTTTTTTATACACCGTATAAAATCAATTCGTGTATAAATCAAAATATTCTTCAAAAAGGAGATTGATACGAAGACCTTTATGAAAATTCGTCATCCTAATAGCATCACTTAAAAATTTAGAAAATGAGTTGATGAGAGAGAAAAGGGTATCTCATCAATTGGACATAAAATGTATAGAAATAATAATATTGATGAACATATCCCAACATAAGATAATGGAAATAAAATTACATAACGTAAAATATGTCTTCGACTAAAAGAGTAGAGTGAACGGTTCCTTTACCTCAAGTCCAGCTTGTCTCGTATGTTCCTTGTTCTTATTGAATAAAAAAATAAGTTATTTTATACATTTTAAGAACCTTTGTCAAGTTTATTATTCCTTTTATATCACTTATTACATTGTTATAACTGTTATTTAATTATTTGAGTTCATATCAGACATTTTATTGATGTTCAAAACATGAGTCAAAAATGAACTTGTTATAACTATAAATTTCCCTTCTAGTCAAAAATACATTATCCCCGGAATGATATTCATGCTTTAGATATCATATATATCATATATATTGAGTATATATGTATTTAGTATAGTCCATTGCATTTGGATATGAGAAATGAAATGCACCATTCATGGAGACGATAAGTCCTACATACACATGAATGTTACTTTCATTTCATTTTCATATTTAAAGGAATGAAAACTAAATGATACATAGGTATATTACAATTACAGTATAATATATATTGTTATATATGTTACATAATTTCATTAATTACATCCTTTATATGATCCATGTATATAATGAATGAGTCGTATAAAATTGAGGGGCGGTAGTCCGCACTTCCTCAAATAAATTTATTCAATTTAAACAACATGAAGATAATAAAGGTATGTTATAAATGAGAATTAAAGAATCATAGAGATAAAATAAATATAATATATATCACATATATCATATATAATTATATTTTCATCATAATGTCCACCATAAGAGGTGGTAGGATAAGATTGAACAATCATCATTTCCTGTGGCAGTAGTTCATCGTCCACAAAAACAGTATGTTATATACCCATTAGATGGAGGTGTGTGTAAGTGTAGTTCAAATACTTATAATAAGAACAACCTAGTTTATTGAGGACACTTTTTTTGATATGTAATTAAAGATAAAAAATATAATAGGGAGTGGAGAAGGAAAATAAAAGAAAATAACTTGAGTGAAGACATTACCTCTAAATTTTGTAACTCCTTTTGATTTGAGCCAAAAGGCATTATTGAATTGTCTTATGCCCAAAGTAAGGTTTCTAGGAGAAATATAGGTATGTTGGGATATTATTTTAGTAGAGGATAGATAAGACAAATTTTTTGATAGGTGGTAGTAATGGGTTAGAGGTGATGGCCTTTTATAAGGGGGGAGGGGATCTTTAAGAAAGCTTGAACTATTAATTTATGATAAAATTATTTTCGTTTTAAAAAGGTTCAAAACTCATTAAATGATAAGGTAATATGACTATTGTTCAAAATAAATTCACCCAATAAGAATTGGATAGGTTTTGGATGTTTTTTAATGCTTCCCTTTTTTTATGTAACTGTTTTTTACTCTTACTATTTTATCAAGCATATAACACTCTGAGAATCAAAATAGTTACCAAAACATGAAAAATATTAAATTAAAGAGTTTGTAACACAATTTTATAATTATGATAACTATTTTTCTGAATCTTATATTTTTTTTTGAATTTTATAATATTTAATAAAATATTTTATATTTTAAAATAAGAATTTTGTCCATTTTGACACTATTCAAAAAATGAATTTTTGAAAAATCCATACTAATATTATAAATAAAATACTATGATGTATGAAATATTTTTATCTTTCTAATAAATATTTATAGTCGAATAGATCACTTATATAACCTAATATAAAAGTTGTTTTAGTAAAAGATATATGTTTACTTTATATTTTTTCTTATCATTAAATTAAAAGTAATTAAATGTCATTTTGACACACAAGTGGATCCATGGGATCCTAAAATCGACCCAAGTATGCACATGGTTAGACATATCTCATCCAATAGGGTTTGGACATGTGTTAGGGTAATTTAATATTATTATAATATTATTATTGCCTTTATTTACTAGATTAACCGTTTAACCATGGAAAATAAAATATTTACTAAAGTTACTATTCATAATGTCTAAAAATAATACTTACCTATTAACATAATTTAAACCTCGTGATTAAAAATATGGATTCCATTCTTTCATATTCAAAATCCATAATTCTCATAAATTAATTTAAAATTATTTCCCTTTGTAAAAACCAAAAAACATGTTTTTATGAAATAATAACTATCAAAATATTGACATTTGTTTTTGTCAAATTAAAATGTGAAAGTACATAAAATGATCAAAATTGGATTATATGGTAAAAATATAATCTATTTAAATTGTAAATCCAATGAAAAGGATAATATAATCATATAAATAATCTAGATGAAAAGATATTTTTTACTAAAAATGTAGTATTTTTCACTATTCATTAAAAATGAACTTTATCAGAAAAATACCAAAAATTTACCCAAATTAAATTTTGAGGTCTGGATTCTGAATAAAAAGTGTGTTTTGTCAAATGAAACATATAAAAGGGTCAAAACTATATTTAAAAAGGAATGACTATCAAAATGCGATAAATTGACTATTTAAATAATATTAAAGAATTTCATGCTTAAAATCAGATTCATTCTTATTTAAAACTCTAAAATTTCTTAGATAAATGTATATTCATTTAGAAAACATGTTTAATCATAATGTAGTTAGTTATGTTCATTCTATAAATACAATGACTACGTGTTAACTACAATTTAAAATAATATTTTTATTATATAATTTTTTGGTATAACTCCAAGTTGTGTGCAACATAAGATTTCAAAGAAACCCATTGTTGCATGTTGAGTACATTATCAAAAAAATTGTCTTATTTAATATAAAATTAATATCTTATTTATAAATATTAAAATTTATTAAAACTATTATTCTGTAAATACCTAGGTCGTTATGATAAATGAATTACTTATAATATTTTATCATGTATTTATTAAAATCAATGTTTTACATGATAAATTTTTTGTTTTTCATGCACGTTTATTTTCATAAATCATTACTATTTTTCATTTATCATGGTTCAAACATCACTATAATTTTAATCAAATAATTAGTATAATGTGTAATCGTTATATACACTTTTTAATGTATTTAAATACTACCGTGATGAAAAAAATGTATTGCATAAATTCATGGAGAAAATTGTCTATATGTACACACCAGTGATGTTTCTATTTTTCCATAGATAGGAAAAAATAAAATGAAATAATCAGTCACCATTCAAAATTTATGCAAATTATATTTGGAGGAGGCACGTTCTTGTTTAATTTTTTATTTAACTCCCTTTATAATGGTTAATGAAATGTTTCCCGATAATACAAGGAGACTGAGGGGTGTCCCGGGGGTTCAAGACATGAAAGATGAGGAAAATAGACAAAATTGTGTAGGGTTCATGGTTGGCGCATAGTTCATACGAATTTTGTGCTTTCCCATGTATCCTATATGGGAAAGGGTGCATATTTAAGAAATTGTTCATGAGGGTATTTCAAACCATGTATCCTTGTAAATATTTACCTGCATGTTTACCATATGGGTTTTCAAACTGTGTGAGCTCTCCAAAGAACCATATGACCCAAAAGCCCTCTTGGATAGAGGGTGGTGCACGATTGGAGTACGGGTTGTCCAACCATGTGACCAAACAATGTGACTCATTTAAAGAGGGTAATTTTCCATTTTACCCCTCAGTATTTAATGTTTCTTATCATAATTTCCCCTCCTCACATCCTCCAATTCCCTAAGTTATGAACCAAATCCTCCCAAGCTTACCAATGGTGGTTCTCCATCAATTATTGTCCATTTGAAGTACCTTTTGTTCATAATTAAATCTATGATGGTGTCTATCACTCATAATCCTTCTTTTTTCTAGAGGATCCATGGGGTGATGTTTGTTTTTCTTCTATATCATATAAATTATTATTTTCTAGTATATTTTATGATTTGGGTTAGAATGTTGTTTGAGTTCAAGTCAAGGGATAAGGTTGAGCAAGTTCTTGTCCATAAACTTCAGGTAGGTGGTCTATAAGTTATATCACATAGTATTTTTTTTATCCAAGTTTATTTGGTTATGTAATCATTTTGTTTCATTTCACATTTAATTCATTGGTTGGAAATGATAAATTGGGGGTCTAACTGATTTTTTGAACCTCTCAAAAATCATGTTGGATCCGTTGATGATGAGTAGACCATACCAAGGTCATCCTATGGGGTTTTACACTCCCATGAGTATGTAATTTTGGGTTTTTAATGGAGAAGTAGAGGTTTATGATATTAAACCAATTTTAATTTTTTTTACATGTGAATGTGATATAAGTGGGTGTTTTTTTAACATAAAATGATAAATGGGTTATGAAATTATCAATGGAGAATATGAAAATTGGATAAAGTGTAATTTATTTATTTTAATATTTATTTTTAATAAATGATAATGGTTGTGGTTATAAATAAAATATAAAGTGGGATAGTTATGGAATGGAGTTAAATTTAATGAATTTGATGAATCACAGAAATTGTGATAAATCTAAGAGGTGAACCCTTGATGTGTTAATGTGATATAAAGGGACCAAACATGTAGAACCTGTGGAATGAGTACTCATGATGTGTTTATGGGTATTGGTTATCTTGATCAACATCACTGTAAGGATGTGGTTCATGGAGGTCCACATTAAAGAATTAGTGTCGGTCATGATGGTTCACACCACAGAAATGATCATGGTCATGAAGGTCCACATTAAAGAATTATTGTAGACACAACTTTACACACGATGGTTTGAATCCTTTTACAGATACTCCCTGTATAGTATTTTCCGAAACATTGATAAATGGATCAGATAATTGGTAGGGGCTAAAGAAGGTATGATGGGTGCGGGTATCATTTGGAACCCGACTAAAAATATGGTTAAGTGATGATTGTTAAATTATGAAACCTATTTTATTTATGAATTTTCGTTAATTAATTTTTACCAATGTATAAAATACTATAGACTAGACATTCTTGTAGACACAATTTTTTGTGACCAACTGAGTTGTACTAACATCCTTCTTGGGATTTTTTTGGGTACTGATGAACTCTTCATAGTTTTAAGTCAGGATAAGGATAAAAGGACCTATGTTAGATGCATAATATGGAATTTGGTATGGATCATGGGAGATGGAACCAAATAAGATGTTGTAACATATTTTAGGGATTTTTTGGAATCAATATTTTTGGTTTCATATGTCACAAGACACTATAATAAAATTTTAAAGTTGTTTGTATGATTTTGGGATTATAACCATTATGGGGGATTAACTGTTTGATGAATGATTTTTGGTCACCATTACATGGTTATTATTTTCATGTATTATTCTAATTCTTTAATCTGTTACAGTGGGTATAGTCTCTCGGTGTATGTAATTAGACCCTCACTGACAGTAAAGACCCTCTAGCCTATCGGGAGGAACACTTGAGTTCATGTGGTTATCTGGTTCGGGGCAACGGTTATAGTGGTATTTGGGCTAGGAAATTAACAATTTTTATCAGTGATTTTTGTTTTCTATCGTTTTACTATTTTAGAATGGTGTACAGGAATTTAGTATTTCTATAACCATGGTAATGATCTCATTCATTGGAGTATATAATCCGTGTGTGCTGTAAAACCCAAGTACCTGCGGTTGGATTTTTGTTCTTGATGATTTCTGTTAACATTGGATGTTATTTCACATTCAAAAATGAACTTATTGTGCGGTTCCATTATTTTATAACATTTTAGTTGTGGAAATACCTTTCATGAGTTTTTTATATTCATGGATCATTTTAGGCACTCTGGATATATGTGGAATGCATTATAATAGGACCTCATGGAAAACAATGTTATGGATGTTTTTGGGAAATGAAATCTGTTTTCTAATTCACTTTTGGATGTACGAAAATAGTCTCTATTAAAGAAGATAAGAATTGAATCAAATGAAATGTGATAAATTTAATGGCTTAAAATGGTGCGTAATTGGGAATGATTTAAATTTTTCATAAGTGAAATGTTTGAAAATTATGGATAATGATAAGCATATGAATGTTTATGTTTTTTTACTCTATGTTATCTATGGATCGAGATAGGGATGGTTATTGGTAGTGATGGGGTGTTATTTTTTCCTTTGACATAGTGTTTTTATATAGGTTTGGTTATGAAAAGTTGTGAGACATATTTTGTGTGATTTGTGAAAATTTTATGTTATGTGTATTTACATGTGTATTTTTCATTGAAGAGAGATTCCACCATAAAAAAAAATTTACTACTTGAGAGGTAAGAGAAAATCCTCAATAATGAACCTATAATAGTGGCACAGGAATCCCACCGATTCAGGGAAATAGAGGGTAAGGGATGTTTCATGAGAAATTTTATCAATTTATACAACTTATGAAGATAGTCCTATAGAAGTATATTCCATGTATGGTTGATTTGAAGATTGTGTTTTGGTTGTATCACCCTTAGATTTTTTCTAGAGAGGTTGTACATGAGGTAGCTGAGTTTTATATTGAGTATATACAGATGATACAGGACCACATAGAGACTCCTCCCAAGAGGATAGTCAATTTTTCGCCTTACATGTTACGAGGACCCCCAAAATTCTAGTGGAATTTATAGGTTTATACCTAGAATGAATGAGATGTGGTGTAAGGACTTCTAGGAGAATATCCAGGAGAACAATTACCCCTATGACAATGAGGTAAAGGAAAGATAAAGAGTTCATGAGACTTTCCACAGGGTGTGAGTGTGTATTAGATTATTCTAGATGCTTTAATGACATTCATCAATTTTTCTAGACATTAATTGGATATGAGGCATCTACGTCTATGTGTTTTCTGGATGGACATTGATGTGAGACTCTATCTTTGTTAAATAATATTCATTTGAAGAGGTTTTTTTGAGATAGTGGACCAAGATCTCATTTATAAAGGATACCTGAAGGATATTTCTAGTGGTAGGAAGGTAGTTTCTATTTGGTTGATATAGGGGTATTTATTTTAATTGTATGAAGAGACATCATTAGAATCTTAACCTGGGGAAGCAGTGAATAGGGAAACTAGGGTAGAATACTAGAATCTTAGCGAAGTAGTAATGTGAACTACTATCAGTGTGGTAGGCCTATCCACATGAATGGAAAATGCCTTTAACCCCTAGTGGAGTGTCGATCATGTGGTAGAATGGGTTATATATAGAGATTTTATATGAACACTCTCCAGATGGGTAGTGATGGAGGATCAAGATTCAAGTAGTGCACCATAAGGGGATAAGCATTCTCATATCAGGTAGGTAGTGGGAGATCCACCAGACTCACTAGTTAGGGTGGTGTAAGTGGTATTTGTAAAAAAATGTGTGCCCATATCAATGGTTCAATGTAGAATAGGGGACTCATAAAGGATCCCAAGGTAAGACAACAAGAAATATTCATTCTATTCATCCATTATAGGTTAGTAATGAGGCTATTCCATCGGCTATATAAAGTATGAATCTTTTAGGATCTACACTTTTAAGAACCTTATTTGACATATTATCCCCACACACTTTTCTTATCTACATATTTTTTAAGTTAATTGGGTTTGCTACTGTGTTATATGTTGGGGGTGGTGTTGATTGACACTTCATTTATGGTGCAATCAGAGGGGAAACATCATTGTAAGAACTATTCTCTCAAAGTTGGTGGGTACCATCTTCTATGGAAAATTTATGCAATTGATTTGATATGTTTTGGATTGATACTATGGAGTGACTATTTGGATTCATACTAGGAAGACATTGATTTTTTATCATTGGAGAGTTTGTTTCACATCTCCAAAGGAAGAAATTTATGATCATTGTGGGGAATGGGATATCTTGGTAGGTTGTGTAGGGACAGTTCTTCTATAACTGGGTGAGATCATAACCAATGTTATGAGTATTTTGTTGGATGATGAGGTATTGGAACATAATTTATTCCTTCTAGTAGTGGTCTTATTTTAGAATTTTATTTATAATGAATTCTTTGGTATGACACCTAATATATGGTAATATTTTATGATTGAGATGATGTCTGGTGATAAAACCAATTCTATTCTCTCTTCTAGAATGGAAATTTATAAAACTTTTGGAACGTAAAACTCTATTATATGAGTTACATGATAATGTATTTATCCATGCGAGCATGTCATATTGGAATATCACTGATTTTTTTCTTAGAAGCATGATGGTATATTATCGTAGTGTTTGGATTATAAAATGTTAATTGGAGGACGATTAAGAATCAATATCCTCTTCCACATATTGATGGTCTCTTTAACTATTTGAATGGTTCTTGTGTGTTCTAGAACATTTATTTTTTGTTAGGTTATCACAATATAAGGTTGGGACCTTTCATATACCACATACTTCAATTAGAAGTAGGTATGGTTCACATGAGATCATCATAATGCCATTTGGTTTTATAAAAACTCTTATAATGTTTATGATGTGGATGAGATGAATGTTTCACTCTTACCTTGATCATTTTGTATATTGCGGGAGAATTGACTTTACACAAAGCTATCAAAGTATCATTTTTTGGATCTAAAAGATATATTTATTTGGTCAAATCATCTTAAAGGAATATGTGCTAGTGAACCTAAATAAGAATCATGTTGTTTTATCTTGGGAGAATCCCAATAATAATTTTTATATTTGATGATTCATGGGTTTGGAAAGAAATTTCTTAATGTAAATCACATACATTTCTTGAATGGAAGTTCCATTCATGGGATTGAACAAGAATAGTATAAGTTTTAATTGGTTTGAATCATGTAAGAATGATTTTTAGTTACTGAATTAAGGTTTGACCAGTGCACCAATCATGATCATACATGATCCATGTAAGAAGTACACTTTTTTATGAAGAATCTAGGATCGGAATTGGGGTATTGATGATGCATAGACATCAAGATTTGGTGTATAGATCAAATTAATTGAGAACACATGACTGAAATTATCCTACACATGATTTTCATTATTTTTTAGTTGTTCATTCCTTGAAATGATGGTTACATTATTTTTTGGCTGGGACATTTTTTGTCATGCTGATGATAAAAGATTTAAGTACAAAATTAAAAAGAGTGATTTTAATATTCAGTAGTAAATATGAGTTCGGTATGTTCTTTATGAGTAAATGAAGTATTTTTTCATTGAACTAGTTTATATTCCCAGAAAGAGGGAATGTGTTGAAGATTATTTGATCATAAAGGCATAGAATCAGATGGTCTGAGAGTCCAGTTTGGTGTGGATGATGATTACATTGTTTGTTGAGAAGCATCTAGGTGTTCAAGATGATAACAACCTTATGAAACTCATGTCCATGTTTGTTGATCCATATCTATTGAAACATTTTAAAAGAAGAATGTATGAGGATTTAAAATTCCTAGATTTGGAAGATATTTTTGACGGAGGGGAGCCACCTAAAAATTAGACTATTGATGAGGATGAGATTTCTCATGTTCACGGTCATGTTTTTGTGACTACTAGTATGTGGGAAGAGCTGATTCATCAGTTTCATGCTTCATTATGGGAGGCTCACCCAGGTTTCACCAGGATGTACCAAGATCTCCATAGACAATATTGGTGTCCTGGAATAAACAATGAGATTATAGATTTTGTGACATGATGTTACATATATCAATTAGTGAAGTCCAAGTATCAATGACCTTATGAACTTTACAACTGATTCCCATTTTTAACAGGAAGTGGGATGATGTTACTGTTTATTTTTTAGTAGGTTTTCCAAGTACAACTTTTATGAATTATGTGATTTGATAATTTTTGTATCAGTTCAAAAAAATAGAACATTTGTTTTGAATTTCAGAGACTTTCACCAATGACAAGTTATGTGATTTGTATATCTAATAGATAGTATGTTTTCATGGGGTACATGAGAGTGTTTTTTAAATAGTGATCTATGATTCTCTTCATGCTTTTGTAAATGTTTGCAGAAGGTATCAAGAACTTATGTATTTAGGAATAAGGATTTTCACCCACATATAGGAGGGTAGATGGATCATGTTATCTATATGTTAGAGGATATTTTGAGCGAATGTCTCCAATAATTTGGTGGATCATGAACGAAACACATAGCTCTAATTGGTTTTAGGTATAACAACAATTATCAAGTGACTATTCAGATGGAACTATATGAGTCACTCTATGGTTTTCAATGTAGATTACACAATGTTGGATGAAAGTGAGAGAATTAGAGTTGTTGGGACTGAGCCTTGTGCTGGATACATCAATGCATGTTCATTTGATTTAAAATAATATGGATATGAAATATAGTAGACAGATTTAATATATATATTGATTTCATTGACCCCTAGAATTTACATTAGGTTATCAATTTTTCCTTCATGTGTCATCATCATTCGTCAACCATCATATGTATAAATAGGGAAAGTCCATGCCTAGGTATGTGGGGTCGTTTAATATTATGGAGAGGTTCAGATCAGTGTTATATCGATTTGATCTTCCATAGTGGTATAGTGGTATGCATGAAATTTTTCATGTTTTGTAGATTGTTTAGTATCACCCTAAGCTAACACATGTGGTAGGTGTTGATTGTGTTGATCTTGAGTATGATGTGTCCTTTTTGGATAATCTGGTTCATATTATGTATCACAGGAAGAACGTTTTGTAGGGTAAATCCAAGTGTTGTGGTATCATGGTAACATGTAGGAAAAGACATGGTAGAGGGAGGTGGATATGTGGGCCCAATGGCCTGATATTTTTTCCCTATAGGCATGGAAATTTGTGTTAGTGTAACTCATGGATGAGCTGTTATAAGGTGTAAAGGTTGTAAGATCTCGACCATTTGAGGAGGAAAGATCTTGTTTCAATTTATTGTTAAATTACTTTAAAATTGTTAATTAAGCATTTCACATGAACAAGGGTTGACTTGGGGTGTCCTAGGGATTCCGGGCATGAAGATAAAGAGAAGACCTCATAATATACATGGTACATGGTTGGAGCACGTTAAGTAATAACCATGTACCTTACCCATGCATCCTATAGAGGGAAGGGTTCGTGGTTGAGAATCCATGAAACGGCAGCCTGAAAACCATATGTCCATGGAAATATTGAGAAGCACAACCTCCACATGATTTTTTTAACTATGAGATCTTGCTAAAAATACAAGAGACCTAGGCCCCCAATCGGATAGAGGGCGTCTCATCGTAGGCATACGATTTGGCCAACTATACATAAAAACTATGAACCTAATTTAAAAAGGTATATTTCCCATTTACCCACTTGATATTTAAGGTATATTGCCCTATTTTGCATACTATTGCCTGCTCTAGCTACTGATGCTATAAACCAAATCCTACCAAGCTTCCCAAGGTCGGTTCTACTTCAATTCTTGTCCATTTGAAGCGTTATTGGTTGTGAATAGAATCTATGAGTGATTTTATCACTTACCTTACTAATCGGTTTCTTGAAGAACCATGGTGTGATGATTCATCAACTAATGAAGAATCTACACCCATATTTTCCAACAGATTCTACATTTGTCCCTTGAGTATTGTTTGAGTTAGAATCAAGGGAAATGGTTGAGTGAGTGCTCATTTATGAACATGAGGTAGGTGGTCTATAAGTTATATCCCATAGATTTTTTGTTTATCCATGTCTATGTGGTTTTTTACATGTGTCATCGGGCTTTGAATTTAATTCCTTTAAAGGAAATGATAAATTAGTTGTCCAAATGATGTGTTTAACCTCTAATGGTTCTCATTGGATTCGTCAATGATGATTAGACTAGACCAAGGCCCATCCATAGGGTGTTTAAATCCAATGACCATGAAAATTGTGTTGTTAAATGTTGAATAGAAGATTTTGTGTTATTATATAACTTTTAATAGTTTTGACAATTAAATGTGAAATAAATGGGTGTTAGGATTTAAAAGGAAAGTAAAATGGGTCAAAACATTATCATGGTTAAAATTGAAAAAGGGATAATGGGTGAATTTCCATATTATAAGATTCATTTTTAAAGGATTTTAATGGTTGTGGTTATGAATAATTGTTATATTGGGATATTTATTGAATTCATTTAAATGTAATTAATGTGATTAATAATGGAAATTGTGATAAATGTAACACATTGACCGTTGATGTGTTTATGTGATAAAAAGGGGCCAAACATGTGGGAACTTGGTAATGATGATTGACAAAGTGGTTATGGTTTTTGGTCATGGAGATCCAAACTACTATAATGATATTGGTCATGGTTATCCACAATCAAGAATTTGTGTTGTCTATTATGGTCCACACGATGGTAATGACTTTGTTCATGATAGTACACATCGAGGAATGAGTGTGGTCCCAGTATACCAAATATTTATTTAGATCCTTAGACTAATGCTCCTTGTATATTATTTTGTGACCCTAAAGATATATGGATTAGATGATTGGTAGGGGTAAAGAAGTATGATGGGTTTTGGTATCATTTGTAACCTTAGGGAAAATGTCAGTAAATTATTATTATTAAATTATGAATCTTGTTTTCTTATGTTACATGACACTAGCCTGACATATAATTATTTTATGTATGAATGTGGGCTTGTATATGTTTTTGAGAATTGATTGTATGATTATGGATGTTGATAAATATTACTTTTATATTATTTATCATGCTTCTTAATGTTTCTTTACTCTATTAAAGTGTTTATTGTCTCCTAACATATCTCATTAGACCCTCATATATTGTCAGTAGCCTCTAGCATACGGAGTGGCACGCCTAAGTTCATGTAGAAATCCATCTCGGGAACTAGTTATAGTGGAATATAGGTTAGGATGTTGTAATAAAACTATAATAATATCATATATATCATATATATTTATTAAATCCATCATTATAACCATCAATGTGAAGCTTTGATGAACAAAATTCATCACTTCATGGAGGTAGTAGTCATTACTTACACAAAAGTGATGTTTTCCTTACACATATGATAAAAAATAGTAGTATAATGCTTGCTCCATCAATATAACAACAATTAATTATATTAGATATATTGATTTATTATTTTATAATTGACACCACAAATTTAGAATAGGCATAAGAAAAAATAAAATAGAATGTATTTGGTTATGTTATACCTCTTTATTGAGAAAACTAATTCAGTTTACACCTTAATCCATAAGATGATTATATTTTGAAAATAAAATAAGAAAGAGGACGTTTTAAAGAAGAAAAGATGCTATTTGGGTAGGGATATTTTGAGCTAGAAGACTCAAATGTTTTAATAATGGGGAAGAGGATTTCCCCTTTTATATGTGATTGGAGGGTACCCTTGGAACTAATTAATATTTTAAATAAATACAAAATAATTTCCATATGAAAGTGGGAAAAAATTGATACATTTCTAATATATTATGTGAATGAGTTGAAATAATCTCTTCAATTTTTAGGAAATGTTTTAACTCTTATATCTTAGTATTAACACCATGTTGGGCCTTTTGATGCTTACCATGATACCAAAGTTGTTTCCTAATTCGTTGTCACGAAAGTCACTATAAAAGTAAAAGAAAACCATAAGTGGAAAATATATGATATTATCAAACATATCCTTTTCAATTTTAAAAATATAATATTTTCATAAATATTAAATCATGTAATAAAATATCATTTAACATAGGATACCATTAATGTAATTTTTGGAATAATTGAAATTGTTTGACTTTAAAGACAACAATATTGAAATTGAATTAGAATCCAAACTTTCATCACATTAATAATATGTTATATTTGATTAAAAAAATCGTGTGAAACAATAATTAATACAAATATTATTACTTTTAATAATATTTAAATTATTAACTTTACATTTCTATTACATAAAAAATTATTGTTTCAACATTGTGTATGAATTTAAGGTAATTATTCTGTCACTAAATATTTAAAAATTTATATTTATAAAAATAATTCATTATTATTTTAAAAAAATATTCATAACCTACCATAGCCTATTTTTATCCTCATGAAAAATATTATATATATTAAAATAAATATAGTGATATTTTGAATTCATTCCTTACTTAAAATAATATTAAAGTCATTACCATAAGAAAGTGGAAATAAAATTCTAAATCAAATAATATAATATGTTTAAGGTCATAAGGATCCTATCTAATGAAATAATGGAAAGTTTTATTGAGATTTATAGGCCTCATCAAATATTTTTAACCAACTTTTTCCTATCTAACCATAATTAAGGATACAAATGTATTCTTTGGTTACTATTTATAACGACAAAAAAAGGGTCATATTTACAAAATCTGAACCTCCTAATTCAAAATATTGAATCCATTTTTAATTATTTAATTTTTACAAGTGGTGGAAATCGATTTTATAATCAACACCCAAAACAAAACGAAATAATTCTTAGAGAAATGTGTTCTTAAGCATAAAAGTGGATTTATTCATATAAAATTCCTTGTAAAACACATTATATGAGGGGTAAAACATTTTATTGAACATATAATACATGAATTTATTTTCATTCATTCATCAACAGTGATTAATTTAATTTTTGGATATAGAAACACATTGTGTTCATATAATAGTTGTTCACTAAACATCTTTATTTTACATTAAAATGATTTCATCAATTGATGGATGGAGAATTTGTAATATAAATGTATAAATATTTCCTTTTTTTAATTTTTTATTCTTATTAATACCCTTTCAATCTAATGTCTGGGTTATAAAAATCAAATTAAATAATAACAATTCAATAGTACATCATTGTTCAATGAAACCTGATGTTGAGTGCAAAGACATCTAACAAAGAAATAAAATATATTCCAAGAGAAATATATTTTAAAATCTAGAGGTGTGACATCTCATTTATTTTATTCTTATTTAAAAATTGAATATTCCCACACTGTGGTTTTCTATCAAATATAAATTCTCGTATGGGAATATGGGTTACTTTGTTGAGAAAACTCGCATAGGGGAGGTAAAAAATACTTATTTGATTATTCCCTTTGATAAGAAAAGTCTCTCAATGGAAGTTTGTGATATTATTAGTTGGTTTTTCATGGATTTAGTGTCTATGGTTGATTCTATATACATGTATTTATCTATTAAGGAGTATTCCCCAAGCCTAGGATACTTACTGCGTAAGACATAATTGAGAAAGCTCCCATAGGGGAAGTATGTGATACTAAGAAACATAATAGGGAGACATATGTCTATTATATGGGGAGGAACATTCATTGAAATGTTCTCAAAGATTCCTCAACACTAGTCAAAGTTTGTATGGTAGATAAAAATCACGACCCAAAGAATCAACAATGGTGTGGATCTTGTTACAAGGATTGGCACGATCCACATGATGTGATCAGAGGCATTCCACCATTATTTTCAAGTAGGTACAGTTGTTGGTTTTATTTCATTATTAATGAATCAATTTTTATTATCTAATAATTTCATAAACACATATCATTGAATTACTAGTATATTATGGGACCCCATTGGTGGAACCCTACAATGTTTTATACCCACAGCCTGATCAGGTTTCCATTTCACTTGGGTACAAGAGAAGACCTCACACTTTTCAGAGGTACAGGTTGGGAATAGGGTTGTGGTATCATGATCAAGTAGGATAGATCAGATGGTATTTGGATACCAAGATGAGGTGAGGCTTCAATATTGTAGTATATACTCATTTAATTATATGTTATTCTTTTATTTAGTTTGTATATGTGATCATCATGGTCAACAATTGTTATTATATGGTTGTATGGATTCTAAATTAAGAGTTATAAATTATTGAGATTTTTTTATCTTGTGTACTATCATTTTTTTTTTGAATTATTATTTTTGGTTATTTATCTATTACTTAATGCTCTGGTTAGGGGGTATAGTCTCCCCATGGTACTACCCTACACCCCAGCTACTAATCAGAAACCACTATCATATGGGGAGGAGTACGTAACACATCACCATGAAAACCAGTCCATACACTGAAAAGTGGTATGGGGTGGCAAGATATGAAAATATAGTATTGGAGAATTGTGGATGATGTCACTAAACTGAACAAAGTTTTATTTTATCTTACTATTTGGGAATATGGTAGAAAGGTAACCTAGGAATGTGTTAGAGACTATGATGGATATCGGGATGGTGCTTCTAGAACACATGTTCTAATAGGAATTCATGGTTACCATGGATATGGGATTTCTATTTTGGAGCTCAATGTTTAGGATTTATGAATTTCACATAGAATGATGCACATGTGGTCATATTTTTTTATTTATGTTTTTTTATTAGTTTTCTAATCATGTCCAGTAAGAAAGAGATCAGTGTTCTTGTATCATATTTGGGACATAAGATTAAAATGAAAAGTAACACCACGAGTTTTTATAGACATTTTTTGAATAAATTAAATTTTAATTTAGGTCTTTAAATTAACAAGTTACAACATTAATTTCACATGTAATAGACCTTCTGTACGTTAAACGAAATGTCAACTTGACGTATGTTACATGAAACACTAATGTTTCTACGAAACATCATTTTGTTGTTATAATTAATTAAATGAGATTACTATAACCTAGCTGTTTACCATATTAATATGAAAAGTAATAAAAAATTTAAAATATTTTTTATAATATTTTTATATAAATAAAAAATATAGATAATGAATGATATTATTTTTTGTAAAGTCTTTATAGGTTTAAAAATATCGTTTTCTCGAATGAACTGATTTTAATGACCTTCTATGAAAAAAAATAATTTTAGACACATTTAAAAAAATGATAAAATAAATTTAATATTCAATTTTAGTTTGTCTGAATAATATTACAGATAATTTTTTGGATTTTTTCTGGGAAACTACATTTTTTGTTAAATAGTGGAAATATCTGATTTTAATTCAAAACTGTTTTTTCATATAATTTATTTATAAGGATAAATTGTATTTTAAGTTGGATTAATGTTTAATTATATTATATTTTTATCAATTAATCCAATTTAGGTAATTAGGATCAATTTCACAATGTAATTGGATATAAAAACCTTAACAAACATTTGATCACTTTTACAGTAAAACCCCACGTTGTTGACCCGACTATGTGATTAATTTTATATTAATTCGTACCACTTCTGTGATTATAATTTTTTATGATTTATTCAATATTTGGAATCATCCTAAATTATAATGTTTATTAAGTTAAACTTATTTTTTTACCAAAAATATTACTGAAATTAATTAAAATTATTTATATCAATTAAGGTAAAATTAAGCATAACTAAGGACTAAACATTACATTTAACACCCAAAACGTTTTAGAAACTTTTAGATAACCCATTTTATAGCCAAGATTAATCAAGTAACCTTCTTTTATATTTTTTTTTTGGTTTTTTTACTATTTTTAAGAAAAAAAATGGGCAGACATAAGTTTTTTTCAAAAATACCAAGTGAGTCCTTTCCTATCTCTATAACAGGTCACCACCTATCCCTCTTCTCCACTCCTCTCAAATAAAACAATCTCAGCCAATATCGAACCAATTCACTTCTGAAATCCCTAGTTTACTCTTTGAAACCACCCTAAGTTTGTAATGTCTTTTAAAGAATTATTTTGGCCCAAACCAAAAGGAGTTACATTATTAAGAGGTAATGCCTTCTCTCAAGATCTTTTCTTTTATTTTCATTGTACACCACCTTTAATCTGTTTATTCAATTATTTTATTACAAAAAAGTATCATAAATATAATATCATGGTTTTATGCAAATTTGGAAACCTGAAATTACACACACCTCCATCTAATGGGTAACTTAGTTATTGTTTACGTGTACGATGAACTACCACCTCACTAAACGACGATTGTTCATTTTTTTCTTTACCACCTCTCATCGTGGAAATTATGATGAAAAATATACTTATTTATGTTATATATTATATTTATTATTTCTTTAATCTTATTTATTCCTTTTACAGCACATATCTTTTTTACTTTCTATTTTGGGTTAATATAATTATTTCTTTTGAGAAAGTGTGGACTACCGCCCCCTCAATGAGATCTGATTTGTTCACACACTACATGGAAGGTATTAAATATGTGTTTAGTGAAATTATATTATATAGATAAAATTATTGTTCTATTGTAAGTATATTATATATATATATATATTTCATTTTCCTCTTTCTTTCAATATGATAATAAAAACGGAAACAGTGTTCACACAAATGTATGGTTTACTATCTCTATGAACTCTGTATTCCATTTCATAAATAAAATTCTAAATATTATTATAATACCAATATACTATATATAAAGGATATTTATATCATTTTTTACCTTATTGAATCAGGATATAATTATAAAGACCCACGATATAAAAAATTAGGAAACATGTGAATAATAAAGCGAATATTATCTAAAGTGAAACCTTACCATAGGGTGATTAACAAGAGGGTAATATAATGCAATAATAAAACCTTATATGGTATTATATATAATAACATTGTATTTTAATAGATTTATAGTAAATTTATATTTATTATATAGGTGATTTGAATGGGTACGATGAGAGTCAAGAAACAAGATAAAGGGATTTCATCTCACTTTTTATTTCCGTGAGATGCATGCTATGCTTGCCACTATTTCCTTCTATGTGGTGTATGTAATCACCATGATTTTATTATATGTATCTTATTATAAAATTTAGGGGTATTCACATATCCACTTTAAGATCAATATTTCATGGGGTTAATGTTTCAAAAGTTACCAAATCCAAAAAATAGTTTTTCCTCAATCTCCATTATATGAGACTCATGTTTTTTATACCCCTAAATTCTTTTTCAAGGTGTATATACATACATTTTATATGTAATATAATGGAATTACTTATTTTCATGATCTTTTAACCATCATTTAATTTTATTTTCATAAATTTAGAGTATGGTACTAAGTTAAAAAGTTATAAGAGTTCACAAAAACAATCTCAACACTTTTCAAGACAGTTTATATTAATTCTTACTTTGATAAATGTAATGATCAATATCACAATAACACACATGAGTTTTATGCCATTGTATTTATTCAATATATATCCATTTATTAGTACCATTTTCCACTATTTTTTACTTAAGATAATTTTTCTACTTAAAATATAACTCTCTTTCTCTCTCTCTCTTCGGTTGTAAATCAGTTGTATTCAAAAACCATGTATTTAAAAAAAATTAAACATATTTTTACAACCTATTTTCATGTAAAAAGGATTTTTTAAAAGTTTTATGGTTTTAAATTCTTCCTTTATATGTTTTCAATTATATTTTCAAAGAAATAGGTTTTCAAAATGGTATTACATTTTAAAAATACTTTTTAATGTAGAAAGGATATTTTCTTCAAGAAATGTTTTTGAAAGATATTTCCAAACAACTCCCCATCTAATATAAAAAATATTTGTGTTTCCATGTTATAGAATTTTATTAAAAATATCTCATAACTTTTTGATATTATTTATTTTTATGCTTCCTTTGATGAAATCATATGATCCATATCTCATGAAAACTCACTAGTTTCCTTATCCAATATTTATTCAAGAAATATCCATGTATTAGTACTATTTTATGATTAATTGGTACAAAAGATAAGGTTTTTAAGTAAAAACTGTACATCTTTCTCTCTGTTTGGAAATATATTTAATTCAAAAACCATGCTTTCAAAAAAAATCAATTTTTTTTCAAAAGATCATTAAATCCCATTTTCATGTAAAATGGATTTTTAAAATGTTTTATGGTTTGGAATTCTTCCTTTATAAGTTTTCAATACTATATTAAAATAAAAAAAAATTCAAAAACGTTTTATGATTTAAAATAAAATTCAAAGTATAAAGGATATTTTCCTCAGGAAATGATTTTGAATGTTATTTCATACTTATTCCTAATCTAAGATAACTTCCATTGGTGTAACTAATGCCTTTATGGGGAAATAAGTCAATGTTTTTATTTATATTCTTTATTTGAATGGATTCTGTTTTGATGGAATGATTTTTATGAAACTCGTTTCTATTTCATGGGTTATATTCATTTAAAACCTATTTCTTTTCATGGGTTATGTTTATAAAGAAATGATTATGAAACCTATATCTTTCCACAGGTTATGATGTAATTATTTGATTATAATACCCATTTCATTTCATGGGTTATGATATGGTTATTTTTGATCTTGTGTCACATGTATGTATGATTTCACTATGAGATTAGAGGGACATATATCTCCCTCCAATCCATTGGGTAAAGATTTATATCCCATGATACAGACTAAGATGGTCTTGGGAATGATCCTTGACTACTAATATAGCCATAGGAGTTAACCATGACTACCAAGATTGTATGAGGAGTGAACTCATGCTACTATGATATCCATGGTAGTGAACCATGACTAAAAATAGGGTATGGGGATTGATCATATACAACCAAGACGGTATTGGAATCAATGTCATGACTATAATGGAAATCATGTAATATATGCTTATGTGTCTGCCACAATTACATATTTTAATCCTATGATATCATTTCATGGATTATTATATTTCTCTCATTATGATTCATGTCTTATAAACTGCCATGATTTATTCCATGATTCATGTATATGATCATTGATATGCAAGTTATGATCTTCTATTTTCATGATCATTTTCTCGTAGCCTTATGCTCATGATTATGCTTACATATCTTCCTTATTTGCCATTATAGAGAAATTGAACTCACCTACTTTTTTTGTCTCCTTCCCCGGGTTATGAAGATATCTATTATGTTTAATGTGTCTAAGAAGGGTTTTATTCAAGGGGAAACTAGTGGGAGATAATATAGCTCACCTATGTATTAGTGTTTATGTTTCCAGGTTTCCAATGGAACATGACCAATACGGTCTTTGGGCATCTATTTGTATAATATTTTATGTATTCATAAAATGGTATGTAACTTTAATGTATGAAAATATATGGTATCTATAGTTGGTATCATAGAAAATGTTCAGTTAACCTTATAACACCCCATGATTTCATATTACGTTATCTCATTAAAGTAATTCAATAACTTGCACAACACGTAACACCGAGTTCGAACGCACCACGACTTACCAAACTAGCCATTCAAAAAGAAGTTATGAATTAAATTGACCGATTTTTTAATCTAATGTACTCTATATAATTTTAACACCCAAATTATGTGTTTATTATACATAATATGAAAACAAATTCATTTTTCCAGATAAAAAAAGTATTTTTCAAAAAATGCAATTTTAACACCTTTTAATGGTGATCCAATTATAAAACCAATATTTTACACTTCTATATATTTAATTTAATGAAATTAAATTCTTCTTTAGAATCGGGACATAAAAATTTAGTTAGGATAAATTTTTGGTACTTTTCCGAAGACATCTAATTTTTGATGAATAGTAAAAAAACAATGTGTTATTGTTTAATACAAAATATTTTTTTAAATGATTATTTATTTTATTTAAATTTATTTTAAGTCAAAATATATATATATAGTACCTATATAAGTTCAATATAATTCATTAGATTCATTTTATAATAAAATTAGATGTATAAATTTTAATTGAACTTTTTACCGTATTTTA
Organism: Viscum album; assembly: GCA_963277665.1. Lineage (NCBI taxonomy): Eukaryota > Viridiplantae > Streptophyta > Magnoliopsida > Santalales > Viscaceae > Viscum > Viscum album. The sequence continues at coordinate 1,041,650,488 of OY728164.1, read as the reverse complement.
CCCACCTTCTAAGAGCATTTGCAAATTTGCATAAAACATAATTTTACTGCTTCTGTGAGTTGAATTTAAAAAATCTGAGAGACACATTTGACATCAGTAAGTAAAATTTGGTTCAATAAGTTGAAAATAATTTTTGGTAAATAGTAACATTTGACTTTTATTTACCACCGTTAAAAATTAATAGGGTAATTAAAGGTAAAAATGGTATTATAATTACCCTAACACAAGCCCTAATTCTATTGGATAAGTGTAATTAGACAAAAAACAACATTAGGAAAAAATTATGATCCTTTAGGACCACATGGATTAGATTAGGACATTTATTATTATTTTATTTAAAGAAGAGTTAAAAGAGTTAAATTCAAAGTTTATTAACTAATCCATTTTTAATATAGAGATATACATAAGATAAATTCGACTATAAATATTCATTATAAATCTAGAATTATTTCCTACATCATGGTATTTTATTTTTTATTTTTAGACATTAAATAATTAAATTTATTTAGGACACAATGATGATGCAGTAATTACCTTATTAATGAAGGAATCAAATATATGGTATTATAAATATTAAAATAAATATAATTTCAAAGTTTTTATGACATAAAAAAATCTTCTAGGTTAATATAACATGTTAGGGTTGATTATATATTTTTTGAAGTGATAGGGTCGTTATGACTTTCACAAAAACAAAATACCAAATAGTGTCAAAATTGACATAAATTAATATTTAAAACAAATACTATATTTTTGGATGATATAATATTCCCAAAAATCTAAGGATCCGAATAAGGGATTAAATATTATTATATATATCATTAATGAAACACTTTAGGTTCTCTTGTACGTTTATAGTATGTTTATTAACCATATAGTTCAAGAATACAAGAAGACACGGTAAAAGATAAACTATTAAACTAAGAGTTAAATAAAAAATATAAGGTTAAAATAGAAACCTAAACTTGTCTAAAACCTATTGGTTGAGAGGATTTTGACCCATAACCACCTATGGATCGAAATAAATTCATTTTTAGCCATTATAAACTGAATAATATTGTATAATAAATTAATATTTTAATCTTTCCATAAAGTTACCATCACCCCTCTTATAAAAGGGCACTTCCCATTCACTGAAAATCACACCTCCAAAGCCATCTGTATTGGTAAAACCCTACCCTAATATCCTGAAAAATTCCCTCCAGTCAACCTAGATTCCTTAATTTTATCATATATCCAACCTAATGATCCCTTTTTATTGACTCAAAAGGAAACACCTGAAGAAGAGGTAATAATTTCACCACCCTCTTTTTAGTTATTTTAATCTTACACTTCCTCTTTCTTTCTTGTTTCCATACTAAAATAATAAATCCAGTACCTTATACATATTGTGATGTTATTGTGAATATGGTAAAACCATGTTCTTTATTCTATCTATCCTATAAACGAGAAGGTCACCATACGTGCGTATGTACGGCTTACCATCTCTACGCCGTGGTGTAGTTTGTTATTCAAACACTTCATTATTTGGATGTGTATAATAATGAGTATAACATATGTAAATAATTAATATAACATGTTAATAATTCTGTGTACATGATATACCATCCAATTATATACTATTTCACCATCAATATAATGATATTGTCGCTCGTGCATACGTATGGATTACCATCTCCATGACGCGATGAGATTAATTCCCACATTCACCATTCAACAAAGATTATAAAAATATATATTATTAATAATTATGTAATATATGAAGTAATAATTATACTGTATATATATATATATATATGTATATATCTATGTGTACTTACATATTTCTTATTCAATTACTTCCGTTCAATACGATATGAAAATGGAAACAGCGTTTATGCATACGTACGACCTACCATCTCCATAAACGGTGCATTCCATTTTTTTTGAAGGTGGGTTCTGTTCAAAAGACCAGAACCAGTAATTTTATTTAAAAGAGAAAGTCACAAACGAGTTACAACAGACGGAAAGAGGGAAATTTTCTAGAATCTTTAATGAAAACAGGAATAAACTCTGGCAGGAGTTCATTCATCCAAGTAATCTCATGAGAGACACCCATGTTGGCAAGCCCATCCACGACCATATTAGCCTCCCGATAGGTATGTGTGGCAATAAAATTGAGGTCACTAAGCGTAGAGAGGCAATCCATCCATCTGGGGGTGAGAGGCCATGCCAAATGTACATCACCCTTCCAGATGGATTGCACAATGGTAGTGGAGTCGCTCTCGATCCAGATATTCTTCCAGTTGAAGTGCTTTGCAAAGGATACAACATGAATGGTAGCAAGCATCTCGGCCTCTAGCGCAGAAGCAATTCTGCAGCTTCCAAGGAAACATCTGAGGATCCGGTCTTGATGATCTCTAAATATTTGTATTCTAAATATATATGATATATAAATCATGTTTTATATACTATAAGTATTTAAATCGTGATCTATATGATACAATCAAGAATGAAAAGTTAAAACAGGTACGATAAAGAAAGTGATTATAACCCAAAATGTTAATTTAACATGGAAATCATTATTAAATGGGTAGTATAAAGTCATAAATGGATAATATATGATATAATACATATGAATATGGTTCTGTAATAAATTAATAACATAATATGGTCATTATACAGGAGGATAAACGTACCAATGATCAAAAGAAAGTGCAAGGTAAGGGTTAATTTCAAAATCTCCTTATTTTCTGAGATTTTTTTTACATAAGTATCTTGTGGAAAATATTTATTATCCATGACCATGTTTCATAAATGTGTTTTCAAAGGGATTCTTTTTCAGAGAAATTTTACTAAAACATAATTTTAAATGCTTTAAAGATTTATTCTTCTAAACCTATTTCATTAATTTCGATGTTTTCAAAATGTTTTTAAGGATTTATTTATATGTACTTGAATGTTTTAAAGTATTAATTCATTTAAAAAGTTTCAATGTGGTATGGGACACTTTGATTCAAAACTATATTTTAAATTAATTCCTTTATAATATTTTTAAATGATTTCATAATAAAGGGATATTCCTCTCAAATATTGTTTCTGATCATTTTCAACTATGTCAGCATCCTTTGCAGGATATTATTCTTGATCGAGGTTGATTTTTTTTATAAAAATAATCCATATTGTATTGAAGGTTTTGGGATATGATTTACTATGGATGTGTTATTTTTATACCATTAATGGTTTATGGATAAAGTTTTGACATTTCATATGCTATTTTTAATACGAATGTTTATGTTATGTTTAAGCCTTTTCATATGAGGAATTCATTGGAATTAGTGATGGGTGGAGCTTTCTGTAGCTTCTCAATTCATCAGTAGGTCTCATGAGACAAACTAGTGTCTTGGAACAAGGCCTTGAAAAAATCATATTTATATTCTTAGCCCAAGGCCTTGACTATGTGGTTATGAAGTCTAACATTATGCATTCCATCATTCTAAAATTAGCTATTGATATTACATGTCCTTATTCGACTAGTAGAATATCAATATGAACATGTAAATGGAATTATTTGATTTATATTTTCCATATAATGCAAAATATTATGTTTATAAGTCTTTGGTTTTAGTTTTATACATTTCCTTCAATATTTATTATTATTTATGAAAGTTTTCTCTATATTGTTATCCTTACTGAGCATCTGAGATCACCTGTTTCTATGTTTTATTTTTCATAGGATGCGAAAAGTATATTATGAATTACCCGCAAGGATAGTCTAAGGGATATGAATGTTTCCAAATAGAGACAATATTATTGTTGTTTTTAATTTTATAATGTAATGTAATTTTCATGTATGTAATCTATTTTCCAAGACTGCTAAAACGATCGGTCCTACGGGACTTGATTCTTTATAATTATTCTAGAGTATTAAAATACTGCACCGAATCTGGGTAGCTAGGGTCATGGAATTACAATTGGTATCAATGAAATTTTAGTAATGACCTTAGAAACTAGATTTATAAAAACTCTGATTAGAGAACATTACCCTAATGTTGATTTTGAGGATTAGAATAAAATAAAATACTAAATTTTTGGTAAGGTAGAGATTTTGTGAATTTTCCATGAAATACATCCCTTTCTATATAGGAGCAGGTAGAGGCGGCTCTGGCAGAGATGTACCTAGGAGTGAAAACTCTGATAGGGAGTTTCAGTTTTAACCCAAGGTATCCTGGTACATGACAACGGGCCTTGCTGCAGTCCTGGTTATGAAACCCACAGGGGATATGCTTAGGATAACTCACATTTTCATTACAAGCCATTTTGAAGTATTTAACTATAAATACTTCCTCAAATAAATTTTTTTATGATTATAGATTATATGCGTTATCTTTTTCAATTTACATTAGGTATTTTACAAGTTTGGAATTTTTCATTGTGATTCATGAAACTAACCTATTGTATGCCATTATTTAGAAATGGCGCCTAGTAGATGGAATGAGAACTCCAGCAATACGAATTATCCAAAGAGTAAGAAGGATCATATCTTTAATGGTATTAATCTAAAATTTAGAATGGTAAATAGTCTCCCACGTATTCTCGTCATATGAATAAATAGTATCATGTGTTAATAAGATAAGTAATGAGTTCTCTATGTCGTATGGCTTTGAAGGAAAGCAAGAGAAGAAAAGGATGGTAGACAGAAATATGGATAAAGGAAATAGGGGAAAGAAGGGTTTTCTCATATGCGATACTGTGGAGAGAATCACCTTGGTAAATGATTCAAGTGAATTAGAGTTTGTTATAAGTGTGGAGAAAAATGACACCAAGTACATGATTGCAAGGGTAAGAAAAAGGTTTCAAATGTACAATCCTTCATCTGCGTGGAGTTGGAAAACTACATGAATCAATGTCCAAATCATCATAGTATACCCCGAATGATGCTATTGGATAATAATCATGTTATGATACTACCATAGATGAAGAGTAATGACTAGTGTTCTTTTGTTTATTTTAAAGAATTATGTCATTTGAGTATTGTATCAACCATGTACTAGTAATAATAATTAGGTAGTATATATGGATTGTACACCAGTACTACTTTATTAAGTATTTGAGATTGTGTGGTACCAAGAAATGTTACTCAATAACTAGTTAAACTTTTCATAAAATACATGGTTGAAGGAAAGATAAAACATTAATATGGTCTTAATACTGAGGAATTTATTTTTGGAATAAGATATGATTGATTTAGATAAATTATATTGGATATTATTGATATCCTTGGAACTAATTAATGGTTTGTTTATTCAATCATTGTTGGAGTTTACAACATTTTTGGATATTAAGTGTATATTTAAAATTCTATAATGAATAAGGGAGCATGAATGTAATCAATATGGTTTTATGTTAATTCTGGGTGTTACCGTGTTTTAAAATAATACATGATGAAGGTATTCACATGTTATTATATGGCAAAAGAGATCTTCATTTTGTTTACCTTCTTTATAAATTTTGGTATGTGAGTTTGGAAAGATGTAATTTGGATAAGTCTAAATGTTGGAATGAATTATGTTTGAATTTGGATACAATTATTAAGGTTAAATCATTTCTAAAGATTATTTTTGGATTATTATAAAAAGGGCAACCCGGAGGTCGTGTGGCAACCCATCGCTTCCAGTAAGGGCGCGAGACTTGAACTGGAAACTGAAGGGCTACAAGGGTGCATCATCTACCACTGGCCTATGTTATGTCCTCATTTGTGTAATGTAGTATTTTTTTAAATAGTCTGACAAATGAATTATAAATTCATTATCTTTTTAACCATACACGATTACGATAAATAGAATATTTTTGAATTCTATTATGTTTTGGAGATAAAGGAGAGTTTGTGGTAGGAATTAGTTTAAGGATGAAACTCTACTTATCAATTATATTTTTTCCCCTCTTATTCTATGAATAAATATATTCTAAAACTTTAGGGAAGGGATATTAAAATAAAAAATATGTTATCCTAATAAATTATGTTTTGTAGAACCAACTATATTTTAAATCACCTTAGTTTGATGGCTTTGAGGCCCTCAATTTTACACTTATTTGTGATGGTTGACATCAAACACACCCTACAAATATTTACATTTATACTCTAATTATGTGTCTCTAATTTCCACCAATGTTCTCCTAATCGAGATCATACTTTGGTGGTGAGTTTTTTATTTACCTTTCCCTCTTATTAAAACTAAATTTTATTAACCCAATTTCCAATGTGAGTTTTCCACAAATGTATTTTTATATTTCTAACCATTTAAATTCAAAGAAAAATTTAAATTAGCGAGGATGCAATTTATTGAAGGAGGGGAGAATGTAACACCTCAAGATTTTGTAGTATGTTATCTCATTAAATTAATTCAATAACTTGCGCTACACACAACACTGAGTTCGAGCGCACCACAACTTACCAAACTAGCCGTTCAAAAAGCGTTTATGAATATAATTTAGTGTATTTTGAATCTAATATACTCTATATAATTTTAACACCCATATTATGTGTTTCTTAAACATAATATGAGATCAAATTCATTTCTTCTCATAAAATAAGTGTTTTTCAAAAAAATGCAATTTTACCAGCTTTTAAGTGTGAACCCTTTTTAAAACAAATATTTGACACTTTTATATATTCCATTTAATATAATTAAATTCTTTTTTATAATCGAGACATAAAAATTTAGTTTGGAAAAATATTTGGTACTTTTATGAAAACATCCAATTTTTGATTAATAGTCAAAAACACTGTGTTATTTTTTAAAAATGACACTTTATTTACATAATTATTTATTTTATTTAAATTTTTTTTAAGTCAAAATAGATATATAGTACCTATATATGGTCAATTTAATTCATTTCTGTCATTTTATAATAAAATTAGATGTATAAAGTTTTATTGAACTTTTTACTGTCTTTTACCCACCTTCTAGGAGTATTTGCAAATTTGCATAAAACAGAATTTTACCGCTTTTGTGAGTTGATTTTCAAAAATCCTAGATACACGGTTGACATCAATATGTAAAATTTGGTTCAATAAGATGAAAATAATTTTTGGTGAATTGTAACTTTGGACTTTTATTTACCACGATTAAAAATAAATCGGGTAATTAAAGGTAAAAATGTTCTTATAATTACCCTAACACTTGTCCTAATACTATTGGATAAGTGTAATTAGACCAAAAACAACCTTAGGAATAAAATTTGATCCTTTAGGTCCACTTTTATTAGATTAGAACATTTATTATTAATTTATTTAAAGAAGATTTAAAAGTGTTAAATTTAATGTTTATTAACTAAACCATTTTTAATATAGGGTTATACATAAGATAAATTTGACGATAAATATTCATTAGAAATATATAATTATTTACTACACCATGGTATTTTAATAATAATTTTTGAACATTAAATAATTAAATTTATTTATGACACAATGATGATGCGGTAATAACCATATTATTGAAAGAATCAATCAAATGGTATTATAAATATTAAAATAAATATAATTTCAAAGTTTTTGTTGCATCCAAAAAGTTTCTAGGTTAATATAACATGTTAGGGTAGATTATATATTTTTTAAAACTGATAAGTTTTCTTATGACTTTCATAAAAACAAAATACCAAATAGTGTCAAAATTGACATAAATTAATTTTTAAAACAAATACTATATTATTGGTTGATATTATATTCCCAAAAATATAATGTTCTGACAAAAGGATTAAATAATATTATATTTATCATTAATGAACAACTTTAGGATATCTTGTAAGTTTAGAGTTATTTTATTAACCAAATAGTGTAAGAATACAAGAAGACGTGGTAAAAGATAAACTATTTAACTAAGAGTTAAATAAAACATATAAGGTTAAAATGGAAACCTAAACCAATCTAAAACCTATTGGTTGAGAGGATTTAGACCCATAACCACCTAAGTCTCGAAATAAATTCATTTTTATCAATTATAAACCAAATATGATTGTATAATAAATTAATATTTTAATCTTTTCTTAAAGTTACCCTGACCACTCTTATAAAAGGGAACTTACCCTTCTCCCAAAATCACATCTCAAAATCCATTGGTCTTGGCCAACCCCTACCTTAATATCCTCCCAAAATCCCTTAAATCAACCTAGAGTCTTGAATTTTATCATAAATTAAACCTACAGAGCCCTTTTGATCGACGCAAAAGGAAACACCCAAAGAAGAAGTAATAATTTCACCACACTCTTCCCTGTTATTTTAATCTTCCACTTCCTATTTATTTGTTGTTTCCTTACCAAAATAATAAATCCAGTACCTTATACATACTTTTATGTGATTATATAAATGGTACAAACATATTATTTATTCTATCCATCCTATAAATGAAAAAGTCACCATACGTGTGTACATACGACTTACCTTCTCGACGTCGTGGTGTAGTTTTTTATTCAAACACTTCATTATTTGGATGGGTATAATAATGCGTATAACTGATGTAAATAATAAATATAACATGTTAATTATTTTTTATACATGATATATCATCCAATTAAAGATGACATCGACATTAATATAATGATATTGTCGCTCGTGTGTATGTTCGGATTACCATCTCCACGAAGCGATGAGATTCATTCCCATGTTCACCATTCCCCACAGATTATAAAAATATATATTATTAATAAGTATGTAATTTATGAAATAATAATTATACTGGAGATATATATATATATATATATATATCTATGTGTACTTACATATTTCTTATTCACTTACTTCTATTCAATAGGACATGAAAACAGAAACAGCGTTTATGCGTATGTACGGCCTACCATCTCCATAAACGGTGCCTTCCATTTCATATATCTATCTATTATAAATATTTTTATTCTAAATATATATGATATATAAATCATTTTTTATATACTATAAGTATTTAAATCATGATCTAAATGATACAATCAATAATAACAAGTAAAAACACATACGATAAAGAAAGCGATTATTACCCAAAATGTTAATTAAAAATGGAAATCATTATTAAATGGGTAGTATAAAGGCATAAATGAATCATGTATGATATAATAAATATGAATATGGTTCTGGTGTAATTTAATAACATACAATGGTCCTTATACAAGAGGTTAAACGTACCCTCGATCAATGGAATGTTCAAGGTAAGGGTTAATTTTATAATCTATTTATTATCTGAGCTTGTTTTTACGTAAGGATCTACTGGGACATATTTCTTATCCTTTTCCATGTTTTATAAAATTGTTTTCAAATGTATTATTTTAATTGATTATTCACTAAAACATCATTTTAAATGATTTAAATATTTATTCTTCTAAACCTTTTTCATTAATGTCGATGTTTTCAAAATGTTATTAAGGATTTATTTATATTTACATGAATGTTTTAAAATGTTAATTCCTTTAAAAAGTTTCAAAGTGGTATGGGACACTTTCATTCAAACTATATTTTAAATTACTTCCTTTACATGACTTTTAAATGATTTCATGAAAAAGGGATATTCCTCTCAATGATTTTTACTGATCATTTTGAAATATGTAAACATCATTTACAGGATATTTTTCTTGATCAATGTTGATTTATTATGATACAAATATTCCATATTGTATTGAAGGTTTTGGGATAACCTTGACTGTGGATGTGTTATTTATATACCATTCATGGATTATGCATAACATTTTGACATTTTGTATGCTAGTTTTAATACGAATGTTTATGTTATGTTTAAGCCTTTTCATATGAGGAATGTATTGGACTTAGTAAGTGACAGGTGGAGCCCTCTATAGCTCCTCGATGCATCGGTAGGTCTAATGGGACAAACTAGTTTCTTGGCACAAGGCCATGAAAAAATCTTATTTGTAGTCTTGGCACATGGCCTTGACTATGGTGTTATCAAGTATAGAAATATGTAGTCCATAATTATGAAATTAGCTATTGATATTACATGTGATTATTCTACTAGTAGAATATCCATGTGAATAAGGAAATGAAATTATTTGATTTATCTTAGCCATATAATGCTGAATTTTATGTTTAAATGTATTTTTTTAGTTGTATACATTGCCTTAAATATTTATTCTTATTTATGAAAGTTTCCACTATATTGTTATCCTTACTGAGATTTTGAGCTCACCCCTTTCTATGTTTTATTTTTCATAGGATGAAAAAATTATATTATGACTAAATTGAAGAGATACTCTAAGGGATATGAATGTGGAAAAATCGAGACAATGTTATTGTTGTTTTTAATTTTATAATGTAATGTAACATTCATGTATGTAATATATTTTCCAAGACTACAAAATTGATCATTCCTTCAGGACTTGATTCCTTGTAATCATGCCAGAGTATTGAAATAATGCACTGAATCTGGGTAACTAGGGTCGGGGCATTACAGTTGGTATCAATGGACGTTTAGAAATGACCTTGGAAACTAGATTTAGAAAAAACTATAATTAGAGAACATTACCCTAAGATATATTTTGAGTATTAGAATAGTATAGCAAAATAAAATTTTCGTAATGTAGAGATTTCGTGAATTTTCCAAGAAATACATCCCTTTCTAGATACGAGCAAGAAGAGGCGGCTCTGGCACAGATGTACCTAGGAGTGAAAAATCTTCCAAGGTGTTTCGGGCTTGACCCAGGGTATCTTGGTACATGACAACGGGCCTTGCAACACTTTTTGTTACGACACTCCCAGGGGTTATGCTTAGGAAAATTCACATTTTCTTTACAAGCCATTACGAAGGATTTAGGCGTAAATACTTCCTGAAAATAAATTTATGATTATAGATTATATGAATAATGTTTTCAATTTATGTTAGGTATTTTACAAGTTTGGAATTATGCATTTCAATTCATGAAACTAACCTATTGTATGTCATTATTTTAAAATGGCACCTAGTTGATGGAATGAGAACTCCAACAATATGAATTATCCAAAGAGTATGAAGGATCATATATATCATGGTATTAAGCAATTATTTAGAAAGTGAAATAGTCTCCCATGTATTCTCATTATACGAAGAAATAGTATCATGTGTTAATAAGATAAGTAAATAATTCTCTGAGTCTTATGGATTTGAAGGGAAGAAAGAAAAGAAAAGGATGGTAGAGATAAAAATGGATAAAGGGATAAGGGGAAAGAATGATTTTCCCATATGTGATAACTATGGAAAGAATCACCATGGTAAATGATTCAAGGGAATGGGAGTTTGTTATAAGTGTGGAGAAAAAGGACACCAATTATGTCATTGCAAGGGTAAGAAAAAGGTTTCAAATGTACAATGTTTCATCTATATAGATTTGGGAAACTACGTGAATCAATGTCCAAATCATTAGAGTATGCCCCAAATGATTCTATTGAATAATAATCATGTTGTTATACTACCATAGATTAAGAGTAATGACTAGTGTTCTTATGTTGATATTAAATAATTATGCCATTTTAGTCTTATATCAATGATATACTGGTTATAAAAATTATGGAGTATATAAGGATTGTACTGCAGTACTATTTCATTGAGGATTTGAGATTGTGTGGTATCAAGAAAACATACTCGATAGAAAGATAAACTTTTTGGAAAATACATGGATGAATTATAGATAAAACATTAATATGGTCTTAATACTGAGACATTGATTTTTGAATAAGAGATGATTGATTTCGATAAATTATATTAGATATTATTGATATCCTTGGAACTAATTAATGGATTGTTTAATCCATCATTTTTGGAGTTTACAACATTTTTGGATATAAGGACTATATTCAGTATTCCATGAGGAATAATGGAGCATGAATGTAGTCAATATGGTTTTATGGTAATTCAGGGTGTTACCATGTTTTAAAATGATACATGATAATGGTATTGAAATGTTTTTATGTGGAAAAAGAGATCTTCATTTTGTTTACCTTCCTTATAAATTTTGGACTGTGAGTTTGGACAGAAGTATTTTTGATAAGTATAAATGTTGGAATGGATTAAGTTTGATGTTGGACACTATTATTAAGGTTAAATAATTTCTTAAGATTATTCGTGGATTTTTATAAAAAGGAAAACCTGGAGGTTGGGTGACAACCCATCGCTTCCGGCAAGGGCGCGATACTTGCACCTGAAACAGAAGGGCTACAAGGGTGCATCACCTACAACTGGCCTACGTGATGTCCTGGTTTGTGTAATGTAGTTCTTTTAAATATTATAAAAATGAATTATAAATTCATTAACTCTGTTACCCTATATGATTATGATAAATATAATATTTTTAAATTCTATTATCTTTTAGAGAGAAATGTGAGTTTGTGGTAGGAATTAGTTGAAGGATGAAAATCTACTTATCAAGTATATTTTCTCCCTCTTATTGTATGAATAAATTTATTCAAAAACATTAGGGAAGGGATATTAAAACAAAAAATGTGTTATCCTAGTACCTTATGTTTTATCGAGATGACGAAATTTTAAATCACCATAGATTAATAGCTTTAAGGCCCTCAATTTTACCCTTATTTGTGATTGATGACCCCAAACACTCCCTATAAATATTTATTTTTTTCCTAAAATTATTTGTCTCTAATTACCACCAATTTTCTCCTAATTGAGATCATACTTTGGAGGTGATTTTTTCATTTACCTTTCCCTCTTATTAAGACTAAGTTTTATTAACCCAATTTCCGATGTGGGTTTTCCACAAAATTATTTTTCTATTTTTAACCATTTATTTTCCAAAAAAAATTAAAAAAGTGAGGACACAATTTATTAAAGTAAGGGATAATGTAACACCCAAAGATTTTATAGAATGTTCAATCATTAAAATAATTCAATAACTTGTGCTACACACAACACTGACTTCGAGCACACCACAACTTACAAAATAAGCCGTTCAAAAAGCGATTATGAATAGTATTTAATGAATTCTGAATATTATATACTCTACACAATTCTAACACCCATGTTTTGTGTTTCTTATACATAATATGAAGACAAATTCATTTTTTTCAGATAAAAGAAGAGTTTTTCAAAAAAGTCAATTTTACCACCTTTTAAGGGTGAACGCTTTTTAAAACCAATATTTGATACTTTTATATATACAATTTAAAAAAATTATGTTCTTCTTTATAATCGGGACATAAAAATTTAGTTTGGATAAATTTTTTTACTTTTATGAAAACATCAAATTTTTTATGAATAGTGAAAAACACTACGTTATTGTTTAAAACTGACTTTTTATTTAAATAATAACTTATTTTATTTAAATTTATTTAAAGTGAAAATAGATATATAGTAACTATATAAGTTCAATATAATTATTTGGGGTCACTTTTTAACAAAATTAGATGTATGAATTATTATTGATCTTTTTACCGTCTTTTACCCACCTTCTAGGAGCATTTGAAAATTTTCATAAAATGTAATTTTACCTCTTCTGTGAGTTGAATTTAAAAAATCTGAGAGACATGGTTGACATCATTAAGTAAAATTTGGTTCAATAATATTAAATTCATTTTTGGTGAATAGTATGTTTTGACTTTTATTTACCACGGTTAAAAATAAATAGGTTAATTAAAGGTTAAATGGTATTATAATTACCCTAAAACATGTCCTAATTCTATTGTATAAGTGTAATTAGACCCAAAAAAACCTTTGAAATAAAATATGATCCTTTAGGTCCACATGGAATAGATTAGGACATTTATTATTATTTTATTTAAAGAAGAGTTAAAAGTTTCAAATTCAATTTTTATTAACTAAACCATTTTTAATATAGGGTTATACATATGATAAATTCAAATAAAAATATTCATTATAAAAAAATAATTATTTAATACATCATGGTATTTTACTAATAATTTTTAAACATTAAATAATTGAATTTATTTATGACACAATGATGATGCGGTAGTTATCTTATTACTAAAAGAATCAAATAAATGGTATTATAAATATTAAAATAAATATAATTTCAAAGTTTTTATGACATACTAGAATTTTATAGGTGAATATAACATGTTTGGGTGGATTAGATAAATTTTTTCAAGGTGATCAGTTTTCTATGTCTTTCACAAAAAGAAAATACCAAATAGTGTCAAATTGACATAAATTAATTTTTAAAACAAATACTATATTATTGGTTGATATAATATTCCCAAAAATCTATTGTTTGGAAAAAAATATTAAATAATATTATATATATCATTAATGAACCTATTTTGGATCTCTTGTATGTTTATAGTAAGTTTATTAACAATATAGTGGAATAATACAAGAAGACACGGTAAAATTTAATCTATTTAACTAAGAGTTAAATAAAAAATATAAGGTTAAAATGGAAACCTAAACTAGTATAAAACCTATTGGTTGAGAGGATTTTGACCCATAACCACCTAAGGCTCGAAATAAATTCATTTTTATTTATTATAAACTGAATATGATTGTATAATAAATTAATTTTTAAATCTTTTCCTAAAGTTACCCTCACCCCTCTTATAAAAGGGCACATCCCCTTATCTCAAAATCAAACCACCAAAGCCATTTTTCTTGGCCAACCCCTACCCTAATATCCTCCCAAATTCCCTCACATCAACATGGAGTACTTGATTTTATCATAGATCCAACCTAAGGAGCCCTATTGATAGACTCAAAAGGAAAGACCCGAAGAAGCGGTTATAATTTCGCCACCCTCTTTCAAGTTATTTTATTCATCCACTTCCTCATTATTTTTTTTTCCATACCAAAATAATAAATCATGTACCTTCTACAAATTGTGATTTTGTGATAAATATGGTACAACCATATTCATTATTCTGTCCATCCTATAAATGACAAAGTCACCATTCGTGCGTACGTACGGCTTACCGTCTCCACGTCATGGTGTAGTTTTTTTTATGAAAATTAAATTTTTTATTATCAAAACACTTTTGAAGAAAAAGTGAGAAACTGCAAGATCCTTACAACCAATAAAACCATTAAAGAAGATAACCCAGAACAATACTACATGATCTTCCCCTTCCCAGCGACTAATGTAAATAATAAATATAACTTGTTAATGATTCTATATACATGTTATACCATACAATTATTTATGATTTCACCATCAATATAATGATATTTTCGCTCGTGTGTACGTACAAATTACCATCTCCACGACGCGATGAGATTCATTCCCACGTTCACCATTCAACAATGATTATAAAAATATATATTATTAATAAGTATGTAATATATGACATAATAATGATACTGGATATATATATATATTTATATATCTGTGTGTGTGTGTGTGTACATACAAATATCTTATTCACCTACTTCCGTTCAATACGATATGAAAACGGATAGAGCGTTTATGCGTACGTACGGCCTACTCTCTCCATAAATGGTGCCTTCCATTTCATATATCTATCTATTATAAATATTTATATTCAAAATATATAGGATATATAAATCAAGTTTTATATACTAGAGGTATTTAAAACATGATCTAAATGATACAATAAAGAATAACAAGTTAAAACACGTATGATAAAGAAAGCAATTATTACCCAAAATGTTAATTTAACATGGAAATAATTGTTAAACGGGTAGTATAAATTCATAAATGAATCATTCATTATATATTTAATATTAATATGTTTCTGTTATAATTTAATAACATACTATGGTCATTATACAAGAGGTTAAATGTACCCTCGATCAAGGAAAGTGCAATGTAAGGGTTAATTTCACAATCTATTTACTATCCGAGGTTATTCTTATGTAAGTATCTACTGGGACATATTTATTATCAATTTCCATGTTTCATAAAAGTGTTTTCAAATGGATTTTTTTTATGTTACTTTTTACTAAAACACCATTTTAAATGTTTTAAAGACTTATTCTTTTAAACCTTTTTCATTAATGTTGATGTTTTCAAAATGGTTTTAATGATTTATTTATATATACATGAATGTTTTAAAATTTTAATTCCTTTCAAAATATTCAAAGTGGTATGGGACACTTTTATTCAAAAATATATTTTAAATTACTTCCTTTATTTGACTTTTAAATGATTTCATGAAAAAGGGATATCCCTCTCAGATCTTTTTACTGATCATTTTCAACTATGTCAACATCCTTTACAGGATATTATTCTTGGTCGAGGTTGATTTATTATGATAAAAATATTACATATTGTATTGATGGTTTTGGGATATTTCTGACTAAGTATTTGTTATTTTAATACCATTCATGTTTTATGGATAATGTTTTGACATTCCGTATGCTAGTTTTAATATGAATGTTTATGTTATGTTTAATACTTTTCATATAGAGAATGCGTTGGACTTAGTAAGTGATGGGTAGTGCCCACTATAGATCTTCAATGCATTAGTAGGTCTCATGAGACAAAGTAGTTTCTTGGCCCAAGGCCTTGATAAAATCTTATTTTTAGTCTTGGCACAATACCTTGACTATGTCATTATGAAGTCTAGATTTATGCATTCCATCATTCTGAAATTATCTATTGATATTACATGTGATTATTCGACTAGTAGAATATCCATGTGAATAAGTAAATGGAATTATCTGATTTATCTTTGCCTTATAATGCTGAAGTTTATTTTTAAAAGTCTTAAGTTTTAGTTTTACACATTTCCATCAATATTTATTCTTATTTACGAAAGTTGTCACTATATTGTTATCCTTACTGAGCATATGATCTCACCCCTTTCTATGTTTTATGTTTTCCAAGTGAGACAAGTATATTATCACTAACCTTCATAGATAATCTAAGGGATATGAATGTGGTCCAATGGAGACAACGTTATTGTTGTTTTTAATTTTATAATGTAATGCAGTGTTCGTGTTTGTAATCTATTTACCAAGGCTGCTAAACTGATCGGTCCTTTGGGACTTCATTCCTTGTGATCATGCTACAGTATTCACATAATTCACCGACTCAGGGTAACTAGGGTGGGGCGTTACAAACCTTTTGAATCTATAATGAGAAAACCATAGTGAGAACCCTATGTAAATGTATTTTGATATGTCTACCAATAAGGAAAAGTATAAGAAAATATCCTAAAATTTTGGTAAATGATATTGTTATTGGATTCAAAGAAATAAATCCCTCTCCAGATACTACAAGTGGATGTGTGTCTCGAACAGATGTACATAGGTGTAGTAAATATTACAAGATTTTTTGCGCCTAACTTGTGGTAATCTAGTACACGACAATGGGTCTTGCTGCACACATGGTTTGACACTCCTGGGGGATATGCTTTGGGAATTCAAAAAAACATGATGAACTATTATTAAGAAATTAAATATATTTTTCCTATGAATAACATATTATAAACTGAAGGTATCATAAATTAAAGAAGGTGTCAAAATTCAGACATCCTATAAGTCAATTTTCATCATTATGTGGTTCTTTAATATGATAACTGTATATTACTCTATGATTTCGGTATTAGTAAATGGTTGGAACCTAAAGGAACGCCATTAATGGTGATTTGGATGTACAATGAAACAATTTTCCTCTAATGAAACAAAATTTTATGGGATATAGAATAAAAAACCTCATAGTTATCCTCACACATCATTATAAATCTGTGAATCATGGTGGACTTCCAAATGAGAAAAAGAGAGAACAATATTTTGTTGAGTCTTTTATGAGGCATGGTCCACCTTCTTTTAGAGGTTCTTCTAATAAAATTGTTCCTGAACAATGGAACAATACTACTAAAAATATATTATCTGTTATTAAGTGCTCAAATCATGATAAAATCATTCTGGATGTTTTTTGGTTAGAAGGTGAAGCAGATCAGTGGTCGAATATAATCAAGAATATGAGGCAAAAAGATGAGATTTAATCTATGGATTGGGATGGGTTGACGAACTTATTTTTCAATAATTACATTCCTCATATTCTCTATACTTATATTGAGAAAGATTTCATTGAGCTGAAGCAAAGGAATAATGAATCTGTTGGTACCTATGAGGCCAATTTCTTGAGACTTGTGAGATACGCTTAAGGAATTATCATCCAACATGAAAGTACAACTGATAGGTTCTTTAGTGGAATAAAACCAAGTAAAAGAAGGGAGTTTTCCATAACAGAATTTAGTATATATGAAGATAATTTGTATTGTTCAATCAAGGTTTAAATGTAGGTTGGAGTCACGTATCAATCTCATGGTTTTGACAAGAGGAGGAAGATTGATTTTATAAGATAATTTAAAAACCAGGAAGAGAAGAAGAGAAGATTTCATTTATGATCTTTGTGTAGGAAGAATCATGGAGGTAATTTACATAAGGGGTATAATAATTTTTTTATGTATATAAGGGAAGGATATTGGTCACCTGATTGATGAAGTGAAGGGAATAAGTTAGATAACATTGTGAATGTGGAAAAAGAAAAACAAAATGAACCACCCACAATTCAATGTTAAAATATTAAGGGCAATAGTAATTATGCTAACCACTAACCAAAACCAAGGGTTAGTGATGATGATCAATGTCAATAACCTATTAAGTATAGAGGAAAGGCTAAATATTATGTTATCATTATTCTTAATGAGGGGTGTGATAACAACGTGATGAATGGTACACTTACTATCCACTCTAGAAAAACTAATGTCATTTTTGATTCTATATATTCCCACTCTTTCATATCTAAATACTTTTATATGGTTGTTAATATTCCGCCAATAAATTATATGTGGAATTAGCAGTGAAAACCCCTAATGGTATTTTTATATCATCTAAATTCTATGATTCCTCTGCAGTTGATGTTATTAGGAATGTGATTCTTTCAAATCATAGAATTCTTCCTTTGGTTGAATTTGATGTCATCTTAGGCATAGATTAGATTTATCTGCAAAAATCCCACATCAATTTCAATGAATTCATGTTACATTTGAAATTTCAGACCCTCCTATAACCATCCATCTATGTGAAAATAAGCATGACCTTCCTATGGAGATTGCATCAAATGTATGGGTTTAAATTCCCATACATAAGGGTTGATTATATCAAATAGTTTGGGAGGAAATCGAAATCGATGATATTCCTATTATTTGAAAATTTTTGGATGTCTTTCAACAATAGTCTCCTATCCATCCACAAAAATGTGATGTTGAGTTATCATAGAACTAATACCTAGTTCAACATAAATTTCAAAGACTCCTTATAGAATGGATCTGATTAAGTTGTAGTAATTGAAGAAGAAGCTCCCAGAAAACCATGATAAGGGATTAATTCGGCCAAATGCATAGCCTTGGGGTGCACCTATTATTTTATTTGAAAAAGAAACATCGATACATGTGACTTTGCATTGATTATTATAAGCTGAACAAGATCACAATAAAAATAAAACTACCCTCTTACCATATTGATTACTTTTTTGATCTACTACCCAAAGATCATTACATTTACAAGATTTCCCTTCATTATGGATATCATCAATTGAGGGTCAATAAGGAGGATATACCCAATAGCATTACGTATTAGGTGTAGATACTTTGAATATATAGTGATTCCTTTTTTTCATAATAATTACCATGATATCTTCATGGAATTAATTAATATAGTCTTTAGTGATTACCTCGACCAGTTTCCCATTGTATTTATAGATGATATTCTTATTTATTCAAAGATCAAGGAATATGATCAAGATCAATTGAGAATTTTACCAACGAACCTAATGAATGGTAATCTATATGAAAAAATTTCAATGTAATAATTGTGAAAGAAAAAGGTTCTTTTTCAGTCACATAATGTCAAGAGATGGTATAGTAGTACCTCTATCAAAGAAGGATGATTTTGAATGTTGTCCTAGACCAACCATGGTGACTGAGATCCATACCTTTTGTGATTTAGCTATATATTATGAACTGTTTGTGGATAATTTTTCATGACTATATATTCATCTAACCATGTTACCTCATAAGGTTGTTAAGTTCCTCTGGACAGATGAATGTGAGTGAAATTTCAATGAACTGAAGAGAAGGTTAGTCATTACACCTATTCTTACATTATCCCATAGTGGAGAAGGGTTTGTAATATATTGTAATTCATCCAAGAAGGTATTGGGATGTGTTCTTATGCATAATGACATGTTTATTTCTTATAACTCATGGAAGTCGGAGATTCATGATCTAAATTACCCATCTTATGATTTAGGGTTAGCTGCGGTAATTTTTTCAACAAAGATATTGATGAATTATATTTATGGAGAAAATTGTGATATATATATATATATATAATGATAATAATTGCCTAAAATGTATATTCACACATACGGTGTTGAACATTCCCCAGAGAAGATAGTTAGAGTTGATAAAGGATTATGATTGCTCAATACATTACCACCCTAGGTAAGCGAACAAGGTGGTCAATGATTTTATTCGTATGGATCATTCTAGCTTATCAATGATGGGGATCACAAAAGATCTAATATTTATTGATTTTAAAAGGATGGATCTAGAAATCCCAATGGACGGAAAACATATTATTTATCTCCAATGAATTTTCAACCCTCTATCCAAGTGAATATAAAGGAGGCACATAAGGGAGATTTAGAGTTTCAAAAGAATGGGAGAGATGTTTCAGATTTTAACAATGATCAGTAATAAATGATAAGGTTAATGAACCATGTATGTGTTTCTTTCGTACTATATTTGAATAGGGTCTATGCAGGGAATATCGTAGTTCTTAAATCTCTATTCATCATGGAATTGTAAATATGTATAGATACTTGAAGGAATACTTCTAGTGGGATATAATGAAGAGAGATATCATGGAGTTTGTATCTCATTTCTTGGTATACCAATAAGTTAATGTTGAAAGACCAAAGTAAAAGTGGATGTTGCATCTATTAACCAAACAATAATGGAAATAAGAGAGAATCCCTATGGATTCTATAATTAGACTACCCAAAACCTCCAAAAGGTTTAATGTTATATGGGTTGTAGTTGATCACGTTACTAATACATCACACTTCATCTTTATCAAAGAAGACATCTAGTTGGATCATCTTGTCAGAATATACATTAAAGGCATGGTATTGTTTCTTGGAGTATCACATTCTATTGTATTAGATCGGGATCTGAAGTTTAACTTGATTTTTTAGAGATGTATTAAGCTAGCACATTCTACAGAATTGAGTTTTAGTGCTGGTTATCTTCAGACCGACGGTTAGTCTGAATGAAAAATTAAAACTCTAGACTATAGGTTGAGATTCTTGATTGTATCGGGACGGTAGCCAATTGCTTAGAACTTCCTCTAAATCTCCCTCAATTCTATGATATATCACATGTACCTATCCTAAGGAACTACATACCTGACCATTCACATATACTAACCTTATAGTTAATACTGTTGGAGAGGGATCACTCTTATAAGGAACAACCAGTTGAAATTCTGGACCAATCAGAGAAAGTTCTATGAAACAAGGCCACTCACATATCTAATGGTTTATCAAGAAACCACCAGTTATAGGAAGCTATGTCAGAACTTGAGGATATAATTTAGAAAATGTATCCTTATTTTTTTACATGAGTGATGAATTTTGAGGGAGAAATTCATTTTAATGGGGGTAGAATGTAACACCCTGTGTTTTTTTGCACCTTTTTCATATAAATTAAATTCTCATTCATGTTTGGAAATGAACATAGTCAAATATTCCTTTCACATGGAACAAACTTTCCATATGTTACATGGAACATCAACTTGGTGTACGTTACATGCAACATCGATGTTTCTACAAAACATCATTTTATTGTGATATTTATTTAAATGAGACAACTTTATCCTTAACCTTAATTGTATTAATATGAATGGTAATAACTACTATTCAAATATTTTTTATAATGGTTTTATATAAATAAAACATATTGATAATAAAAGATATGTTTTTTTGGTAAAGTACTTATACGTTAAAAAATACAGTTTTCTAGAATGAAATGATTTATTGTCCTTCTGTGAAAAATAAGAAAATTTATTTTTGAAAAATTTAGAAATTTAATATGATAAAAAAATTATTATTTATAATTTATAAATTATCATTGGGTTAATTTTTTGTATTTTCATAAAAAACTTCATTTTTTGATAAATTGTGAAAAATACTGGATTTTAATTCAGAGCTTCTTTTTCATATAATTTATTTATAAGGATAAATTATATATTAGTTTGATTTAAACATTTAATTATATTATGTATTTATCAATTAATATAATTTAGTTAATTATAAATAATTTCACATTGAAATTCAATATAAAAACTTACCCAACTTTTGATCATTTTTACTTAAAAATCCTTCACTGTCATCGTGACTATGAGATAAATTTTAAATTAATTTTGTCCAATTATAGGATTATAATTTATAGAAATGGATTTCAGACATCAATGAGAGAAGTCTAAATCAGTTTATTTCCTTGATGCTCACATCAATAGATTTGCATTAAAAAAGTTTCATTTGTCTATCACGAGACTCTTCTTGGATCGAAGTCCAAAATTGATTAACCTGAAATCATAGATCAACCAAATCGGATGTTCATAACTTTCTATAAGCATACATTAGCACATGCGAGTAGCCGTTACTATTTTGAGCAAGATTTGGGATCGTCATGTAATATTACTATTGTGAAACACTTATTTTATACACAACACTTAGCTTTCATGAATATACACCATAAGTTTCTCTTTCTCTTTTTAGACTAAAATTACGAATTCCGTGCTAGATTTAATTTTTAAAACTATTCTGTGCATAACTCTTTTTCACGATCGAGGAACCTGATCTTTGTTGAAATAGTTATAAGTCTTGAGTGGGGTAGCATATTATTTATAGGCCTCAATGACCCTATATGTAATATTTACGAGCATTTAAACCCCCTTTTGACATCGTAATTGGTTCCAATGTCTCTTCTATGAAACCTCATATTTCACGCACATTTAAATATTTTTCCCACTTTTTTCTATTTCCATATTTTGATGAGATTATCCCAATACATGACTTATGAGTAAGTTTAAAAACCACCCTCAATATTGCATGCAAATCCCTTTTCCAAAAACTGTTTTCTCTATTCTCTACTTTTGGACCCAAAAATTTTGCAAACACCATGAAATGATTGCACCTTCAATATTGTTGTCTACTTGAACTATATGATCTCATTCCTTTGAAACTCCCTGATCTTTCATGCGAGAAATGACAACAGACACAAAACATACTCCATTTCTGGTAAATAACTATCTTGGATCCAATATATAAAACATTATATATCTTCTATAATGATATTACATACCTATATACATATAAGTCTATTTATTTATTTATTAAATATGATAATAAAACAGAAATATTGTTCATGTGTATGTACGACTTACCATCTTTATGAATGGTGTATTCAATTTCAAACTTCAAATTATATAGATTTTTATAATGCATATATAATATAAATAGAAGATATTTATATCATGTTTTATGTTCTAGAATCATGATATAATTATAAAGACAAATGATATAATAAATTAAGACACATGTGAAGAACAAAGCGAGTATTTTCTAAAGTGAAACCTCAACATAGGATGACTGACAAGTGGGTAATATATGGTTGTAATCAAACCATATATGGTATTATATATAAGAATATAGTTCTTTTAATGATTTATTATAAACTTATATTTATTATTATTTACATTTTTTGAATGAGTACGATGAGATTCAAGCCACCAAGTAAAGTGATTTCATCTCACTTTTTATTTCTGGGAGATACATGCTATGTTCACCACTATATAATTTTGTGTGGTATATATACTACCCATTATTGTTTTCTATATATCATATTCTTCGATTTATGGGTATTCACATATCCATTTTATGATCTTTCATTCATGGGTTTATGATTCAAAAGTTACCAAATCTATAAAATATTTTTTCCTCAACTTCTTTTATTTGAGGCTTAGGTTTTCTTATGCCCCTAAATAATTTTTCAAGGTGTATATTCATCAATTTTACGTGTAATATCATGAACTTTATTCTTTTCATGATATTTTACACTTCATGTAATTTCCTTTACTTACACGTAGAGTATGATCCCATGTTACCATGCTATAAGAGTTTCTTAAAGGAATCTCGTTACATTTATTGATTGTTTATGATTATGATTCATTGATATAATGTTTCGATCCATCTCCCATTAACAGTCCTGAGTTTCCTTATAATATATTTATTCAATATATATCTATATATTAGTACCATTTTACACTCTATTATAACTAGGATGATTTTTCTATGTAAAATATAATTTTCTCTCTCTCCGATTGGAAATCTTTTATATTATAAAACCATGTTTTCAAAAGAACATTGAAGATTGATTTCAAGTAAAAGGGATTTTAGAAACGTTTTATGGTTTTAAATTATTACTTTATATGTTTTCAAATCTATTTTCAATGAAAAAGGTTTTCAAAAATGTTCTATATTTAAAAAAGTGTTTTAATTTATAAAGGGTATTTTCCTCAAGAAATGTTTTTAAAAGTTATTTAAAAAAATCTCATCTAATATAACACCCATTAGAGTTACTCTTTACATCATGGGGAAATAATTAAATGTTTACATTTATATTATTTCTCTGAATGGATTATGTTTATATTGAATGATGTTTATGAAACCTGGTTCTCTTTCACGGTTTATATGCTTTTGAAACCCGCTTCACTTCCTAGGTTATGCTTATCTTGATATGGGTATGAGACCTACCTCTTTCCACAAGTTATGATATGATTGCATGTTTATAATTTCAATTTTATTTCATGGGTTATGATATGGTTATTTATGATCTTCTGGCACATGTATGTATGATTTCACTATGATATGTGTGGGACCTATATCTCCCTCCAATGCATTGGGTAAATATTTATATATCATGAGATAGACTATGATTCTCTTATGACTGAACCTTGAATACTAAGATTTCCATGAGAGTGAACCATGACTAACAGGATGGTATGAGTAGTGAACTCATGCTACTAAGATGGCCATGGGAGTGAACCAGGACTACCAAGATTGTATGGGGAGTGAACCTATACTACTAGGATGGTCTTGGAAACAATGATATGGATACTATGGAAATGATATTATATATTTTTTTGTGTTCTCCACAAGTTCATGTTTTATTTCTATATTATCATTTCATGTCTTATTATATTTATTTCATTATGATTCATTACTTATGAATATCCAATATTTATGTCATGATTCATGTATATGATCTATGATATACATGGTATGATCTTCTATTTTCATGATCATGTTCTCATACCCTTATGCTCATGATTATGCTTACATATCTCCCTTGTTTACCCTTACTATGTTTTTGATCTCACACTTTTTTATTTTCCCTTCCCCATGTTAGGATGATATATATTATGTTTCATGTTACAAAAAAGGGTGTTATTCAAGAGGAACCTAGTGGTAGATAATATAGATCACTTATGTATCATTTTTTTGTTTCCATGATTCCAAAGGAACTAGACTACTATGATCTGTGGGAATTTTTTGTATAATGTTTTATGTATTCATGAAATGTCCATTTAAATTAATATATGAAAATATAGGGTCTATATATGACATACACTTTATTTTTTGTGATTTTATATCACTGGTGATAGGGTATGTTTTTTATTATGTCGAAAACTCATACATTGTTTTATCATATAAGTTATCAGTGGAATTATACTTCGTTGTACCTCCTTTTATATTATTCTGATGATGGGTAATGTGGATCTTTGACAAGATGAATTATAATAATGATGAATCATACCCTTTTGTATAGGAGGTGTAGTGACCCTAGTAGTTTAATATGGTATTTGATTCCTCTATACACAACCCTTTACGGGTGATCATTATGTAGTTTTAGGAAAAAAGGGGATCGACTATTTATAAATCCAGTAAAAAAATATGGGTTTGTTATACGACTCGTAATTGTATTCCAAATGACTGACCCATGATAATATTATTAATCGACCTGGATCATCATGCAATTATATCATTTTATATACATATATTTCTAGGTGATACCATGATTCTTAGGTCTAGTAATGTGTGAGATGACTGGTGAAAATTAGTGCCCTAGTAGGTTGTAGTTCTAGAATGTGACATTAGTTACGTGGATGGGACACCCCTGAGAGAGTATTATTATTATTTGACTGTAGATGATTTTTTAGGTGTCTGCATGGATGATGCTTTTTTGGTCAAGACCATATGTGAGACCAGATTTAAGGGCTTAGAGAGTGAACATAGTACCCCTTAGACACAACTATGGATTTTTGTGTGTCAGAACATTGTTATAGGGAGTGGGTAACCTGGGAGAGGGGTTATATATAGTTTTAGATTTATTTAAAAATGGGAAGCATGAATAGAATATTTGAATTTGGTGTAGTAAATGTATGTTACTGTTGGGTATTTTTTATAAAAATGGAGATGCCAAGGGATGTTGATATGGAGAACTTAATGTACAAATTCATAGTATTGGGGATTTTTTCAAAGGGTAGGATGGGTCAATTGCATGACCCTGATGAAATTATAAAGTCTACAAATTGTGTGGTCATAGTAAAAATGGATTCCAGTGGTTTTTGAATTGATACCTATATAGAAGGATGTATTTCATTTTTGATTGACAAGTGCGGGATGTTGGGTTCTTGGAAAAGAAAACATAGGTACTCTATCAAGAATACTAACATGAAGAGTAGAATGTTCAGTGGTTTAGGCATACAATCCAAATATTGATGTGATGTGATTCATGAGAGCATGAGTCTGGTGATAAATCAGGTGATATAGAATTTAACAACACTATTATTGGATTAAATAAGAATAGTATAGTCTATTTCATGCACTAACCATTAATACTATAAATTAGTGAGAATTTGGGTGTGGTTACATGGATGATCTAAATATTTATTATAGAAACAAGATTCCTAGAATTAAATGGGTGTGACTCAGAAGGAGCGATACATTTGAGATATGGGAACCTATTGAGGTATCACTCAATGAGTGGTGTGAGGTATGTATCATGGTGGGGATACCATAATATATCTTTGAGGGTGTGGACATATTTTCAAATGAATTTCATCAAATGACGATAATAAAATTCTATGTATTAGGAACAGGTGGAGGATGACGATTCCTAATTGATGGTTGGGTGCGATTAACATTGTCATACCCAGTCATTAAATGTTTTAATGGACAATTAATGGGTTATGGAATAATGGACATCATGTTGGAAGGGTCTCCCGTATAGTAGGACTGACCTTTGGATTTTCTTATTGAATTCTAGGTGTAAAACCCCATCTTATAATGGATGAATTTTGAGTATTGGATTCAAAATGTGGGTGAATTAAAGTGGTTTGAGAAGGATTGTATTGGGCGAATTGAAATTTCTGGAACATAAATCCATAAGGTAAATATTTGGACCTATGGAGGATCCTACCATGGAAACTCCTCATATTTTAGGTGTCCACTCTGATAGAAAGTTTTGAATGATCTCATGTTTTCTTTTGAGGTAACGGAATCATGAATAGGTGATCTGGTGACATGTAAGTGTCTAAAATTGATCATCTGTTTGACGATTAAGCTTAGGGAGGACCTATTTTATTTATCGCATGTAATTAAATGTAGTTGTATATAAATCACATTAAACAAATTGTATTTGATATGACAACAATGTTTAAAAAAATGGCCAACGCTTTTCATTGAAAATATAGTGTATTGGATCAGGGCTTGGGTGAGGGAGACTCGCACGTTTAATTTATAATTTCTAAATAAGAATTTGAACTAGTTTTTTTTTTTGAGTGATTAGGGTGGAGGTGGTATTAAGACCATGGTAGTTGTGTTTTACTGTAAAAACTAGGTAGTCAAGGACATCATGAATCAAAATAGGTCATACAGGTGAGGGCCTATGGTGGGGTGTATCATTAGTTGGGTGATCAATATAATGATTAAATGGTAGTGTTTCAAGATATATAGGTTCCATAGAGATCGATCATGAATTATTTTGTGATTATATGAGCATTGGCTTGGGATTTTGTAAATTCAATGATTTATGTGTAATTTTGTGTTAAGTAATAATATTGGGTTTTAATAGATGGAGTATGGATGCTTGAATGAGAATTCGGTAACTAAATTAGGTGATAATTTATGATTGAAGGTCCACTATTACTTCTTTAGGAGAAGAAGTGTAATGGGGGGAGTTTATAAGATCGTATATTCCATATTGGTCTGGAATTTTAGTAGGATTTTGAATTTTCAAATGGTAAGGTGTAGGATTTTCAAAATACTTAAGTATTTGAATTTTGATTAGTGTAACCACTCATAATGCGTATTTCACATATAGAATTTTTTTGGGAGTTAATATGGGGGACTCATGAGATCTCTAGAATAACTCCAAGTGGTTGGTGATGTATTCTGCAACCATCATTCAGCCACTGGATGGCCAATATCATTAAACCAGCTAGTCGATGGGGATTTTAATTAATGGGATATTAGTAAATTTCCACCACATGCTTTTAAGATGTGAGTTCCTTATTTTCACTATGTTTGAGTTTTTTTCTAGACTTCTTCCTTCCCCATTGATCCCCTCTAATCTCTTGATAGAGGAATGGGTTTCAAACTGTTTCACAATAATTTAATTTACATCATCATCTTTGTTACCCTTTACGTGACATATCGAATTTATTTTAACATTTATTCTTCTCCCATTTATGTTTTGGATTCTAATTCCACCAAATCATGGTGGAATCGAATGATTGAGATGGAGCTTTCATATATCCTTGGAAAATTATATATTGATACATCATTTTCTCATCGCGACACATTGTTTCATTACGGTATTTTGTTATGATGATTTTTCAAAGATTTAATATGAAATTAAATTAAATTAATGATTATTTTGTAACCATGTGTTATTTATTTTTCATAGAATGAGGATGGGGGTATGTTGTGGGTTGTTAGGTAGAGTTTGGTCATGGTTTTGGTGTGATGAGGTTGACTTGTGAGTGTTTAGGAATTTATTAATCGTTAATGTAGAATGAAAATTGTTTATAAATATGTAATTTGGTGGTTTGGTTTTGATACATGGACTTGGTTTTTTGGATGATCATCCGATGAAATGGGACAGCCTTAGTGAGATATACTGGGAAACTTAAAAACGGGATTCTCTCCACAATAAGGTAGGTGGTCCTTATCATGTCTCGTGGTATATATTTTTTCATTATATGAATGTTTCATGCATGGAGTCTCTATTTTCTATGAGTGGTCTACAAATATTACATAAATTCCATAGGATAAATTAAATGGTTTAATTTAAGTTATATTTTTAAAAATGAAATAAAATGTAGTGTCCCTATAGTAGGATCCTTGTATGACTCTGTAATAAGGTTATTAATAGATTAGGATGACCGGACCTAGAGGAATAAGTGAGGACCATGAGAGAACTTCAAGAAGGGGTGATGTTTGACATAGAGATCTTATACTACCAAGGTCTCAAGGACCCTGGGTATGTCTTTGATCCAAGAGAATCATGGTATATTTTTAACACTAATCACACCTATTTCATTAGGTGATGATTTAGCCTAGGTTTATGACATTAATTTGTAATGGTATTGGGTTGGGTGTGTAGACCTACCTCTTGGGACCATTCAATCGTGATGGTCCATGATCCATCTCCCTAGAATGATGTTTATGTGGCTTCCCTTTTGATGCAGGGAGTATATTTCTAATGATGTAACTATTCAGAAACATCGTTACCCCAAAATAATGGGCATTCGCTTAAGAGACTATTTCTAACCAAGGACCCCAAAAGCGACTATTATACATACATTTTTTCTTAGGGGACCCTATCAATTCCTTGATGAAGTGTTGACCCTAGTGGGAGTGTATTCTTGTGTATGAATAGTGGTGGTGGGTTTAGTTGTTTGTCTAAATAACCTTTTTTTCACTTATCTTGGGACTTTGTATACACCCTTAGGCCAATTTTTTCTATAAATTGGAGAACTCCAATAAATCCCATCCTGTTTTCCTAAATGAGAAACATACCATAGTGTAGGTCCATAATATTATTGGGCTTTTTCCATTTGATGATAAAAAACACATAAATGTGTGGGGTTGCCATGGATTAGGGGCCCATGGTTGATATGCTATATAGGAATGAATTTCTCTATGAGAATTGACTAGGATTTTGATACTTTAAACTATACCTAGGTTGAGAAAACTCTCACAAGGGAGGTATGTTATATAATACTATATACCTGGGAGACCCAATTTAGTTATATGGGGAGGCATAGTCATCACTAAATCCTCAAATATTCCTTGTTACTAACCAATAAAAGTATGTTAAATTGGAATTATATACCTAAGGATCAATAATTGTATATTACTAGGTATGTGGGTAATCATGATCTATGAGATGTGCATAGTGGAATTCCAAAATTATGAATAAGGAGGAATAGTTGATGGTTTTATTTATTTATTTCTATAGATTTCTTCTTTATTTGAGCATGTCACACATATATATCAATGAATTACTATTGTAGTATTGTAATGTGTTGGTGGTTTCTTACTGAGTTATGCCCTCACACCATACCTTTGATGTCATTGCACTTGGGGACTCATGAAGACCTCCTACTTGACATAAGAATAGTTTGGGAAGAGGCCTGAGGTTACATGATCGAGTTGGATAGATCAGATGGGGTATGGGGATAGGGATGAGGTAAGGCTCAGATATTGTAGTAAAACCTATTACACTTTTATTTTATTCTTTTATTTTGTTTTTATATGTGATCATCCTGGTTTGAGACCATCACTGTATGATTGAATGCATTATGAATTACATGTTATTATTGATTAAGTTTTTATTATCCTATGCACTACGTTGTTTATTATTGATGTATGATGTTTTTTTATCTATTATTTCACATTATATTTAGAGGGTATAGTCTCTCTATGGTACTACCCTAGACCCCTGATACTAGTTGAATTCCTCTGGTATTTTAGGAGGTGCGGTTGAGGTATAGTCGTGACCATGGATTCGAACACCAATAACTGAACTGGTCTGGTATAAAGTTACCTTTTTATAAAGTATTAATATGAATACTAGAAAATTTATCTTTATAAATAATTGATTTAGTGTGTTCTAAATATTATAAAAATCTAAGAGATAATTCACTAGAAAAATTTCCCTTCATCCAGTATCTGAAATAAATAATAGTTTAGACAATAAAAGTAAAACTTTTTATAAATAAATTATTTTTTATATGTGGTAGTTTCCTATCCTTACAAACATTAATTTTTTCATCTTTTTCATCAATATAATTTTTTATAACATCATTTTTCTTAATAAATAGTTGACAAACATTCCGCAAAACATTCAAATTCATTATTTGTTTTTCCATTCAACATCTAAATAGTCTTTAAATTTTTTTTAAAATATCATTCACGGTATAAGTATTGTTCTTTAGTTTCTCATTTTTTTATAAATAAACCTTTCTTTTCCAAAAATATTTCTTATTTACTAAATTTATTTCCTTAAAAAACACATATATTCTAAAAATATCTATTTTTAATTATTCAAAATCATTATTCATATCACCAATACTAGTTTTATAAGAATTATATTTGATATTAGAATCAAAATTAAAATACAAAAAGATTCACTAACCTCATTTGTAATTTCACGGAAACACATGTTAGCCGATTCTTTATTGATTCTAGATTCTTCACTTGAATATTATTTTTTGGTGTGACTAAATCCTATAGTTGATATCTTTTTCTCATTCTTCTAATTTTTTTTAATTTATTTTAGTCTTTAATATTTTTAATTTTTGCCTGACATGGCCTTTATTTAGAGATTCATAATAAGTGACATAGGATGTATTGTAATAATAATTATAATTACCCTTTATATTTACTTTATGATCATCTCTGCAGGTATCTTATAAATAATATTTTGAACCATTTATTTTAATTTCTTTGTGGACACTCTTCACAAGTTGAGCTATATAATTTTTTTAATTCCTTGTATCTTGGAATTATAATAGTAAGATTAAATAGCATTCACATATTTGAATATTATACCTTACATTTTTATTTTTTATTCTTAAATTTTGTTTTTAAACTCTAATTCATATTTTATAATTGATCAATTAATTCCCTAAATTTTTTACTCCTTGAATTTATTTATTTCATTGGTGGTAAAATTATGGGCATGTCACTACTTTGGTATCTATTTGATAACTCTTTCAACCATATATCTTTTTCCAATAATTCTCTTTGTTAATTTACCCCATAAAAATTCTAGTGAATATTTCAAATATTTTGTTTGAAGTTTAATTTTCTATAATCATAAAATATAGGTACTCAGTCTATAGCATACCTATATTACTACTTTTAGGTTTTTATATACCTTAGTAAATAACAAGAAAAATTCTCTAAATACTTTTGAGGAGTTTTAAAAAATGATATATGACTGAAAACCTTTATAATATTATAATAATGAGTATACATGATCTTAATTTTCTATAACATGGTTAGCTAAATCATTACTAGTTAGAGAATCATTATCCATATTAGTAAATTCATAAGCTTTGACTATTTTTCTCTAATGTTCAGGGATTAATTTCTTGTGGTAGTCTTGAATTCATTATTTTTAGTAACCGTATTTATCCCCATCCAATACGGGTGGGTTATGAGAAATAAAACAATCATTTGAACCTTGACCTTTACTCTAAAAATATATATCCCTTAGACTCTTAAGTCAAGGAAAATAATGGTATCATAAATATATTTAAAATATTTAATGAACTGATACCATGTGGGAGATATCCTGGTAATATTAATGGAGAACAACATTCATTATAGGGGTCAACATAGATACTAATTATTAGGTCCATGATATAGATTAATGAGATTCTAGAAGAGGTTAACAGACTATATTTAAAACATAAATGATAATACCTAAAGTAATCTTACACAAAGGATTTTTATAGAATTCATGATCACAAGTATCCTTCAACTACTCTTCAAACCCCTCTACTCCTTGAGAGGTACGACACTCACTAAGAAAAATAACATTTTAGGGGGATTCAAAACTGTATTATATCCATTTTATACTATTGGAATCATAACCACAATAAGTAATTCTTTCTAAATGGAATTAATAACCCATTTACAACAATTATATTATATAGATGTATTACTAAAACCGAAATTTCATTTTTGATGACAAATAATAAACCAATCTATAAATAAAACATAATAGAAAAATCTAAAAATTCCATCTAAAAACACAAAAACCATAAATTAATAAACAATTTTTACATATGTTGTAACACGTACATGTTTTATTAATGAATTTAAATGATGAATCTTTTCAAAGTATATTTTTTTTCAAGATTGTAAAAATCATTAATTCCAAGTTATGTATAGAGTTTTTTTAACTCACATGTAACTTTATTATATATATCATAATTGGATACTGAAATCATGTGGAATTTTATTCCACTTTTATAGGTATATATAGAATATATTATAATTATAACCATTATTATAATTTAAACAAAAAAGAAATATTTATTTTATTCATGATTACCAAAACGATCGTATCTTCGTATAATGATACATAAATACTCAGTCAAGATTACAAAATTAATCTTTGAATAATGACGTAATTAATTGTTTACTTATATTTCTTTAAGATCATGTTAACCATTTGAAAACTTTAAATAATTTCTATACTAATAAATTACTAATACTTCAAAAATATTTGTAAAAACATTTGAAATATTAATAATTGAATTTTTAATATAAATACCAAGATTATGAGTCATAGTATATGATTCATAGTCATTCTATAAGAAACAATCCATAATATTATTTACATATTCCATATCTTCTAGTTCCATATGTAATGTGATTTATCTACACAATTATGATCAGCTTCAAAATTAATATTTAGGGTTTCCTTTTTTTTGAATAAGAATGTTATAATCCCAATAGGATCTGTTTCACAACATAATGTTCTTCATCTCACCATTTTTCATTCTCGATTGTATCTTGATATTGTCTATAGTTGTGACCAATTACATATCTAAACATACAAATTAAACATGTGTAAAAATATTCTTCTTAAATTATCTAAAAAGAATTTCAATTCTATGACATTCAAAAAAATTATTAAATATGTATAATTAGTTATTACGTGTATGTAATGATAAAATCAAAATTCACAACAATATTTTTACAAAATTTCAGGCATAATATTAAATTCAAACTTATCTATGAATATGAAAGTTTAAGATACATTGTAATAATACAAATCAACTTAATTTCTTATAATATGTATAACTAAATTCTATATTCCACATAACCAACACATAGTATAATTATAATAATCTTAATATATAAGATTAATGACACAGAAAAATTGGTTTAATGACATAACCAAATAATCCAACTCTTCATAATCTGTATGAGTAAACATTTAGTGTGTAAGATTATTATGTTTTATGTCTAAGAGTCATATTTGATACCAAGATTATAAACATAAGGTTTAAACCTTCCAATACGTAAATGTGAAGAAATAATAATTTAATAGTAATAAAAATAAATACTAAATAACATCATTCTTTTATTCTACATGAATTTTAGGATTTAAATATAAAAATTTATTTCTAACGACCTGAAATAACTGATAAATAAAATAGTAATAATGAATGAAAAATAAAAATTACGGGGATGATATATAAACTATGGATGAAGCTTAATAATAGTGAATAATATATCATAACCGATCAAAATGATGAAAAATAAATAACAATAAAAAATTAAAATGAAATAAAGGGAGGGATATAATAATTATAAAAGCATAATAAATAAAGGGATGAGAGCCACTCAACATATGACACATAGAATATATAATGGAATTTAATATCATCAACTTTTCTCATATCATTACCATTATATGTATACATATTTTATTTATTTAGTTTTGAATCATATTCCTTTTACACTGAATCAAATTTATTAAATGATATTGGGGAGAAACTCCTTATATAGCTCAAATATTGTGTTACTCACATAAATTAAAATATAATCATATTTATACTCATCCAAATGTATCCCATTATTACGGAACATGAATCCATTTTCAGTTATGTATAAATTATAATTTACTTCCTAATTCAAGTTAATAACTATACAAAATCCAAGTTCAGTGTTGACAGAAACTAAACCCATTGTCATACCAAGCATGAAACTTCTTAATTGAATGTATGATAACATAGAAGTTTCCTGATAAAATTAACAAAATCCTATACATATTCATTATAAAAATACTTTATATTAATGAATAATAAATATGTAATAGATAAATAAGTGAACAATTATTTTTAAAACACGATACAGATATTTATGAAAAAATAAAAAATTAAAACTAATTATAAACACTATAAGTTCGTTATTCATTACAAACAATATAAAATTTTGAATATAAAAACTTTAAATTCCTTCCCCACATAAACTCATCGATATTAATTATTATATATCATCTACTTTAAAATATATTATATTAAATGAGTTCTAAAAATTTTATAATTCGAATATATTATGTAAACAATATCCATAATCAAAATATGACATATTTATCATTATTTTAAATTGTATCAAATCAATCAAAAAAACTTTTTTTGATGCAATTTGAATAATTTCTCAAATAAGGTCTTCAATTTTATAAATTAAAACTAAGATTATGATCAATTTATTATAATAAATATAAACTTTTATATTAATCCTTTTGTTAGTAGATAAACATTTTGAAAATAACCCTTATAATTTTTAAATAAAGCCAATTTCTAAATTATAAGGAATGCCATATAATTTGAAAGTAGTATTTATCAATATTAACAATTGATATTAAGGGATATTTAATAAATATTTTAAAAACATTTAATAATTAGTTATAATCATTTTATAATTAATTAATTTATATAAAAATATATAAATAAATAAATATAATATTTTACCTTTTCCCAAAAATGTATAATCATTTTATAAATTATACAATTTAATTAAAAATATATTTTTATAATAAAAAGATTTTCATACCATATTTGATCCAAGGATATGGCATGAGATGCATAGAAATAATCCAAAACCTACAATAAGAATAAAAGTAGTGATCGAGGTCCTGTGTATGATTAAATTAAATGTCCAACACAATACTAACCATGCCACATAGTGGCCGGTATGATATTAAATTAGTGGTCTCATATGATTAAATCACAGTAGGGAAGCCTCACATGAGACTAACTATATGGTGGCCCATTTAATATTAATCATGAACATTGTGATAAATATATAAATCTATTAGAAAAAGACAAAAAATGAGGTATGGTAAATGGGTTAATGCATGAGGCAGTCACAGATACATGCCAATTGAAACAACTTTGAGTTGTCAACGTGTTTTTTTTATAAAATAATATATGTTTTTTAAATAACCCTACTAACCCCTGACCATACACCGCCTATCCCCCTCACCCCTACAGTAAATATTTCCATTTATAACATAAATTAAAAATATTCTGGTAAGATGTCGATTAGGAGACTATTTCCCAATCTATGGACAGAAATTGGGGGTCTGGCGTATAAAGGTGAGCATTTTCCAAGACAACGCCCTCTTTAAAAATATTATAAAGAAGGAATTGTCTGAGAGTATACCTTGTTTTCTTAATAAGATGATGATCAAAAAAATTCCATATTTAGAGTAATTCTGAAGATCTTGATGTTCGGTAAAGTTACTTCTTCCGATGTTTTTTAAAGAGGTTGTTGTCTCGTATAACTCCAATCCATTTATAAAAAAATTATTGTTGTTGTTTTGTTTATATATATATATATATATATATATATATATACTGGTATTTACCTTTTTTGAATTTGGAATAATTTTAAGCAAAGCATTCTGCAAATATTTTGGAAAATCCCACCTACCCTCTCCTTTTAAAAGGGTGTGGTACTCAACATATTTTCCAAATTTTTTATATGGGATTGAAAAATAACTTTCCATCCATTTAGTGAATAAAATATTATTTTGAATAACACATTAATGATGCTAAATTATTAATCTTAAAATATTTTCAACAAATAGTTACTATTTGATAATGTAATAAATAATAACCAATTCATTTTGAATTAATATTATAAAATAACATTTTGTGTCATGTAAATTATTTTTTCTTTATTATATTTAATGATAATACTAATAATAATGATAATAATAATTATGTTCTTGAAAAAAATAAAATATTTTAAATAAGATAATAATATTATTATTATTAAATATAAAAAATTTAACAATAATAATATTATTATTTTTAAATAAAAAATTATTGTTTTTTTATTTATTGAAATAATAAATATTTTTCTTTTTATTGTTAAATATATTATTAATAATTATTTATATAACAAATATAAAATATTTTATAATTATTTTATTTAATAATATTATTATTATTATAAATTATTATTAAATAATAATCATTAATGTCATGTCAATTATTTATTATGTATTATATTTATGACTAACAGTACTATTAATAATAATGATGATGATCATCTAAATAATAGTAATATTATTAAATATTTTTATTATTAGGTAATATATTAATTACTATTACATTTTAAAAATATTAGATTAATAATATTTATAATTTTTATTAAGAATAATATTTTAATTATTTGTAATTAATTAATTAATTATATCATTATTATTAAATCATATATTATTATTAATACTTAATATTTTCTATTTATTATTTTTATGAAATTATTTTAATTATAACTTATTTTATTTGTTTTATGAGTAGTAATAATAATAATAATACTTAATACAATTACATGCACGTGCATACAAAAAGAAAATACCCACATCTTGGAACGTGACTAGAGATAATAATTTTTGAGCAATAAATTCATAGTAATAAATGATAATTATATAATTAATCATATTTTTATTATTAAGTCATGCATTATTCTTAATAAATAATATTTTATATTGATTAGTTTTTCAAAATTATTTTCGTTTCCAATTATTTTATTTGTGTTATGTGCATGACATATGTTTCATTTATAATTTAATTATAATCTTAATTTTGTAATCTTGTAATGTAACCTACTTCTTTTAAATATCAACTATTATGTTTTGAAACAACATTGTTTTTTATCTGTATTTTTGTCTATATGTTATTTTGATGAAAATATCTTTATTTTTTAATTATTTATTATGTGAATAGTCTATAATTTAATTTAAATGTTGATTTTTATTATAGTTTATTATCTATAATATTTCAATGTTGCCTACTAGAATCAAAAAAAAACTTTTTATTTTTCAATTGGTGAACTTTGGATGCCTATAAAATATAATTTTTTTTTACAATAAAAATTAAACATAAAACATAGAATAAACTTATAATAAATAGTTTGAAATAAAAAAATCATAAATATAATAGAAAAATAACTTACACGACCCAATCATTATTTATTAAAAACACAACATTTACATATTAATGTATAATGATTGTGTTGTGTAAATTATTTTTATTCATTATATTTTTTAATAGTAATAATAATAAAAATAACAATAACTAAATATGGATTCAAACACACATAGATAAAAATGAAAATATATAGACCTTGGAACTTGACCGCAAATAATTATTCATGGACAATAAAGTAATGATAATAAATGAAAATGAAGTCATTATAATAAAGCCATGGTATTTTTTTCCAAAACATGGTGTTGAAGCCTCTTTTAATTATCAAATCAAATACCTCATTCAATATTGGTAGAGGGAGACCCATTATATAACATTAATTCCCAAGTCCATGTGGCCCAATAACACGGCCCAAAGGCCTAGTGCAACCTCATGCCTACATCATCTTATCTCTGTAACCAAGCCTGTGTCATGCCTGTGTCACCACTTCCTTGCATCATTCTGGGGTCACCACCTACCTCATACAACCCCAAGGGTCATGCTAGGATTCTAATACTACTCTTCTGGATGATAGAATATGGTTTTTACCACACTAGTTCCACCCTAAGTAGAAGTCATGATATTATTAATAATATGAGGCCTTTGTGTAGATGGAGAGTCTCTCTCTAATCAATATATTGGTTCTCTCTCTTAATTTTAGGGATTTCTCATGAAATATGTTCTAAAGAATAAGAATTGAAGATTTCATTGGATGTTTTAAAATGTTCTTAACCTGTGGTGCACGTCGTCGGTCTCATTTTTTCGATGTATCAGCTCCTTGTATATCATATTCTATATCGATTCTTGATGTAAAAATTTTATAGAAAGGTCTCCTTAGTGGATATTTGAGTAATGAGTCTGTTTTTTGTGAGATGCTCCTGTGACAAGTGTGGCGGGTGTCAATTGTCGGGTTAATGGTGTTCTTTGTGCTTGAGGATTTGGGATCCTTTTTGGTGGAACGTCATGCTGATAGTATCTGCTACTCTGCAGGGTTATTCTATTCTTGTTGGTGGAAGATAATGTTGACGAATAGTGGAAATAGAGGTGGGGTCCTCCGATGTGGAAGGCCTATGATTCATGGGATGCCAATAACTTCTCTGGATTTCATTCACTCTGAACGGCGACATGGGTTTGGGTGACAAATAGTGGAGATGGGTGGCAGGGTGGTGAGGTTCATGTGGGATCCTGGTGGTGCAAGAGGGGGTGTGGTGGGCTATTGAGTGAGGGTTTTCGGCTGAGGAATCTTCTAAACAATGTAAATGGGTCCATTCGGGCCAATGATAGTGGATCGCAGAGAGACATGGATGACTGCAACAGTGAGGTATGGGATGAGGTGACCTCAGACTAAGGGTCGATGACTTTAATAGGTGATATGGGACCTTGGAATGGTTATCCTCACATGGGGTGTTGACATCAGGATAGGGTGAAAGATGGATGTGTCAGCATTGATTGGGTTGGGGTATTTTGACCTTTAGATCTGGCGGATCTTTTTAATTGGGCCTTTGGTTGTGGTGGGGATATCGACAGGCCTGTAGTGATAGGATAGTTTAGGGGCTGGATATTTTGAGGTCTTTTGTTTTGGGTGGTGTTAGGTTGCTATTTTTTTGTGGTGACATGTACCACAAGAGTTTATGTTTTCATGATCTTTTATTTTTGTTAATAAATTTTATGAGAGATCAAGCTCGAAGCCTAAACATTTCTAGTATTTTTTATAAATCCAAAATAATAATGCCCTGATATTTATCTTCTATGATTTCATAATTATAATAATAATGATATTGTTAATGAATAATAATAAAACAATTAGTATTTATTATTTAAATAATTGTATTATTAGTAAATGTTATTAGTTATTAATATCATATTAATAATTATCAATTTCAAAATAACTTAATTAATAATATTATTATTCATAATTATTATAAAAAATAAAAAATTGTTTGTTGTTTATTTAATCACTCATAATTATATTATTAAGTCATGTATTGTAATTGATACATAATATTTTATATTTATTATTTTTATGAAATTATGTTCTTTTTCAGTCATTTTATATGTTTTAAGTGTATGTATTAAATTTCATTTAGAATTTAATTATAATTTATATTTTATAAGCTTTAAGAGTAACCTAGTTCTTTTAAAGAAAAATGTTATGTTTTGAATCAACATTGTTTTGTATTATCTATATTACTGTATGTTTATTATTTCTATGAATATTTTATTTATTTTTTTGTGTTTTTTCTATGTTTGAAATGTACTTCTGATTGTATTTATAGTTTGTTTTCTATATTCTTTCAATGTAAACAACTTGAAATATGTAAAAACATATTATGTTTCATGTAGTAAAATTTGGAGGCCTATAAAATATAAACTATAAGTTAAATCTAAATGAAACATAATGCATGGATTAAATATATAAAAAAATTTAAGAAAATTAAAAAAAAATTATAACTATAATAAACCAAAATAGATTTACAAGACACAAGAATTATTGATTAAAAATATAACATTTATGCTTATAAAAATTATACACAAAAAAACATAGTATAAATTAAATCTAAATATAATTGAAAACATTTACAGTAAAAATAAAAATTAATTGAAAATAAAAGAAATAAAAAGAATAAACAAGAAAAATTATTTAACAAAAATTTTTTTGGTAAAAATAAAATTTCTAAGTATAAATTTTATGTTTTGAAATAAAATTTTTTTCATTGAAATTATTTTTCATCGACATTTTTTTCAAAAAAAAATTATTTCATTACTTTTACATAAGTTTAGCCAATGTCGTAACATTCATTTATATTTTCTTTATAATCTATAATATCCAGGATTTAAAAGTCACCTACTTTGAACATTATTACATTTCACATTGGTATCTTTTGAAGCCTATAAAATATAAACTATAAGTAATATCTAGGTGAAACATAAATCATGTATTGAAAATTTGAAAAGTATTTTATATTAAAATTAATTAAATAAATATAAAAAACCAAAAATAATTTAAATGACACAAACTTTATTAACTAAAAATGTGACATTTACACATCGAAATATTTACGCGCGTAAAATAAAGT
Source organism: Viscum album (assembly GCA_963277665.1). Taxonomy (NCBI): domain Eukaryota; kingdom Viridiplantae; phylum Streptophyta; class Magnoliopsida; order Santalales; family Viscaceae; genus Viscum; species Viscum album. The sequence goes on along the minus strand of OY728164.1, from coordinate 1,041,608,826 downwards.
ATAAATAAAATCTATATGAAATTTTAAAAAATGTATTTATATATAAAATTTAATTGAAAATAAATGCAATGAATATTAATAATAATAATAAAATATAATTTTCCAAAAAACTGTTTTTTGAAAAAACAATATATATGAATGTTAAGATTTTAACAAAAAAAATATTTTCTTCCATTGAAATTAATTTTCATCATCATTTTCAATGAAATTATACTTATTTTTAATTATTTTTTATATTTTTAGTCAATGTTTATAATTACATATATATTGTATTTATACATTATAATTTATAGGATTTCAGTAAAATATAAATGAAACATAAAGGAAATTGTGGGATTTCGTGGCCTTCTCTCTCTTCTTCCACACATTTTAGGGTTGTTTCTTTGCGATGCCTTTTCTTTTGGATGATTGCTTCGATCCAACAGAGTTTTTCATCAAACATTCATGAAAATATAAATATGGACATCAATCGGATGGTACATTGTTGTTTTCTAATATCAAAGGGGTTCTGAGAAGGGTTGAACCTGCTTCTCTCTCTATGGAATCTGATGTTCAGATGGTCGACCTGGATAATTCACGGTCAGCTACGTATGGGGATCATCTGGATCTGTGTGTGGCTTCTGTCTCTATGAACCCTTAGTTAGTTTCCCTATGATTGAAAGTTAGTGATGTTGTGGTCTTTGTTGATGATCTGGATACTTCACGGTTCATTGTGTGTGGTCTAAGGGATTGTCTAGATCCATGTGTCATTTTTAAATCTCAGACTATGTTTCGATTTAGTTTGGTTGTAGATCGAGTTCTGCCTGAATATTGGGTTGGGGATCAGCTTGATTCAATTTCCCATGTTGGTGTTTCTTCTAAGGATGCAGTCCATAAGGATCGATGCAATCCTGTGGTTCCAATTTCTCTAAACCATATGAATGAAAATGGAGAGTCTATGCCGAGAAAGGGTGTTTATTTTGAAAATATTTTTTCCAGGAGAATAAGCTAATCCTCATCAAATGTGCAAAAAATATCGAAATATGAAAACATTAGATTTCTTAACTCTGTTGATCCTATTGGTTTAGAGGAATGATTTGATTTTCATCAATTTTCTCTCATTGTTTAATTTATCCATTCAAAATGGGATTTTCTAATTAATGTGGATGGATTAAATCAAAATTCAGATCTTATATGGGGTTTCACTGATTAGAAAATATTTATGATTGGAAAATGATTGTCTCACCTAATCATTAAATCATAATTTCATCATTCTTCTACTTTATATTTTATTTTCTATAATATACACACAGGTTCCTTTTTTATTTCTTCAAGGGACCTTGATTTTAATCCATATAATCAAAAACTCACTAATACACATATATGGGTATGAATTCTTGGTCTTAGTTGGGTTCTTTGGCATCCACAAATCTTAAATGATGTCACTTCTTGTATAGAGGCATCTCTAAAGTTTGATGAAAATACCATTATAGATAATTTTGAGTATTATGTAAGTGTCTTGAATGATGTTGATCTTTGGCATCCTCGACCACGCAACACCACAATGCTGGTTGATGGAATTAATATTGATGTTGAGTTTGAGTATGAAGTTGTTCCCTCATTTTGTGACTTTTTCAATGTTCTTAGTCATTATGTTTCAAGATATTGGCATTCCCTAAGGATCCAAATGAATAATGTTCCTTCTTATATGTGTAAATATGCTGATATCTTACAAAAGTTAAAGATGAGACCAGATATTTCTTTTAAACCTAAATAAGATAATGTGGGTGCATAAGTACCTGCTTTGGTGGTGGATGCATCTCTCCTTGTAAGGTATTATACCATCGTCGGTAAAGAGTGTAACTCATTGGTTCAGGAAGAAATTGTTCAAGGTCTCAAGGAAGATCAAAAAAATCCAACTCAAATTTTTATTGGAATTTCTGAAAGCGGTAAGGATCCCCCACATGGAGTAGGTAATGACTCTTCCAGTAAATCATGGGAAGTTGTGGTTGGAGGCTCAGCTTTTGCTGGCAAGGCTAATAAACCAGTGCCTGATATTGTTGATCTTTTTCAATCTTGTTTTGACAGGTTTGTGCAGGAAAATGTGGATAAAGAACTTGTGCATGAGCAGTCCTCCAGCAAATGAAAGAGCATATTGGTGATATATGTCTCCCCGCCTCCCATGGATAATGCTCCTCTTCATGAAGGAGACCCAGAAGGGGTTTGGAAACAATCAAATATGTGGAAGTGGGGGCGTCATCAAAAATTCTAAGGTCGACGACATGTAAACAACACATGTGGTGGTGGCTAGTCTACCAGGTCTTCTCCTAAAGAGATTAATCTTGAACAGATCAAACATAGGGAGAAATATTAGGCTCTCTTCAATAAAAACAATTTTCATTCAGAATAGGAATCTGACTATGGAGATGATCATGTTTCTCCTCATTTGTAGTTTTCTTTTTTTAGACAAGGGCATGACCTTTGTTTGAACCTCTCTGGTATCTTTTTCACGTATTGTGTTTCTTTTTCAATAAACATTAGTAGGAGAATGTTCGCTTAAATCCTAGACCCTTTTTATAAATGAAACGTAAAACATAGAATAACAATATAAAAAATAGTTGACAATAAAAATAATTTCATAAATATAACAAAATCATAATAATTTACATGACTCAAATGTTCTTGATTACAAATGTATCATTTAAACCTCAAAAATTTATTCTCATAAAATATTGTATAAATAAAATCTGTATGAAATTTAAAACCTTGACAATAAAAATAAAATTTTATTTAACATAAAAATAATTATAAAAAATTATAAAAAAAATTATTTCACACAAAAAAATTCTGTTATAACAATAATTTACAAGTAAATATGTTATGTTTTCAAACAAAAATATTTGGTTGCATAAAAATTATTTTTCATTGTTATTTTTTAAAAAAATATTTTTATTTTAAATTATTTTTTATATGCTTATTCAATGTTTCAATTTTCATTTACATTGTAATTATAGTTTATAATTTATTGGCTTTCAAAATCACCTACGTGAAGCAATATTATGTTTCATATTAGTGAATTTAGAAGCCTATAAAATATATAATATAAGTAAAATAAAAATTGAACTTAAATTCATTGATTAAGAATATAAAAATAGTTGGAAATAAAAATAATTTCATAAATATAACAATACAAAAATCAGTTTAAAAACAAAGACATTATTTATTAAAAAATAACAATTACACATTAAGAAATTTATAAAAATAATATATACTATAATTAAAATATATATGACATTTAAAACATAGACCATAAAAGAAAATTAATTTGAAATTAAATGAATTTCAGAAAAATAATAAACAAAACATTTTAAATTACGAAAAACAAAGTTTGCTGCAAAAATTATTTATATGTAAAAAATTTAATATAGAAAATATAATTATTAATATTAATTAATAATCGTCATAATAGTAAAATAATTAATATATTATTAACAAATAAAAAAACAGTTTTCATAAATATTATATATAATATATTTATTTTTTAATTACTTATACTTAATAATAATATTATAAATAATGTAATTAATTAAAAATAATCATTATGTATAAATTAATATATATGAATAATTATTATTTAATAATTATAATATTTAATAATATTATCAATGAAATTTATTTGACAGTAAATAGAAAATATAAATTTTTTGATAAATAATCAATGATATTTTTCAAATTTCATAATAATAATTAAATAATAATATATTGTTTATATTTAAAATAATAATAATTTTCAAATTTATTTAAATTTTCTATTTTTATACATCACCATTCTTATTGTCGTTGGTATTCATAATATAATTAAAAATAATATTTCACATGACAAGACACATTATTTATTAATATAATTCATTATAATTAGATTATTAATTATTTATAATAATTTTGAAGTTTAAAATTATATATATTATTAATAATGTTTTTTATATGTGACATTATAAATTATTCAGTATTTGTAATTACCCCACTCTGACCATTTATGACTATTATAAATTATTAATATTTATATTTTTATAATTAATAAAATTATTAATCTTATCATCTTAAAAATGTTTTTTATTATTAATTATATTTATTTTAAACATAAATTACATTATTAGTAATCATTACTATGATTTTAATAGTTACTTTTTAACATATTATTAAATAATGAATATTTTGAAAAACCTAATATGATTAATAAATTATTATCATTAACATGTTATTTTGAATAATATATTATTCATTAAATGGTTGAAAAGTGGTTTATGAATACCACATGAAAAATTGAGAAAATATATCGAGTACCAGACCCTTATAAAAGGGGAGGTCGGGTGTGATTTTATATAATAATTTTGGAATAATTTTTTTAATATAATGTCAAATATTAAGTGTTAACTATTGTTTAATTTTATCTTTTTTATTCTATTTTTTATATATATATAAACAAAAAAAATGTCTTCGATTACGCCTTCTTCATGGGATTTTTGAAGAAGGTGTTGTTTGAGATAGCTCCTTCTGAATACGTATTAGGTAGTCTTTTCTCAAGACAATGCCCACCCTTCTAAATTTGGCCACCCAAAGTCATCCCTTGGAAATAGTTTCATTATTTAGGTGTGTTTTTTAATAAAAATATATCGTTATTTGGGAAATTTCACCCTCACACACCTCCCTCCAACCGAGTCCCAAACCTCTTGTTCCCCCTATCCCTGACTCCCCAACCCCACCACATTATTTTTATAACTCCTCCCATAGCCCCTGAACCCCTCCATTGGGTGATTGAATCCAGAATCATCTATCATAGTGGTCACCTACCAATGTGGTGCTTCACAAACCACCACCCACAACACCGAATATTAGGAATCTAACTTCCCCACTCGCTACTCATTATATCATATTCATAGGTATTTTAAATATATATTGTAACCCAAATTTTTCAAAAATTATTTATCCAGTATGAAATATACATTATTTGATTAATATTAAATATTTTTTATTCAAATCCCTAGTAAATTTTGATTCGACATAATTTTCAGTTATGGTTTTTCAATGATGTATGTTTTTAAATTTATCTGCAATTGGACTAAAATTGTTCAATAATTTTTTGGCAGTTCCTTTTTAACTCTCATAATTTTTATTTCACAATTTTATTTTTTCTATTGTTATGCAATTTTTTTAACTAATATTTTCAATTAATTATTAAAAAAATTTAGTCTTAAATATTTTAGTTTATTTTTATATTATTATTGGTATATAAATTGATTTAGACAAAATGTTATAATGTTTGTTTTACTATTTGTTATCACTCTTTATCGAAAGGGTATTGTTTTTTATTTGTTATGTATTAATGTTCATTAATACTAACTTTGGTTTTAGGGAAGTTGATATAGAATATTGATGTTCTTCCTGTTTTCAATTCACCTTATCATTGAGAATGTATATATAAATTTTTTTATTTCATATTCTTAATATATTTTTATTTCATTTTATGATTCATAAAATGATATGTGAAAAATACGAATTAAATTTTTCTAAGTGAGAAACTAGTATATGTGTTTTCCAGTGAATGTTAACACTTCTATTATATTAAATTTATAAAAGTATGGGATCTTTCCATCGAGTTTGGCTTAGTGGTAGTTGTCATGTGGGGTTTAGTTGAGGTCTTCTGTTCGAGTATCGGTGAGTGCATCCTGTCGAATTCCTATAGTATTTTCACTATATTCCTCCCCATTCCTAGAACATTTATAATACAAAAGGAGTTTATTATCATTATATTATATTTTATATGAATATTCTTTGTAATTTTATATAAATATATATTCTTTATATTTTTTATTTGAATAAACTATTCCATGATTGTTTTAAAACTACAATATGATGTTTAAAAAAGTCAGGTTATTTTCATTTTGAATTTTTTATTAATACTAATCATATCATGAATTTTATATTCCATGAGGTTATTATATAAATTTATGTATATTGACATAACGAATGTATAGGACTTTCCACATCAATTTTTTTCATTCTATGAAATTCTATTTTTCATTTTGTTTAATTTGATTTTCCAAATTAACCTTACTTTTTGATCAAAAGTGGATCCAATACAAGAGTTTTCCATCATAAAAATGTATATATTATATATAATTTATTTATTTATTTTATTTTTATTTTTAATCAATAATAAACCTATGTCTCTATTAATAATGTTTTTTTATGTTATGTATTTTTTATTTAATAATTTTTTATTTTTTATTTGATTTCCAATTTCTAAACTACTGAAAAGATATCGTAAAAATAATTTCTTTAAAGGTGTATTATAAAAAATCATCCAGGTCACACACTATGGAAATTATTTCAGGAGGTCACTCCTCTCCCAATTTCACTACGTATAATTGGTTTTGGAATAAATCATACATGTCCAATCAATCACTCCATTATTTGTTTTATGAGTTAGTATAAGAATATTTGAAGTCTCACAATCTAATTTAAAGGTATAAACATATGGGTATAGAATAATTATCACCCAAATAGATTGGTGACCCACTTCATCTCATGTGTCACACATTATGATACTAGATTCACAAACATGGATATATAGTGTGAACATTCATTTTCAATATAGTTTCTTAATTAATATTTCAATTTTTTCACAGAAATTTATTATGAATATCGTAATTCATATCCTATTCATTTTAATTCCCATATCTATATTCATATCATCTATTCTAACATTTAGGGTTTTCTTCTTATTAACATTACTTCACTATGGAGTCTTCCACATTGATTAACCATCCTGAATGTCATTCATGTATAACATAGTTTTGTGGATTCATTATTTTATATCTCACCTCATTTTTTAATACTTCACTAGCTATAATTTTATATTCATACTTTTTCTCTCTTCTTGCATATTAGAAAGTTGTGTATGAATGTTAATCATAATTCAACTCTACATAAATATTACGATATAAATTATAATATTCAGGTGATAATTTTCATAGGTTGAATCTGTGTCCCCATTGTTTTTATTGTTTATCAATAAATGAATATATTTAATTGAGTTAAGTCATTAAAAAGATATCTCACTCATATTATTATATTAAATATACTTCATTATTTCAATTACTTCTAATTTTAGTTGTACTGATTATAATTACTTAAATTTATCTATTATTTTAATTTTATATTTAACAAAGACATTCAATATCTACCACTCTTAAATGATAGGGCACAGGATAGACCACACTATATAATATGCATCTCTTCTATCCTGTGATACACACTATAGTATCGTATCATTATTAAAATAAACAATATTTATCTTTAAAATTCACATACTTCTGTTTGGTCAACTTTTATGGCTTTCATTCCATTAACCTAGAATTTCGGTGTTTTTTAATTTCATAAAAATGATATTATCTACCTTCTATAGTATATAAGATCCATCACAATAATTAAATCATCATATAATGACCATTTTAGAACCTCTAACATTTTTCATGTTGAACTCAACACACACATATCAGAATATCATGCCTTCTTAAGAATAATATCATTATATCTCAATATTTCATGATTAATTATATTGATTCATAAAAACCTATTACAAACTTAAATATTATTAATATAAATGATAAAAATTGATAGCATTTTATAAATTTAATTTGAAATTTTTTCTAAAGTAATAATTTTGGGATTTGGCACTATATTATGTTAGAAAACAAAAACTGGTGTTTTTTTAAATTATGTTACATTAAATCTCTCTTTTAGTATTTTTTTTTGTTAGTGTATTGGATATATTCTTCTAGAATAATTTATATTTACTTTTTTATGTAATGTAGGATATTAATCATGGATTGATGTATTTATTGTATCATGTAAATTGAAATCAATGGTGTTTATTTATATTTACTACTAGTTACTTTGCCATGCATGCGGAGAAATTGAAAAGTGAACCAAGTTGTAAGGTGAAGTTGTTGTTATGGTCATAGGCCATGAGTATTTATTTTTTTGAATAAGTTTAATAGACACATTAAATAAGTAATCACATGTTCTTTACATTGAAGAAATAAAGAATCATTTTTTAAAAACACTTATACACAAATGTATCAAGATTGGTTTTTGAAAACTATTTAAACACATAAATTTTATTTTTGTAAAGTATATTTTATTTAATATCAAAGTAACCATTTCATTTTTTTACAGGTTTTTCATGTCCAATGTAGAGAGAAACTATGTCGACATGTCCTTTGTTTAATTTTAATTATTGATGTTACTATTTTCGTTATTATTTATTATTATTATGAATTTAAAGATCAAAATATAAATTTACAGATGTTGGATTTTTATATTAAATGATATCTATATATGAAGTAAAATTTTAATAAAATTTCATACCATTATAAATTTCTAAGGGTAGATAAAAATATATTTATTTCTTTTTTAATAAATAAATAAAAATTGTTGGCCACCTCTGGTGACCATGAATACCGTTTTTAGAACACATCTGTTGAGAACACCTAAATTAGATGCTCATATCAATGGTTTCCACCATCGGTAGTCAAAGAATGTATATTTGTGACCCCATCACCCATGGTAAATCACCTAAAGTGGTTATAGATCTATCACATGTGTCAGAAAATCCACTTCCGCAAACACTTTTCACAGTCGTGTATGCCAATTTCTCTAATATTATAAAAATAACTCAGTATCAGTGTGATATTAACTTAGAACATTCATGACTTGAATCGGATTAACTTCATGTCGCGTCATATTAAAACAAATGTTGGTAGTTCCTACATAAGATTAAATCCTTCGTATCGGATTTGGATGATATCACCTATAAAATCAATATTACATTTTATAAGTTGATATATGTGATTATTTGTGATTACTCATGTGCAGTGCTAGTTTGTGTACTATGAAATCTTGTCTGGTTATCATAGCATCAACCATTTTTTTTGAATCTGATGTATAATGGTTTGCATATGATTGACCTAGTCCTCAAGTGAAGTTAAACCAGAACAGTTATCACCTTTATTATTTTAATCCATTAAAAATTATAATTGGCTTGATAAAAATTAAAATCCCATGTTCTCTATGATAGAAATTCTATCATAATATATCCATGATACTCTATTTTGTGAAGCAATAAATACATATTCGTTTTAAACATGTTTTTGAGAAAATAATTCCCTTGAAATGAACTAATACCACAGATAGGTTTATTAGGATTGATTTATTTTTAAAGGATGTAATGATACCATATATAATCCTATACAAAATAACATAATTCATATGAAACTAAGAACATGAAAAACTCAAAAATAAATTAACTGCATGTGTACCTCTCACTGATGAATGAAGATCACCAAAGAGGAAGCCGAATGATATACCTAATTTTTGGTGTATCCAAGTGTTATATTGAATTGGTCGATTCTTAGGTGTGACTCTCCACCACCCTCAATATTCTAGTATCTCATGGAATCTAATGAAATTAATGAAACATTGCTTAAAGATAATTATAGACATTTAAAAGGGAGTAAGTCACCAATAAACACACAACATAAAAATCCTTTTATAAGACAAAGGATACTTCAGATCTCATCCATGAATTGACTCATATGTTACTAAACATGTGAGTTATGCATGCTATGAGAAAATATTTATAATAACAAGGACAATTTTTCATTCATTATATAAATATATCATGATCATCTCATACATAGATATTGAATATTTTTAAATTAATATTCATTACATTACCCAAAAAACTTCTTGAGGATTAAAGGTATAGTGAATTTACAATCATGAACACATAAATAACTACACTAAAATTGAGATACATCATCTCCCAATATTTTTTTCATAACTTTAACACTTCTTAAACATATCCTTAACAATGAATTTTATCATAACCAGGGGAAAGGAATCAATATAAAGGGTGAAATTAGATGCTCAGTAAGGGTAGATGGTACGTCTATTTCATCGATATATTTTGGGGTGTTTTAGTACATTTATTTATGTAATTTAATTTATATTATTTCTAATATATGAATTGTTTAACTAGTTTTGTGATATCTGTAATGATAGAACAAAAATTTTCAGAAAAAAAGGGGGAATATAGTGAGACAATGTAAAATTAAATTCATATAGAAGCTGGACCGTGACTGAAAAATTAGGACATTGACATTTTCAAATCATCATTACCATTCAAATCATATATTTTTTTGAGATATATTATGGAGGAAATGTTGATTCAAAACTTGTTAAAATATGAATAACTGGAACTCACGTCATGTATATCAATCACAATGTGATTTTTTTCATTACACAGAGAAGTATGATTTAGGATGTGAAGCTAGTTCACCTCATTAAATCATCGTTAAAAATAATTATTATGAACTATTCAAATGTAGAAGAGTTTTTTGGATTTTATGATTTTTTACCAAGTACATCAATGCATAGACTAAGAAGACTTAAACAGTAAACCAAGGATTGGTTTATACCTATATATAGAGGCCCAATATGCTGTTATGCTGGATAACTTAGAGGCTAATTTCTAGGGATATAAGAATTTATTCTCTAAGATCCTTTATAAATTTCTCTATTATTTTATTTATGTTTTATTTTCTTTATTTCCATCCTCTTTACAGTCTCATTGCTAGGGTGAGGGGGTAAAATAAACCTTGTTCTAGGGTTATGTAGACGAAGGGGGAAGTTGTTGTTGGATTTATTTATTTTTATTCTCGTTATAGATTTATACAATTTTTTTATTCAATTCTAATCCACTTATTTTTCTTTTATCATGACTATTCATATTTTAATCTGAATGAGACCACTTAAATTGCATAACTGGTTACCATAAATTGAGGCATAACTATTGTCGTCGTAAGAGAAACTAGGTTTAAATATGTTACAAAAAATATAAATTTGGAAATTCCTTAAACTACATAAACATGGAGAAATTGGATTTTTGGGTTGAGTAGAGGACACCATGACCATTATATCTACATCGTCTCAACTCCTACAGCAAACACGGATTAACAAATTTATTTTATAAAATCCAATTTTACACGATCCTATAAACTAAAAAACCCCAAAATTACTTTTTCTGATTTATTCCCCAACAAAAAAAAATCAATTATGTGCTCAATCACTTTCAAAATCCACAAATTTTCTTTCTTTCCCCATTCTTCAAAATGAAATATATTGAATTTCCTTTAAAACCCTAATCAAACTAATTCATAGTATATATGGGGTCAACCTCAAACATTCCTAATACTATATTTTAATTAATTAAGTTGAACTGTTTGTCTTTTTATAAATTATGAATTTTGATTTGGTCTATAGGGAAATAACGATGCCATTTGGGACTCTTAAAATAGACTTTATTGTTTGGGACAAATGATAATTGGTTTTTTAGATAATTTTAATTTCAATTGTTTTATTTACTTTTATCTACTTTACATTGTGTGTCTTTGTTCTTCACTTTTCTAGATTTTAAATCTTAATACATGACCACAACACATGAACAATATGAAATAGGTTTTAAACTTCAATTCGGAACCTGAGGAAAGACTGAGAAAGAATAGAACTGTGACCATTGTGGATGCAGAACAAAATTGAAAATTATCTACTATAGGAGTTCTTCAATGAGATCCAGGGCTATTTATTCTCACAGAATATGGGAATCCATCAAAACCAGGATTCCAACAAAGCATACTAGCATTTCATGTTACTAAAAATCATTTCTGGATCAAAAATTCCATAATCCATATGTTCTTGATAAATGTGAAATTCACTGGACTACCACATGAAGATCAGAACACACATCTAGGAATCCTTCTCAAGATTTGTGGTGCTTTCCAATTCAAGAATGTATCATGTGATGCGGTAAGACTTCAACAATTTGGAATTTATTTACCATACTGAGCATGTGGGTGGATCCAAATCCTCCACGAACATTCCATCACTACATGGGATGATCTATCATGATATTTTCTTACTTTATTCTTTACTCCTTCTAAATATATGGAAATTCGAGTAAACATTCTTTACCTTTTTCAATTTGAGGAAGAATATCTCTTTATTGATTGGGAACATTACAAATACATGACTCATAAATGACATCATCATGGTATTTAAATGTGTATTGTAATCTAAACCCTCTACAGGGGACTTTCATAAGTAAATATGTCGATTATAGATGATATAACTATAGGAGCATTGATTAGTAAATCCCTAAAAGGGAGTTACATCCTACTAAAATAAATTTTGAGCAACATATTATAGTGTAAATGATATGGGACACAAGAAAAAGGTTTCCATATGGTCAAAATCAATATCTAGATGGTGGGACAGATGGAATACCTAACCTGAAATATGGACACATTGATTGGACACCAATAAAAAACCTATGGTACATATATAGAAGAAGTTAATTATTCTGATTATAATAGTTGGAATAATTTTTAGGGTTATATTTGGAAACAAAACCAAGTAAAATAATATTAGTAGAGAGAACCATGAATCCAAGAAGTCCAAGGACAATCACTCGTAAGCTGGGTCCACTTGATAGAGGAAAAATGGATACTTTCATAACATCCATCAGGGCCAATATCAAATAAATTATAAATAATTAAAAATATTATAGCTAATCAATAAAGGATATTATTTATAACTCATGATATCTAATGGATAAACTCTAAATCCTTGAATTCTATATAGGAAAAATCACATAAAAATGCAAAGATAGAGCATGAGGAACACTTCCTAAATTCCATGAATGGTACCCAATTGATGATTTGAAATTAATTACTTTTAAAAGAGGTAAATTCACTCACAATCATCCTAAAACAAGTATAGTACAAGAAAAATATCTGGTAGAGATATAAAAAATATAGAAATAAGAAGCTGGAGAAGATGAAAAAGAAGAACCAACAGAATTCATGTTGAGCATGCCTTTTCTGTGGTGAATGGTTCAAGATAATTTCAACATGAAAAAAGGTAAGTTTCTCAAAAAATATAAAAAATATATTAATATTCATTCTCTATATAGGCTCTAGAAAACATGATGAACTATGAAAATTTTATGAAATAACTGGTGACCAATAAGAATAATATTGAAAAAATAGATATTATCCCACTCACACGTGAGTGCTCGGTAGTGGTATCAAAGGACCTAACTAATAAGAAACAAGATATAAGAATATTTTAGAATTATACATTTATCAGAGATAATAAATTTCGATAATATTTTTGTGTGTCTGGTTTGAGTGTCAATAACATTTCATACACCATTTATAAGATTTAAATAGTGGGTAAATTAATACCCAAAAAGTGTAAATTCTATTAGAATAATCGAAATTTAAGTAACCTTTAGGGGTCATTAAATATATTCTATTAAAGTTTTATAAATTAACCTTTAACATTTAATTTTTAGTTCTAGATATGATGGAGGGGAATACTCCACTGATTCTGGGGAGACTGTTTTTAACAACTGGGTGTGCACTAATTGATATCCAAAGTAGGTAATTTTTTAGAGAGTTGGCTGTTAAAAATAAGCTTCAATTTTCATTGGGAGATAAAGAAATGTGTTTTAAGGGAAGATAATGAGTTTTTAAAAGATAAAATACATGAATTTGAGGGTATCACTAATGTTAGAGAAGTGCATGATGTAGATTCTATTGTACAATAGGATAATAAAAATTAATATACTATGAATAAGAAAGATAAGTTAAAGGATCACACCGCTGACATCAGGGTAGTGGCTGAGTCCACTATATTTTATAAAGGGAAACATTTATGGATGGTACATTAACACGTGATTATTCATTCAAGATTAATGAAGAAATTGAAAATCAGCTCAATGGAAATCAAGAAAGTACCACCACCAGGAAGAGTCAAGTTTTTTAGAGAATATTGATAGGGACTAACCTACAAAGAAAATACAAAACAATGACCACTCATTGATCATCACCTGAAAATATTTTTTAGTCATCTATTATTCAATATGATGTTGGAGGAGGAATGTTTTATCCAAGGATGTTAAAAAAACTCCTTCTAAGAGGACACCAGTCTTTTTATGTTATGTTATTTATTCGTATATTGTTTTTGTGTTTAGGTTCCCATGGGCATGTCCAAAATAATTAAAAATTAATTATTAAGGGCCTAATATTTTCAATTCTATATTTTTAATTTTTAGGATTGTCTTTACCCTAGCATATATCAAGAAGATGAAATTGAAATGTGAAGCTGAAAGACCAATACAAATAATGAACACCATTCACGTCATGAATCTTGAGAATAAATGTCATGAAATCCATTCATGATGTGAATCAGGAGAAGAAAACACATGAATACATGATGTTTAATTTTTATTTAATAGGATATGTAACACCCCAAGCTTCCACGGTACGCTTCTCTTTGAATAATGCAGTAGCGTGTGTTGTACGTAACTTCGAGTACTAACACACACCACAACCAATCAAACTAGCCGTTATGAATAGTAATACCCACTTTTTGAAATTTTATACATTTTATCTTTCAAAATAGATTTCATTTTTGGATTCGGAGTATCGAAATTAGCTTAAGGTGATGTTTTGGTACTTTTCGGATAACTTTCATATTTTGATGAATAGTGAAAATTACTAAATTTTAATTAAAAACAACTTTTTAAATCGAAATAATTAATAGTGGAAAATTATGAATGTGAGTGATTTTAGAGTTTAATTAGATTATATTGTTACCATTTGATCCAATGTTGTTCATTGGACATAATTTCACATTTAAACTGGACATAAGCAAGTGTCAATCTTTTGATAGTTATTGTCTCTTAAAAACACACTTTTTGTTTTAACAACGAGAATTGATTTTAAATTAATTTCTACAGCTTCTGTATTTTGAATTTATAAAAATGGATTCCTTATTTATTATTATGAGTTCCAAATTGTGTAAATATGTAACTTTTATTTTTAGACATTTTGAATATTTACTTCAGTATATATTTTATTTACCATGGTTAAAGGGTAAATCCGGTAAATAAGGGTAAACCAATAATATTATAATAATATTAAATTACCCTAAAACGTGTCCTAACCCTATTGGTTGATACATGTCCGACAATGGGCATCTTTAGGACTACTTTTGGACACCTTGGATCCATTTGTAAGTGATAATGACACTTTATATTAATTAAGTTAAAGTAAATACCAAAATAACATAAGCATATATCTTTTAGAAAAACAATTTTTACATAGGGTTATATATGTTATATTTTCAAAAATAAATATTCATTAGAAATATAAAACAATTTCCTACATAATTTTTTTTTATTTAAAATTTTTAGATATTGAATATTTAAATTTATTTATGACATAATAATGATGCAGTATTTTCCTTATTAATGAATGAATCAAATAATTAATATTATAAATGTTTAAATAATTATAATTTGAAAGTTTTGATGACATCAAAAAATATTATTGGTTAATATGACATCTTAGGATTATTTAAATGAATTTGGTTCGAATTAATAATGTTTTTAAGACTTTAACAAAAATCAATTATTAAATATTGTCAAAATTGACATAGTGGAATTTTTAAAACAAATATTATATTATTAATTCATATTCTATTCCTAAAATTATAAGGATCATCCAAAGGACTTATATAATGATAGGTGTATTAATAATTGACCACTTTGGGGCCTCTTGGAAGTTTATAGTAATTTTATTAACTATATAATTTATAAATAAAAAAGACATGGCAAATGTCAAACTATTTAACCAATAGTTAAATAAAAAAGATAATGTTAATATAGTGACACAAACCTGTCTAAAACCTATCTGTTCAGTGTTTTTCGATCTATAACCACCTTAACCTTTAAATAATCCACTTTTTAGCCATTAGAAACGGAATATGAATTTATTATAAAATAATATGTCTAGCTTTTTCTAAGGTGCCCCTCACCCCACTTATAAATGGGAACTTCCCCTTCTCACTAATTCACACCTTCAATGCCTTTTGTCTTGTCCCACATGCATACGTACGGACTATAGTCTCCACGAACGCGATGAGATTCATTACCCATCATATCCATGCAAGTATAATTCTCACTTGATGATTAAAAAAATGTTTAAGGACTTGATATCATCTTGGATATGAATAAGATACAACCTATGAATAAAAACCCCGGCTTATGTAACAAAACATATAAAAGAAAATGAGTAAGTGAACACCAAAAATGAAGATAATACTAAAATATTATTAACAAGATAATATTAAAAGATTATATATGATATCATATTTATGTATATGATTCTTGTATAATTTAATAACCATTATTTGTCTATTATACGAGAGGTTAACCTAGCCTCGACCCAGGAAATGTACAAGGTAAGGGTTTATTTCACAACCTCTTCATTATCGGAGGTTGTTTATACATAATTATCTACTATGACCTCTTTGTCATCCACATCCATGTTTCTAAAAAAATTATTTCAGATAATTCTTAATATTTTAGAGACTATGGGTAAAATTAATTTATACCATTTTTTGAATTTTTATAAGAAGTTTATAAAGGAATATTTATGTCGTTTTTCAAACAAGGTCTTTTGTAACCTTTTCGGCAGAATTAAGGTAAAAAAAAAATTTAACTTATACGGCGGGTGCGGCTATTTACTACCATTATAAAATCTTCGAAGCTTCCCTTAAAATATTATAATGATATTTTCAAAGTAAATATTTTATTTTATAATTATGTGACTTTTAAATGATTTAAAAATAGATATATTTCTCTAAAATAGTTTTGATTTCATCTATGTCAACATCCTTTGATGGATTTTAAGATTATTTGAAGTTGATTTATTATGATAAAAACATCCATATTGTGTTGAAGGTTTTGTGATATTTTTTACTTTGGATGTGTTATTTTTATACCATTCGTGGTTTATGGAGAAAGTATTGACATTTTTTATTCTAGTTTTAATATGAATGTTTATGTTATGTTTAAACCCGTTCGTATGATGAACGCATTGGACTTAGTAAGTGACGGGTGGAGCCCGCTATAGATCATTGATGAATCGGTATGTCTCATGAGACAAACTAGTGTCTTGGAACAAGGCCTTAAAAAATATTATTTTTAGTCTTGTCACAAGGCCTTGACTATGTGGTTATAATAGTCTGGCATTATGCATTCCATCATTATGAAAGTGTTATTGATATTTTATGTGATTATTCGACTATTAGAATATCCATGTGAATAAGTAAATGGAATTACATCATTTTATTTTTTTCCATATTATGTTGAAGGTCATGTTTAAAAGGCTTTTGTTTTAGTTATACATTGCCTTAAATGTTTATGCATATTTTTGAAAGTTTCCACTGTATTTATATCCTTACTGAGCATCTGAGCTCACCCCTTTCTATGTTTTATTTTTCCCAGGATGTGAAGAAGTATTTTATGAATGACCTGCAGGGAAATTATGAGGGGATATGATTGTGGTCTATGGAGACATGATGTTGTTGTATTTTTTCACTTTATGTTGTAATGTAAACATTATGAATGTATCTAGTGATTCCAAGGCTACTAAACTAATCGGCCTTTCGAGACTTCATATTTTGTGATTATGCCAATGTTATGTAATAATGCACCGACTCTGGGTAACTGGGGTCGGGGCATTACTGTAACACCCCATGATTTCATAGTGTGTTATTTCTTCAATATAATTCAATAACTTGCACTACACGCAACAACGAGTTAAAGCGCACCATGACTTACCAAACTAGCCGTTATGAATAGTAATACCAACTTTTTGAAATTTTATAAATTCTATCTCTCAAAATGGACTTCGTTTTTGGTTTCGTAATATCAAAATTATCCTAAGATGAATTTTTGGTATTTTTCTAAGAACGTCCAATTTTTTTGAATAGTAAAAAATACTTAAAAACAACTTTTTTTAATAAAAAAAATTTATAGTGATAAATTATATTATTGAGTGGTTTTAAAGTATAATTAGAATATATTTTTACCATTTTATCCAATGGTGTTCATTAAAATTAATTTCACTTTGAAATTTGACCTAAACAATTGTCAATCTTTTGGTATATATTGTTTCTTAAAAACATGCTATTTGTTGTGACAGCGGGAATTAATTATAAAATTAATTAATGTAACTTATATGTTTGGAATTTTGTAAAATACACATCATTTTTTAATTCATAATATCAATAATAGCTTAGGGTGAAATTTTGGCATTGTTCTGAAAAACTTCAATTTTTGATTAATAGTGAAACTACAAGTGGTAGTTAAAAAACTGAATTTTTCATAAAACATAATTTTACCACTTCTGTGAATGGAATTTCGAAAACCTGAGAGACATGGTTAATATCAAGAAGTAAAATGTGGTTCAATGAGATGAAAATAATTTTTGGTGAATAGTAAATTTTTACTTTTATTTACCACGGTTAAAAGTAAATAGGGTAATTAAGGGTAAAAATGATATTAATATTACCCTAACACATGTCCTAATTATATTGGACAAGTGTATCTCGTCCAAAAACAACCTTAAGAATAACATATTATCATTTAGGTCCACTTGGATTAGATTTGGACATTTATTATTATTTAATTCAAAGAAGAGTTAAAAGAGTTAAAATCAATGTTTATTTACTAAAACATTTTTAATATAGGGTTATACATAAGATAAATTCGATTGTAAATATTAATTAGAAAGATAAAAGGATTTCCTACATAATTATATTTTATTTATAATTTTTAGACCTTAAATAATTTAATTTAGTCATGACACAATGATGATGTAGTAATTACCATAATAGTGAAAAATTAAAATAATTGATATTATAAATACCAAAATAAATATAATTTGAGACTTTTAATGAACTAAACTAATTTTATAGGATAATATGACATATTAGGATTTATTTAATTGACTTTTTTTGAATTAATAATTCTGTTATTAGTTTCACAAAAATCAACTATTTAATAGTGTCAAAATTGACATAAAAGAGTTTTTAAAACAAATATTATATTATTAATTGATATTAAATTCCTAAAACTCTAAGTATCGGCCAAGAGACTTATATCATGATATGTGTATCAAAAATGGAACACTTAGGGGTCTCTTTTATGTATATAGTATGTTTATTAACTATATAATATAAAAATACAAAGTGACATGGTAAATGTCAAACTAATTAACTAAGAGTTAGAACTAAAAGATAACATTAATATAGTAACCCAAACCTGTCTAAATTATATTGGTTGAATGTTTTTAGACCTATACCCACCTTAACCGTTAAATAATCAACTTTGGAGCCATTGGAAACCGAATATGAATTTATTATAAATAAATATTTCTAGCTTTTTCAAAGGTGCCCCTCACCCCTCCTATAAAAGGGTGCTTCTACTTCTCATTACTTCACACCTTCAAAGCCTTTTGGTTCGGCCAAACTCTGCCCAAATACTCCCCCAACTTCCCTCAATACATCCTAGATGTCTTAGTTTGATCAGAAAGCCAGCCTAAGGAGCCCTTTTGATCAAATCAAAAGGAAGAACCTGAAGAAGAGGTAATGATTTCACCACCCTTTTTCAAGTTCTTTTGTTCTTCGACTTATTCATTATTTGTTGTTACCATTATTAAAAAAATAACTCCAGTATCTCATATATACTGTGATGTTATTATAATTATGGTACAACCATATTCAGTATTCTATCCACCATTTGAATAACATGTCACCATACGTGCGTACGTACGGCTTACCGTCTCCATGTCATGGTGTAATTGTTATTCAATATATTATTATTTGAATGGGTATAATAATGATTTTTAATTCTTTTAAATAATAAATATAACATTATAATGATTCTTTATATATGATATACCATCCAATTATATATTATTTTAATATCAAAAGAATGATATTTTCGCTCGTACGTACGTACGGACTACCGTCTCCACGAACGCGATGAGATTCATTCTACATCATATCCATTCAAGTATAATTATCATTTGATGATTTAAAAATAATTTTTAAGGACTTGATATAATTATGGATATGAAAAATATACAATCTAACCATTAAAAACATGGCTTACGTAACAAAACATATAAAATGAAACGAGTAAGTTAACACCCGAATCGACGATAATACTAAGATATTATTAACAGAGAAATGTTAAAAGATCATATATGATATCATATTAATATATATGATTCTTGTATAATTTAATAACAATTATTTCACCATTATACAGGAGGTTAAGCTACCCTCAACCAAGTAAAAGTACAAGGTAAGGGTTCATTTCATAATCTCTTCATTATCTGAGGTTGTTTATACGCAATTATCTACTGGGATCTCTTTATCATCCACATCCATGTTCCTTAAAAATATATTTAAAAACATCTTTACTATTTACTAGACAATGGGTTAAAGTCATTTATACCCTGATGTGTTTTTACAGGAATCTTTCCGTCATTTTCCAAACAAGGCACTTTTAACCTTTTCGACAAATTTAAGGTAAGAATGTTTTTTTAACTTATACGGCGGGTGTGGCTATTTAACGCCGTTATAAAATCGTCAAAGCTTCCCTTAGAAGCTTATAAAAATATTTTCAAAGTAAATGTTTTATTTTATAATTATGTTACTTTTAAATGATTTCAAAATGAATATCTTAAGAATTTGTGAAAGGTACTCTTTATCAAGATCATAATTTTAAATGTTTTAAAGATTTATCTTTCTAAATATTTTTAATTAATGTCCATGCTTTCAAAATGATTTTAAGGATTTATTTATATGGACATGAATGTTTTGAAATGATATTTATTTTCAAAAGTTTCAAAGTTGTATGGGACACTTTGATTCAAAAACCTTTTTTAAATTACATCTTTATAAATGTGTGACTTTTCAATGATTTCGAGAAAAGAGATATTTATCTCAAATAGTTTTTATTTTCATCTATGTCAACATCCTTTGATGGATTTTAAGATTATTTGAAGTTGTTTTATTATGATACAAACTTTTGCATTGTATTGAAGGTTTTGTGATATGTTTTATTGTGGATGTGTTATTTTTATACCATTCATGGTTTATGGAGAAAGTATTGACATTTCGTATGCAAGTTTTAATACGAATGTTTATTTTACGTTTAAACCTTTTCATATGGGAATGCATTGGACTTAGTAAGTGACGGGTGGAGCCTGCTATAGCTCCTCAATGTATCGGTAGGTCTCCTGAGACAAATTAGTGTCTTGGAACAAGGCCTTGGAAAAATCTTATTTATAGTCTGGGAATGAGGCCTTGGCTATGTGGTTATGATAGTCTGGCATTATGCATTCCATCTTTATAAAAGTGGTTATTGATATTGCATGTGATTATTCGATTAGTAGAATATCCATGTGAATAAGTAAATGGCATTATTTAATTTTATTTTTTCCATACTATGTTAAAGTTCAAGTTTAAAAGGCTTTTGTTTTAGTTATATATTGCCTTAAATGTTTATTCTTATTTATGAAAGTCTCAGCTATATTGTTATCCTTACTGGGCATTTGAGCTCACCCCTTTTCTATGTTTTATTTTTCCCATGATGTGAAGAAGTAAATTATAAATGACCTGTAGGGATATTATGAGAGAATAATAGTGTGTACTATGGAGACAATATGTTGTTGTAGTATTTTTTCACCTTATGATGTAATGTAAACCTTATGAATATATCTAGTGTTTCCAAGTCTACTAAACCAATCAGTCTTTCGAGATTTGATCTTTCCTGTGATCATGCCAATGTTACGAAGTAATGCACCAACTCTGGGTAACTGGGGTTGGGGCGTTACAATTTGTATCAGAGGAAGTTTAGTACAAACCTTGGAAGCTAGATTTAGATAAACTCTGATTAGAGAACATAGATTTAAGATGGACTTTGAGGATTAGTATAGAAGAACATCCTAGAATTTTGGTATTGTAGAGATTTTTTGAGTTTTCCGAGAAATACATCCCTGTCTGGATACGAGCAGGTAGAGGCGGCTCTGGCACAGATGTACCTAGGGGTAAAACCCGAAAACACCGCTTTGAGCTAGACTCGAATGGGAACTGGTGCACGACAACGGGCCTTGCTGCACTCTTGGTTACAACACTCCCAAGGGATATGCTTAGGATAATTCTCATTTTCATTACAAACCATTATGAGGGGTTTATGAGTATATACTTCCTCAAAGGAGAAATTTTTATGATTATGGATTATATCCATAAACTATTTAATTTATGTTATGTGTCTTACAATTTTGGGATTAGGTATTCTTATTCACAAACTAATCTAGTGTATGCCATTGTTTAGAAATGGCACCCAGTAGAAGGAATGAGAACTCCAGCAATGCACATGATCCAAAGAGAAAGAAGGACCATATCTTTCATGGTCTTAAGGCAGAATTTATAAGAGAAATAGTCTCCCATGTATTATTATCATATGAAGAAATAATATCATGTGTTGATAAGATAAGTAAAGATTTTACTGAGCCCTCTGGCTTTGAAGGGAGTCAAGAGAAGACAAGGATGGATGACAGAAAGATGGATAAAGGGAAGAGTGAAAAGAAGAATTTTCCCATATGTGATAACTGTGGGAAGAAACACCCTGGAACTTGCCTGAAAGGAATGGGAGTTTGTTATAAGTGTGGAGGAAAATGGCACAAAGTACGTGACTGCAAGGGTAAGAAAATGGTTTCAAATGTACAATGCTTCATTTGCAAGGAGTTTGGACACTACGCGAACCTATGTCCCAGTCATCAGACTATGCCGCAAATGATGCTATTGGATAATAATAAAGTTATGATACTACCACAGATGAAGAGAAATGATTATAGTTCTTATGTTGATTATGTCAATTGATTGTTGTATCAACAATGTACTTGTTATAATAATTATGGATTATATAAGGATTGTACTGCAGTACTATTTCATTAAGGACTTGAGATTATGAGGAACAAAGAAAAGTTACTCAATAGCAGGATATATTTTTGGAAAATATATGGTTGAGAGAATGATAAACCATAATATAGTTATCATACCGAGGTAGTGATTTTGGAATAATACATGATTGATTTGGATAAATTATATTGGAAATTCTTGACTACCTTGAAACTGATTAATGATTTGTATATTCCATCACTGTTGGGGTTTAAAACATTTTTGGATTGAAGGAGTATATCTATTATTCTTTATGGAATAAGGGATCATGAATGTAATCAATAAGGTTTTATGGTAATTCAGGATGTTGCAGTGTTTTAAAAGAATACATGATGAAGGTGTTCACATGTTATTACGCGGAAAAAAGGATATTTATTGTGTTTACCTTCCTTATAAATTTTGGACTGAAGTATTTTGGATAGTTCTAGTTTGTATTATTTTGGATTGCCATAAAAGGACAACCCGGAGGTCGGGTGGCAACCCGTTGCGTCTGGCAAGGCCGCGAGACGTAAACCCACAACCGAAGGGCGACAAGGGTGTATGACCTACCACTGACCCATGTGATGTCCTGGATTGAATAATGTCATTTTTTTAATGGTTCTTCCATATGAATTATAAATTCTTTTTTTACCCTATACGAATAGGATAAATAAACTATTATTTTTAAGTTCTATTATCTTTTAGAGTGAAAGATGAGTCTGTGGTAGAAATTAGTTAAAGGATGGAACTCTACTTGTCAAGAATATATTTTTTCTTCTTCTCTTATTCTATAATGAAATTAATTCTTATACTTTATTTAAGGAATCCTAAAACCAAGAATGTGTTATCCTAATACCCTATGTTTTTTTTGAACTGATGGTATTTCAAATCATCATAGATTGATGAATTTAAGGACCTCAATTTTAAACTTGTTTGTGATTGATGACCTCAATCACTACCTATAAATATTTACGTTTTTTCTCCAATTATATGTCTCTAATTGCCACCAATTTTCCCCTAATCTAGATCATAATTTGGTGGTGACCCTTTCATTTCTCTTTTCCTCATATTAAGACTAAATTTTAGTAACCCAATTTCCGATGTGGGTTTTCCCACAATGATATTTTTTATTTTCAACCTTTTATTTTCGAAGAACAATTTCAAATTGCGAGGACACGATTTATTGAAGGAGGGGAGAATGTAACACCCCATGATATCATAGTGTGTTATTTCTTCAAAATAATTCAATAACTTGCACTACACGCAACAGCAAGTTAAAGCGCACCATGACTTACCAAACTAGCCGTTATGAATAGTAATACCTACTTTTTGAAATTTTATAAATTCTATCTCTGAAAATGGACTTCATTTTTGGTTTCGGAATATTGAAATTATCCTAAGATGAATTTTTGGTATTTTTTTGAGAACTTCCAATTTTTATGAATAGTGAAAAAAACTTAAAAACAACTTTTTTTAATAAAAATAATTTATTGTGATAAATTATATTATTGAGTGGTTTTAAAGTATAATTAGAATATATTTTTACCATTTTATCCAATTATTCTCATTAGAATTAATTTCACTTTGAAATTGGACCTAAACAATTCTCAATCTTTTGGTATATATTGTTTCTTAAAAACACGCTATTTGTTGTGACAGCGGAAATTAATTATAAAATTAATTAATGTAACTTATGTGTTTGTAATTTTGTAAAATAGACTTCATTTTTGAAATCAGAATATAAATTATATCTTAGGGTGAAATTTTTTCATTGTTCTGAAAAACTTCAATTTTTGATAAATAGTAAAACTACTAAGTGGTAGTTAAAAAACTGAATTTTTTAATAAAACTTAATTTTACCACTTCTGTGAATGGAATTTTAAAAATCCGAGAGACACGGTTAATATCAAGAAGTAAAATGTGGTTCAATGATATGAAAATAATTTTTGGTGAATAGTAACTTTTTACTTTTATTTACCACGGTTAAATGTAAATAGGGTAATTAAGGGTAAAAATGATATTAATATTACCCTAACACATGTTCTAATTATATTGGACAAGTTTATCTCGACCAAAAACAAACTTAAGAAAAAAATATTATCATTTAGATCCACTTGGATTAGATTAGGACATTTATTATTATTTAATTCAAAGAAGAGTTAAAAGAGTTAAAATCAATGTTTATTTACTAAAACATTTTTAATATAGGGTTATACATAAGATAAATTCTATTTTAAATATTAATTAGAAAGATAAAACTATTTCCTACATAATGATATTTTATTTATAATTTTTAGACATTAAATAATTTAATTTATTTATGACACAATGATGATGTAGTAATTACCATAATAGTGAAACATTAAAACACTTGATATTATAAATACCCAAAAAAATATAATTTGAGACTTTTAATGAATTAAACTAATTTTATAGGATAATATGACATATTAGGATTTATTTAATTGACTTTTTTTTGAAGTAATCATTCTGTTATTAGTTTCACAAAAATCAACTATTGAATAGTGTCAAAATTGACATAAAAGTTTTTTTTAAACAAATATTATATTATTAATTGATATTAAATTCCTAAAAATCTAAGGTTCATCTAAGAGACTTATATAATGATAGGTGTATCATTAATGTACCACTTAGGGGTCTCTTGGATGTATATAGTATGTTTATTAACTATATAATAAAAAATACAAAGTGACATGGTAAATGTCAAACTAATTAACTAAGAGTTAAAAATAAAATATAAGGTTAATATAGTAACCCAAACCTGTCTAAATTAACTTTTTTGAATTGTTTTAGATCTATCCCCACCTTAACCTTTGAATAATAAACTTTGGAGCCATTAGAAACCGAATATGAATTTATTATAAATTAATATTTCTAACTTTTCCAAAGGTGCCCCTCACCCCTCTTATAAAAGGGAACTCCTGCTTCTCATTACTTCACACCTTCAAAGCCTTTTGGTTTGGCCAAACTCTGCCCAAATACTCTCCCAACTTCCCTAACTACAACCTAGAGGTCTTATTTTGATCAGAAATCCAACCTAAGGAGCCCTTTTGATCAAATCAAAAGCAAGAACCCGAAGAAGAGGTAATGATTTCACCACCCTTTTTCAAGTTCTTTTCTTCTTCCACTTCTTCATTATTTTTTGGTACCATTCTAAAATAATAACTCCAGAATCTTATATATACTGTGATGTTATTATAATTATGGTACAACCATATTCAGTATTCTATCCACCCTTTGAATAACATGTCACCATACGTGCGTATGTACGGCTTACCGTCTCCACGTCATGGTGTAATTGTTATTCAATATATTATTATTTGAATGGGTATAATAATGATTTTTAATTCATGTAAATAATAAATATAACATGATAATAATTCTTTATATATGATATACAATCCAATTATATGTTATTTTAATATCAAAAAATGATATTTTCGCTCGTGCGTACGTACGGACTACCGTCTCCACGAACGGGATGAGATTCATTCTACATCATATCCATTCAAGTATAATTATCATTTTATGATTTAAAAATAATGTTTACAGACTTTATATCATTCTGGATTTGAAAAAGATACAACCTAACCATTACAAACATGGCTTACATAACAAAACATATAAAATAAAACGAGTAAGTTATCACCCGAAACGACGATAATACTAAGATATTATTAACAAAGAAATGTTAAAAGATCATATATGATATCATATTAATATATATGATTCTAGTATAATTTAATAAAAATTATTTCACCATTATACAAGAGGTTAACCTACCCTCAACCAAGGAAAAGTACAAGGTAAGGGTTTATTTCACAATCTCTTCATTATCCGAGGTTGTTTATACGCAATTATCTACTGGGATCTCTTTATTATCCACATCCGTGTTCCTTAAAAATGTATTTAAAAACATCATTACTATTTACTAGACAATGGGTTAAATTCATTTATACCCTTATGTGTTTTGAAAGTAATCTTTCCGTCATTTTCCAAACAAGGCACTTTTAACCTTTTTGACAAATTTAAGGTAAGAATGTTTTTTTAACTTATACGGCGGGTGCGGCTATTTACCACCATTATAAAATCGTCAAAGCTTCCCTTAGAAGCTTATAAAAATATTTTCAAATTAAATGTTTTATTTTATAATTATGTGACTTTTAAATGATTTCAAAATGAATATTTTATTAATTTGTGAAAGGTACTCTTTATCAAGATCATAATTTTAAAAGTTTTAAATATTTATCTTTCTAAATCCTTTTAATTAATGTCCATGTTTTCAAAATGATTTTAAGGATTTATTTATATGGACATGAATGTTTTGAAATGATATTTCTTTTCAAAAGTTTCAACGTGGTATGGGACACTTTGATTCAAAAACCTAATTTAAATTACTTCCTTTATAAATGTGTGACTTTTTAATGATTTCGAGAAAAGAGATATTTCTCTCAAATAGTTTTGATTTTCATCTATGTCAACATCCTTTGATGGATTTTAAGCTTATTTGAAGTAGATTTGTTATGATACAAACTTTTTTATTGTATTGAAGGTTTTGTGATATGTTTTACTGTGGATGTGTTATTTTTATACCATTCATGGTTTATGGAGAAAGTATTGACATTTCGTATGCTAGTTTTAATACGAATGTTTATGTTACGTTTAAACCTTTTCATATGGTAATGCATGGGGCTTAGTAAGTGACGGGTGGAGCCCGCTATAGATCCTCGATGCATCGGTAGGTCTCATGAGACAAATTAGTGTCTTGGCACAGAGCCTTGGAAAAATCTTATTTGTAGTCTTGGAATGAGGCCTTGGCTATGTGGTTATGATAGTCTGGCATTATGCATTCCATCATTATGTAAGTGGTTATTGATATTGCATGTGATTATTCGATTAGTAGAATATCCATGTGAATAAGTAAATGGAATTATTTCATTTTATTTTTTCCATACTATGTTGAAGTTCAAGTTTAAAAGGCTTTTGTTTTAGTTATACATTACCTTAAATGTTTATTCTTATTTATGAATGTTTCTGCTATATTGTTATCCTTACTGGGCATTTGATATCACACCTTTTCTAGGTATTATTTTTCCCATGATGTGAAGAAGTAAATTATAAATAACCTGTAGGGATATTATGAGGGGATAATAGTGTGGACTATGGAGACAATATGTTGTTGTAGTATTTTTTCACCTTATGATGTAATGTAAACCTTATGAATATATCTAGTGTTTACAAGGCTAATAAACCAATCGGTCTTTCGAGATTTGATCTTTCTTGTGATCATGCCAATGTTACGAAGTAATGCACCGACTCTGGGTAACTGGGGTCGGGGCGTTATAATTACAGTTGGTATTAGAGGAAGTTTAGAAATAACTTGGGAAACTAGATTTAGATAAATTCTGATTAGAGCACATAGACATAAGAGAGACTTTGAGGATTAGTGTAGAATAACTTCATAGAATTTTGGTATTGTAGAGATTTTGTGAGTTTTCTATGAAATACATCTCTGTATGGATACGAGCAGGAAGAGGTGGATCTGGTACCGATGTACCTAGGGGTAAAATCCGAAAACACTGCTTTGAGCTAGACTCGAACGGGAACTGGTGCATGAAAACGGGCCTTGATTCACTCTTGGTTACGAGACTACCGGGGGATATTCTTAAAATAATTCTCATTTTCTTTATAAATCATAATGATGGGTTTATGAGTATATACTTCCACAATGAAAACATCTTTATGATTATGAATTATATACATAAACCGTTCAATTTATGTTAGGTATTTTACAAGTTTGGAATTATTCATTGTAGTTCATAAACTGACCTAGTTTATGACATTGTATAAAAATGGCGCCTAGTAGAAGGAATGTGAACTCCAGCAATATGTATGATCCAAAGAGTAAGAAGAATAATATCTTTCATGGTATTAAGCCAACATTTAGAAGGTATATAGTCTCCCATATATTCTCAACATATGAAGAAAAAATATCATGTGTTAATTAGATAATTAAAGATTTCTCTAAGTCTTATGGCTTTGAAGGAAAGCAATAGAATAAAATGATGGAAGATAGAAAGATGGATAAAGGGAATAGGTAAAAGAAGAATTTTCCCATATGTGATAATTGTGGGAATAAACACCCTGGAACTTTCCTGAAGGGAATGGGAGTTTGTTATAAGTGTGGATAAAAAGGACACCATGTATGTGACTGCAAGGGTCAGAAAAAGGTTTCAAATGTACAATGCTTCATCCGCAAGGAGTTGGGACACTATACAAACCAATTTCCAAATCATAACAGTATAATGCAAATGATGTTATTGGATTATAATCAAGTTTTGATACTAGCTCAGATGAAGATGAATGAATAGTGTTCTTATTTGTTATTTCATTTGAGTTTTGTGTCAACGGAATACTGGTTACATGAATTATGGAGATAAATAAGGATTGTATGGAAATGCTATTTTATTGAGGATTTGAGATTATATGGTTCTAAGAAAAGTGACTTAATAGTAAGCTAAATTTTGTTTTGAAAATAAATGGTTGAAGGAATGGTAATCCTTAATATGGTTCTGATAATGGGGTAGTGTTTTTGGAATAAGATATGGTTGATTTTGGTAATTCTGGATGTTGTGGTGTTGTAAAATAATACATGATGAAGGGGTTCACATGTTATTACCTTGAAAAAGGGATCCTCATTGTGTTTAACTTCCTTATAAATTTTGGACTATGAGTTTGGACAAAAGTATTTTGGATAATTCTTGTTTGAGATTATTTTTTTATTTCCATAAAAGGAAAACCCAGAGGTCGGGCGGCAACCTGTGGCGTCCGACAAGGACACGAGACATGAACCCGCAACCGAAGGGAGACAAGGGTGTATCACCTACCACGGGCCCACGTGATGTCCTGGATTGAATAATGTAGTCTTTTTTTAAAAAAATATTGTAGACGAATTATAAATTCATTTTTTTGAACCATATATAAATAGGATAAATAGAATATTATTTTTAAGTTCTATTATCTTTTAGAGTGAAAGATGAGTTTGTGTTAGAAATTAATTAAAGGATGGGACTCTACCTGTCAAATATATAATTTTATTATTCTCTTATTCTATGAATAAATTTATTCTTATACTTTAGTGAAGGGATCCTAATACCAAAAATGTGTTATCCTAATAACATATGTTTTGTTGAACTGATGGTATTTTAAAACATCATAGATTGATGAATTTAAGGCCCTCAATTTTACACTTGTTAGTGATTGATGACCTCAATAACTACCTATAAATATTTATGTTTTCCTCCGATTGTATGTCTCTAATTTCCACCAATTTTATCTTAATCGAGATCATAATTTGGTGGTGACCCTTTCATTTCCCTTTTCCTCTAATTAAGACTAAATTTTATTAACCTAATTTCCAATGTGGGTTTTCCCAAAGGTATTTTCAATTTTCAACCTTTTATTTTTGAAAAATAATTTCAAATTGCGAGGATGCAATTTATTGAAGGAAGGTATAATGTAAAACCCCAAGCTTCCATGGTACGCTTCTCTTTAAATAATGCAGTAGCATGTGTTGTACGCAACTTCGAGTTCTAACACACGCCACAACTAATCAAACTAGCCATTATGAATACTAGTCCACACTTTTTGAGATTTTATATGATTTATCTTTCAAAATGGACTTTATTTTTGGATTCATAATATCAAAATTATATTAGGGTGAATCTTTGGTACGTTTCGGATAACTTTCATATTTTGATGAAAAGTAATAATTACAGAATTTTAATTAAAAACAACTTTTTTAATCGAAATATTTAATAGTGACAAATTATAAATTTGAGTGATTTTAGAGTATAATTAGTTTATATTTTTACCATTTAATCCAATGTTTTTCATTGGACATAATTTTACGTTTAAACTGAACATAAGCAAGTGTCAATCTTTTGATAGTTATTATCTCTTAAAAACATGCATTTTGTTTTAACAACGGGAATTAATTTTAAATTATCTTCTGCAACTTCTGTGTTTTGAATTTAGAAAAATTGATTCCATATTTTGAATCAGGACATAGAAATTGTGTAAATATGTAACTTTTATTTTTAGACATTTTGAATAATTACTTTGGTAAATATTTTATTTACCATAGTTAAAGGGTAAATTCGGTAAAAAGGGTAAAAACTAATATTATAATAATATTAAATTACCCTAAAAGGTGTCCTAACCCTATTGGTTGATAAATTTCTGACCATGGGCATCTTTGGGTCTATTTTGGGACCCCATGGATCCACTTGTAATTGATAATGACACGTTATATTAATTAAGTTAAAGTAAATACCAAAATGACATAAGCTTATATCTTTTAGAAAAACAATTTTTACATAGGGTAATATATGTTACATTTTTTACTATAAATACTCATTATAAATTTAAAACAATTTCATACATAATGGTATTTTATTTATAATTTTCAGACATTGAATAATTAAATTAATTTATGGCACAATTATGATGCAGTATTTTCCTTATTAATGAAAGAATCAAATAATTAGTATTATAAATGTTAAAATAAATATAATTTGAAAGTTTCAATTATATAAAAAAATTTAATTGTTTAATCTGACATGTTAGGATTTCTTAAATGAATTTGTTTTTATTTAATAATGTTTTTAAGAATTTAACAAAAAAGTTTTATTAAATAGTGTCAAATTTTACATAAACTTATTTTTTAAACAAATACTATATTATTAATTGATATTCTATTCATAAAAATATAAGGATCGGCCAAAGTACTTATATAATGATAGGTGTATTATTAATGGACCACTTGGGGATCTATTGTATGTTTATAGAAAGTTTATTAACAATATAATATAAAAATACAAAGATACATGGTAAATGTCAAACTATTTGACTAACAGTTAAATCAAAAAGATAAAGTTAATATAGTGACCCAAACTTGTATAAAACCTATTGGTTGAGTGGTTTTCGACCTATACTCAACTTAACCCTTAAATAATACTCTTTAGAGCCATTATAAACGGAATATTAATTTATTATAAAATAATATTTCTAGATTTTCCTAATGTGCCCCTCACCCCTCTTACAAAAGGGAACCCCCCCATCCCACTAATTCACACCTTCAAATCCTTTTGGCTTGGCCAAACCCTGCCCAAATATTCTCTCAACTTCCCTCACTTCAACCTAGAGGCCTTAGTTTTATTATAAAGTCAACCTAAGGATCTCTTTAGATCAAATCAAAAAGAAGAACCTGAAGAAGAGGTAATATTTTCACCACCCTCTTTCAAGTTCCGTTCTTCTTCCACTTCTTCATTATTTGTTATTTATATTCTAAAATAATAACTCTAGTGTCATCTATATACTGTGATTTTATTATAAATATGTTACAACCATATTCAGAATTCTATCCATCCTTTGAATGACATGTCACCATACGTGCGTACGTACGGCTTACCTTCTCCATGTCGTGGTGTAATTGTTATTCAAAACATTATTATTTGGATGGGTTTGATAATGATGTGTAATTGATGTAAATATTAAATATAACATCATAATGATTCTGTATATATAATTTATAATCCAATTATATGTTATTTTAATATCAAAAGAATGATATCATCGCTCGTGCGTACGTACGGACTACCGTCTCCACGAATGTGATGAGATTAATTCCCCATCATATCCATGCAAGTATAATTCTCACCTGATGATTAAAAATAATGTTTAAGGACCTGATATCATTCTAGATATGAATAAGATACAACCTATGGATAACAAACATGGCTTATGTAACAAAACATATAAAAGAAAATGAGTAAGGGAACACCCGAAATGACGATAATACTAAAATATTATTAACAAATCAATATTAAAAGATAATATATGATATCATATTTATGTATATGATTCTTGTATAATTTAATAACAATTATTTAACTATTATACATGATCTTAAACTACCCTCGACCAAGAAAAAGTACAGGGTAATGATTTATTTCACAATCTCTTCATTATCCGAGGTTATTTATACATAATTATCTACTAGGACCTCTTTGTCATCCACATCCATGTTTCTTGAAAATGTTTTTCAAATCATTCTTGTTATTTTACAAACTATGGGTAAAATTAATTTATAACCTTGTTTTACATTTTATAAGAAGTTTATAACGGAATCTTTCTGTCATTTTCCAAATAAGGTCTTTTTTAACCTTTTCGACAGAATTAAGGTAAGAATGTTTTTTAACTTATAGGGCAGGTGCGGCTATTTTCTGCTGTTATAAAATCTTTGATGATTCCCTTACAAGATTATATGGATATTTTCAAATTAAATGTTTTATTTTATAATTATGTGACTTTTAAATGATTTAAAAAACGAGATATTTCTCTCAAATAGTTTTGATTTCATCTATGTCAATATCCTTTGATGGATTTTAAGATTATATGAAGTTGATTTATTATGATACAAACTTCCATATTGTACTGAAGGTTTTTTGATATTTTTTAATATATATGTGTTATTTTTATACCATTCATGGTTTATGGATAAATTATTGACATTTCGTATGCTAGTTTTAATATGAATGTTTATGTGATGTTTAAACCTGTTCATATGTGGAATGCATTGGACTTAGTAATTGATGGATGGAGCCCTCTATAGCTCCTCGATGCATCGGTAGGCCTCATGAGATAAAATAGTTTTTTGGAACAAGGCCTTGGAAAAATCTTATTTTTAGTCTTGGCACAAGGCCTTAACTATGTGGTTATGATAGTCGGGCATTACGCATTCCATCATTATGAAAGTGGATATTGATATTGCATGTGA
The DNA here is from genome assembly GCA_963277665.1 of Viscum album. Taxonomy (NCBI): domain Eukaryota; kingdom Viridiplantae; phylum Streptophyta; class Magnoliopsida; order Santalales; family Viscaceae; genus Viscum; species Viscum album. The sequence goes on along the minus strand of OY728164.1, from coordinate 1,041,574,994 downwards.
TTATTCAACTAGTAGCATATCCATGTGAATAGGTAAATGGAATTACTTCATTTTATTTTTTCCATATTATACTGATGTTCAAGTTTAAAAGGCTTTTGTTTTAGTTATACATTTCCTTAAATGTTTGTGCCTATTTATGAAAGTTTCCGATGTATTGTTATCCTTACTCACCATCTGAGCTCACCCCTTTCTATGTTTTATTTTTCCCAGGATGTGAAGAAGTATTTTATGAATGATCTGAAGGGATAGTATGAGTGAATATGAGTTTGGTCTATGGAGACAAGATGTTGTTGTAGTTTTTCACTTTATTATGTAATATAAACTTTATGAATGTATCTAGTGATTCCAAGGATAATAAACTAATCGTTCTTCCGAGACTTGATATTTTTTTATCATGCCAATGTTATGTAACAATGCACTGACTCTGGGTAACTGGGGTCAGGGCGTCATAGGATAAATCATTTCAATTATTTATTTGTAATTATATTCCCTGAATTTAATTTTTTTTAGATCATTTCACTTCCAATTACATTCTCCCATTTTATTATTTCTTTACTCGAATAAACTATGAGAAATAAAATACCTAAGATACATTCTATTACATGATTTTAAATTTATTTTTATATAAATATGAATGAGAAAATGGGGAACTAATTATTAGGGATAATCATGTGGATTAGGATGACGAAAATCATGATTTAAGGATACTATTTAATTTTTTTAAATGAAATTTTTTAATTCTTTAAATATCATATATTTATATTAATTAATTTTATTATTCATTTTCATTTCCATGAGTAGTTGTCCCATCCCATCGTTCTCATTCCTGGGACATCCTCAGAGTCTTGCATTTCCCAATCTTTCTACAGCATATTATTTTTGAATCTCAATCAGGTTGTCTTTGAGAAATTTCTTTTCATCTTCTCAAATTTATGATTTCAAAAAATTCACATTTAATATGATTGTGAAATATATTTTAGCTCTTATCCTCATACATACCTTACATTAATCCATTTTCATCCTATAGAAACCATGAAAAACATTTTTATAAAATGATCCAAGTTACAAGACTAATTTTATAATTCCTACCTTCATATAAATATATTGAATGATATTTAAAATAATAAGTATGGGGGATAGAATTTCCATGATTGATAGTGATATATTCAATTAATAATTCTATACAAGGGTTCTCGTTGTTATTTTGGTAGATTCCATGTATAATTCATTGTATTTGATTATTCACTTCTTTTATAAAAACAATTTTAAAAAATATTTAAAAATGTGTTTGGTCTTGGGAAATTAAAAAAAAACTTCATTTCATAACTGATGAAATCATTATAAATATTAAAAATAGTGTCTTTATACATTATTTATGATTATATCTCTACGTGGTGGAGAATATAGATGCCTTTGAATACTATAGAAAGTGACATGTTTTTGATGTATGTGTTGAACTCTATTTACAATTTTTCATTGATGATGAGGGGGAAATTTAAAATAAATGTAAAATAAAAAGGAATTTCATGATAAAAATGAATTGAAAAATAAAAAATGGATGAATAAAGAGTTAATGTTAATTCGATGGATCAAAGTAAAATACTTGATTGATTATTTTCTATCAAGGATGGGGAAATTATGAATTTTACTATGTGATACTCGAACGTTTAATTTCACAGTTAATGACTTGTTTTTATTGTGAGTATGATTAAATCATGCTAAGGTGAGAATACTTTGTAGTATGTTGATATTAAATCATTGAGGAAAAGTCTGAATTCAAGTGTGAGGGTATTTTATATTTGTATTTCAGGGGTATTTTTTGTGTGTTTTTATTCAACGATATTCTTTCCAATATATGAAATGTTGAACTGGTTTTGTGATTTATGGTAGGAGAAAACCAAAATTGTAAAAAAAGGGATAATATAGCGAGACACAATAAAATTGAAGTCGCTTTGAATCTGGATGATGACTTTAGAATCAGGATGTTGGAATTTTCACATTGTGAGACCCATTCATGTCGTGCATTTTTTGTGATAGATTATGGAGTCCATGTTAATTAACACCATATAAAAATTGATAAAAATAGAACTTGCATCATGTACATAATTGAAAATTTATTTTTTTGATGATGTTGATCCATATGATTCACGATGTGAAGCTAGATTATGTCATGATCCCCTCATCAATCAAAAACTTATGAGCGATTCAAAACTGTGAGATTTTAAGAACCCGGTTATTATTCTTGAGGTATGGGTTTCTTCTTTTCCTTTTTCCTTAGGTTTTTTTAGAAAATAATGAAAAATGGGAAAATCCTAAATTCTGTGTGTACACACAATATATATTTCCACTCACCGAGTACTGTGGTCATGTGGGATAAGTACATAGGGCATGTAGGCCTGTCGGCGATGAAGGGTGTAAAAACTGAAAACACGCCATGTATTTAGTATATACATATCGTGTAAACAGCCGTCAAGTGAACACTAAGGTGGTGGGAGTAGCCGCCAGTGTACCGATATTACACGTCGTGTACTCATGTCGATAGATGAACAATGCAGCGGTGAAAAGTATCTTCTAGAGGAATAGTTAAAAAATGAAAAGTACACGCCGTGTAGTTTGTTTTTTCAAATAAAATGGGAAGTAGCCTCCTCTTTTGACAGAGGAAGTTTAGAACATAGGAGGAGCATTGGGAGAGAATTTTTGAGCTTAGAGGAGGCCATGACCGCACATCGGAACTCAGATTCATTCACTGACGGTCTTGATTGAACCGCGCGGGTAATTTCTTCACTCTTATTGAACCCTTCCTTCCAATTATTTCCCAAGGGGATGTTATTTGGGTTTGAACGTGCTTTCGTTTATCCTAGATCTATGACATCCTCAGACGTTTCTAAATGTGTCGTTAACATATATTGATCCGAGGAGATCAAGGTAGGTGGTTTTGTGTTTTATTACAACTATCGAGTAGAATTTGTGTACCGTTGTGCTAGGAACCCATGTTCGGGGTGTTTTATAACAAAAGATTTTTCTTTTAAGATACCTATAATTTCTTAGGTGGTCTAATGATTAAATATGAACTGTTTTTTGAGATCATTTCTTGGATCCAGGGCCACCTCGTGGGTGAATTTCCCTTGTTTAGTCGTTTGGATAGGATACATGTGTGTATTCCATGATTATAATCATGTTTTGAGTTTTCATGAGAGGAAACATATATAATTTATTTTTTGATTGTTGGGATAGTCCCGGTTGCTTTCTTTCCAATGGAATGCCTTAGGGAAGTATTCTATTTAGCCTTAGGGTAGTGTTTGTTAGCCTGAGGGTAACATTTCTTATTCCTATGGGCAGTACCTTCTGTGCCTGCAGGAAATACCTCATCACTGAGGGAAATATTCATTATGCTTGAGGGTAGTCAACTGGGGGATTTTTTCCTACTTACCTAAGGGTAAGGATTTGCATGTCTGAGGACAAATTTACTTTGAGTAATCATTGTGGTGATTTATTCTATTGTACATGACAAGCTAAAGCACAATATTGGGGTTGTTAAATAATTAATAAAATGGAAATGTAACTAATATATATACTTACTTCTAACTACTTCCTAGTTTACTGCATTTTTACTATTACACATTGTTGTTGCAAATTTTCATTGATAGTTGGGCTGATGCCTTTAGTGGTTGCCTATTGGAAGTTATTTATCACATCGTGTTTGGGTCGTGTCTTTTTTCCAAAAAGATTATATTTATACAGGTTTTGATAAGGGAAATAGTCCCCATACAGGTACTTGATTGTTGTAGAGGAGTAGGAGAGCATGGAACTGAGATTAGGCTTTTGATGCTGCTGCTTTCTATTTACTCTGTTTTTTGTTTTTGTTTTGGTTGTACTTGTACCTTGTTGATGTATTGTATTTGATTGCAGTGTATCCTATTTTGGCTGTATTCCTAGACTTAGTGACATGTCACATCACTATATGTATAACTGTTAGTTACCATACACATCAGTTGTTCATTTTAGTTGTGTATTGTTTACTGCTTTCGCTTTTGCATGTTTATATATTTTCTTCCACTATGCTACACTTTGAAAAATGAGGGCATAGTTTCCCCAATATCAGAACTAGGCCCCCGCTGTTATTCAGCAGCATCTGGCATTTGGGGAAATGCGCTTGAGGTTATTTGACCAACCGTGTTCGGGGAACCCATTGTTTGGCTTACGGAATAGGTGTTTGGTAATAAGATGTGCCTGGGAGTAGCCAACCCTTGTACAGGTAAAATCAAATTTACCTTGTGTTGCAATTTTATTGATTTTCACTTTTACAGTTGATTTGATTTTCACCGTTGGGTGACACACTTGTGGTGTGATGTTTATATTTTTATACTGGGTTTGATTTAGTGGAAACCCGATGACATGAGGGTATTCCATCTCATGCATCATTTTGGAACATGTTAGAATCACATGCCATGCATAGTTTCCATGCCATGTAGAAGCATTAGAGATTGCATGTTGTTGTGATAGATGTTGTGCTAGAAAATGCATGTCGTTGTGATAGGTACCTTGTTAGATATGCCTACCATTGATTGGGTATTGGTACATGTTACGATTGGGTTTATGGATGCTAAACTATGGTTCCTGAGAAGTATGGGCTATCTTGGACCTGAATTTAGCAGATCATGATACAACCTTTTGTTGTGTTTTATATTATAAAGTGATGGGTTGTGTCACAAGCAATGATTCGTAGAGTGTATGGGCCCCCACGGATCAGAATTTGGCATACCGGTTCTTGAAATTTATGGGAAAAGGGGATCCAGAGTAGTTTCTAATGCCTACTGTCCGGAAACCTAGACAACACGGCTATTATGAACACATGCCATGTACTCTTCTGTTTGGGAAGAAATGAAAAAAAATAAGTACATGCCATGTAACATAAGTACACAATGTATAGTTGCTAACCATGTCGTGGGATATGTAGGCAGCAACACGGGATGGGAAAAGACTTGAGGGAACACGTCGTGTACCTGTAGTACATGCCGTGTCGTGTCGACCCTGTGTCAGCCGTGTGACTAACAACACGGACGGAGAAACCTTAAGATAAACACACTATGTCTACCTTGAAAATTTTGTGTAGTCTGACCTAGGTACCCAGCCGTGTCACTAACAACACGGGTCGGATTTATCATTCTAGTACACACCGTGTCTGTTTGGAACATGCCGTTTAGTGTCAGCCGAGAAGTCGGTCGTGTAACTAACAACACGGGTCAGTTGGGGCTTCTTAGTACATTCCATGTCCGTCTGGCACACGTCGTGTAGTGCAACATGGGTATACAGATCGTGTCACTAACAAACGGGTCGGTGAAGCTTGACTAGTACATGTCCTATACCTCTGGGACACGCCGTGTAGTCTTGATCGGGGAGAGACCGTGTGGAGTTGGTCATGTGCTGGGGAAAACAAATAAGTGTACACGTCGTGTGCGGGTGTAACACGCCGTGTGTTTAGGGTTGAGACACGCCCAGACCGGCATCAGGACACGACCATATAAGGGCTTAAGGGTACATGTCATGTAGACTTTATACACGCTATTTAGTCTCTTTTTTCCAGTTCTGGTGTTTTTCTTCTGATTTTTTGCATCGGCAGTTTTAAACGGACAAAAGAATCTCGACAGAAAATTAAACTAAGGTGTCTGATTGACCATGTAGATTCATGCCACCAAGATGACCATGATTTGTTTTCCAGGAGAGTGGAGACGATTATACTCAAGAGATGGTAGGCCATGTGCTACCAGCGGATCCTCCAGTAGTGCTAGATGTGGCGCTAGCTATTATACCGGATGCAGGCGCAGATGTGCAGTTCTGTGAAGGATTTATGTGGTTTATGCAAACCTTTCAGGGAGCACCGTTCACTACCACATCTATGGCAGATCTCACACGTATATTCTAGCAGCAGCATCCGCTTATTTTTTCAATGGATGGAGGACCACAAGCTACAAAATCTTGGTTGGGTTCTATACAGACTATCCTCAAGAATCTAGAGACACCTCTTGGGAGGAGGGTCAAGCTCACTACATACATTCTACGTGATTTCGTCAAAACATGGTGGGATGTTACCACCAAGACCGAACAACACCGGGACATGGTGTGGGAAGATTTTCAAGCCGTTTTCTATAATTTCTTCTTTCTAGAGATGTTGAGGTTAGATTGAGCTCGAGAGTTCATGAATCTGCAGCAGGGGGCCATGTCAGTGATGGAATATTCTGCCCGCGTCACCAAGCTTCAGCATTTTGCAGCTGTTTTGGTGGGTGATAAGATGTTGAGGGCTATAAGCTTTGAGGATGGTCTTTGGTATGACATTAGATCACAGGTGAATTTTTTTAGGTTTCCTATTGTGCACGCTATTGTGAACCAAGCACTAATTTCTGAGAAGAACCTATGGGAAGCTAGTGGTGTGGGCCATGACGGTTCAACACCTGTTTTTGGTTCTATTTCTACCAGTAAGAGGAAGAGGTAGATGGATTTCTCTCACGGTGGTAGTACTAGCCAGAAGAGTTCTTCAGGTTACCAGGTCAAGTGCTACCAGTGTTGTAAGGATTGGTACAAGAGACCTCAGTGTCCACGTGACCCAGTGGAGTGTTAGGATTGCAGCAGGATGAGTCATCTTCATCATTTTTGCAGGTCATTTTCACTAGTGGATAGTGATAGAGGTTCTGTGCATACTCCGTGTGCGGGAGCAGAGCCAACAACTTCTTACCAGTCGTGGAATTGGAATACGTCGGGATATTCAGGCTGAGGTGGTGGTCGTGGCCATGGTACCCAGACACCCAGATCTTAGAGATAGAAGGGCGGGTCAGCTCTGGGTTCTCAGGCTGTGTCGCAGGGCCACGACACTTGGAAGGCATATGCAGTGTAACAGACCCAACAGGTGCAGGATCCCGGACCTTCCACTGTTAGAGGTACTATTCTAGTTTCTTCTGGTTTATCTTCACTACCTTTTTATACTGGTGCTACACATAGATTTATATTTATTCCCATTGTGTAGAGCTTTGGGCTCTATGTTCCTTTTTCTTCTGATATTATGACGCAAGACACTCTGTTGGGGATTAGAACGGCTGGTGTGCATCGGTGCAAGGAGTGCCCCCTAGAGGATGGTGCGTGTCACTTTCTGTGGGACCTCTATGTCTTAGAGATGATGAGCTATGACGTAATTCTTTGGATGGACTAGTTGGTACACTATCAAGCCTTTTTAGATTGTTGTCATCGTAGGGTGAGTTTCACGCCACCTGAAGGCAGAGAGTATCTATACAAGGGAGAATGGGATGTTTAGGCAAGCCGAGATGGATTGGAGAATCGTGAGCAAGGTGGAGTGACAACCCAGATTGTGATTTTATATCTGGATCACCAGAGAACGTGTCAGGAGGATTTCCCTCTAGTAGTTAATCTTTTCAGGGATGTCTTCCTGGGGGATTTTTTAGGTCTACCTCCCGAGAAAGTGGTGGATTTCTCTATTGAGCTTGTGCCAGGGGAGGCACCAGTGTCCATTCCTCTTTATAGGATAAATACACCGGAGTTTCAGGAGCTCAAGAAGCAGTTGGAAGTGTTATAGGAAAAGGGTATTATCTGAATAGGTAAGTCTCCTTGGGGTTCGCATGTCCTATTTACGAAGAAGGCATATGGTACCCTTAGACTCTGTGTGGATTATCGGAAGCTAAACCAGTTAATGGTTAATAATTGATATCCATTACTGAGGATTGTTGATCCCTTTGATCAACATCGAGGAGCACAAGTGTTCTCGAAGATTTCCTTGAGATCTGGATATCATAAGATACGCGTTAGTCCATCAGACATACCCCTTATAGCTTTTCGGAGTAGATATGGTCTATACGAGTACTTGGTCATGCCGTTCGGACTCATGAATGTGCGGCCAGTTTTCATGGCTCTAATGAAGCGTGTGTTCCACTCATATCTAGATTCTTTTGTGGTAGTCTTCATGGACAATATCTTGGTGTACTCTCACACTCGACATGACCATGATACCCATCTTGATATCATACTGAGAACACTGAGAGAGCATCAGTTATATTCTAAGCTATCAAAGTGCCACTTTTGGATGGACCAGATACACTTCTTGTGTCATATCATCTCAGAAGTAGTAGTTGTAGTGGGCCAAGAGAAGGTGGGAGCATTAGTTTCTTGGGAGAAACCTAAGAAATTTTTTTAAAAACGATGTTTCTTACAGATAGATGGTTACTACATGCCCTTTATAAAGGACTTCTCCCACTTAGCATCACCGTTGATGGGTTTGGCTAAAAAGAGTGTGAAGATTGTTTGGTCAGAAGCTTGCGAGACAATCTTTCAGGAGGTGAAGGGAAGGATGACATCAGCACACGCCCTAATACTTTTAGAGCAAGGGAAGATCTATACAGTTTACTATGATGCATCAGGTATTGGGTTGGGAGCATTGTTGATGTAGGGGGTCTAGTTGTTGCGTACGGGTCTCGGTAGTTGAGGCTACGTGAGAGGAATTATCCGATTCATGATCTCGAGTTGGCTGCAGTTGTTCATGTGTTATGTTGTTGGAGACATTATCTCTTGGGAGAAATGTTTTGGTGTTTACGGACCACAAAAGTCTCAGGTACATATTTACCTTGTGTGACTTGAATCTGAGACAGTGAATGTGGGTTGAATACCTTCAGTCCTTCAACTTCAAGCTTGATTATACACCTGGTAAGGGTAATGCAGTAGCTGATGCACTGAGTAGGAGGACTCGGATATAGGTAGTGCAGGAGGCTAGTGGTGAGTGGTAGCTTATGGATTTGTTCTCTGAGATTCATTTGGTGGTGCATGATAGTCAGGGGAAAATCTATCTTCCATCCTTAGCTGTGACTTCTACCCTCCATGATAGAGTGAGTATGAGACAGCTATCAGATTCAAAATGCCTTGTTATACTAGAGTCAGTGGAAAGTAAGAACCATCCTCCTAGTTGGATGATAGGCGGTGATGAGGTACTACATATCCATGGATGAGTGTGGGTTTTAGGGAATATACACGAGGAGTTGATGTGGGAGTTTTATGCTTCATCTTGGGCAGCGCATCCCAGAGTTACCAAAATGTACCGTGACTTGAGACGTCAGTATTGGTGGCCGGGTAAGAAAAAAGAGATATTTGGTTTTGTTACGAGATGTTCCACCTGTCATCAGGTGAAGGAAGAGCATCAGAGGCCAGCTGGACTGTTACAGAAGTTACCCATTCCAGAATGGAAATGCGATGATGTCGTGATGGACTTCGTGACCGGGTTGTCGAGGTCACCTCGAGGCAATTATGCCATGTGGGTTGTTGTGAATAGACTTTCGAAGGTATATCACTTTTTTCCAATCAAGGAGACCTTTGGTGTTGATGAGCTCAGGATGATTTATATCTGAGATGTCGTACATCTTCATGGGGTCCCTCGTTCTATCATTTTAGATAGGGACACCCGTTTTAAATCCTATTTTTGGCAGAGTTTTCAAAGGGAACTGGGTATACTGGTGCTTCTGAGCATAGATTACCACCCTCAGACCGATGACCAGTCAGAGCGTACGATACAGGTGCCAGAGGGCATGCTGCGTGCATGCATCCTAGACTTTGGGGGCTCTTGGGAGAATCACATACCCTTGGTCGAGTTTTCCTACAATAATAGTTTTTAGGAAACTATTGAGATGGCACCTGAAGAGGCTCTATATGGTAGGTCATTCATATCACCCTTGTGATGGTTGGAGGCAGGTGAGGTAGCTTTACTAGGACCTCGTCTTATGCAAGAGACTTCAAAGCAAGTCCAGTTGATACAGATGCAGATGGCTACTGCACAGTCTTGTCAGAAATATTATGCAGATCGCCGCAGATGACCCTTGGAGATCATGGTCAGGGATAAGGTTTTCTTGTGTGTTTCACCGAGTTTGGGACACAGGTGGATCATGAGACATGGTAAAATTTCACTGATGTATGTAGGGCCATTTGAGCTTATGGAGAGATTCGGGCCAGTTGCCTATTGGTTGCAGTTACCACAGAGGTACCGGTACATGCACGACATCTTCCACATATCTCAGTCGTGCCGTTATCACTCAGACTCATCTCACATTTTTCATCCTGATGAGTTTGAACTTTAGGAAGATGCATTTTTTAAGGATCATCTGATTTATATTATTGATAGGAGCATGAAGGTTCTCCAAGGCCAGTCAATTCCTCTCATAAGGGTGTTATGGCAGCATGGATGAGTGGAGGATGAAACCTGGGAGCAGGAGCCCGACGTACATTCATAGTGGCAAGAATTGTTCATGATTTTATCTTCACCACCCATAGAAGGGAAATTTGTGGATGAATTGCTTAAAGGGGGGATGTTTGTAAGAACCCAGTTCTTATTCTTGAGGTACGGGTTTCTTCTTTTCCTTTTCCCTTAAGTGTTTTTGAGAAAATAAGTAAAATTGGGAAAATCCCAAATTTTGTGGGTACAGACATTGTAATTTTCCACACGCTGTGTACTGTGGCCATGTGGGATGAGTCACAGGGGGTGTAGGCATGTCGGCGATAAAGGGTGTAAAAACTGACTATAAGCTGTGTATTTAGTATATACATGATGTGTAAATAGTTGGTAGGTGAATAGTAAGGTAGTGGGAGTAGCTGCCAGTTGAATGACAGTAAATTTTTTGTACTCATAAATACACACTGTGTACTCATGTCGATAGATAAACAGTGTGGCGGTGAAAAGTAGCCGACAGAGGAACAGTTAAAAAATGAAAAGTACACGTCGTGTACTTGAGAGTACACGTCGTGTAGTTTGATTCTTTTGCTTAAAATGGGCAGTAGCCTACTGTTCTGACAGAGGAATCTTAGAATGTCAGAGGAGCACCGGGAGAGACGGGTGAATCTTGGAGGATCTCCCAACCACACACCGGAACTCGGATTCCTTCGCTGACGGTCTCGATTTAACAGTGCAGGTAAGTTCTTCAATATTCTTGAACCTTTCCATATAATTCTTTCCGGAGGGGAAGTTATTTGGGTTTGAACGTGTTTTCATTTATCCCAGATCTACATCTTCCTCAGACGATTTTGATGGAACCATTCACGTATATTGATCAAACGAAATGAAGGTATGTGGTCTTGTGTTTTATTACAACTATCGAGTAGAATTTGTGTACTTTTGTGTGACACACCCATGTACGGGGTGTTTTATAGCTGAGGATTTGTCTGTTTCGATACCTAGAATTACTTAGGTAGTATAATGATTAAATATGAACTACTGTTTGGGATCATTTCTTGTATCCAGGTCCACCCTGTGGGTGCGTTTCCCATGTTTATTTGTTTGGCCAGGATACTTGTGGGTATGCCTTGATTATATGAATGTTTTGAGTTTTCATGAGAGGAAACATATATACTAGCTTGTTTTATTGTTGGGTTCGGCCTGGTTTCTTTATTTTATATGGAATGCATGAGGGAAGTATTCTGTTTATCCTGAGGGTAGTGTTTGTTAGCCTGAGCGTAACATTTCTTATGCCTGTGTGTGGTACCATCTGTGCCTACGGGCAATACCTTGTGCCTGGGGGCAATATTAATTATGCTTGAGTGTAGTCACCTAAGGGGTTCGTTCCCACTTACCTTAGGGTAATGATTTGCATGTCTGAGGACATGTTTACATTGAGTATTCAATGTGGTGATTTATTATGTTGTACCTTCCAAGCTAAAGCATAAGCTTGGGGTTGTTAAATAATTAATAAAATGGCATTGTAACTGATAGAGATAGTTTCTTCTGAGTCTTTCCTAGTTTGCTACAATTTTACTATTGCACACTGTTGTTGCACATTTTCACTGGCAGTTGGGCATGGGCCTTTGGTGGTTGCCTACTGGGATTTATTTCTCACACCCTATTTGGGTCATGTATTAATCCCAAACAGATTATTTTTCTGCAGGTGTTGATAAAGGAAAGAGTCCCTATACAGGTACTTGATTGTTGTAGAGGAGTATGAGAGCATGAGACCAAGCATAGGCTTGTGATGCTTCTACTTTCTGTTTACTATGTTTTTTTTAGGTTTTGGCTATAATTTAACCTTGTTGTTGTATTGTATTTGATTGTAGTGTATCCTATTTTGGCTGCTTTCCTAGACTTAGTGACATGTCGCATCAATATATTTATAACTGTTTGTTACCTTTCACTTCCCTTGTTCATTTTAGTTGAGTATTGTTTACTGCTTATTCTTTTGCATGTTTATATATTTTATTCCGCGGCCTTACACTTTGACAAATAAGGGCATAGTTTCCCCACTATTAGACCCAGTCCCTCGTTGCTAGTTTGTAGCCTCTGGTGTTTGGGGAAATTTGCTTGAGGTCAGGTGGCCAACCGAGTTTGGGGCACCTGTTGTGTGGCTTCCGGAATGGGTATGTTATAGAGATTTTATTGGATTTCATGATTTTTACAATGAAATTCCACGAATAGACTAGTATAACTTTAATACTAACCGATTGATCGATCTATTCCAAAAAAAATAGACGCCAAATATGCTTCTATGAGGGAGAATTCGGAGACCAAAGTCTAGGGTGAGAAGATACACTATTGCAAGACCCTCCAACAATTTATGTCTAGTTTTATTTATGTTTTATTTTCGTTATTTAATTTCCCCTGACTCTCTTATCATTGGGATAAGGGGTTAAATCCACTTTTTTCTAGGGTAACAATGCTGAACTGGGAATTTTTCATTGTATTTTTTTTTCATGTTATGGGTTTCAATAATTCATTTATTCCATTCCAATCATTTTATTTTGTTTTTATATTCACCAATGAAATTTTAATATAAAAGGAACCATTAAAATTGCACTATTGGTTACCTTGAATTAAGGCATGACCATCTTGGCATTGAGGGTGACCATGATAAATTATGGTATCAAGAAAAACATGATTAGGTACTACCCTAGACTATATGAAAATATGAAAATGGTGGGTTTTGGTTTGAAGAGACGGTATCATGACCATTGGATCCACCTCATCTCGATTTTGACAATAACAATGATTAATCAATTTATTTTCTAAAATCAAATTTCACCAAAACCATGAAACTTAAAAACCCTGACATGCCATTTTCCAATTGATTGCTAAACAAAACAAATATGTTCTATTCTCTCTCACTTTAAAAATAAATCATTATACTTTTTTCCTATTTCTTTAAATTCAAATAAAACAAATTTAATTGAAAAATTTAATCAAACTAATTCACTACTTTTGTGGGTCGGACCTTGAACTTATCTAATTTTTACAGTTTAATTAACTTACTAGAAAAGTTTGAGTTCTTATAAATTTTATATTTAGATGGGACCTATATTGTAACACCCCAATATTTTTTTGTTAATTCAATTTTTAAATTCAATTTCTTTGACTGCATAAGTTTCATATAACACCAATCTTAAAAGAACAATGATATACAATTAAATATCCTTATTTTAAAATAATTGTTTTGACCTAGCTACAAATTTGGGGGGAATTAATAGTATTAATCAAATTATGAAATTTATATATTTAACATTTAATCATATGTTTTGACTTTTATCTAAAATATTGTATATTCATAAGATAATAATGAATCTAATTTTACACATAAAAATGATATATTTTTCTAAAGTTATTTTTATTAAAAATTCAAATGTTATACCATGCGTAAGGTACACCCCCAACCCCACATCCCGGAACCAACGCTGGTCTTCAATTTTTCATATGATATATAGTAGAGAATATATTTTAAATTTTTATAATAAATTATAATGAAAATATTAAATGAATTACTCTAACATGCAATTTATTTAAACACCCGACCCACACATATGTAATGTCACATGTAAGATAAAACCCACATCTTAGACCTAACAATGGTCTTAAATTTATGATATGAGACAATGTTTGAGAGATATTATATTATTTTCAAAAACAATAGTGTGGCTCTTATATAATATATTTAATATTTTTATTTTACCTGCATCGAGTCTTTATGGGCCTCGTAATCCAATGTTTACCTAGTTCCTCAATCTGATCATATTCTATAGAATATTTCAAGGACGTAAAATTAATAATAATATGCAATTAGAAAAATGATATGTAATAATTGTTTTTATTCTATTGTTTTTTAGATAACTATGTAATTAGTAAGTAGAAACCATTATCTATTACGTGATCATGATTAAATAAATAATTGAAAAAAATCAAATGGTTCTGGTTTAAATCTCATCTACATTGAAGGTGTTGAAGCCTTTCTATTTTTTGCATCATCAGATTCAAAAAAATTAATGAACAATTAAATGACTACGTTATAAATTTGATCTTAGGTCATTCAAAACATTTGAAAATGTTGTACTTAATCTATTGCATTTTGATTTTCGGAAAGATAATATTTTTTGGAATCAACATGGTTAAAAGAGTTTAGTATAAAATACAAAAAAAAATTATTATGTATCCATTATTTTATAATTTAATACATGAGGCAGGTGGTCCATATATTCCTGAAACAACAAATCAGAATGATATTCCAAATCTTTAATTAGAACCTTCTTAGTTTTATAATTTGTTGAAATAATATAAGGAGGCCCTATATCCGTGAATCCAGATGAGAAAACATGAAGTTATTATAATTTTTATGGATATTAAATCTTATTTTTGAATGTCTAATAATTGTTTCAATCAGATTTTATCTACGGTTAAGTTGTTTTTTCCTAATATAAATACATTACCTATAAGTTTCTATGAATGTAAAAGGCTGGTTCATAATTTGGGTCTAAGTTATCCTAATATCCATACATGTTCAAATGACTACATCTTATATTATAGTGATTAATTATCTGTCGTTAATTCTCCTACATGTGGAGAATCGAGGTATACAAATTCATAATAAGTAAATTCTCAATTTCCCATGAAATAGTTGAGATATTTTTTAATTACAAATTGTTTACCATGTTTATTTATTTCTCGAACCACAACTGGATTGATGACATGGTATAAATAAAATATTTTCATCACAAAAAGATTAAATAATCCATGTAATAGTGATTTAGGGAAACATTTTTATCATACATGACCTTATTTTGTTTCAGAACCTCATATCATATAGTTGGGCCTTTATTCTTATTGATTTTGTCCATTTTGTGCTTATGGAATTCAATATTCTGGTTGTCCTATTTTCATTAATCATTAAACATTCCTACATTGAAATTGATACAGGAACCATATATAAATTTGATGCTATTAATTATAGAACATCCAAAGAAGACTATTGATGTTTAATTGAAACCACTAATTGATGAGTGAATTTCATTATGGAACAATGTTTATTAAATTTCATATAAATTTATATTATAATTTTATATTGAAGGTTGTATTAGTATGGATGATCAGTGGCTTTCAGGCATATGGTATGTTATCTGGATGGATCACACATGGTATAAAATCATCTCTTCACTGCATCGCTATGAACAAATACTTTATTCAGTGTAATAGGATAAAGGTTAGTTATTTTGAATATCATCAAATATTTCTTCCTTCAAATCACCATTTTCAAAGGAACAAAATAAATTTTACAAAATATAGACTTGAAACAAATGAACCTCCAGTAGTGCTCTCAAGTAATCAGGTAAAATCTAATGTCTTTGCATTACTTCATGTTAATTTTCGACCAACCATAAAAAATAAAAAGATAAAGTGTTTTGGAAGAGATAATAATTGGATAAAGAAGAGTATTTTTTTGGACCTTCTATATTGGTCAGATTTGTTGGTTCTTCATATGTTAGATGTAATTTCTATTGAGAAGAATGTTTTTGATAACATGTTTTATACTCTATTAGACACACATTTTAAGACTAAAGATAATGTAAAGGCTAAGTTTGATCTTTTGTGGATTTTCAGATGTCCTAAACATGAATTATTTGTGAATGAAAGATCACACAAATTAAGGAAGCCAAAAGCAGCTTACTCAATTAGTAAAAAACCATTTTTTATTATATCAATGGATTAGTGAATTTAGGATACAAGATAGTTATGATTCTAATTTGTCTCGTTTCATCAGAAATGGTTATATTATCATGTTAAAAAATTCATGATTGTTAATCCATAATTGAGATATTATTGTATGCTGGTCTTAAAGGGATGTAGAATTCTTCAATCTGGGATTTGTTGACCAAAATATAATTTTCTGGAGATATTTGTGTGGAAACATTGGATTATAATTCATTAAGTTTTCTAGAAAAAGTTATTGTTTTAATTTTATTTAAATTGGATAAAATATTCCCATCGAGCATCTTTGATTCCATGGAACATTTAATGTATCCTTTACAATATGAAACTAAATATGGAGGGCCGATACAATTCTTGTCGATGTATCCATATGAAGATAAATTAGGATGGCTGATACAATTCTCTAAATGATTTTGGACTTCTTGATGACATGCCTGATTCAGATGCTCCTCCTCAGGTTAGAGAACCGACTAGGAGGAGTTGCGGTCTTGCTTGATTACTGATTCCATATTCTATTACATAGAGATGACCAAATATTTATATGGATTCAAATTTACAGAGGTATGTTTAATTTCTTAATAAATTAATTTTTATATTAAATAAGTGTATTAATTTTGAAAATAATTTTATGATTATATTTTTTTTCAATTTTCATAGTTTTTTCAAATTTATCCATCGGGCAGTCTGGTTCGATTCTGAGAAATTAATTTTCTACACCATGGGTGTCATGGGATTTAGTACCCATCATTGTGCATGACTAGATGTTAGACCAAATGATTGTACATTGTAAATTAAAATATAATTTTTTAAAATAATTTAATTACTAACCTATTTTTACAGCTGTCATGTTTAATTTAATTTTTCTGATTTCTCATAGCCATATTTGTCCTATCAGAAAGGCATGGGATAATTGAATATGTGAGCACTTTTGTTAGTTTCTACACAACAATAGAAAGTGAGATATGGATGAAACATTTGCTACTATCTTTTATCAGTCTTGATTCTACCATCATTACGATTATATATTAGCTCTAGTAAGGGATGGGTTGTGCTCCTTCTAGCTTTGAGAGACTTTTAGGAGCAGATCATTAGCTAGATATTAGAGCCGTTGGAGGAATGAGGTCACCCATAGGGTTGGGAGTTGTACATTTTTCATACATAGATGAAATATGGTAAGTGATATTATTTTTTAATGTATACTTATTTGGACAATAACATGTTTGTTACATTATACAGGCTACTACTGACCCATATATTACTGAGTCTGATGTTTATAAGAAGATATATGATAAACCCCATACGAAATAAGTTTTAGGCGTATGATAGTTCCATATTTTGGTTAGTGATTTTTTTGAAAAATATCATGAATATTAATTTTATTATTATTTTAATTTTTCATTATACTCAAAGGAAACAAATTAGGTTGTGTCTTCTCCTTCACAGGAGAGATGAGATGAGAATGACAAGATGCCATTGCTGATTCAGGTTTCGATGGGTCGGAAAGGATACATGGGACTTCACTGGGTGGATATTAAGGTTGAGTGATTGTTATTGGTTCTCTACTGACACCTATGAGTTATTATAGTACCTCTATGATGGAAATAGTGAGCGCAAAGGGATCTTGTGGACAGTCTTCATCGACGTTGTCATCTACTACACATTATGAAAAGAGGTTTAGAGCTCAGGATGAGATGATATAGTAGGTGTAGAAGAGGAGAGTGAGTATAAGTGTTTGGGAGATTAGAAGATGATGGAGTATATGTGGGGACTTGTTCAAGGCTTTGGTATAGAGTTTCCTCCCCCAGGTCATTTGAGTGATCCTCCTCCACCTGATGCCAGTTGATGATTTCTGAAGTGTTTATGACTATTTTGTAATTTGTTATGATATACATATTATATTTGAAATGACGTATTACTTTTATGTATATTTTATTTTTCTATTTTTTGTTTTCATGATTTCTAAATATTTGTAAATTTATTAATTTTATTTTTTTCGAATTTTTTTTTGAAAAAAAAAGTTATTTGTGACGGATTATTCATCTATCCCAATAAGTGATTTTAAATAATATTTTTAGAATGTTTTTTGATGGTTTGTATATCTATCTCAAAAGAACTTTTTCTGTGATGGAACATCACAAATAACCACATATGTGACTCCCTCTTTCGTGAATGGTTATTTGCGACTGACACCTATTGTAAATAACCTTTTGTGATGAGAATCCATCGGAAAAAAACTATCGCAATTATGTAAAATTTTTATTGTGGATGTGGAACAAACACAATAATGGTATCATTCTCCGCTATAACTAAATTCATAAAAACCAAACAACAAAAAACATATTATTGGATCACATTAGTTCCAACATTCTCTCCTATTAAGTTTTTTGTAAATCCAAAGTGAATATCAATTACTCGCAAAAATAATTCTTCTTAAAAATAAAATATATATATATATATATATAATCCATCTCTCCAAGTTTACATCAGCATCGATCTATTTAAAAAATAATAGTTCAACTGATTATTTCATGCCTCATGCCATTACTCTTTCCAAAAGTCTCCTTGTATTCTAACTCAGCTGACCTCTATTCTCCATGGATCATATCCCCTCATACTTTCATTCCTTAACCCCACCCCCCCCCCCCCCTCCTCTAGGGAAAATATTATCCCAAACACCACTTGTCACATATCAAAGACACCACTTTATAGGATACATATCTATCCTTTATTGTTATCTATTGATTTTCACTAGAAGTGGGGTCATTTTCCTGGTGTTAAAATAAATCGAAACATAAATAACATATAAATAACTACAGAATAATTAAAATAATTAGATTAAAATTGGGATAGGGGAAGTTTATGAATCTACAAATGTTTTGGTAGGTGGATGATCACTAAGGATAAACTAATATTTCTAAAATTCAAGATTGGAAAATGGATTGGTCATGGTATCAGCCACTTGATTTTTAGTTCCAACATTCTCTATTTTGATCATTCATTGTTCAATAATTTCATTGATAAAGTGATATCATATATCATTATGTTTAGTAGGAGTGTTTTGTACATGATTCTTAATGAGTTCAATCAAACTCTTACTATCACTAAATATCTCCATTTGTTAATTCATATTTTAAACAATATCTTCCAGTAACTACTTCATTAAAAGAAATTGAGTGCATAAATTTTTCACTAATATACTTTTTTTCTTTTTTCAGGCTTAGTTTGTTAATTTGTTACATCTTACTCACCCATATAACACATTTAATTCCAATTTAAAATGTAACACTACTTGTGAAATTTCATTATATAGTATCACAATACTATTCAAAATTAGAAAATATAGATAACTCATGTTCTAATCTGACATCAAAGAGAAATAAGAAATTGAGAGTACCTTGGATATACCTCATGATTCATTTATTTGACATGAGATACTCTTATTTTGGTTTAATTTAGAAATAATTTTTCCTGAATTTTATAAAAAAAATATGGGTTTATGTTTTTCAAATATTTAAAAATTACAATCATCCACCCTATACGAGATATGATCCATAGATTTCTCATTATCATGATTTTTCAAGATTGGTTCCAAATGTAATCAATATTGAAATTGGATTTGAATCAATCATATTAAACTTCTTCTATGTCCCTCTCACATACATAGATTGAGATATGAAAATGTATTTATACATTTATATCACTTACAACAATATAATATATATGAGTTCACCCATTATGGTAATTTTAAATTCTGAACTCATCACACTATAAAATTCATCTATAAATTTCAACCTAATGATTCCCAAAATATGTCACCCACATAGAAGATACCATGAATTGTTATTACATGTATGTTTTCACAATATTATTGTGATAAACACTACCTATTTTTATTTCCAACATCTTTAAGTAAAAACTGAGTCTATTGCACCATGCTCAAAGTGCCTACTTTAGACTGTACATGGCCTCTTTTAACCTAAAATCTTTACTTTCATCATTTAAAACCAGGAATATCACAATTTTTCCAATATAAAACTCTTATTAAAGCAAAAAATTCAATGATATTTTTTTAGTTTCCATTTAAAAAATCTTTAAACCTCTGAGTATACTAGTTAGGATATGAATTACATTGAGAGGGTAGATGAATCCGTGTCATTGACATTAAATAAAATTTATACTTAAAACGTTTTAACCCTTTTCTTTTCATGATTCACTAGTTAAAGTGAAATGATCACTCTTGTTCTCTCTCCTCCTTTCCCATAATTATTGTGGAACAACCAAACACACATGCACAAGAAGCGCAACAACTTACAATTTCACCTCTTAGTATAAGAAGGTTTGTCTTTGGAATGAACTAAATTCCTTCATGATCACACTACCCACTAGAATAATTGTAATGTCCCAATGTTTTCAATGGAAATTCCTTCCTTATAAATACGTCATATAATAACTAGAAGTCATAATACAATGAACTAGTAAGTGATATGTGACATTTAAACATATGTTTGTCACATCTGTGATTTGAATTTCGAAAATCTAAAATACTTGGTTGCAATCAGTAAGCTATTTGGAGTCTAATATAACCAAATTATTTTTTAGTGATTAGTAACCTACCCTTATGAATAGTAACATACACTTATAAATAGTGATATATCCTATGGAATAGTAACCTTACCTAAGATAGTATATAAATAATATTCAAGTGGATGTATGATATACCTATATCTTGGAATAATAAAATAAATGTTTTAAAATTTTTATTGTTCAATTAAATTTTGAATCAAATGCCGAGATGCGCCCGTAAAGGGCTCCTCTTATCCTAGGGTTACCTCTCGCCACCGCCAGCTTCGTCACTGCGGTTGGTGCGGAGTTTCCTTCTCATGCTCGGCGGGTTGGTGGTGGTTCTCTACTACAGGGCTTCGTGGTCTTCTCTCAGGCTGTGGAGATGCTCTCCGGGCTTCTACGGTTGTCAGTTCAGATCCACAGGTGTAAGACCGGTTCTTGTTGATGGAACACTCTTCAGAGCGTTCGGGGTTCTGATCTCGGAAGCTCGCTATTGTCATGTGGTGAGTTTTTTCACGTTTGGGGGTCGCGCTCATGAGCCAGTGGTTTGTGGGGCTCTTCATCTTCTTAAGTGAGCGTGTTAGGGTTTCGGGTGTCTGATGCGGGTGTTTTTGTCTGGTGGTGGCAGGATATTTTGTTCTTTGGTTTTTCTTTTCTTTCGTTGTGTTGTGGTGAATCTCTCGGCAAGAGTGTTGTCGAGATGGAGCAATGACGATGATTTGTTTCAGGAGTCATCTCCATGGATGATTGTTCTATTGATTTTGGTTTTCCGTTCGATGTTTTTTTGTATCCTCTGCCATGGGGCGATGATGATGATGGCAGTCGTCGACGAAGCTCACTGGTGATCCGGTGATGGCAATGAGGTGAGGGATCACATAGGCAACTCCATGGATGATGTTTGTTTAACCCCCGGCAGTTTCATGGGGGGAAATGTGACAACGGACGTCGGCGACACTCACCGGCGATCCGGTGATGTGGATATGGCTGAAGTACATGGCACATGGCGTGTCAGATCGGATGGAGGCTTGGCGCTCGAGGCGGTGCAGGCTCACGGCTTGAGGCGATAAGGCGGTGGTTTGAAATTTGAAATTTCAGTTTGAATTGTCATTTGGTGTCTGGGTTTCGACTGTATGGGTATCAGTAACCCACAATCTGGCTTTCTATAAAATGAAAAAAAAAGGATTTACCGAAGTAAATTGTTATTTTAATTAAATATTAAATTAATCATATTTAGAAAATTATGTTTGAATTTTTTTAAAATTTTTGAATTCTACACTTTGAAAAATGGTTAGGGTGAATTTTTTTATTTTTTCAAAAATACTTGATTTTTTTATGAATAAGAAAATATGATAATTCACAATAAATTCTAAAACCTGAATTTTTGCATCATGATTGAGTCATGAATGATGTAAATATGCATTGGTTTTAACTCACGTGAATTTATTACTATTCGTGTTCATTTATTCATCACTATAGGTTGTCTTATGTAAAAATCATAAATTAATGATTATAATATTATGAAAACTCTCCTCCCCTCCACTATAAATACCACCCATCCATATCTCTTCTCTTCACTCCTCTCAAGCCTTTTGAATTTCCAATTTTATGCAAACATATCTCCTCAATATCCTCCACCAAGTTCAAAATCCCCAAGTCGGTTAAAAATACCAAACTCTCTCCCTATATGAAGGGTTTCAAAGAAGTTTGATTCAAGAGGTAAATTCCTCTTTTCTTTTCTGTTCTTTCTTTTTCTTTTCATGTTCATTGGTTTTATTTTATATCCTTACCTCTACTTATCCAAATGTTATGGGAACTTTAGTAACATACATTTACTATAATTTTTATGTAATAAGTTATTATATTCTCTCCATTACTCTTCTTTTATTTTAATAGTGAAGACACCCTCTGAGATGTGTTAGTTTACAACATTCAAGGACGATGGGTATTCAATTTATGTTACCATCTTCAATTATGGTAATTAAATCATATTCATGGTCAAAAATGAGAATAATATATGTATTATTCTTCCTATTTTGTTTTTAACCCTTTTGTACACATGGTTTTGGTTTTCTAAACAAAACATGTTCTTTGTGGTCAAAAACCGCCTATTAAACCACAAGGTTATTAGTAAAGTTTTATACAATGATTCAACTTCACCGCAAGTAACCAAATTAAATCTTAAACAATTAAACCATAAGTATGTTAAATAATAAAATGTAACCTCAATTCTGGCCAAACACCTTCATCATACATGTTTATCCAAACATGAACTGATCATTAAAACCAAGAAAGCAAACAGACATGAATGATGAAATTGAACCATATAACCAATCAAAAAGGTCTTGAGTAAACATAAAAAGGTTATACTAAATATTTTACATATAGAAGTGGTTATTTAATTTTTAATTTAATAACCTAATTTTGTTATTCACGTCATTAATATCAAGTGGAGAACACCATCGGTCTTAAGGTATGGGATCTTCTCCATTTTACTTTTATTCAAGAATGTCCTCTATTATACACCATTTTATGTGTAATACCTAGTGATGGGGTATGATTTATCACCACCCCCATACTTAGTTAATAATTTATAAGTGATTATAAACCCATTTATATCTCATTAATCCCTCTTAAGTACACTGGATACCATGCCAATAATTCGTAAGGAATTCGACCCGAACTAAATTTATTTCTTTGGGTTACTCTATCTTTCTCTTTACACAAATGAAGTTGTCTCTTATTTTTATGTAAAAAATATAAATTATGTTTATTTTCTCCAAAATAATGTTTCAAGACCCATCCCTAATTATATTTTGGGTATATTCTTGCTTTCATGTGATTCCCTCCTCAATACTACCCAATAAGAAAACTCGTTTTAAAGGAACTTTCCAAACTTTTACCAATTTCAAGTGCACTCTATCCAATTTTTTATGACACCATTTTCTTTATAAAATCTGTATTTTTATTATTAAAACCATCTTGGTTCAATTTTTATTTATAATTTTTTTCCCTTTTCTATTTTAAAAGATCTGTAGTATTTTCTTTAAAACCACAAAAAAATGTTTTAATAATAAAATTTCCCAAATACATTTCTTGAAAGTGGTCACTTATTTTTAACATCACATAACATGATATATTCTAATTTAATGTTCATGTATGTTCTAATTCCTTTATTTTATGGACACTTTCATGATATTCCTGTTGGTTATGCTATACATCATGTTTATGGTGCCCAATTCATTCCATTGGTAACCCTTATGTTTCTGTAAAATTGACTATGTATGATTATTTATGTGCAAAACATATTCATGAAATGTAATATGTGTGCACCCAGATAATGCTCTAATAAATTTGGTTAATTTTATTCTCATGATATGATTATGTGCGATGGTCTCGGTAGTTAGCCATGGCTTGTTCTACTATATACAACGGTCATGGCGGTTAGCCTTGGCTTGTGATATTATGTGAAAAGGTCTTGGCGGTTAGCCTTGACTCATAATAAATTCATGATTTATGTTTTTTCCACATTTATATCATTCTATGTTGTAATGATAAATTCTTTATATGTTATGATTACATATGTCACGTGCCTTTTTTATATCATCATGTCATGCCCACTATCCCAAGTGCTAATGCACTATTCTTATAGTTATTTCTTTATTGATATTTTTTTCATCCCTTTGTTCATGTTATCCCTAGGTTATCCTATGCCGGTGTATGATCAAAATAGAATATAAGAGCTCACAGTGGAGTTTAAATAAAAAGTGGTTTTTAAATTGACTGATTATGTACCTAGTCTTCCAAGACACTAGACTTTATGAACCTTGGCTTGTAATCTGATGTATAAATATGCTTAAAATCATGTTATGTTATGTTTAAAAGGCCAATGTTGCTATAATAATCATGTAGGGTTGACACTACAGTATCCCAATTCTGTATAAGTATGCATCCTTACCTACTTAGTTTTTTTGTATCCCACACTATCGTACATCTCATACCTTATAATTCTTATAACAAGGATAAAAACTAAAGAGTCTTGTCACCAATTTGGATGTAAAAAAGGTATAAATACTATGTCTTAATCTCTTTATCCTTATTCTTATTTCAATTGAATAGTAACATGTAACGAATTCCTTATTTTTATATATCAAAATAGTGATATACACACTTTACTCCTCTTTGTAACAAAAAGTTATGAATTCCTATATTTCATAGGTTCTATGTATTATTCTCCACTATATAAAAACATCTTAACAACACTTCTCATTCTTATTCCATCTTCTTCTTTAATTTTTCTAATTCAATGCACAATAAGACTCCACTTCTTATTTTTCTTCTCTACCATTTATTTCAATGAAAAAAAAATAATTATTTCTCCCCTTCTTCGAAACTTAATCATTTTTTAGAAGAATTATAGTCTCAGATCTCTCTTATACTTAATAATCTCTATGTATTCATAAATTTAGGTTATATTAAAAAATATATTTATCTATTATATATATATATATATATATATCATGTAGAATATCCCTATAATTATTTTATTTTCAATTTTAATTAAAAATTCAAATTCAATAATTCAACAACATACTCATCTTAGGGATTATCTTCCATTAAATGATTACCAATTTATTAAAATACGTAATTATTAAAGGATGAAATAACCACCAAACCTCTTAGATGAAGCCAAATAATCAAGAAATATCTAGTTTCCTAGTTCTCGACCATTAATGATATATACTATACCTTTTTTGGAATGACATGGTCATTCAAGGCTGTTATTTTTAACTACCAAACAGATTGTGGGATGATATTTCGAATATGGCGTAGAGGTATTCTAATATCTATTTCCTTGGAAATATGAAGAAAATTCATTTACGGTGTAAAGAGATCATTACGAAATAGAGGAATCTAATTCTATAGACAAACGAAAATCTAGAAAATTGATAATTCCATCATGTAAGCCTCTTATGTGGTGTATATGAGCGAGATTTCAACTAGTTGAAACATTGTATATAAATTATAGAATAGGTACCCTTAAAAGTCTACTAACACACAAATCAACTAATTACTCCCCTTTTTTCATATTCATACATCTAGGGAATAATCACCTCATCTTGAAATCTATTTTGAGGTTGTTACTATAACACCCCTATATTTACATGAAATATATTTTTAAAAATAATTTAATTTCCTTTAATTTTTGTATTACAGTAAACCCCGAATTTCTTTGAAACATCATGTTATTATTGTAATTATTTAAAAAATACAATTATTTCATAGCTATTAAAATGTTTTGTATGAAAAGGATTAACCTAATTATGGAAATATTGTTTATACATGTATATATAATTAATTATTTTGTGGTTAATTAATTATAAATGAAATTAAAAACATTTTAAAAATAAAAGGAAATGTTTTTCTAAAGAACTATTTAAATGTACACAAGTGTGTTTTAAAGAATAAAATAGAAAAATAATTATTTTTGGATTGTATTAATTAAATATATACTGAATATAATTTTTAATATGTATCATATGTGTATTCTACACATGATATAGGAAAGAATCTCATTTTACCTATAATAAACTTTTTTTCTAAAAAACAATTTTTTTGCCTTTTGATGGCACACTTGATTTACATATATTTTTAAAAATTTTATAGCTTTTTTTTAAAATAATCTTCTTATTTTAAATTGTAATATAAAAATTTATTTTGGTTGAATTTTTGGAATTTTTTTCATGAGTTTCATGTTTTGAGGAATAGTGGAAAATACTGAATTTTAATTAAAAAATGTTTTTTATAAATAATTTATATATTTAAATTAAATTTATTATTTTTTATAAATTAAAATGTTATCAATTTTATATCATTTATTAAAATTATTTATTTTTAATTAATTTTATGTCTAATTTGGATATAAAAATATTTCAATCTTTTGATTGTTTTAACATTAAAAACATGTTTTCTCACCATATCTCAAGGATTAATTTTTAATTAATTTTATCCATTTCTATGATATGAATTTTTAAAAATATATTCTATATTTTTAATTAGAAGTTATAAATTTAGTAAATAGTTTTCTTTTTATTTTGAGACAATATGAATAGAAACCTTTGTAATTTTTATTGTCATGGTCTACTATAAAACAAGTAATTAAGGGTAAAATAATATTATAAATATTTTAAAATTTCCCTAACACATGTATAAAAATTATTTGATGAAATTAATTCAACCCATAACATATAAGGTTATAAATTTAACTATTTCATTGAAACTTTTCCAAGAAAATGACTTAGATAATATTAATATAAAGGGAGTGACAAAACGTCACACTCTTACTTTTAATTAATATAATATTTTCAATATGGGGTTAAATAGATTACTTTATAGACAATATATTTCATTATTATAGATAAAAGGATTATCTACATCATGTAAATTTATTTCTATTATTTAGTAAATAAATAATTATCATTAAAAAATTCCCAATGATGATTTCTAATTATTCAATTAATAAAAAACTCAATTAAGTGATATTAATAAAATTAATGAGATAAAAATTAGAAATAGATAATATTATAAATGATTTCTATACATTAATATTTCATATTATAGGTTTATTAAATTAATTGGTCAATGTTATCTTTATATAATGATTTTATTAAAGTCAATGTAATCAATACCGTCAAAATTAACACTGTTGATATTTTATTTTGTTAAATTATTTAAAAATAAAAAAACTAAATAAGAGATGGGTAAATTATGATAAAAATATCATTAATATACCATTTAAAATATAATTTTTACCTTATAAGTAAATAATATCAACCTTTTAATTTTCAAATTGTTGTTACCATAGTAAAAATTATAATAGGTTAACTGAGGGTTATTCAAAATGATAAGTTTTTTAATTACAAAAAAAACATGTCGAAATTATATTTTTTTTTTAATGATATTAGAACTCGATCAAAACTAATATTTGAATCCAATTCCATTTGGTGTTATCTTGATTGATATTTAATTTATTATAAATTAATTTTTTTTGAAATTTATAAAGTACCCCTCATGTTCATTATAAAATAACACATCCTCCCTTCTCTCATTTCACTACTTTGAGACATAAATATTAACCAAAAGTATCGAAATTATCTTCTCCACTTCCCTATACACGTTCTATAGGTGATTTTCTTCCTAAAAGACCAACTCTATAGTTCGTTAGAGGAGATCTAAAGGAGTCGTTTCAAAGAAGAGGTAATCATTATAATCAATCACTCTCTTTTTCTACTCTTCTATAACTAGGAAAAATATATGATATATATATCATATAATAATAAATTATTAATAAAATTTTATTTTAAATTTTATTTTTATTATTAACTCACCATTATACATCCCACTTTCTATCGAAAAAGAAGTCAATGTATCACTTATACGTATGTATGACTTACAATCTCCACATAGTGATACCATTAATTTTCCATCACCATATTTCATGTGATGGAATTCTGATGGGTTTAATTTTTATATAATATATAAATTATATAATTATACTTCTATAATTTTTATATCTCACATACCTTCATGCTTTCTATTTTTTGGGAATTCAATAACATTGCTCTTATGTACAGTGGATTATCACCTCACAGAGCGATGTGGTTCATTAGAACATTACAAGTAATGTATTAATAATGGTTTTTATAAACATATGTTATATATATGATAAAAAATTATTTTTTATTATAAATATATTATATAATTTTCTTTATTTTAATACGAAATTAAAATGGAAACAACGTTCAGGCATACATATGGTGTACCTCTCCATTAATAGTGTATATTATTTTCTACCTTTAAATTTTATGAATCACAATAACTAAATATATATGGAATATATATGTGATATTTATCACATTTTTATAATTCTATAGATGACTAAATCATGATCTTGGTAAGAGGAGCAATAATAACACTTCATAATGTGTACAAAAAACAAAGTGGTCATTACCCAAAAGATAACATTAACATGGAATTTGTTAATTGGAGAGTAATATAAAGTTATAAGTAAATCATATATGGTATTATAAAAATAACTATGAATATGTTTTTCAAAGATTTATAAAATGTTTTTCAAATCTTATATTATTATTTTTAGGTTATTTTCATTGAAAAATGTTTTTTAACTGTTTCATAATTAAATTGTGTTTTTTTCAAAGGGGAAAGGATAGTTTCCTCAAGAATTATTTCAAATTATATTTAAAATAAGTTTTCCATTTAATATGGAATTATTTAATCTTACTTATGCCTTACTGGGGATATGATTCAGGCATACTATATTTATTCATTATATGGTAGTTTTAAGTTTACGAATGATTTATGTTCTTATGGAATAAAAATTTACAGTTTTTATTATTTGATGATAGGGATCGATATCTCCCTCCAATTCATTGGGTAATAATTTATATATTTTTATATGGACATTGATGAAATAGGGAGTGAACCCAATTTAGTATAAGACTTTTCCCACTAAGATGGTCATTAGAGTGCACCTTGAATACTATGATGGTATTGGTAGTGGAACATGAATACTATGATGGTATTGGTAGTGAACCTTCTCTATTATTATGGTCTTGAGAGTAAACACTGAAAAATAATATGGTTTAGGTAGTGAACCCATTCCACTAATATGGTATCAGCTGTAAGCCTTGACTACTATGAAAATAATTTTATATATTTCTGTGTCTTTCATAATTCCATATCTTATTTCAGTGTTATGATTTCATAGATTATTCTCTTAACTAGAATATTATTCATGTATTATGAACAGATAATATTTAGGTCATGACTCATGTATATGATCATTGATATGAAGTCTATGATCTTCATATGTTATTATTATGTTCTCATACCATTATGTTAATGTCATGTTTACATATCTCCTTTATTTACCCTTACTCAACATCTAATCTAACCATTTATTATTATTTTCATTTACTCATGTTTATAAAAATGATTTTAAGAATGATATATCTAAGAAGGGTGCTAGATGTGAAGAAATTTTTGGAGATAATATATATTTTATGGTCTATTTGTTAATTTTTTCAAAAATATGTAAGAGTTTGCCAAATATATACAAATATTTAAACCTAATATATCTTTATGTGTATAAATGATACATTATTTTATTTTTATATTGTATGATTTGAAGGAATAAATAGGGTTACATTTTTAAATTTTATTCCTTTAGCATTGGATCCGGATTTATGGATTCGAGATAATTATATTTGGTATTAGCATAGGATTTAAATAACTTTTCATATTTGGATTATTTCAAGATAATTTATCTTAAAAGTTATAGTAACGGGCATCGATATATTGTACTATAAGTTAATTTTCATATAAACCAATTTTTTGGTTTTAAGATATGAAATTTTAAGGTGAGTAATGGTATTCTCGGAGTATTCTTTTTTTGAGGTAATTAAGGGTTATTTCATTTTAGTATGAACAAATGAAAGGTATGAGATAACCTTTGATGTTAAAAAATTTATTTAATATGAAATGTTTTAATGTCATTTTGAGGATTTTTTTTCATTTTTTTGGAATTTTATATGTGTTATATTAACATAGATTTATAAATAGAAATAATTGTAGGTTGGGTGACAACCTGTCACATCTGACAAGGTCATGGGAATTGAACCCAAAACTGAAGGGTGAAAAGGGTGAATCACCTACCGCTGGCCTATGTGATGTCCTAGTTAGTATTTAATTTAATTTTTTGTTAAATAATCTATTATATAAAGTTTATTTTAATTTTGGGAATATAATTTTCATTAATTAGATAACCATGGTATTATAAATTGATTTGGTATTAACTTATTAATGTTATTTTAGATGACGTTCACTATTTTAAGAATCCTATATTATTAAGGTAAACAAACCACTATGAAATTTTAGTTGAGGTATAAATGTTGAAGTATATTTTTGAATAATATATTATTTAATTTTGGATTTATGGTGAATCGTGTTAATTATGAAAATGATTAGCGCACTATGAGGATTATAAGGGAAATTACTTTTTGTACGAGACATTAAGAGAAACTGGTGTTATTTGATGATAAATTTTAAAATTTATATTGGAAGAATATTTGATCAAATCATTCTAATTTTTTGGTTTAAATATTATTTTATAAACTTGTTTACGAATTTTAAGTTTTGTTTTTTTGAATGGTCTAAGATGAGCATTGGGTATTACTATTGAATTTTTGAGATTAATTTTTTTCATCATTTGAAGGTTTATTATAATTAGTGATTTATTTTATATTTTACTAACCAATTTGGTTTTGGTTAAATTTCAAGAAAAGATAAATAGAGACTTAATATTTTTTGGATTATTTTATTCATTATAAATTATTTCTCATGCATCAGGCATAAGGAAATCATCGTTAATTCTCATCATTTGGAGAAAAGATGAGTTTATAGTGGAAAATAATTAAAGGATAAACCTATAAATGTCAAGTAAGTATGTTTTCTTATGTTATTAGTATATATGGTAAATAAATTCTTGAAATATAGGAAAAGTATATTTAATTAAAAAATAAAAGTAAAAATTTTATCTGTTTACTTTTTATACTGAGAAATCAATAGCATTTTAAACAATCTCAAAATTTTGGTTTTGTGATGGATAAAATTATAATGACCTTATACTCTCTCACTATCTTCTAGAACAAGATAGTTTAAATTCTCTTCCATTTCCAGGATTTTCACTTTCAGATAACAGTCTCCTAATTGAAATCCTAGTTAAGTGATGATCATCTCCTTTCACTTTCCCTCTTTTTAAGAGTATGTTTTAGTGGACATTTTTAGGATGTGGTTCCCCAAAAATAAATTCTAATGCATCATCCTCTGATTTTTTAACTATAATTTCAAATTAAAAGGATTTTATTTCCATTTGAAATTGTTAAACATTCTGGGATGGTATCTTATCAACAAGTTCTTCTACCAGATATCTCTCAAGTTCATGATCTGATCCATCTTTTACATTCGAGAAAAAACACACCTGATCCTTCACATGTCCTAAACATAGTGATCATACGAATGGAGTAAAATATTTCTTATGAAGAAATACTATTTGATATTCTTTATCTTATAATTAAGGTTATACAAAACTATAAAACACAACAACTCGCCTAGTTAATGTTTTGTAGGGAAACAACCAATTTGATGAAGCTGTATGGGAAAATAGGGAAATAATGAGGAGGATATATCCTCATTTTTTATATGATAGTGATGAATTTTGATCTAGATATTAATTTTATGGTAGGTAGAATGTATCAAAATATGATTTTTATGAAATATATTTTTTAAAATAATTTAATTTCATTGATGTCTTGGGTTACATGAGACAATGAATTTCTATGAAACATCATTCTATTATTGTAATTATTTAAATAATAAAATTATAACATAGTAGTTAAAATGAAGGTTATGAATAAAATAAACTAAATTATGTAAATATGTTATGCACATGTATATATAATTAGTTATTTTTTACCAATTAATTATAAATGGAAATAAAACCCATTTTAAGATAAAAATAAATGTTTTTCTGAAAACTATTTAAATGAGAAGAAGGATGTTCTATAAAAATAAATAAAATAATCACATTTTTGGATTATATTAATTAAATAATTATTCAATATAATGTTTAAAATTTTTCTAATGTGTTTTATAGACATGATATAATAACAAATCACATTTTATGCATAAAAGATTTATTTTTCTAAAAGGATAGTTTTGCCACTTATTTATGGCGCACTTATCAAAAACATAGTTTTTAAAACATTCAAAAATTATATCTAAAAAAATAAAATTCATATTTTAAATTAAAATATCGGTAACTACTTTTGTTTAATATTTTGTTTTATTCTGATAAGTTTAATGTTTTCATTAATAATGGAAAATACTGAATTTTAATTGAAAATAGCATTCCACCTAACAATATATATTGACATTTTTTATATTGTATTGGTTTTAAACTATAATAATATAAATTTTATATAATTTGATCCAATTTATATAATTTTAATAATTTTAACATTTAATTTTTAAATAAAAACATACCAATCTTTTGAACGTTTTCACTTTAAAAACATGTTCTGTCACCTCATCTATGGGATTAATTTTAAATGACTTTTAGTCATTTATGTGTTTTACAATTTTAAAAATGAATTTAATATTTGGTATCATAGGAAATATGCCCCTTTTATTTTTTAGACAATACATATAGTATCATTAGTAATTTTTTTAGCATGGTTAAGGTTTAAACAGGTAATTGAGGGTAAAAATAATGTTATAAATAGTTTAAAATTACCCTAACACTTTTTAAAAA
This sequence comes from Viscum album, assembly GCA_963277665.1. Classification (NCBI taxonomy): domain Eukaryota; kingdom Viridiplantae; phylum Streptophyta; class Magnoliopsida; order Santalales; family Viscaceae; genus Viscum; species Viscum album. Next base: position 1,041,542,049 of record OY728164.1, on the reverse strand, counting down.
TTTATTGGATGAATTTAATTAGACCCATAACACATATGGTTCAAAATTACATTATTTAATGGACACATTTCAATGAAGATGAGTTAGTTGTTATTAAAATAAATGGGAGTGCCAAAATGTCACACTCTTACATTTACAAACTATAATATTTTTAATATGTGGTTAAATAGAATATATACTCCAGTGAATATATTATGATAAAATATAAAAAAATTATCTACATTATGGTAATTTATTTTTACTTTTTAGTGAAGAAATAATTATCATTAATAATTACACAATGAAAACATTGTAACTATTCTATTAATGAAAAACTCAATTAAGTGATATTAAAAATATTAAAAGAGAAAAAAATTTAGTTACGTAATATGATCCAAAAAATTTATACGTTAATATGTCATATTATGGGTGTATAAAAAAATTTCTAATTTATCTTGATTAATTTATTTTCTTAAAATCAATGCAATGAATACTATCAAATTTTACACTAATTCTATTATATTTTATTAAATAAGTGAAAAATAATAAAAATAATAAATAAGAAAAAGGGGATAAATTATGGTCTAAAATATTATTCATTTACCATTTATGGTTCAATTTAAACCTTATAAGTAAAAATATCAACCTTTTAATGTGGAACGATTTGTTACCATAATTATAATTAAAATAGGTTAAATAGGGGTTAATCAAAATGATAATGTTTAAAAATAAATCAAAACATGTATAAAATCTATTGGTTTATAGTATTTATACACCTTCCCACATTATCTTTGAATAAATTTCCATTTGAAGGTATTTTTATAGAGATTTAATTTATTATAAATTAATCATTAGATAAATTTCAAAAGTGCCCCTCACATTCATTATAAATAGACACCTCCTCCCTTATCCCATTTCACCCCTTGAGACTTTTAGCCTAACAAAACTCTAAAAAATTATCTTTTACACTTCACTAAAGACATTATATATGTGATTTTATTCTTTTGATACCAACTATAGATTTCTTTAGTGGAGATCTAAATGAGCCGTTTCGTGGAAGTGATAATCAATTTAACTAATCACTCTCTTTTTCTACACTTATATACATCCTCAAAATCAATAATATAAATATATATATATCATATAATATTATCTTTATAATCATAAATATTATGAAATATTATTATGACTATTAACACACCATTAAACAATCATTTTCCCACCGAACAATAAGTGAATGTATCGCTAGTGTGTACGTAAAACTTACCATCTCCACTTAGTGGTAAAATTATGTAATGACCTAGAAATTTCATGGAAATTGTTTTCTTAATTTCTTTGGAATTTTACAAGTACTCAGTTTCTGACGGCGCCCGATTCCAAGGCTCGGTGTGCCCGAAATCATTTTCTGAAGTTTAGCTCGGGAACGTTCAGTGAACGAACGAGCGGGTTTTCCTATCTCTTGAACCGGTGCATGGAATAGAAATATGAGGGAACCGATGAACTCGCAGCACCAGTAATTGCTTAAAGGGACACTTAAGAAAATCTGAGGCCTGGTGCTCAGAATCGAAATCCGAGCATGCGGGTGTGTTGTGCAATTAATGGGGGGTTTGTGGAAGGTTAGAGAATTTGAATAGGTGGGGAATCGTGTGGGCCCCACCTCACAAATATCCTCTCATGGGAGGTTATGTGGGTGTGGGCCCCACCAACAACCTCCCCCTTTTAGGATATAACCAACTCAAATAAAAATGTGTGCAACACAATTTTTATTTAATTTAAGGTTAAACTCCAAAATATAACTTCAAACCTGCATAAATTGCAACTGCGGAAAAGGTCCCCCTAAGCGAAAACCAGCGCTGCGAGGTCATCAGTGCCCTCAGATTTTGATTCCAAGCATCGGTTCAAGAGATAGAAAAACCCGCTCATTCGTTCACTGAATGTACCCAAGCTAAACTTTGGAAAATGATTCCGGGAACACCAGGCCTCGGAATCAGGAGCCGTCAGAAACTGCGTACTCGTAAAATTCCAAAGAAATTAAGAAAAAAAATTCCTTAAAATTTCTGGGTCTTTACAATACTCCCACCTCAGGGATTTACGTCCCCTTAATGCTTAAACACAAACTAGGGATACAAAAGTGGTACTGAGCAAGCATCTGAGCCTTCCGCTCCCATGTGCTCTCCTAGAGGTTCTCGTGCTGCAAACGAAATCACACAAGAGGAGTCGACTGTTCTCATAGGACCCACTCTTGTCGATCCTCAACCTCTATTGGAACCCCGCAAAAGTTACCACATCTCCAAAGTCCATCTCCCCACGGTCGATGATATGTGTTGGGTCAATCATGTATCACCTCAGCTGAGATATGTGGTAGTCGTCGTGCCCCTGTTGCAACTGAGGTGGATGGGTCAAGCGATAACCCACCTCGCCTACCCGGCTAAGGACCTTGAAGGGTCCGATGAAGCGCGGAGATAAATTTCCACCTCATCTAAATATCCATAATTCCACGTCGAGGTGAGACCTGTAAGAAAACATGGTCGCCATCCTCGAACTCTAGTGGTCTCTACCTCCTGTCAGAATAAGACTTCTATCGGCTCCGAGCTGTCCTCATCCGCTCTAGGATGACCTGGACCTTCTCTGTCATGGCCTGGACCATCTCTAGTCCCACAAGAGCTGCTATGATTTCTTATTTTCCGATAAGAGAAATCTGATATCATCCCCTGGATGAACCACGTTCTTTGCCTAATACAGTCAATCCGGACAGGAATGATGCATTCATGCCATGGACGATGTCGTAAGGCCTCGACATTACTACAAAGAGATCCAACTGTTACTCTCTCCTCTAATGGTCGAGTCACACTGTCGGCATCAGCATGAGGTAACCGGGTCTCCTCCAGAAGGAATCTTGAAAGTGAGGGTCAAGTCAATAGTTTTAACTGGGACCTCTCAGAACACAAAAAAGGAAGGAAGCAAATGTCACAAGAAAAAGTGTCTTTTATTACTGCATCTCGAAGTACAAGGACACACAACAATGACAACAAGTAAAGTAGATGCACCAATACTAGAGGTCCCATGCCTGAAACTAGTCTCACTCTTGCCCGCCAGCTTCCAGAGCTCCGTAGTCATATGCTTATGCTGCCTGAAGCTGATCTCTCCCATGTCCACCTGTTCCCTGCGGTCGGGGTGGACCTCCTGGTGGTGGTGGTGGTGGAAACACTTCGAAGCGTCGTCCACCTCCAGCTGCACGGCTAGCTCCCCTGTCTCGGTCTCTTGTTCCATGCGGTCCACCTCGATCGAACCTCTGCCTCTGCCTGGGAGGTCCTTCGTTTATCTGCTGGTCATCTGTATGGATGGTCGGACAGTAACGTGCCATGTGACAAATCCCACCGCAAGAGTAACATTGCATGGCATGTATGGCTCTGTCATTCCCCTTGGTGCCTCGCACTACCGACCCTGAGTCATGCGGTCGACCACCTGTAGGTCTGGTCCTCTTGGACCTCTGTGTCATCTGTCTACTGCCTGATGTAGAAGACTCTGCTGCATGCCAGCTAGTGGTGGGTCCTGATGCTGGAGACAGCTCAGTAAGGAAACTCTCTACTAAGAGGGCTCTCTCCAACACCCCTGTCTGCGTCGGGATGCTGTGAGAAACAACAGATGCTGTAATCTCTCACCTAAGCCCATGCTCGAAGGTTCGGGCCCTAAATAACGGGTCCTGTACCAAATATGTGGAGTAGTGCGAGAGGTCTGTGAACCTCACTGAGTAATGCACCACTGTCATGCTACCCTACTATAAATGCAGCATCTCTTGTATACGCACCGCTCGAAGGGTGGTTGGTACAAACTCTGCCCGGAATAGGATATGGATGTCTACCCACAGAAGTGTCGTCTCGTCATGCATCTGGAGCATTAGGCTCCACCATCTGCCTGCTGCTGCCTGAAAGAGGCTGGAAGCAAGGATCACCATGATGTCTACTGGCGTCCCTACTAGCCTGAAGACTCTCACCACAGCCTCCAGCCAATCCTTAGCCGCGTGTGGGTCTGTCTCTCCCCTAAACGTAGGTGTCCTCTGGAGCTGGAACTCGTGTAGTGCGATCAAGCGACGTGCACTCTCTACTGTTGGGGCTGGTGGCATCGGTGGCCCAACGGGTGGTAGTACCGCGGGTGCCTCTACTGGTGCCTCAACTGGGATAGGGCCCTGTACTGAGGCCTCGTGGCTCGGCTTGCTGTCACTACATACAACTCTCGGAGCTCTAGCTAGTCATCCGCGGGGAGGCATCCTTAAAGAAACAAACGTGACATGGTCAAATGATTATAACTGGTGAGCAGACCTGGTTTGAGCTATTTTAAGGGAAAACCTTTTAAAACACACACGCAATTAGTGTTTTCGTGAACTGAGTCGGAAATCAGAAGTCAGGGTCCTGGTGTATGGATACGTCGGCCGCCCGCACCAACACTGGACTCCCTGAACTGAAAACCACACTAGGTACCCTTAACACTATTGCTTCACAGTAAAGAAAAATCAGAGTTATAAGTTCGGCAGTAGAACCAACTCTGTTGATACCAATTTGTCACGGCACGGGCCCCGAGGACGGGTCGTGACAAATTAATTTTCCATCACTGTCTTCATTGAGTGGGAATTATGATGTTTTTAATGTTTATATATTATATCTATGAAATTATTATTCTTTTTTAGTTTTTATATCATACATATCTTAATTCATTCCATTTTTTCGGAATAAAATAACATCGTTCGTGAGTACGGTGGACTACGGCCTCTCAAAATGATGTGTTTTGTTCAAACATTATATGGAATGTATTAAGGATGGATTTAATAGAAATATGTGATATCTATGAAATAAAAATTATTATTTGATGGTAATATTTATTAAAATATTATTTCTTTTAATATTTTAATAAAATGGAAACAATGTTCATGTGTATATACACCCAACTATCTCCAAGAACGATGTATTTTATTTTTGGCCTTTAAATGTTTTGAACACCGTAACTAAATATATTATTAATATATATGTGTGTGATATTTAGATCATGTTTTTAATTATTTATATTATAAAATAATTATCTATCTAAGAAGACCAAGAATAACAAATAAAAAAATGTGAATAAATTAATGCGGTTTTTACCCGAAACATTATGTTATTGTGGAATTAATAATAAGAGAGTAATATAAAGTAAAAATTAAATATTATATGGTATTATATATTTGAATTTGGTTCTTTGTTAGTCATATAATAAACATATATTTATTATACATGAGTTTTTAATATTTATGGAAAAACTCAATACTTAACGTAAAGAGATTTCTAGTCTCACTTTTATTTCTACAGGACTTATACTGTATTTACTACTCATTTATTTCTTGTCGTGTATATACTACACTTGAATGTAATGTATAATACTAATACTTAAATTTATTGGTATTTTCATATCCATTTTATTATCTCTCTTTCTTGGTATATACGGTTCAAAAGTTACCAAATCAGTAAGGGAACTTTATCTCAATTTACCTTCTTTGAGGCACAAGTTCTGTTATGCACCTATATTTTTTATAGGGGTATATACATCCCTTTTAAATTTTGTGTGATGAATATTATTATTTTCCTGAGATTATAATTTTCATGTAATTTTATTCTCATTTTATTCGAAAATCATATTACCTTCAAAACAATTCTTTATAAAAATGTTTTAAAAGTGTTTTAAATTATCTTATATGAATTTTTAAGAGAAATTATTTCAAAGATGTTTAAAATGGTTTTCAAATATTCCATTATATTTTTTCAAATTTATTTCAATTTAAAAGGTTTTTTGAAATTTTTTATGATTTAAAATGTTTTTTTTTTCAAAGAAGAATGAAAATTTACCGCAATAATTATTTCAAATGATCATTGAAATTAATCTTACATTTAAGATAACATTAATTTATGTCAGTTATGATTTTTTCGGTTTATGATTCAAGGATATTATCCTTATTATTTATATTTTTATATTATGTTTATCAATGATTTATGTTCTTGTGTAATACATATTTATTGTTTTCATTATGTGATGGGTGAGACATATATATACCTATAATTCATCGGGTAATAATTTATATCTCATGATATTGAAATTGTTGAAATGGGGTGTGAACCCGATTCAGTGTAGGACATTATCTGATAAATGGTCATCAGAGTGAACCTGGACTTCTAATATGGTCTTGGTAGTGAACCTTAACTAAAAATATGGTATTGGAAGTTAACATTGACTACTATAATGGACTTGGGAGTGAACCTTGACTACTAATATAGTTTGGGGAGAGAACCCATTCCACTAATGTGGCCTTGTATACAAGCCTTGACTACTATTGAAATCATTTTATATAGTTTTGTTTCATCCACAATTCCATTTCTTATTTCTATGTTATTATTTCTTGGATTAATATATTGACTCCCTTATTAATCAGGTCTTATGAACTTCCAATATTTATTCTATTCCCCATGTATATGATCTTTGATATATAGGGTTCGATATTCAAATGTTATTATTATGTTCTCATACACTTATGTTCATGTTATGCTTACGTATCTCCATTTTTTACCCTTAATGATAATGTGATCTCAGCCTTTATTATGTTTCTATTTCTTCAAGTTATTAATAAGGGTTTTAAGTAGGATGTATCTAATAAGGGTTCTAGACATGAAGAAATATTTGGAGATAATATATATTTTTATGGTCTATTTGTTTTTTTTTCAATGATATGTAGGCCTTTGTCCAAATTCTATAAAACTATAAACCTAATAGGTCATTGGGTATGTAAGTGATAAATTATTTATTTTTATGTTTTATGTTTTGAAAAATAAATTAGGTTACATTTATTAATTTTATGTCTTTATCATAGGATCTAGAAGTGCAGATTCTCTGTTGTTACAGTTACTCATTTACAATACAGACGTCCTTAAGAATCAGTAAACATGAAAAATATGAATGGAAATATTTATAGTTAAGATATATCTATATTATATAGATTTCAAACAATTAAAAGGGTCACCAAAAACTGAATGAGTCTATTTTACAATGTACTATCTATTTTATGGCTCATATATTCAACTACAACTGACTTTAATGGTAAAAAAATAAAAAATTATAGCATGAGACTCCATTCTTCACCTACTTGAATCATGACCACCTTTCAGGATATAAAATCACTAAAACCCATATTAATAATTATTTAGTTCAATCTACAAATATATACACCAAATAAGAAATGTGAGTTTGTATATGATTAATTAATTAACAATAAAACCCAACACGATTAATCACATTGAGTCAAACTTCTTTCTTTGGATAAATAATTTAATATTTTTTTCATTAATAAAATGGGAAATACTATAAAAAATTACCATTGTGATAAATATATGTGAATAAAGAAAAATATCAAATATATCGATTCCCTAAGTTGAAATATACTATTTCATACCAGCTTCCGACTTTGGTTGGATTCTGAAATCATCCAACACATATGAATGAAAAATTAAACTCCATATAAATTAAATCATCAAATAACTTTTTCTTATAATAATAAGATTATGTCCTATTTATTTCAATGTAATAACTTCAAGAAACATCTAAAAAAATACTCCAAGATATTCCATCCAATCATCAAACATTTTGAACAAGTGTAAACTTCTTGGAAACTTCTTTAATAACATGACTAAAATCTCCATCCATTCACAATAAACACTTAATCTTCACTATCTTAATTAAACATACAAGCTATTACTTCTCAGTCATTATTTTGAAAAAATGGAAAAATATTTATTCATTAACAACCATTGAAAATAATTAAAACACAAAAGTGGGATAAAAAATTCCCACCTTTGTATTTGTTGGTAATACCTAAAAAATGATATTTGAATATAGAAACTCATGTTCAACTCCAGTTTATTCATTATTCTTTCCAATATTTTAGTTCAATTTATCTCTCTCCCTCATTCTAATCAGCCCTTTATTCTTTTTAATTTCTCTCTCACTTATTGAAAATTAATAAAATGGTCATGAGAGTGAAAGGTATAATCCCATACTTCAAAATGTTCCATAAATTATTCTACTCTATGTCTATGTGATCCACACTCTATATGGAAAAAGGGGGTTCGGTTTAAAGAAAAATGGATACTATTAATAAATGAATAAAATTCCAAATGAAATAATATACATCAACCATTCTTAGAGTATGCCCAATAATTTTGGGATGATATCACTGAGGATACCACTAGAGATCTAAATTTTTAATGAGATATATCAAAAACAATTTATTTCACTGACTTCAACAAAAAAATAAAAATAATTCAAGTAAAAATAGAATGATTGAAATATATATTAACCTTATTAAAACTTTAATAATTTATTTCAAGGGTTAAATTTATTTCTATAATATGAGGTTTTTATTATACTTACCAATAATTTGAAATTAGTAAAATATACATCTTAAATTACACCTTCTTCAAGAACATTGTATAATAATTTTATTTGAAAAAGATAATAATCCTAGAATATTCTTATATATTACTCTTAACTTTTGAAACCCAAAATTGGACACTCCAAATATTATTCATAATGATTAATATCTTCTAAATTATTATCACATTATTATCTAAGCTAAAATAAATACTAAAATGGATCTTCTTTCTGTGGTTTTCCATTTTTAAAAACTTCTATATCTACATCAAGTTTAATATTATTCAAAGAATATTTTTTAGATTACCAAATGTACGATCAAATCGGGATGGTATATTCTTTATTTTCTATCCATTTTTGGAAGCAAACACTTCCTTCACCTTTATTAATGTCGATCCTCTCTTATATTTTTTAGAATAACATTGGTGAAATCAATATCAGATGATGAATACATCAAGGGATGTTTTCTATTATTTGTAGTTAATCCATAATCTTTGGTTATTTCTTTGATAACATTCTTCACATTTACTTAAATGAATTGTAAGAATATATACAACACATAAAAATTTTAATGGAATAAGGTCGATCCTATTTTTATTCAATGTGAACAGGATGGTTGAAATGATTTTCTTAACCATGTTTCTCCATTTATCATGATTTCCCATTTTTACTTCACGTATGATTTTTTTTAAGGTAGCATGATACTAATCACACCTATTATTTATTTTCTGGAGATGACTGTTCTTTATTTATCTATAAGATCATATTCACCAGATTATATAAACTTTTACGTTTTTATGTTTCCTTTTTGTTCTGGAAATTTTGTTGAAAACATCCAAGATTGTGTACAACCTTATTTTATCAATCATAAAAGACATATTGAGTGTAAGGGTTTCCATTTACTGAAAAAAAAACTCATGAAATTTGACTTATTCAAATGGAATTTATTATTCTCCTTTGGAAAAACATTTTTCTTGTGCTTCTTCCATCTTTCTTTCTTTATCCATATCTAATAGAAAAATAATTACAATATCATTGGATATATTAGCATATTTTTTGAGTTATCCACATGGAATCATGTTATTTCCATTATTATCAACAATTATATTATATGATTCACTCCATTAAATCTTATTAGATTGACCTTTGATATGTTTTCCTTATAATTATTTTCCAACAGAAACTCATCCTTATTTAGAAACATCTTAAGAGTAATTTGGTTTAAAACCTTATTAATATTCCTACCCAAGTATGAATCTTTATTATTATTAAGATTTCTTATTTACATTCTTATAATTGATATACGTTGAAAATTAGTATGAACCACTATTATGACCACCATTATTGCACAAATAATAGATCTCAAAGCTTATCAAATCTAACTAAGGTTGATAGGTTATACTGAATCTTTTCATGTTGAATATTCTCATGTTTTATACTGATGACATATTTATTTTATGAAATTTCTATTTTTATGGGTTATTCTAGAAATTAGTAGACATATTACCTAATATGTTTCACTAAAAATTTCTAAAAACATTGATCTTCTCTTTAAAACTACTTACTGTTTGGAATTTCCACATTTGTGACCAAGCTATTATTTAGCCTTCTCAAATAATAATAGAGTTGTTATTAGGGAAAATAATTCATACTACCTCCTCTTTTGACGATATACAAAGTGAAAAGCATCTCATCACTTCATATAATCTATATTTTTATTGTTTTGTAGTTTATAATTGTACTTTCTTTGTAAATATATGACAAATAATCATGAAATTTTGATATGGATGATATCTTCTTCTTTAAGCCTACTTTAGATTTATCATTTGATGAGGTAATGATATTATTTCCAACTAATATAGGTAATTTAAAGTAATATATCTTTTTATACTAGCCCATATAAGAAACACCTTCTTCGTATTATCCTTATGACTACATGGCTTGTGAAATTTATAGATTTTCTATCTAGATCTCAAAAAATATGACATTTTATGTTGAGAACATAGTTTTAATTTTCAATATCCTTAAAATTTTCTTAAATATACCTCTTAACTCTTATAAATTCTTCATCATGAATATTTATCATCTCATGATATATAGAATAAGGATCATTAATTCTCTTGAATTTCAATTCAAATTGAAAATCTCTGGCATAAATGTTGATTTTAAAATCTAGCTTCAATAAATATATATTTTTCGGAAACTCATTAGTGGTAACATCCTTTTATTGGATTGTGTTGAGATAGTGTTCTACCAATATATATCATCTCACCATATGTTCCTCACACTCCTCTTCAATGAAAGTCACTTATTTAGAGATATTTATGCAAGTTAGATAGATTTCTCTTAAAGCCTTGTCCATGTTATCTTCCTTACCTTCAAGTTTAGTGATCTTTTATTGCATTCATTTAAAAACTAAAAAAATTAACAAAATACGTCTTGTGAAAAAATTAAAAATATATTTTAATGTTTCAAAATATTTATATTTTGAATCATAAAATTTATGATCACTTTCACTTGGTACTTCTTCTTTCAAATAGTTTTCAAAATAATTTGAACATATAACCAGATAATTTGAATTCATTGATCCAACTGAGATGAAAGTGTTATCCAATAACTTGGTGGTGCACCGAACCACTAATTCTAAAATTCATCAAGATCTAACCTCTTTTTCATCGTGGGATGAAGAAAATTCTTCTTCTTTTTATAATATGGATAACTTCATCATTTCCTTCAACACTTTCTTTCTCATATTCATAAAATATTTGGTAGAAACTATGTTCTGATTTGAAATAGTTAATTCATCACTAAAATTATTGTTTATTATGAATCAAGAAAGAGGAATCAAATATTAAAAATATAAAAACATCAAAATATGATAATCCAATAAGAGTTGAACCATGAATTGATACCAATTGAGAGGAATAATAGTAATATAAACCAAATTGAGATTGGGAAGGATTAATGTAGGTAACTTTAAACTCAATTTACACTATTAACTGTTTTCCATTTTATTTTAACTCTATAACGTTTTATGGTGAAATAATCACTCTTTTTCTGTCTCATTACTTTCCTTCTTTCTTAGAGAATAACTAAAAACACACACACACACATAAGAGTTATAGAAATTTACATGGATCAACTCTCAGTATGAGAAACATTGTCTATATTATGCAGTAGGTTTTTATAAGGCAAAACAACCCACTAGAATCATTATATAGGCTTTACATTGTAGTCTCCCAATAGTGTATGAGTATGAATATTGTACTAATTAGTTCGGTGCATCCCATACTCTGGTACTTCCTATACCTTAAAATTATTGTACTGAGGATGAAGAATAAAGAGTTGTTTCACCAATTTAGATATGTTCAAGCTATAAATTTTCTACCTTTATATCCTTCTTATTCCTCTTTCACATTCACTTAAACATGCAAGGAATTATTCTTCTTTTTGTATGAATATAGTAATGCATACACATTATTCATTATCTTTACTGTAGTAAGTGATAAATTACTTTATTTTATAAATTATAAGACTTTATATCCACTACATAAAAACTTTTATAAAACACTTCACCTTATTCTTCTATCTTCTTCTTTTATTCTTCCACACCAGTGAACAATAATACTACAGTGATGATTTTCTTTATGTGAATTGTAATTCAATGTACAGATAAGAACCTAATGGATATACGTCACTTACATTGACACATAATCCCTATTTAGAAGAATATTAGAGTTTCATATCTCGTATTCTATAAAATATCCTTCTTTTCCATAGTTTATCATTTGTCCAAAATATATTCCCCTCTCCTGTATACATATATCATGCACAATATCCCTCCAATTATTTTTTTATCAAATTTTAATTTCAATTTAAAATTCCAAACATCAATATCAAACTAATTCCGTTGATTATATTCTATTAACACTTCACAGTCAAATAAATAATGGATTTTATTATAGGTCCAAATAACCCCCAAACCTCTCAAAAGAATCCAAGTCATCAAGTCTAATCGAACTATCTTGTTTTACACCATTCACTACATTTCTTATTCCTTTATAGGGGGATGTGGTTGTTCAAACTTTTTTTCTAACTTCGCAAACACATTATGACGTGATGTTTTTACTGTGTGATGCTGGTATTCAAAATTAATTTGGAATGGAAATATTCTCATTCTTCCTTTATGGAATAAATAAATGATTACGACAAGGAAGTCTTAAATTACTTAGACCCCTAAAATTCTAGAATATTGAGCATGATAGCTTGGAAGCTTATAATTCACCATGAGACACATATATCTCAATGAGTATTAGGATATTACATCAATTACGGTGTAGGAACCTTCAAAATTAAAATGAAACAAAAAATAATATGTTTCTCTCCTTTTAGGCATAATCCCACTTTCATAACATGAACACCTCATCTGGATATCCACTATGATGTGAATACTTATTTTTGGAATTGAGGTACTGAATAATCCAAATACATGAAAAGTATTCTAAAAAATCATTTTGATATAGAAAAATCATTCTATAATGGAGCCCTTAAAATAAACAGCGCCACCAAAATAATGTACTTTGTATCCTTTACAGTGAATTGTTATTTTTTCACTAAAAACCATCTTCTTCAATAAACATCAATGATGAAAACCCAAAGTATGAAGCATGATACACCATTCTTCCAATGCATGTATTATGAAATCATTTCATGATATATAGTCACAAAAAAATTAAATTAAGCATCATCTAGTATAATCTTGAAACATTTTCAACTCGTAATAAATGTGAGTTTGAATATGATTTATTCATTAAAACTAAAATCAAACATAGTTAATCCCCTCTACTCTAACCCATTTCGTTGTCCAACTCTTACAATATTATTCATTGAAAAATATGAAAAAAATATGTAAAACATTTAAATAATGATCAATATACTCAAATAAAGAAAAATTTCAAAACACTTGATTTCAGGTTTTTAAATATACATCTTGAGAAAAACTTCCATCTTTGGTTGGACTCAAACATCATCCAAAATATGCATATGGAAACATAAACTCTATGGAACTTTAATCATAAAATTGAATTTTCCATTGATAATAAGTAGATACCAAAATGATTTAATGTAAAAAACATTAAAAAAATCTAAACTTCAATGATATTTCATCCAATATTTAAAAATTTATAAGAAGTATCACATTTTTGGTAACTTCTTCAACAAAAATCTTTAAATCCTTATCCATTAATAATCAACACTTCATCATCACCATATTCAATAAATATATATGGTATTTCATATTTTTTAAATATATTGAAATAAATGGGAAACTCTTAATTTATTAATAACCAATGAAAACTGCAACAAAAAATAAATTGTGAAAAAAAACCCTACAATCCTTGATTTCCCAGAAGGCATACATTAACTCTAGTTGAGTGACTAGAGAGAGTATTTTTTTAGCACTGACTTATTAAATATTTTCATACACAGACATACCAGTCATTCCTAATTTCAAATCCTATTGCTGGTTTAATTTTATTTATTCTTGTAGATCTACTTCATTCTAATGACATTGTAACTTTAATGATTTTTCACAAGTTCCAATGTTTTATTTTTATTGAAAAAATCTAATTATTAATTCATGTATATAACCCATGTTTCATCCTTAGTTTCTTATTAAAATAATTTTCGATATAATATTATAAGTATAGAATCATGTTCTATATTCCCGAACCCTTGTGTTTATGTTAGAGCATTAATGTCTCTGATTATATTTGATGGATCAACTTCTACTTTTTTTCATTAGAGTCATAGGTTTACATTTTTACCAATAATTTCCTCTTATTATTTCACCTTAGAATATTTTTCATTTGGATAAATTTGTATAACTACTGGATTTGTTTATTTCATCATTCTATTATTAACATAATTCATTAAGGTTTTATCTCAAATAATTTTTTCCATATTTCTCTTTAATGACTATGGCATCATAACTCTCAAATTTTTTATTCAACCTCTTTTATAATCATTTATAGGCTTTATGTTTTGTTAAGTATCCATGAAATACTGCCGCATCAACAAGATTTTATTACTTTCCCTTACTTCTTTATTTATTTTAAATGTAGTGTATTATTATAATAACCCAAAAATGTTTTAGTGTGGGATAATCTTACAAATCGTATTTCATATAGTTTCATATATTATCTTAGGCTTATCACATCCTCGTTTCAAATGTACACTGCAAATTTTACTTTCTCCTTCTAATAGTGGTGAGTGACGCCACTTGTGGAGAGAAATGGTTTTGATATATTATTCATCTATTGATTTATTCAATTAAAACTAAATTATTTTATGGAGTTAATTATAATAATACCTCTTGTTTAATGTTTTATTTCTCAAGGTAGTTTTTAAATTTAATGGACATGTAATCTATTTCATTTTCATATCACAATATATTTATCATGTATATGATCTCATTTTCATTTCTAATTTGATAAAACTTCATAAACTGCATAGATTATTATTTTTTCCCATGAAAACAACACAAGGAATTTTATTATAATCATAAAAATAGTATAAATACCTATCTCCATGTGTTCCTACTCGATTAATTTTCCCATATACATCATTACGATCTATGTAAATGAGATCAGAATCCCTTTTCCTATTTTTTCAATATGAATTGTATACCTTGTTTTCTAATATACATGAATCACATGTCATTTCATGATCTATATTCATTTTTAGAATACCCATTATATCATTCACCTTTGATAAGTATTCTTTGTTTGGGAATGTGGAAAATCCTCTACTTCCATATGTTGATCCCATACTCATTAGTTAAGAGATAAGTATTTTCTTTATTAGCCACACAATATAGATTACCATTACCCACCATCCACTAATGATAGAGTTTTTTTCGTTTCATTTGAATAAGAAACCATTTTGGTTAAATTTAAACTCAAGACATAATATAAAAAGTTAAATCACATTGAAGAGATTGTGTCACAATCCATCCATTAAGATATTTTATATCTTATTCATCTCATCACCTACCAATCTGGTATTTCCACTCCCTTCGAATTTAAAATATTTTTCATTGTTAAAATGAACTGTTCCATTAACACTTCCTTTAACAGTATATTTCATGTTCGTATTATATGCAATTTGGGATGAACATTCACTATTAATGATCCAGGTGCAACTTTTTCTAATATACTTTAGTTTAATTATTTCCAGATTATCGTCCACTCTTTTTTTCTTTTCCTTCCATTATATGTCTACTTTAGTAGAGTAATAATATGGTATCTCCTATTTCTATTCATCACATGTGTCATAATCATACTCTTTTTATTCAAGTGATGGGTATATACTTTTCAAATAAAACTTCTCAAGTTTCATTTTATTTAGTTTCCTTAGACTTATACTATATTATTAACCATTTTTCCTTTCATATAGTCAATAGTTTTATGTCCAACATTAGAATAATGAATGTGTAATCCATAGAAATAATATATTATATGATATGAATGAAAATAAAACATTATTTTTTTTAAATATCCTAGTGTTTCACTATTTAAGTAGATCCTTTCCTCTTCATAATAAGATATAGTGTGGATAAAGATAACCAAAGAATTAATACTCCATAATAGGAAACATGTTCCCATTACCATTCTTCCTCATATCCCGTAACTTTGAATAACTTATTGGTTGTTGAATAACTATTTAAGAGTAGTTATTAATTTCACCCCACTCGTTAAATTTTTTTGGAGCTATAATTTCTCGTACTTTTGTTGTGTTAGTGTTGGAACCAAAATCACAAAATTTCTACTTACTATTGTTCTGATCTATCATTGATACTAATTTTGATGTATCATTATTTCAGTTACATCCAATTTTATCCAAGAAATTTTTCTTTTTTTATAAAAAAAAATTTCAACCCCTTTTAAACCTCATCTATAAAATTATAATAGTTATCCATCAAAAACGTCATGAAGTCTAAATTATTCTTTTAATATTTTTATTTCTCTTCTGATTAAAATTTATTTATTAATGAAACAACCAATTATTTGATGGATTTTACCTTCTTTGTTAACTCATTTTTAGAAGAAATGAGTTTATTAGTCACCTTAGACTATTGTTCAATATTTTTCTTGAAATTAAACACTTCTTAGGAATTGACCTGATGAACTGATTGATCATCTGGTTTTTTTCTAGTTAGTAGATCTCAACATCTAATTGATCTACATAATCAATAGTGCATTTCTTCAATCCATTCATTTTTTATTTTTCATTCTTTGAACCTCAATATCATAAATATACCCCCCCCCCCCAATTTTCACCTTGAGATCATCGTCACCTTTCGATTGATTATCATCCTCTATTTTAGAACCTTCATTTTAAACTAAATCTATCATGATATCTTCTACATATAAATTGATTTTTCCTATTTCATCTAAATAATTTTTATCATCATATTTTGTCTCTGATTATATTGGATAGATCAAATTTCACTCTCATATTTCTCCTCTAAGGCACTAGAAATATTACCTTATCATTGATTCAACCTCAAAATACTCATCATTTTGGGAACTTATTTCATCCACTAGATTTTTATTAACTAAAAAAAATATTCTTCACAAAATTCAATAAAGTTTAATCTTGGAGGATTCATTCCATTAATCACTTCAATGAATTTGAAATCATTACACTCCATAATTTTTTTCAAAATCTTGTATAATTATGTGTAGTCCTTACATTTTATTGAGTATCCTAAAAATAATCCTTTGTTTGTCACATCTCTATACTTTCCTTGATTTCATTATTTGTTTCAAATATTATATATTCTTTCAAAAACCTAAAAAATATCCATAGATTCCTTCCTTCCATGCCACATTTCATATAGCTTCCTATTTTTCCCTAAGCATAAAACCACCTATTTTTTATGCACACTAAAACATATACATATTCCTTATAATAGTTTCAAGATATTATACTTTTAGTGTAATAGGGATTGGATATATTATTCGCCTACTGATTTCTTTATTTAATAACTTCCTTATATTAAAGAGTTTATAGTGAACATACCAAATGTTTAATTTAATGTTTCTCAAGGTAGTTTTTCAATTCAATAAACATCTATTCATTTCCATTATCATATATCTAGATCATTATGATTTATTTGATCCCATTTTAAAATATCATTTGACACCTTCTCATGCATCCTATGAATTCCATTTTTCTTAGCATGAACATAACACAACACATTCTATTATATTCATTCCCAAAGAGGATGAAATATCTCTCTCCATGTTTTCATGTTCGATTCATTATCCCATATACATCAATGTGAACAATATAAATAATATTATATGTTGTTTTTTATTTTATTGATTCAAGTTTAATAATTTATTTCCTAATATACATTCATCACATTTATTTTTATACCCTATCTTTTATAAGAAAATGGATCTTCTTTTCAGGTATGTTTTTCCATTTCTGGCCGTTTTTTGAGAAAAAGGGGAAATTCTGGAAATTATTGAATTACACATTGTGTACTCGATTACCACATGTACTCGAGTGCAGGCCATGTAGCGGCCTTGCACACGGCCATGAGGGGGTGACCTGGAGGCTGCCAAAAGCAGAGTACAGAAATGGTGAGTACACGTTGTGTACTTCAAAAGTACATGTCGTGTACTTTCTTTTTTTTTCATTAAACGCATCGGGGTCGCGTCTAATCACTATAAAGATCTCCTTCTAGGTCTCATTCGACTGAGATCTTCACACGGCCGCGTATCTTTGACAAACCCCCCTGCGAGCATCCGTCCTCCGAATCGAGCACCGTCGGTTACTGTGGAATCGCATCGGTGAGTTATATCTTCTCCTAGAGCATCATCTTATATTTTATATTCTTTAGAGAGTTATTGTGTGTTGAAAATTTTATATGTTTTCATAGATATATGGCATTCTAAAGAGATTTAATCCCTGAGGTTCAAGTATATTGATCTACCAACACCAAGGTAGGTGGTTTGTTCCTTTCTGTTGAAAGTATTTTAGTTTTATGTCCAAATTTTCCCAATACCCATGAACGGGGTATTGCGTGTTTACCGTTTTAACCCTATTGTTTATCTTTTATGATTGTATGATTGATTACATGATATTTTATTGTGAATAGCATGAATATTTGTGCTTTGGATGTGTTGCATATGCATTTTTTACCTGTTTTGACCTTTGGGATGAGTTTTCCTGCTATGCAGTTGTTTACTTTCCCATGCCTAGTATTGTAGGTTGGTGTGACTATTTTTCTATTATGTTGTTATTCTGTAGAATTATAACCAAGTGGTTCTTGAGGTTTATCTTGGCCGATACCCACTTCTACACTTTCTTGACTTACATAGGGTCGTGTGAACCTAATGTATAGACCAAAGGGAGAATGGACGTAAGGGCTCTTCCAGAGTTTCTTTCCTTATGACGATGAGAAACCAAAGGGGAAATTGATGTTGAGTGCTTCCTCAGAGAGTCTTTAGTTCCTCGATATGGGCCATAGAAGGAATGTGACGTAAGTTCCTCCCTAGAGAACCTTTAGTTACGATACGAGACTGTAGGGGGAATTGACGGTGAGTGCTTCCTCAGAGAGTCTATGCTTAAGCTAAACCAGAGGGGTTAGACTAAGTGTACTGCCTAGAGGGTTGGTTGTACTTGTTAGGTAGGACCAGAGGGAATGGGCTCTAAGTACTTCCCAGAGGGTTACCTTTGTGTTAGATTCTTGCTTGCATTGATTGGTAGGACTAGAGGGGATTGGCTATGGGTACTTCCCAGAGGGTTACCTATTTGTGTTTATCTTCTTGGTTAGTTTTTGCTTGATATTGAAACAGTGGATTGTTTCTTGTTGAGTACTTTCATGTTTACTATTTTTTGTACTTTCTGCCATATATTCACTGACTGTTAGGCATAGATCTCGTGGTGCATTCCTACTGGGATTTAGTCTCACATCCTATTTAGGCCATGCTTTTGGGCCCAAACAGATTATATTGTTGCAGGTATAGACAAGTTAAAGTGCCCTTCTACTTCAGGTATTTGAGATGCTATGGAGCTGAAGAGCATGAGACTAATCATAGGCTTGTGATGTTGTAGAGATGATAAATGATTTTCTCTTGTACTTGGTTTAGTACTATATTTCAGCATTGTTCTTTGTTTCGCTACTTTCTTAGACATTTGTATCATGCATCATTTTATATATGTGCTCCAGCTTATTCTATTAGTCTTCTCATATTTATTTTTGTATTATATTATTACTGCTTCTGATCTTGTGTATATTTATTTACTTCTGCGGTGTATTTTTTCAATGAGGGCATAGTTTCTCCACTATCACACCCAAGGCCCTCACTACTAGTCTGTAGCCTCTAGCATTCAGGTAATTGCACTTGAGGCCATGTGATCAACCGGGTACGGGGCTCCTTAGGGTGGATTTCAGAACCGGGATGTTAAATAGTGGTATTAGAGGTATTCTTTTCTTCTTGACTTATAGTTTGGAGCCTATGTCATGGGATAGAAAGAAATAGGTAATTGGTAATAAGTTGTGCTCGATAGTAACTAACATGTGTACAGGGAAAATCCAATCTACATCGTTTATGGAAATTTTTCTATTTTTTCAATTTTATAGTTGATTTGATTTCACCATTGGGTTATTCACATGTTTCATGTTGTTACCATTGATGTTATTTAGGTTCTATTTCTGTTGCGACTCGATGAGATGAGGGTATGCCATCTCATGCATCATATAGGCTCTATCTAGAAATCACATGTCATGCATTTGTGCCATTCCATCTAGGGTGTATTAGCAATTGAATGTTGTTGTGATAGATTTTGTGTAGAATATGCATGCTGTTGTGATAGATTCCTTGATAAAAATACATTTTGTTTGATAGGGTATTGTTTGTGTAAGGTTTTGTTTGAATGAATTCCAAACTTT
Organism: Viscum album; assembly: GCA_963277665.1. Lineage (NCBI taxonomy): Eukaryota > Viridiplantae > Streptophyta > Magnoliopsida > Santalales > Viscaceae > Viscum > Viscum album. The sequence continues at coordinate 1,041,521,657 of OY728164.1, read as the reverse complement.
GGTTCTTGAGGTGTTATGGGCCCTCATGGACTGGAATTTGGTGGATCATTGCCTTGTTTCCTTATTATAACATGTATAAAATGCCAGCCTTTGATTTGCGGGGAGTATAGGCCCTCACAGATCAGAATTTGGAACTTTCAATTTGGGTTCCGGAGTAGTTTTTGAGGCTTAATATCCAAAAAACACAGAATACATGTCGTGTAGTTTTGACTACATGTCGTGTGGTTTTGACTACACGCCATGTGGTCATCTATTTGGGATGAAACTATTTTTTTAGTACATGCTATATAATTTATGTACATGTCGTGTAGTCTCTAACTGTGTCATAGGCTGTGTGGGAAGAGACACGGGATGGGGAAAGTCTAGTGGGAACACACCATGTACCAGTTGAACACACCATATAGTGTCTTCCTGTGTAACTAACATAACAAATGAATAAACCTTAAGCTATACACGCCATGTCAGGATTGAACACTCTGTGTAGTTTGGCCAAGGTACTTGTCGTGCCACTAACAACACGGGTAGGTATTATCCTTTAATGTACACGTCGTGTCAACTTGAACATGCTGGATAGGTTGAGTCAGGTGTCATGCCATGTCACTCACAACAAAGGCCAGTTGAAGCTTGTCTAGTACACGTCATGTCTACCGTGAACACATTGTGTAGTCTTGCCTAAGGAGAGGTGTGTGGCTTGACCATATAGAAGGACTCGACTAGGGGAAGTGGATTCAAGTACATGCCATGTGTTAAGACAACACGTCGTGTGTGTGGGGTGATACATGACCTAGGTTGGCCAAAGTACAAGCCCATGTGAATGAATTAAGGGAACATGTCGTGTAGTCTTGTTTTGTAAAATTTGAATTCTTTATTTCTCTTGTTCTCTTATTACACTTCTATGTTTCAGTCCCTGTTAATCTTGATCTAAAGTGTGCATTTGACCTTGTAGAGTCATGTCACTCAGATGTCCTCCGGTTTTCCACCAGTTACAGGGTAGTGATCAGATGCTGGATATGGATGATCAGGGACTTCCCGCAGATCCTCCTATTAATACAGTCTTGGCACCAATAGTTATACCTGATACTAGTGCTGATGCACAGTTCAGGGAAGGAGTCTGGAGGATAAATCAAACTTTTCAGGGAGCACCACCTCCTGCATCATCAATGGCAGATTTGATGTGGGTTTTGCAGGAGCAGCATCCCCCCACTTTCTTAGGGGAGGAAGGAACTCAGGCTACAGAGTCATGGCTAGAAGCCATGTTGACGATTTTTGAGAATATGGTGACACCTCCAGAGAGGAGGTTCAAGCTCACTACCTATATGCTTTAGGACTCCTCCAAGAGGTAGGGGGATTTGATCTCACGGGTAGGGTGCCATCAGGTTATGGTGTGGGATGAGTTTCAGCTCATCTTCTATGATTACTTCTATCGGGAGACCCTAGGGGCCGATCTAGAATGAGGGTTTATGAGTATAGAGTAGATAACTCTTTTTGTAATGGAGTATTCCTCACGCTTTACTGAGTTGTAGTGCTTCACACCTATTCCAAGAGGTGATCAGTTATTCCTGGCAAGGACGTTTGAGGATGGTATGAGGAATGACATCCAATCACAGGTGAATATCTTCAGGTTGACTTCCATCACTTCAATCGTCAACTAGGTGCTGATCACAGAGCTCAATCTAAGGGATTATAGAGTTGAAAGACAGGGCGGATCAGTATCTGGAGTTAGTATCCCTTTTACTGACAGTAGGAAGCGCCACAGGGAGTCTTCACGCTGTGATCCAAGGAAGCGAGACACATATTCTGGTATCCAGGTGGTGTGCTAACAGTGTGGAAAGAGTGGGCATATGAGGTCACATTTTCCAAAAGACCCAGTGGAGTGTCGATCATGCTACAAGATCAGTCACCTCCAGTGCTTCTGTCAGATCTTCTCACCAGATGCTACTGACGTGGGTTCTTCTATGACTCCGCGTTTGGGAGAAGCACCGACAGTTTTTCACTAGTCTAGGAACTGGAGTTCTTCTAGCCATTCAGGTCAAGGTGGAGGTCGTGGTCATGGTGTTCAGTCTCCAATCATTCAGCAATAGCAGAGTGGATCATCTCAGAGTGGTCAGGTAGGGTCACAGGGTCGTGGAGCAGGCCAGACCTTTACAGTGGAGCAGACCCAGCCAAAGTAGGATCCCAGACCTTCTATAGATAGAGGTATGATCCTAGTTTCCTCATTTTTATCTTCAACTCTTTTCGATGCATGGGCTTCCCATATCTTTATATATGTTTCTTTTGTGGAGAGCCTTGGTCTATGCATATTTCTTCTTCCAATATTTTGACACTAGACACTCCGTTGGGGACTAGAATGGCTAATTTACGTCAGTGCAAGGAGTTCCCTATAGATGTTAGTGGGTGTCACTTAATATGGGATTCCTATGTCCTAGAGATGATAGCATATGATTCCATTCTTGGAATGGACTGGCTAGTTCCTTTCCAGGTATTTGTTGACTTTTATCACCGTAGGGTGAGTTTCATATCACCAGAGGGTGGATCTTATCTTTATAAGGGTGAGTGGGATGTCCAAGAGAGAAAAGTGGGTCCAGAGAATCATGGGTTAGGAGGAGTTACAGCCAATATTTAAAGTATGTATCTAGATGAACTGGGGACTTATTAGTTAGAATTTCCTCCAGTGGAAGATTGTTTTAGGGTTGTCTTCCTATAGGAATTTTTAGATTTTCCTCTGTAGCACAAGGTAGAATTTTAGATTGAGCATGTTCCATGAGTGGAACCGGTGTCCATTCCTCTTTATAGGATGGCTACACCAAAGTTGTAGGAGCTCAAGAGGTAGATGGAGGAGTTTCAGGAAAAGGGTTTCATCCAACCCAACACTTCTCCTTAGGGTTCACATGTCCTATTTGCGATGAATGAAGACAACACCCTAAGGCTTTTTGTGGATTATTGTTAGTTGAACTAGTTGATGATCAAGAACTGATATCCCTTGCCAATGATTGATGATCTCTTTGATCTTCATCAAGGATCCTGGGTGCTCTCAATGATTGACTTGAGGTACGGTTACCATCAGTTGCATGTTAGACCATCTGATATACAGATTATAGATTTTCGAAGTAGGTATGTGTTGTACGTGTATATGGTTATGTCATTCGGTATCCCGAGCGCACCTACGGTGTTCATGGAACTAATGACCCAAGTTTTCCATTCGTACTTGGATTCTTTCGTTGTTGTCTTCGTGGACGATATCTTGGTGTACTCTCATACTCAACACAACCATACCACCCATCTTGAGATCGTTCTAAGTAGACTGAGAGAGCATTAGTTATATGCTAAGATCTCAAAATTCCACTTTGTGATGGATCAGATTCACTTCTTAGGTCATGTTATCTCAGAGACAGGAGTATCAGTAGACCCAGAGAAAGTGAGAGCAGTTGTATTCTGGGAGAATCAAAAGAATGTCTTTGAAGTGCAGAGTTTTATAGGGCTGGCTGAATACTATAGACATTTCATTCAGGACTTCCCCTACTTAGAGGTAGCACTGGAAAGTTTGAATAAGAAGGGTGCAAAGTTCTTGTGGTTAGATTCTTGTGAATCAGCCTTTTTAGAGGTGAATGGGAGGTTGACTTAAGCACTGATAATAGTATTTCCAGAGACGGTCAAGAGCTATATTGTTTATTGTGATTCCTCAGGTATTGGGAATGGATTTGTGCTAATGTAAAGAGAAGGAGTCATTGGGTATGGGTCTCGGTAGTTGAGGCCACATGAGAGGAACTACCCGACACACGATCTCGAGTTGGTGGCAGTTGTTCGTTCCTTACATTGTTGGAGACATTATCTTCTGGGAGAGAAATTTGTTGTGTTCACCTACCACAAAAGTCTCAAGTACATCTTCACTCAGCGTGATCTGAATTTGATATAGCGACGGTGGATTGAGTACCTTTAGTCCTTTGACATTAAGCTTTCTTACACGCTTGGGAAAGCCGATGCAGTGGCTGATGTGTTGAGGAGGAGGACATAGATATAGGAAGTTCAGGAGGCCAGTAGTGAGTGGTCTTTTATGGATATGTTCATAGAGATACATTTGGAGGTACACGACATACATGGGAAGACATTCCTTTCTTCTGTGGTTGTTACCTCTACCCTACTTGATCGAGTATGAATGAGGTAGCTATCAGATTCTAAAGGCCTAGTACTACAAGAAAGTGTTTCAGGAGAGGACCCTATTCATCGATGGAACATATGCGAGGATAAGATCATGCATTTCCAGGGGTGTGTATGGGTGCCAGCAGACATATGCGAGGAGCTAATGTGGAACACTCATTCCTCAGTTTGGGAAGTTAATCCTGGTGTCACCAATATGTATTGTGATCTACACCGCCAGTATTGGTGGCCAGGTACGAAGGGGGATGTTGTTGGTTTCATCATGAGGTGTTCCACCTGTCAGTAGGTGAAGGTATAGCATCAGTGGCTAGTCGGGCATTTACTATAGTTTCACATTCCCGAGTGGAAGTGGAACAACGTCGCGATGGAGTTTTTGACAGGTTTACTGAGGTCACCTCGAGGGAATGATGTAGTTGGGGTTGTCATTGATAGACTCATGATGGTTTCCCACTTCATGTCAATCAAGAAGACCTTCCATGTTGGTGAGCTGGGACAGTTGTACATCTGTAAGATTGTACGTCTGCGTGGAGTTCCACACTCCATTATTTCAGACAGGGATACGCATTTTACTTCTCAGGTCTGGCAGGGGCTTTAGAAGGCTTTGGGGATATAGGTACTTTTATGTACAGCTTACCACACCCGGACATATGGCCATTCCGAGCATATGATTCAAGTTCTTGAGGACATACTCTAAGCATTCATTTTTTATTTTGGAGGTACTATGGAGAATCACATACCTCTTGTGGAGTTTTCCTACAACAATAGTTTTCAAACAACTATTCAAATGGCACCTTATGGGGCTTTGTACGGTAGGCCATGTAGGTCACCCTTATGTGGGCTGGAGGTAGGAGAGGTAGCTTTTCTGGGACCTCGTCTTGTTCAGAAGGCCACTGAGAAGATAGATCTGATTCAGAAGAGAGTGGCTATTATACAGTCTCGTCAAAATTATTATGCTGATCAGTGGAGATGACCTCTGGAGTTCGAGGTCGGGGATCAGGTTTTTCTACGTGTCACTCCGAGGTTGGGGCACAAGTGGATCAAGAGACACGGTAAGAATTCACTTAGGTATGTCGGTCCATTTAAGGTGTTGGAGAGAGATGGGTTGGTTGCCTATCGGTTGCATTTACCTTAGAGGTATCGAGCTATGCAAGATGTTTTCCACATTTCTCAGCTTTGACATGTTACTTTTCTAAGTCGTCTCATCTTTTCCAACCTGAGGAGGTTGAGTTGAAAGTGGACGCATCTTTCGAGGAGCATCCTATCTGGATTGTTGATCGTTGTACAAAGGTTCTCTATGGCCGGTCTGTGTCTCTAGTATGAGTGATATGGCAGCAAGGGCGAGTATAAGACGAGACCTGGGAGCAGGAGGCTGATGTATAAGCATAGTGGACAGAGTTGTTTAGGGTTTCTTCTTCTATTCCACCTTCCTAGGAAAATTCAGGGATGAATTTCTTTATGGGGGGGATGTTTTTAAAAACCAGGATCTTCTTTTCAGGTATTTTTTTCCCTTTCTCGCCATTTTTGAGAAAAAGATTAAATTATGAAAATTTTCAAAGTACACGCCATGTACTTGGTTACCAAAAGTAGTCGGATGCTGGCCGTGTAGCGTCCATGCACATGGCCATGTAGGGGTGACCTAGAGGCCGCCTAAGGCAGAGTACAGAAACGACGATTACACGCCATGTACTTAAAAAGTATAGGCCATGTACTTTATTGTTTTTCATTAAATGGATAGGGGTTCCTTCTAATCGCCAAAAAGCTCTCATTCTAGGTCTTGTTCGACCACAAGCTCCATACGGCTACAGATCTTCGACGAACCCCTGAGCGAGCATCCATCATTCGAATTGAACACCGTCGGTTGTGTTGGAATTGCATCAGTGGGTTCTCTCTTTTTCTAGAGCATCAACTTTTGTTTTCTCCACTTTCATGAGTTATTGTGGGTTGAACGTTTTATACGTTTTTATAGATCTATGGTGTTCTATAGGGATTAAAGCCTCGAGGTTCAAGTATATAGATCTCCCAATGCCAAGGTAGGTGGTTTGTGCCTCTCTGTTGAAAGTCTTTGATTTTTATGTGCAAATTTTCTGAATACCCATGAACAAGGTATCGTGAATTTACCTTTTTAGCCCTATTTTTTCCTTCTATTCTTGTATACTTGAGTAGATGATATTTGATTGTGAATATGGTGAATTTCTATGCTTTGGATGTGTTTCCCATGCATGTTTTTCCTGTTTTTACCTTTGGGTCTAGTTTGCCTGTAAGGCTGCTGTTTACTTTCCCATGATTAGTATTGTAGATGGTGTGACTGTTGTTCTGTTATGTTTTTTTGCTATAGAATTCTAGCCATGTAGTTCTTGAGGTTTACCTTGGCTCATACGCACTGCTACACTTTCTTGACTTACATAGGGTCGTGTAAACCTGATGTATAGACCATATAGAGAATGGACGAAAGGAATTCTCCAGAGCATCGTTCCTTATTATGATGTGAGACCATAGGTGGAATTGACATTGATTGCATCCTCAGAGAGTCGATAGTTCCTCTACGTGGTACATAGAGGTAATGTGATGTAAGTTCTTCCCTAGAGCACCCTTAGTTACGATACGAGACTATAGGGGGAATTGATGGTTAGTGCTTAATCAGAGTGTCTATGGATAAGCTAAACCAGTGGGGTTAGACTGAGTGTGCCGCCCAGAGGGTTTCTTGTACTTGTTAGGTAGGACCAGAGGGGATGGGTTGTGAGTACTTCCCAGAGGGTTAGCCTTGTGTTAGCTACTTTCTTGCATTTCTAGGTAAGACCAGAGGGGATAGGTTGTGGGTACTTCCAAGAGGGTTAACTGTTTGTGTTTATTTGCTTGGTTAGTTGGGGCTTGATATTAAAATTGTGGATTGTTTTTTGTTGAGTACTTTCTTGTTTACTGTTTTCTATACTTTTTCTTACCATATATTCACTAACTATTAGGAATAGATCTCGTGGTGGTTGCCTACTGGGATTTAGTATCATACCCTGTTGGGCCATGATTTTGGGCCAAAACAGATTTCATTATTGTAGGTATAGACAAGGTCAAGTTCCCTTCTACTTCAGGTACATGACATGTTTTGGAGCTAGAGAGCATGGGACCAAGCTTAGGCTTGCGATGTTGTGAAGCTGATTATAGTTTATCTTTTGTACTTGGTTTAGTACAGTATATCAGCATTGTGCTTTGTTTTGATGCTTTCCTAGACATATGTATCATGCATCATTTTATATATGTGCTCCAGCTTATTCTATCAGTCTTCTGCTGTTTATTTTTGTATGATATTATTACTACTTCTGCTCTTCTATAAATTTGTTTACTTCCATTGTGTACTCTACCAATAAGGGCATAGTGTCCTCACTATCACACCCAAGGCCCTCGCTGCTAGTCGGCAGCCTTTGGCATTCAAGGAAATGTGGTTGAGGCCATGTGATCAACCGGGTACGGGGCGTCTCTAGGTGTCTTCTAGAACCGGTACATTCTTTATATTTGAATTAACCCTTATAGCCTTCATCATGGATATGTTCTCTATTTTGTATTGGTGAATGTGGAATAAAGTCTAGTTCCATATGTTTTTCTCATCCTTGATAGTTAGGAGGCATGTATTTTATTATCTCTCAACCTAATATAGATTAAAATTTTTCATGTATCCTCTCAAGATAGAATTCCCAACCTTAACATGGATTAATCACCCCTTAAAGCTAAATTTATCCTCAATGAAGTCATTATAAACTTAAATTACACTCATGAGGTTATGTCACAATACATCCATAAAGATACATTTCCAATTCTTAAATTTGTTCCCTGCTAATTGGGTATTAATAATCCCTTTGATTTTGAAGGCCTATTCATTTTTGAGATAAGATATTCCATCAACTCTTCCATTTATATTATTTATATGGTTCATATTTCCACACATTTGGGATGAAAACCCCCTATCAGAGATCCATGTAATACTATTCTTAAAATCATCGAGTGAAATTTTAGCTAAATTATCCTTCTCTATTTTATTATTCTCCTTTTATGATATGATAGAGTTGAGGAATATGATATAATCTATGATTTCTATTAAATTGAGGTGGTAAAATCATAATCATAAAATTCATTCAATAGAGAGTATTTATTTTTCAGAGAAACCTTGTTAGGATTTATTTTCATTCACTTTCCTTTGACATCCACAATTTTTATAACCATTTCTTATTTTCCTATAGTAAAAATAATTATGTCTAAAGTTAGAAAAATTAAATAAATATCCCTATAAATAATTTGTTCTATGAGATGAAGGATATGGACTCATTCCCCTTTTTCTTTTTACAAGTGAATATTTGTTCATGTACCTCCTTGCCTCTTCATAATAGGACATGGTGTATCCACGATAAACCTATAAGTGAAACTTCACAAAAGGAAAAATATTCTCATTAGAATTCCTCATCTTCTCCCCAGCATTTGGAACAAAATTTTCCAACCGTTTACTTCCCCTTTCTCTATTCTATAATTTTCCATGATTATGATGTCTCTCCATTATAGTTGACTCCTCTTTTATAAAAGAACACAGGTCTCTATTCATTTATAATTTTCTCAACCCCTTTTACACCTCACATAGAAATGTCTAGTAGTTATCCATCTAAAAACATCCTAAACTATAGGCTCTTCATTGAATTTCATTATTTAACTTATGACTTAAATTTATTTATCAATGAAACAACCACTTATTATAGGGATTATACCTTTTTTTTACTCGTTCAATAAATCACAAAGGTCATAAATCATTGTTCTTAAATATTATGATTAGAATTTAGCACTTATAATACTCATTTGATTGACTGATTGATCTTTTAGTTATTTTTTTAATTATTTTTTTTTTAAATTTTATTTCATCAATATATTCAAAATATTATTTCACCAATATTATTATTTTTTCTTTTCTTTCATTAAAAATCATTCACTTCAAGTTCCCCCTCATGTTCTTCCTTAAGATTGAGATCTCATATAGGTTGATTGAATTCCTCAATTTCAGCTCATTTTATTAACTAAAAAATAATAAAAAATTATTCAGCTAACTTGTATTTTTTCCCCCAAATAACGTTCTTCTTTATATTATTCATTGAACACCAAATTATTCAACTGAAACTTATTTTTGGATGATTTTCTAGAATTGAATTCTCTTTTGGGAGGGAACCTCCAACATATATTATATATAATTTCTCACCTATGACATCATCAAATCTTCTTGTACAACTTTATAGTATTTTAGTAACTTCACCACACAAGAAGCACGGAAAGAGTGACTTGTTTACAAATCTATCATTTACTATATTTAATTTCCATTCCATAAGTGATAGGAATTTATCACTAACTTCGTATTCCTTATCTCCACCTTTACCAATATATATTTTTTACATATAATTGAAATTCATATTTTTATTTAAGTGTCTTCTTGTCATTTCTGGATTATCCCACATTTCATATGCAACGAAATTTTTGTAGAGATCATCCAATGCAATTTTTGTCAGGTTACTCTATTCCAGAGATGATACTTTTGGATTATAAAGAGTTTGTATCCTTTATAAGAACTTATTCAAAAAAATTCTACCTTTTATCTCTTCCCTAAAACCATTTATTTTACCAACGACCTCTTTAATTTGAATGGATAATCTGTCAACAATTTCATTAGGATGAATTTTCATGTAATCAAAATTGTTATGAAGTACATGAATCTTAGATTCCGTTGTATTGTTTTCAGCTTTATATATTTTATCCAAATTATCCCTCACAGACATGGAATTGGTACAACTAAACTACATTATATAAATGTTTTTTCATAGATATCTAGAAAAATAACATTAAGGTTTAACATAAGAATCAAGTAGATTATTGTCTTATTCCATCATAGAAAATTATACTAAATTACTAAGATGTATACAATTAATTATACTAGGAATTTTAGGACATATCCTTTTTATTAAAAAAAGGAGAAAATTCAAAAGAAATATGGGCGGGGTCATACAAGGAATCATTCCCTCCTACCAAGAGGAACCGAAGAAATTAAAAAATCAAATATCAAATTCACACTTGTAGGATGAATCATAATCACCATTACAGTTAGAATCATAATCTATTAGAGCATGATACCTGGTAACCATATTTGGATTTAGGTATTAGTATCCTTTCTGATCTAATTCTTTCCTAGGAGGAACAGATTTAGAACCTTCATTGTCCATAAAAACATTTTTTCATTTTGATAAATCCTAGATATTTGTTGTTTTTTTGGGATCCATCCTCTAGATCAAACCACCTTCATTTGATTCCCTATGTTTCCTTTAATTTAATAATTTCTTCCTGCATCCTTGAAAGATTCTCACCACCACTCGGAAGTTTTTTCTCCTCGATTGCAAGACCAAATCAAATTTTCTTTTATCAAAATTCATTTCTTATTTCATTTCACCCTTGGAATAGGTAGTCACACCATGCTCATGCACCAAATTCAGGGATAACACTATCCTGAATCAAGTCAATGCAGGCCTACATAACTTTGTTTCATGCACCGGAAAAATATTCTTAATATCCTTAGCCAGTTGAGTATCTTCTGAAATATACTTGGAGCATCTTCCAATTCTTCTAAAACATCAACACACATATAATCATTATCTCTATCAGTAGTATACTTTATTCTTCTAATAAAAATCACTTCATTCTATATTATTTCTCTCATCCTCTTCCTACAAGAATTATCATAATTCCATTTTAATGAATAAAAAGAACATAATTTTTTATATAGAACTTATATATGAGATGATAGATAACTTGAAAATCAAGACAGAAATCTGGTAATCTCTCATATATTGCCTTTATATAGATATCAATATCCAAGGAAGATATAACTATATTATGAATCTAGAAAAAACATAGACCAAATTCCACCAGGACCCTAGCATAATGGTAATATTTGGAAGACTCAGTGGTCCTTCCCATTTTAATCAGAATAACAACAAAATAAGTAATGTAAATAAGGATCATAGGATTCCACTGATTTGGTGAAGTCCAATAATTTTGATCCATACTTTAGAATGGGTATTTTTTAAAAGAGAAATTATAGAAATAGAAATAGAATTCTTGAAAGCAAACCATACCTGGGTTTAGATAAATTGATCAAATCCCCCTAGATCTTTTCTTGAAACCCTATGATGAAAAATTTATATGTAAAAATTTTCATACCATTGGTATCTATCTCTAATATCAAAACCATCCTATAGAGGTTATATTTCAATAAAAATCAGTTGCCTTGAAAAATTTCCCTCCATTAGGAAGAATAAGTATTGAAATAACTGAGTGATCACAAATATTAAATCACTCAAGGACAGCCTCCCTATAAGCAACCAAATGGTATGTTTCACACTTTATAAAGATTCACTCAGTAACACCATCACTCAAAAATGAGAAATTTCATCAAACAAAATCCCTTTCAAATACTACAAGGCCCCTGCTAGAGTTCCCCGCAGCTGTCAATTTACTAAATGGAGGTCGCATTTCTGCATTATACAAAGGGTGATTTTAAATCACCAACACCACTTTAGGTTAATGCATCTCATCAAAGGAGAAAACCACAGTCTATTTCCCTAGTCATCCGACCTCTCTCAAATCAGTCATCACCCCTAGAGAGCTATTCTTAAGGGTAGAAAACACCACTAGGATTCGGCGATCCTATTAATCTATTCCCAACAAATTTGTTTCAATAGATTTGTTGGTATCGGCCTCCAACACTGTAATCTATCACTGATCTTTCAACTCATCCCCAACTGGTTCAAGATAAATGTCATCAACTTCTCCAACTATCATCGTAGTTAAGTCTATTGCAGATCTATGAGATATGTCCCTCACTGTAGTCACAAACACCCTAAATTGAAGCATTGTGGTCTATTGATATTTAGTATTATGAGCCACTTGAGGAACACTTGCAAGGATATCGCCTCTAGTTGGAAGGGTGGATCTAAGGAAGTCTGGGAATACCATTTTCAAGGAACCCTAAATCTATAGGACCCTGAAATCACATTGAGAAATAAAGTATCGATCCCTCACCATCTTCTACTAGGGAGGATTAACCTATCCCATAAATTTTATAATATAAATAATTTAAATCAAGTGAAAAAATGTGTGTCCAAATTATATTATTCTAAATATGATAATGGTTTCCATTAAACATAGGCACCCCTTTCGATTTCACTATGTTTTTTCAAAATGATGATCTTAAAATGATAGATTCAACACCTATAACATTAACTCAGATACCACCTATTGAAACCCAAGACACCCAGAGAGGGGATGGGTAAATTAGGGTGTAATATTTTTCTTATATTGTTGGGATGTTTCTACTACTTTGGTATGAACTAGTCAAACTTGTCATAGTTAGTAGAAAATCCATCACAAAAACAAATGTAGAAATAAAAGCAAGTAACATCAATTTTAGATGATTCACCACTAAGGGATGGTCTAAGGAAAATACATATGGAATTGTTTTAGGGTACAAGAATCCGCTAATCTTTACTAGTTTTTGGGGTAAAACTTTTTTAATATGGTCATTATATTCTAGGATCAATGTATTTCTAATTTGATATGAGGATTATCCCACTACCTCCCTCAAATCACTTTATTTAAATCATCCTATGCGCACTAATTTAGAATGATGAATTCCAAGTTTCTCAACATGAGGGTCACTCCCATATAAAAAATAATGTGATGGTTTTTTATAATGAAGACATAAGTATAATAATATAATGTAATTCGTTGTATCAAGAATATCCTCAAATAAGTTTTCACTCAAATACTACCTTTATCCCAACAATCATCTCTTAGGTTTTGTAGAGAGAATTTTACTCAGGTTCCATCACTTAATACCCTTCTTAAAACCATATTTTCTAAAGTGATATCACTAGAGTGTTACCAACACAACATCAATTTCAAAAGTGAGTTCTCCCAAGTAATTTTCATGAAAATTACTTCTCTCTACCCTCTTCATGAATCTTCATTCATAAAAATTTATTTTCTTAGCCTCTACAAGTTGGAAATTATTTTTCCAACTCCCTTAACTTAGGTAAGTTTTCTCAAATACCACACACATAATTGTATTCATGCATATTTATTCACCCAGATATATTATATCAAGTCAATGTTTCACAAGTACGTTTGCTCAAGTGATCCTTGTGTGAAGATAGTGCTTCAAATAATTCCCCCCAAAGCATAATGGGTTTCTAATGAGGGGTAATTGAAATTATTTATATTCAAAACCCATCCTTTATACTTTAAGATTATATGAATCATCCTTCACACATATTCATGTCTACAATTCTTGACTAGAGTGATGCCCATGTTGGAAAGTACCTAACTAAAATGAATCCTAACTTGCATGAAACACATTTTCCAGTGTAAAAATTTCCTAACTACTGTAGATTTAATTTTACTAGAATAATCATACACCATTTACATTGAAATCAATTTTTTTTACTTCCTCTATAAAAAAAATTTAATTTTTTAACTTCCACCAAGATACTCTATTTTCTTTTGAAAACACCTGAACATTCCTAATGTTTTTTATAATAATTCCTTTACATATTTAGTGATGTGAAATAGATTAAATAATTATTTCTATACCTACTAAAACAAAATAGAAAACAAAAATAATAATAACTTCCTACTTGGATCACCTTTGTTCCAATAGGATTATTCAAAATAATAATTTAAAGAACATATTTGATATTAAAATAATCATTTTTTTATTAATTATTTAATATAATTATTTTATTGACATTTATACATGAAAAGGAAGAAGAAATATAAAATTTCCCTTTTTGTAGGGTTCAATTTAAAGAAACTATAGAAAAGGTAATTTGGAAGACATGCATATCCTCATAAAAGAAATGGAAGATTAAATAACATATATCGATTCAATATGTATAAAGAAAAAAATAAATAGCACTTGTAAAATACAGAAAAGGGGGGATTCTAAATATAATTAAGAAGGAAAATGAGAGAGAATGCCTATACTATGAGTTCCAATTCTCTTTATACATTACACCAACCCACATAAAATTCCAAATTAAATTCATTAGTGACTTATTGAAAAAAAATTATTGATTATTATTTAATTTATTAAAAAAATACGTATTATGATATATTATTCATTTATTAGGTTAAAATTCATTCTTTGATGATTTTGAGGTTGTTCAGTTCATGATTCCAAGACTGATTTGGTTTAATGGTAATGGTTAATGGTATTTTCCAAATATTTCTTATGTTCTTTAATATTTAGGATATTATTTTTATAATATTCCATAATTATACAAGTTTTATATTTTAATATATTATATAAAATATTATCAATTAAATAAGTGTTTATTGGAAATATTTTTTTGTGGTTAAACATTAATTTTTTTATCGTTAATATTATTAATGTATTTACCCTTTTATCATTAAATAATAATAATAATATATTTATTCTATTTTTTATTAGATTTAGAATTATAAATGTAAAACAATTTTAAATTCTCTATGATAGGTGATAGTGAAAATAGAACATCATCAACTAGACACATAGTATAAACATTCCATATGTGAAAAATGCTTTTAGATTGAATAAAAACTAAATAATTATAATGGATATATTGATATTCATAGTTTAATAAGTGAATAATTATACAATTGATTTCATGTTACTAGAAATAAGTATTTTTTATAGAACATTTAATGGTAGAATAGAACTGATAGCATCAAAATTCTAGAAGCCTTACCATAATGTTTTAGACAACTCCTTTGGAATGACACTTAAAGCTTAAAAATATGGTCTTTTGGTTAGAAAATAGCCTCATAAATGTTTTTAGGAATCTTTGAGGGGTAATTTGAAATATATTTGTTAAAAAATTATGTTTTTAAAGTGATATTAAATGGATAGTGAATAAGTTTATTCATATAAGATAAGCGGGATATTTTTTAATAATAAATTAAATAATTTAATATTTTGACTCAAGATTGTTAATGTTCTTGGTTTTAGTTACAATTTATTGTATTTTATTAGAGAATATATATTTTATTTAAATATAAACATTTATAAAATTAAATTCTAACTATATATTTTTTATATGAAAGTAAAGAAGTTATTTAATAATAATAAAATATAATTTAGACATTGGGAATTGATTTATAGGTTTGGAATTGAAATTTATTATTTTTAAATATTGAATTGTACACATTAAGTGTTTTTTCTTCCATGAAAAACGCTTTATAATTTGTTTATAAATTTTTACACCATAATAATGTTGTGAAACCTATATTTTACATAAAACTATATGTTTACCATTCACTCAAAATTCATTTTTT
Source organism: Viscum album (assembly GCA_963277665.1). Taxonomy (NCBI): domain Eukaryota; kingdom Viridiplantae; phylum Streptophyta; class Magnoliopsida; order Santalales; family Viscaceae; genus Viscum; species Viscum album. The sequence goes on along the minus strand of OY728164.1, from coordinate 1,041,506,120 downwards.
CAAAACTAAAAAAAATTTAAACCTTATCTATTTTAGACACACTCATTACAAAATTATATAATTTTTGTCCAAATACATATCCAAATTAGATCATTCTAGTTTTTAAATTTTAAAATAAAAATTATCTTTTCACTAAATATGTTGAAATATACCATATTTAAATTTTACACTTATATGTAGTATAATTTACCTAATTTTAGAAATAATTTTATGGTATTCTAATATTTATATTTATTTATTTTTTTAATGGTAAATATTAATTATTAGCAATTTTACTGTTTTAATGGTTACATTACCATTCTAACAGTTTGTTAATATTGTAATAAATATAATATTATGGTAATTATTATTTTTATTTTTATTTTTATTTTTATTTTTATTGTGGTCATATAATCCTTATAATTCTTATAAATACCCATAATTTCATTAATTAATCACACAAAAACAATTCCTCAAGGTTTTCAATAATTTATATATATAATTGAAATAATAATTATAATTTTTTATTTTCTGTTAATAAAATTTTTTATGGTTATGTTTTTCCTAGGATACCATAACAAATTGAATTTATAAATTTTAGTTATTTTATTTAAATGTTTTTATTATCGGATTATAATTATATTGAACTTATTGAATGTAATCACCAATTATTTTTAATGTTATGTAATGAAATAAAATTATGTTTAAAATGCTACTTGATTCATATGATAATATAAGCTATTAATTTATAGAGACACACTATCCCTCAAGAATATAAGTTCTATAGAATATTCATTGATTTAAAAACATGGGATGTTACATTAACCAACAACATTAACTTTGATAGGGGTTAATATTTAGAAAATATTGTGTTGTCCTTATAATTAAAACTATCATTGTGTATTATAGATAATTTTTGTGATCAATACCATGAAAAATCAATAAATAAACCCCAAATGTGAATTTTCCAAAACTTTAAATCATTCTAAAACTATAAAAAAGTGTTCAATTAGGAATGAAACTGTTCTCTAAAGAAATTAAGTACGATTACGAAAATAATAAGTAAGAGATCAATTTTAGAGGATAGTTTTTTAAAAATAAGTGATCTATATCATCAATAAATATATATAATAAATTTTTTACAATAAATTTCATTTTTAATTCACTTCAATATGACCAAATCATTCAATTATACATAGTATAACATAAATATTTTGATCAAATAAATAAATAAAAATGAGTGTGTTAAGTTTAATCATAAAATAAAAAGGATGAATCCAATTTTTGGTTTATAATATAATCCTCTCAACATTATTTGAATTATTCTATTAGAAATACTATTTGAAATTTTTTTAATTAGATATAATATAATAATTAAGTCCCAATAGGATACTGAATTAAAAAAATAATCTCTTCAAATATGAAATCAATAAAAAATATTATTTTCTAATATTTCGAAAATTGAATTCTTACCTCTTAAGAGACTTATCGCTCGTGATCAAATAGTGCTTGGTAATCAATGAACTGATCATTTTAATAATTTAATTTAGAAAAATAATTAATTAATTTGAATAAAAATTATTGGGAAAAGAATAAAATATAATTGAATTAAATCAAAAAAAATTATTTCGATGAAGAATGTGTCCAGGGAAAGGATTTGTAATGGAAAGGTGCATCAAAAATCATGGATATATAGACTTATTTCATAAAACTATCTAAGATATATACATTTATAAATAAAAACTAATCATAGTGTTAGGATGTACCATACAATGGACTTCCTATATAGTGCTAAAAATAATGAAATCTCCATCAATTGAAAAAAGGTAAAAAAAAATTATCTATCACCTCACTATGATATTCTACTCTGGTGTTGTTTAATCCTAGATCCATATTTTATATGAAATATTTGGGCTACTTAGAAATACAAATGGGGAGATAATTGTTATATATTCTATACAATATCTTTAAATAATAATCCCTAAAAAAAGTGTACTTTATATGTCCTTGTAGTGGTTCAATACCGCAATTGTTCATGCTCATTTTTTCTAATATCAATGGTATGTAGTGGAAAATTTCATGTTTTATGGAAAAACACTATGTAGTTTATATAATTGTTATTATTTTTCTTATAAAGTATTATAAAATCTTCCAATTCTTTGATTGAACTTTAAAACATTAACAAATTATTATTATTAAAGAATAAACTGTATTCCATAATTTAAAAATTAATGGTAAAATTTAGATAAAAATAATGTAACAAATTACCCCACACATAATATTTTTATTTTCCTCAATCAAAAACTTCTATATGAGAAACTCTATGAAAACGTATCCTCAGTAGTAGAAAGTTATAATTATTAATGAAAATATAAAAAAATAACTACAATAAATCAAATTTCAATTACTCATCCTCTTAGGTGCAGAATCATGCCTTATCATTGAATTCAATTCAATGTTCATCTTATCTTCCAATATCATCTCTCAATATTTCATTAAATATTCATGTTCAATTTATGATTTACCTTACCAAAAAATATTTTATCACATCACCCAAGATCAACAAACTATATTTATTATAAATATTAAGAATGTGCACATTGTTAAAAATATTAAAATATATATACATCTCTACATCAGAAATCAAATGACCCGAATCAAAAGGAACATTGAAAAGGTTTTTATGCGGATAACAGTTAGTGGATAATGAATAATAATATAAACCGCTAAAAAAATAAGACATTTTTATTTATGTTAAATACATGATCTTGAATAAATTTCAATGAAAACACTATACAACTTTTACAAAATACATCATATCTAAATCCTTTTTTTCATATTCATTATATGCTCATGAACCCAAATATTAAAAATTAAAATTATTCATTTCCCTCTCTTTTCTCAATTCCTACAGTCATTTTTCAAGAACATTTATCACTTTTTATTAAAATATTATAGAAACCCTGTAAAAAATTAAAAATAGATTTTAAACAAATTATCATATATAAAATTAATTTTGTTATTCCTTTTTAAAAATATTATCTTCCATAAAAACCAAAAAACAACTAATTCCTTATATTAATCACAAATGATATTATACAATGATAACAAATAATTTGAGGATGAATAAAACATTTTACTATAATGTATCTTGACTAACCACATGTAAAAGGTTTTTATGGTACTTAAATAGGTTTAAATATAAGGTTTTATCAAAATCAAACAAAACAAAATTAAAATTAATTGTTAGAAATAAAAATTAAATAATTTTTTATCAGGGATATGTATATCAAATGTATTTCAATAATGGGACTATTATATAGAAATGTAAAGGTGTTTACAATACCTCTCAGGAATGAACTTTTTTCATCATAAAATCTCTCATGGAAAGTGTCTTATCTAATTATTCAATAAAATATGATTTAATATAATTAAAACTAGATAAATATATCAATACAACAATCCTTTCAAATTTGAACAAAAAAAAGTATTTTATTTTAAAAAATATATACCTATATCACATAATTGTATTTTCAATATCATATGACTTCATAAGAGTCAATATAACATGTAAAGGCCCATAAATTTCAAGGAACTTTTTTTCTTAATTTTCTTTGGAATTTTACAAGAACGCAGTTTTTGACGGCACCTGATTCCAAGGCCCGGTGTGCCCGAAATCATTTTCTGAAGTTTGGCTCGGGTACGTTCAGTGAACGAACGAGCAGGTTTTTCTAACTTTTGAACCGGTGCTCGGAATCAAATTCTGAGGGCACCGATGGAATCGCAGCGCTGATATTTGCTTAAAAACGCCTCTTCCTGAGTTGTGTTTGCTCGTGTGTGGTTTTTAAATTTTTGGGGTTAAGTTAAAAATTAAATAAAGTGTGCGACAACTTTATTTTTATTTAACTTAAAGCCACTTGAAAACCACTTAAAGATGCTTAAGATGAGTTGATGCAGATAGGGTGCTATCCAAAAATATCCTACCAAGTGGGTAGGATATTTGTGAGGTGGGGCCCACACGAGACCCACCATTTCTTTTCCACTAAGTAACGCCCCCGCGAAAACTCGTCATTATGAAAGTCAACTGAAGCATTTTCTTAAATTCTTAACGCACCAATTAATTGGGCGGTTAACTTCGTTAAATTAATTATATGAATTAATTTAATCATTTCTTAACCTGTTTACAATCTGTTGGCGTATTAATAAAATAAGACCAACGCACGACTTCATGAGGATTGCTCGTTGAGAGGCTTTTGAAAGAAATTTTGTGCCTTCATCCTCCTTCGCGAAGAACGCGACGAACTCGGAGAACGCGAAGAATGCCGTCACCCTCGGAGATTGACGACGCTTCTTCTGAGACGTTCTTCCCCGCAACGATCTCCGATCACCAACTTATTGAGTTCATCGACGCGACGCCCTTCGGTGACGTGACAGTCCCCTCCTTCCGCGTCGATCAATTCCGCGAAGAACGCACGCTCAACGACTTGAGGAGGTAGGGGTTTGTTTCTGAAATAATTTTTATTTTCGTGGATGTTTCCTCCTAAAACAAAGAACCTAGATCAATTGCAATTATAATTTATGAAATTGTATCTTGTTACGTTTTCATATGATAATTTATTTCTTCCGTATTTTTATCACCTAACACGGAGGGTGCGGGCCAAACAAACACGGCCCGACAACCCTCCGTAGTTTTCCATTGATGCGCGGATTGGTGGACGATGAAAAATGGGGCCACAATGGCGTTTTGAGGGCCTGGCAGTGAAGAATGGGACACTGGAGGAACTTCGGTGCAGACGGAAGTGGATTCGGACCACCGGAGCAACTCCGGTGGCCCACGGAATCCCCCGGCGGCGCGGGTCGCCGGTGCCGGCGGCCGGCGGTGGCGGTGCCTCGGCGCGCCACCGGATGGAGCCGTCGTGGCTGAAGCCGCGATCGTGGCGGCCAACCGGACCCGCGACCGTGCGGGTCCGGTGACACACGGGACGCGGCAAAGCGGTGTCCGCTGACCCAGCACTGCCACACGCGGGGCCGCGGCGCTTCATCACGCGGGGGCAGCACCCCGCGGCTTCCTCCGCTCGGCCGGCTCGGCCGAGCTGAGCCGGGCCGACCCGCCGGGCCGGGTCACGCCCAGGCCGGGCCGGGTCGCGCCAACCGGGTCGGACCCGGACCCGGGTCGGGTCGTCCCGGTTCGGGCCGACCCAGGGGGGTTGGGCCGGGTCGGTCCGGGCCCAGACCCCCGTTTCCGGACCTTTTCGGTCTTTTGCTCATAACATGAGCTACGGGCCTCCGAACGATGTGCCGTTAGCGGCGATGCGATCCTTTGATCAAGACGGTCGTTTCGGTATATCTCACTCAAAGTTTCGGAATACTTTGGGTTCGTCTAGGTTGGTTCGTACACGAAACCAATCGGGCCCTCGGAGCGGAAACGCTCATATCTTGATCTTCGGATGTCCGATTGACGTGTCTTCGACTTTGTTGGATACCTCTAAGTGATACGAATCTTTTGGCTTACTCCACCCGAGGTTTGGACACAGGCGGAGTATGGAGGGATTGGTTTTTCCTTAAAAACCAACCGGGCCCCTGGGACGAAAAAGCCAATAACTCTCAGACCGGGCGTCCGATTGACGCGCCATCTGCGACGTTGAGTTCCTGTTAACGATACGGAACTTTTAGATACATCAACTCTGGACTATGTGCCAGTTGATGTATCCGAATCTCGGATCGTGGAGAAAACTCTCCCGAATGAGCTTGTTGTGTGCGGGAACCCTAGAGTTGGCTGCAACTGCTGCTGTGATGACGACGACTGTATAGAGATCCTAAGTGGATTCGACTGCGGCGATGATGAAAACAGTACGGGAATCCTCCGTGTTTTCAGCAGTGACCACTACGGTACATCTTGGGATACATCAACTCTGGACTACATGTCAGTTGATGCATCGACCTCTTTGCTCGTGGAGTGGACCCTCCCGGAACGAGCATGCTGTGTGCGGAAACCCTAAAACCGGTTGAGACTTGATGACTGCTTGACCGATCGACTCGGTGTGTTTAGGATAGCCCAGTGGGGAGCGCTTGGTTGTAGCAGCAGACCCATAGTGGATGAGCGCTTGGTTGTAGCGGCAGACCCGCGGTACTCAACAGAAGGAGTACCTCTGGAAGCTATGAGGGGGAGCGCTTGGTTGTAGCGGCAGACCCACGGCAGATGAGCGCTTGGTTGTAGCGGCAGACCCACGGTACACAACAGAAGGAGTACCTCTGGAGGCTATGAGGGTGAGCGCTTAGTTGTAGCGGCAGACCCACGGCGGATGAGCGCTTGGTTGGAGCGGCAGACCCACGGTACTCAACAGAAGTAGTGCCTCTTGAGGCTATGAGGGGGAGCGCTTGGTTGTTGTGGCAGACCCATGGTGGGAAGCGCTTGGTTGTAGCAGCAGGCCCACAGTACTCGATAGGTGGAGTACTACAGCAGTCCAAGGTTAGAGGGGAGTGCTTGGTTGGAGCGGCAAAACCACTTTACTTGATGGAGAAGGAGCTTCTTTATAGCTATGGTTTCAACTTCATGATCGATCCTGTGTGGGTCATTGCAGGGGTTAGTACCTACCGATCCTTTGTGGGTCTGACAGCTTAGATGAATCAATGGCTACATCTGATCATCTCTATCATCTTACGAAGAAGTATATCCTGTGTGGATTTACGTTTTGCTTTCCTGTGTAGACTGGGTTGTACTTGAGCTCGGATGTTGGAGCCGAGCGAGAATTGATGACTTAGGTATATGTATGGGCATATACCTAAGTTGTGTTGGATGTTACTTCGTAATTGTATCTTTCCTTTGTGGATTATCATTTGTGGATTCTGGGAGACCTATGGGGGTCTCGGGTTCCCTACTGAGTAGCTTATACTCACCCCTGCACGGGCTATGCCCGCACTACGTTGTGTTGGTTGCAGACGACGGACAGCGCTGATCGCGGTGGAGGCTTGAGGAGCAGGACGGTACCTGGAGGTGGACCACTGGGCGGGGTGTACTCGGAGAGGACGGCTGGACCGAGGAGCTGTGGAGGCTATCTGTACTCACCCTTCAGGTGGGACTTCCAGAGGATGGCTCGACGTTGCGGCTTTACTTTTCAGTTGCTGTTTTTCCCCTTTCAGTTGTATTTTACAGTTGGGCTTGTATTTCCGGACCCCTTTACATTTCCGCACTTACTGTTGTACCATCTTTTACTTAGTGTTTACTTTTTTTCTGCTTTCTTACTCTGTGGTGCTTCTTTACTTTACAAAGGCAATGCCTTCCCTTTTTACCGGGATTTACGCCTTGGTGCTAGTCGCCAGCCCCTGGCCTATGGAAGGCGGACTTGGGGTAGTCACGACACGGGCCCTGAGTACGGGTCGTGACATAACATACCAAAAGTATTCATCCACAATAAATAAATTCAAGATAAAAAATCAAGTATGTTATTCAAATTAGTCTCCCCATATTTTAATTTGGTGTCCTCATTATTTTATTTAAAATTAAGGTAACTGATTAAATCTGTTAATTATAATCCTAAAAAAGGAATAGGCAAAATTTATATGGTCTTCCAAGATTTTTCATTCCACATATTTTTTGTTCCTTACATGAAATTAGGGTTTCTACTTATTGAAAAGGAAACATATTTTCTAAAACAGATTAACATCAATAATTTCATATATGAAATTAAATCAAAAATTGTAAAATGTTATAAAATAAAAATGAATTCTAGGAAAATAAAATTAAGGAATACTTTTATGAATTCATTTGACACTAAAAAAATATTACAACTGATTCCAAAGTATAAATAAAATATAAGGTTGGGAAATAAAAAAATAATAGTACAAATGAAAAAAAATCATTCTTAAGATCTACTTAAGAATTACCCCTCCTCCCATATCCTTCTCATAATTATTACTCTCCTCTAATGGGATATAAGGATCATATTTCACCATATTTTAATGAAATTAAATATACTATCTGTCTCATTTTCTAATTGATTATTCCATTTGGATGGGTTGACTGAATAGGAGTTTGTTGACTAGTAATGGGCACCAAAGTATATAAAACATGTGTTATTGTGGATTTTAACACTATAAGGACCAATATTACTATTCATTACCCTACGGGTGTAGATTTATTCCTCTAAAAAAATATCACTTACTAACTTTTATATATATTCCAATTTTGTGTAAAATAGACTAACCAATAAAATAAATCTTCTATATGGAGTTAAGTTTCTATGAAGAACCAAAAACCATTTATTATTTGAAAACATTGTCATGAAGAGACCACACATGATCATTACCTTTCACTGAAATTTCAACTACTAAAAATACATGAGAAGAATCCACACTAAGTTTAGTAGTATAAATTAAAATACTAAGTACATAATTCACATATCTATATGGTTTACAACCCCTTGGTTATTCCCTTTTGGAATCCAAGTGGTAGTGATGGATATATAAATTAATCATGTAGTTATACCTTTTTAGAACACTTGTAATTATCTATATCATGTCATAACCTTATATTAAGATCAATTATTTTCACTATTTAAAATAATCATGCTTTAGTAGATCAAATACTAAGCTCATGCAAGCCTCCAAAGTAACACACATCACTTAATAAAATACCATCCACATATAAATTACTAAAAATGGTTGATATAAATTTATTCCACCCAATATATTATAACACATTCTACTAATCTTAAGAGAGTACTCAGGAACTCAAGTATGTTCTCTCAATGTGTTTCCTCCCATATCTCCATTATAATCTCCGAATGTGATTTTATAAAATTCCCTAACATTTGATATTCCAAATAAATTTAAGACAATATATTAGTATTAATAAGTTTACCAATAAATATTTTTATTATGAATTATATCACAATATTGTTTTAGTTGGTTTAACTCGTGAACTTTAAAAAAAATATGCACTGGTGTAAGCTTATAATTTATTGATTCTATCAAATATTCCCAAATAAATTATGATGATGTATGGTTAGTTTGGGGATTTTTTTATTAACGGGTAGTGTATGAGAGTAGATAGTATTTTTTTAGAGTTTCTCAAGTTTATATAACGGTTTTTGGAAGGGTTTTCATGTTTAGTTTTGGTGGGGGTGAAAAATTTCATCAAGGAGGATTATAGTAGGGTGATATTACTACTTTTAGATATTTTCAAGGAGTTCCTAATATGATTAGAACCAATGTAAAAACCCATTAGGTTTGGTTTAAATGAATTTAAAGGTTTGTTTGGAAAAATATTAGTTTGTATTTTAAACATGTAAATGGATTCAATTCATGGGGAATGAAACAGTTTCATGAAAAGTTTTAGGGTTTAAATGGTGATAAATGTGTTCATAGAGGGATTATAGGATATTGGGGGATGAATATTGGTAGGGGTACGTGGTTTCAAAGAGACTGATTTAGAGAGTTTGAAATATAAATGGCTTTAGGATTTAAATGGTAATTACTATTTGGATTATTATTTATTTATATATATGTTCAGACCATGACAAAATTTAATCAACACTACATCATTTTTTATTAAATTAAAGAAAAGTTGATAAATGTATTTGTTGTTTTATAGGTCATTATAACATATTTTAATAATAAAATATTGCACTTTAGTTGGGGTTAATATTTTTTCATCTTGTATTTTAGGAATATGAAATTTTCCCCTCGAAATTCAAGTTAAAATAGCATGTGGTATTAAAATTTAAATTGTAATGTGTTTTTTAGAAAAAAATTGTAAAATACCTATTCACCATGGCATGTATTGAAGTGAGAATTTTATTAGTCATGGATTGAATGGGTAAAGGTAAAATATTCAATGGGTATAGAAAATTTTTATGGTGTTTTGTTTATAGTTTCTAGGTTAGATTTTGTTAGGTTCTTTGGAAAATGGTTACTCAAAATAGATTAGTCTATATCATTTTGGATATATAAAATTAGAAAAAATAGATTTAATGGGTAACCTTGATGTGGTAGAAATCATGTTTTTTATAAATAAAAAATTATATATCCTTAAAATTTGTACTAACCCCTACATGCTATAGGTAGATTAACCATTTTTATAGGTTGAGTTATCAAAAATTGTAGGAAAAATATATTTTTTGTTATATACATGGTTCAATATTTATAGGGGTCATAACAATCTTCCATGAACTATAGGGGGAGTACTTATCGTTGTTTTCATCATTTATATATCACCTTTTTTAAATAGATCCTTTAATGGAACCATGAGATGTTACAACCCAATGGTTTTATTTTATCCTACAAAAATGGTTAGCAAAATTTCATGGGTTAGGAAATTTTACTTTTTTTAATCCTCAATGTTGATATGAATCCAATTGTGACATTGTTTCATTTGTGACATGTCATTGTTTTATCAATCTCTTAATAGTTTTTCTCACAATTTTCCCATTTGATTTTTTTTTCATTCACCACTCTTCTATTGGTATATATTTTTCATTTTGAGGTTTTTAATATATATTCCCATGATTTTCCTTAAGAAATATTGAATAAAAATATTCTAAATTATAAAAAATGTCCAAAGTTTGTAAATATAAATGTATTTTATTAGTATTTAGAAAACATATATGTGTTGTCACTCATTCAGTTATTCAATTAATGTCTATATCTAGAAATTACTTAGGGTATTAAATAGATTTTAAGGTAGATAATTCATCCTTATTAGAATTTATATATGTATAATTTCAAACTTTTGACATTGACTATGAATGAAGGATCAAGATCCAATTAAATTTCTATTTCTCTATGAGGGTAGGATTTGATCACCATGTAGGGTCTCGACTAATGTGACATCAATTTATCATGAAAAATTTTAAAATAAAAGATAAAAAAATTAACATGAATTAATTCATTAATTATCTTTGATTGATTCATCATTCATTCTATGTAATGGTATTTTCGTTGTACATCCATTCATTATCATAGATATACCTTATAATTTTATCTAATTCATAAAACTATATAAAAAGTTTCTTCCTAGATTATTGTAGAGCCATATTCACCTTTTTCACCGCCTAAAAATAAATGTTCCCAAGATCAAATAGAAATGGAAAGGAGTCCCCTAAATCATCCATAATTTAAATACACCAATAGGAATTTAAATCATTTTTAGTACATCCATAGAATATCTATGATCTTGTTAATATAATATTTTCAATTCAAGAATACTATTTTATCATAAATTTACATAATTTTTTTTTATGTTTTACTTTGAATGTTTTTTATGTTTGATAAGGGGTTATTTTTTTATATCTTACTTTATCACTCAAAAAACACTTCAAAAAGTGATTGTTGAAGTGAGTACCTCAATCACTTATAACTAAGCAAGGGATTTCTACCTAATCAGTGGCATTTTCTCTTCAAAAATTAAATAATAATTACCATTGTAGTATTTCTTATTTAATTGAATTATACAAATTTACATGAGTATTTAATATAAAAATATACATATCCATTTCCAAAGGATTTTTTGATGGGACCCATGAAATCAATTCCCTACAAGTCAAATAATTCAACTTTGAAGATCAAATTTTGATGAATTTATTTATTATTTCCAATATTATTTATACATTTTCATTGATCATACTCTATGAAATATTAATTTCATAAATAACCTAACCTACTTGAGTTATCAATATCTCATAATATTTGTTTTGTAATTCAATTTTGATGTTTTCTTTAATGGAGAGAAATAATTAGGTGTTTTGAGGGAGGAATAAAGAGGAAGAGGTGGTACCCTAGTTCCGAGATAGCACTGAGTACCCAATTAAATTATAATGGATAATGATCCACTTTCAGCACTACGGGGTACATAATAGGCCAAGATTAGGTATTGGGTGGTACTATATATGGTTTTCTGATGTGTGAGGAAATTTAGTCTTCTGAACCTATAAATTAACCTCTAAACCCTTTATATCTTGGGATTTCCCTCTCATTTAGTCATGTTAGAATCCCTTGGATGAATATATTATCTTCTATCTCATATTAAATAACTCCAACCTAAAATATTAATCAGATTATCCTGGAATAGATTCAAGTGATTTATATTACAAATGTGTGTGGGTAGTCTTCTTATGGTACTCTTTCCTTATTATTTTCCTCCTGAAAATAAATGTAATCCCTTCTTTCGTTAATAAATTTCTTATGGAATAATTTATTCTTTCATTTTTTTATTCAACATAACTATCATGAGAGATTATTGTTTGAGAATATAAGGTTTTATATTCAATTTTTACTCCAAAGGCACCCTCCTCTAGTGGTAGTAATCTAAATCCCAGAAACTCCAATCTTGGGTTGTTCAAAATAATATTTTGGTGTAATCCTTTCTAAAATTGGGAATTAAAGAAGTGTTATTCATTTATTATTGTTAGTGAATCCCATCCTCATCTTATTATAATAATTAGTTGGTTTAGAAATTGTATCGTTCCAAGTGAATTAAAAGATATTAGAGTTTCAATTGATAAAATCATTCACAATTCATTTTAGTAATATGTTAAATTTTTCGAATCTAATTGACCCTTGTTTGTAATTTTGGAAGGATATAATATTTAAGTGAATTTTATGTATGTTAATTTATTATTTACTTATAATTTCATGTTATTTATATATATTAAATATAATCTATAATAAGTGTAAAAATTTAACCTTTATGGTTTCCCAAACAGTTTTAATTGATATTTTACATAATAAATGTGCAATTTATGTAAGTTAAATATTTGTAATATACTAAATCATTCAAAAGAATTATTTCTTTGTTGTAATTGTTTTTCATTAATTTTTGGCATTATTTAAGTATTTGTGGTGAATATAAATATTTTATAGGTACCTATGTGTTTTTGAATAGGTGGGTATTATGGAATGGAGTTCTAATTCACAGATATAGTATGCCCCTTACCATATTCCCAAAGGGATGGGATACATGATTTCTATGAATGGGAATACATAATTCTATTATATATAATGGAAAGATTATTTCCCTAAACTCAGTTATACATTTTTGTCTCTGATTTTGACCATATTATCATACTTTTTGACACTAGTATAGATTGTCCCTGTATTAGGATCTGCATGTGACAATGTACACCAATTCCAAATACCTATGTTATGCTATGATGCGGGTGAGTTTTTAAATTATCTTATATTTTCATACTTACCAAATACACATTAATTTATGATATGTTGTAAGGGGTGGGCTGGTGACTACCTACTTTGTATGATACTCTCACACTCTTCCCATGACTCACTTAATACATGTATATATCTGCGTGTAAGTAACATTGGTCAAGGAAAATCATTGGATCATGGGAGTTATATCCACTTGGAATATGGAAAAATTTGGAGTATTTTACTTCAAAATTTTCAATTTTAATGGAAAATTTTTATTTTATGGTGGTGTTCTCAACCTGTTTTCAATTGAGAGTTCCTACATATGGAGCTCTACATTTTTGTTTGTTAATTCTTCTTTGGAACACTCATTATATTCATTGCATATTTTTTCTAGTTTCCAATATTTTATATTTTTTTAGATTTTTAGACCGTTTTTACGATCTTTCATGTTCATGTAATTTCATTGATTTATTAATATTCTATTATTGGCCAAATTATATTTTTTTTAATATATACATATTGGTGTAAAGACCCGGAAATTCAGTGTAAATTTTTTTTAATTAAAATTGAATTTTACGAGTCTACAAAAATTGACGGTGCATGATTCCAAGGCTCAGACTACCCGGAATGAATTTCCGAACTTTTTCTCGGGTACATTTAGTAAACATTCGAGTGGGATTTTCTAATTATTGAACTGGTGCATGGAATTGAAATCTCAGGGCACCGTTTAACTCACAGCACAAGTATTTTCTTAAAAATACATTCACCTAGACGGCAGTTGGTCAAGGGTGAAAGTTAATTTTTGGTTTTTTCCTGAAAAGAATAAAATAAAATAAAGTGTGTAACTTTTTATTTTATTTTGTTTTGAATCAACCATGTGGATGTTTCACAAGAGGGGACCACCTGAATTAACTTTCCATGAGAGGTTATGGTGGTGGGGACCACCCAAGCCTAACCTCCCATGATAGGTTATGGTTGTGGGGACCACCCGAGGCTTAAACCTCTTGAACACCCCAATTAATGAGGGAGAAACCCCTCAACTCCCTCTTTAATGTGGAGGATCCTCTTGAGCTTCCTCCACATTAATTGTTCGAAATCCATACATTAATTTTTCCAACATGTATGTGTGTGTGTGTGCCAATATAATTTTCTTCTTAATTTAAATTATATTGACACCTCTCTCTTTTGGTGGGCAAAGAAGAATGAGAGAACTCTCTGAAGAATCATGGAGAATCCCATCCTCCAACAAAGAATTATCTCACTGACGAAGAACGCCTTTGACTACAAAGAACAAACGAACGAGTTCAGGATCAGAGGCTGTGTCAGGCATGACGAATGCCGATATCTTCGACTTCCTCCAACGTGGGATGTCTTTATCAATGAAGAATTTATGTCTGTACTTCCTTCTGGTGCCAACGTCAACAAACAATCCAAGGTAGGGGTTAATATTAAATTCTTGAATTCTCTTGTTTAATTTTACTCGTTCTTGGAAATCATGGAGAACGCGAATCAACCAAAATTAGTTGATCCACGATTCTTATTAAATTGGAAAGTTTTTCATTATTGACTCTTTTTTTTGTTGAGCCTCTTTCTAACGCTCTAACGAGGAGGGTGAGGGCCAAAAAACATGGCCCGACCCCTCCATCGTTTTGCTTCTTTGGTGTGTTCTTTGCAATGGAAAATGGCGGCAACGGCGACGAAGGCCACGACACGGACACCTGCGGCCTCTGCACCCCGCGGCGCTCTGCCGCCCATGGCCTTATCGTGCTGGCCTGGAAAATCCAACGTGCGGCCCTCCGCACCACCCCGTGGCACCATCGCTGCGGCCTTCCGCCATCGTCTGAACCGGCGCTGCCATTCGTGCAGAGCCGTCGATGCCGTCCAGGTCGAGCCGCTGCCGTCGTCCGAGCGGTCGCCATTGTCTTAGCCGCTGCCACC
The DNA here is from genome assembly GCA_963277665.1 of Viscum album. Lineage (NCBI taxonomy): Eukaryota > Viridiplantae > Streptophyta > Magnoliopsida > Santalales > Viscaceae > Viscum > Viscum album. Next base: position 1,041,491,060 of record OY728164.1, on the reverse strand, counting down.
ATCTGTGTTGAGTCACCGCAATCATCCGGGCTGATCCACCACTCGATCCACCTCCGAATTTCAGGACGAGCCGCTGCCACCGTCTGGGCCAAGCCTCCGTCCGAGCCGCCGCTGCCGTTCCGGCTGAACCGCCCTAGCCAAGCTGCTCTACGGCTTCGTGCCCTCGCAGCACACTCCCTGACCCTCGGGGGCCTCGCCGGCACCCAAGGTCCTCCGCAGCCCCTCTTGGCCTGATGTGCCGGACTAAGGGGGCCGGGCTGCCCAGTAGGTCGGGCCGAACCCAATGGGCCGGGTCGGCCGACATGGTCGGACCGGGTCCGTTGACCGGGTCGGACTGGACCCAGGCCCACTTAGACCCATTTACATTCTTTTGGCCATAACTTTGGCACCGGAAGTCCGTTTGATGAACCGTCAGCAGCTCTAGGTCCCTTGATTCAAGAAGGTTCCATTAATTATATCCCACTAGAGTTTTGGATTGATTTGGGGTATGGTCAGGTTGGATCAATCACAAATCCAACCGAGCACCTGGGACTAAAAAGATAATAACTCACAGGTCGGGCGTCCGATTGACGCGTCGTCTGTTGCGTTGAGACCACTATGACACGAAATTCCATTAGGATACTTATTCTTGGGGATTCATGAAAATTGGAGTATCAACCAATGGATTGAGCAGTGGACCATCCTGGAGACAAGAAAGCTTAGTGCGGTAACCCAATAGCTGGGTGTGACGATAAGAGTGATCCTAGCTATCCTCTGAGGGTTAGCTCCTAGAAATCCTTTGTGGGTCAGCTCCTAGTGATCCTGTGTGGGTCAGCTCCAATGATCCCATGTGGTTCATCTCCTATCGATCATGTGTGGGTCAGCTCCTAGCGGTCCTCTGTGGGTCATTTCCTAGCGATCCTATGTGGTTCAACTCCAGCGATCCTGTGTGGGTCATCTCCTAGAAATCTTTTGTGGGTCAGCTCCAGCGATCCTCTGTGGGTTAGCTCCTAGTGATCCTATGTGGGTCAGATCCTAGCGATCTTGTGTGGCTCAGCTCCTAGTAATCCTATGTTGGTCAGCTCCAGCGATCATGTGTGGGTCAGCTCCTAGCAATTCTATACAGGTTAGCAGTAGAGCACCTTAACTGAGTAAGATGATTTAGTAGTTACGTTTAATCATATATCATACTATACCTAATGATATATCTAGTGTGATCTGAGTCAGTACCTCTATGTTTTCCTCATGATTGAGATGGATTACTTGAAAACTAAGGTATATGTTTGGGCACATACCTAATTAGATTTATCTATTGATTCCATACATTGTGGTTTATCCTTCGTGGATTTTTGTGAGACAATGAGGGTCTTGGGGTCCCTAATTATTAACATTATACTCACCCCCACATGGGCTATGCCCACACCTTGTTGTGTTGGATGTAGATGATGGACAACACTGACTGAGGCTAAGAGTACCTGGATTGGACGATGCCCAGAGGTGGACCATATGGTGTGTCGATATGCAGAGGAGACCGGTGGACATGGAGTGCTGAGAAGGTGATCTATACCTACCCTTCAGGTAGGAACCCGAAGGAGGACCCAGTAAATGCCTTTATTTTTCTATATTTTTATTGTATTTTAGTTGAACTTGTAATATTACTGTTGGTCTTGTATTCCGGACCCTTTTTACTTTCATCACACTTTTTGTTATACAGTTGACTTCCATTCGTATCTTTTTGTGTGCTTGGTTGTGTGTGTTTATAGGTTATAAAGGCATTGCCTTCCCAGTTTTAGGGAATACGCCTTTGGTGATAGTCGTCATCCCCTAGCCTATGGAAGGCGGTCTTGGGCTAGTCACAGCACGGGCCCTAGGGGACGGGTTGTGACAAATTGGTATCAGAGGAGTCGGTTCTACCACAGAAAATAGAACCCTTATCTTTCTTTGTAACAGAAATAGTGTTAAGTGTAGAAAGTATGGTTATCAGTTTAGGAAATATAATGTTGGTGTGGAGGCCTATGTATCCATACACCAGGACCCTGACTTCTGATTACTGACTCAATGCACGAAAGCATTGATTTCGTGTGTGTTTTCAAGAATTTTTTTTGTGATCTCTTGAGTCCAGTAACCAAGTATAAGTTATTGATTGTGGTACACCTGTTTCTTTTTAGGATGCCTCCACAAAGACAGCCAGCTAGGGTTCTGAGAGTAGTATGTGCTGTCATACCACCGAGCGATGTGGCCTCGGTGCAGGGACCCTTTCCAATAGAGGCACCAGCGGTAACATTACGAATTGGGTAACTGATTCCACAGGCCATAGTAGGAGAGGGTTCACACAGCTTGAGCGCATCGCACGAGTACCAGTTCCAGAGGCCACCCAGGTTCAGGGAAGAGGTGGGCCCACAGACGGCTAAGGATTGGATGGACGCTATAGTGAGAGTCTCTCGACTAGTAAGGACACCAGCCAATCTCACGATGATCCTTGCTGCCTACCTTCTACAGGCAGTAGTAGGTAGATGGTGGAGCTTGATGCTCCTGGTCCATGATGGGGTGAAGATTCTCTGGGCAGAATTTGAGATCCTGTTTCGGGCAGAGTTTGTCCCAGCAACTCTTCACGCAGTGCGCATACAAGATCTTCTTCATTTGCAGTAGGGGATCATGATTGTAGCTCAGTACTAAGCAAGGTTTAATGACCTCTAACACTACTCCACATATATGGTGTGGGACGCATTATTCAGGGCTCAGACCTTTGATCAGGGGCTTAGGTGGGAGATCAAGGCTTCGATGACCTCACTCAGCATCTTGACGCAGGCGGGGGTGTTAGAGAGATCCATCCTAGTGGAGAGATTTCTTGTTGAGCATTATCCAGCACCGAGATCCACCACTTGTCGTCACGTAGTGGAGTCTTCTGCAGCAGACAGATGACAGCTGTCACAAAGGTCAAAGTGGACCAGACATACAGGTGGATGACCGCATGACTCCAGATCGGTTGTGTGGGGCACCCAAGGCAGATCCAGTCATTCCAGGAGCAGGCAGTGTTTCACATGTGGTGAGCAGGGTCACATGGATCGTGACTATCTGAATCTCCATACAGTTGATCAGCAGATGGTCAAAGGACTACCCAGACAGATATAGATATTCAACCAAGGAGGTCCGAAGGGAGCAGGCAGACGTGGTAGAGGAATTGGTCATGCAGCTAGAGGTGGGTGACGATTCGAGATGTTACCACCACCACCACCACAAGGAGGTTCACCTCGACTGTAGGGAGCATATGGATAGGGGAGATCTCAACTCTATTTATTTGAGGCTTACGATCATGGCGCTCCGAAGATGATAAGAGGTATGATCTGTGTCTACTCCACCTTAGTTGCAGTACTTATAGACACATGTGCTAGTCATTCTTTTATTTCCACTTCCTTTGTTCGGAGCCTGGTGATTCTGACAGAGTCATTGGCTCGATCCTTAAGGCTAGAGACTTCTACGAGAGAGGATTCGAGGATTACGCACTGGTGTCGGCAGTGCGAGCTTACTCTAGGAGGTGAGTACTTTGGCTGGGATCTCCTAGTTGTGGCTTCAAGGCCTTATGAGATCATCTTGGGTATGGACTAGTTATCTACAGTCCATGCTCAGATTGACTTTATTAGGAACAATGTACAGTGTGTCCACACGAATGGTACAAGGTTTACCTTCACTGACAAGAAGGAAGAATCTGCAGCGCAGGATGGACCTACCCGGAGGAGGGTGTAGAAGATTACACATCAGTTGGCTCAACATACCCTCGGACCGGTTGATGTGGAGAGTCATAGTTATCCTATAGTGGTGGACCAGTACGCGGATGTTTTCTTCGATGATGTTTCGGGTCTACCTCCTCGCAGAGATATGGAATTTTATATTGACTTGTACCTCGGGATGGTACCGATACCTACACTAGAATATTAGATGGCTCCCGCGGAGCTTCGCGACTTATGGGTACAGCTAGAGGACTTGTAGGGGAATGTATTCATTCGGCCCAGGGTTTCTCCCTGGGCAGTCCCGATTTTGTTCTCCAAGAAGGCGGATGGGAGATGGAGGCGTTGTGTTGACTATCGGTGCTTGAACCAGGTGATCGTAAAGAGAAATTACCCACTCCCAAGGATGAAAAACCTCTTTTATCAGATGAAGGGAGAATAGTGGTTATCGAAGATAGACCTCATATCAAGTTATCACTAACTCAGAGTGCGAGACGGATATGTGCAGAAGATGTCTTTCAGATGTTGGTATGGACACTACGAGTTCTTGGTTATGTAATTCGGTGTAACCAATGCTCTAGTAGTGTTCATGGGACTCATGAATAGTATATTTCATCCCTACCTTGATCGCTTTGTAGTAGTCTTCATTAATGACATTCTGATCTACTCGTCCACTGAGGAGGAGCATGCCTATCATTCGCAGATTGTTCTGGAGACACTCAAAGAGCACAAGCTTTATGGTAAGCTCTCGAAGTGCCAGTTTTTGATATGAGAGGTTCACTTTCTGGGACATGTCATATCAGAGTCTAGAGTTTCAGTGGATCCAGCGAAGATTGAGGGGGTACTTTTTGGGGAGCCACCCAAGAGTGTGATGGAGGTATGGAGTTTCCTGGTTTTGGCCGGTTACTACCAGAGATTTTTTCCAGATTTCTCTAGAGTTGTAGCACCACATTCCGCATTGACGAAGAAGGGGAAACCCTTCATGTGGTCAGAGAGATGCCAGCTAGTGTTTTCAGGAACTAAGGAAGAGGCTGACTAGTGCCCCCATCTTGAGGCTTCTATAGGAAGGCGTAGGGTACGTAGTCTACTGCAACGCATCGGGGAGCAGACATGGACGTGTCCTGATGCAGGAGTGAGTAGTGATCACCTATGATTTGCGAAAGCTAATATAGTATGATCAGAACTATTCTACCCATGAACGGGAGATAGTAGCAGTGGTCTTCCCCTTGAATATGTGGCAGCACTATCTGAATGGAAAACATTTTATAGTCTACTCGGATCACAACATTCTCAGGAATATCTTCTCTAAGAAGGACCTGAACATGAGATAGTGATGTTGGCTTGAGTTCCTCTGGACTATGACTTTGAGATAGTCTATACTCATAGGAAGGGGGACATTGTAGTAGATTCACTCAGTAGGAGGTCTGGTATACAGCTGCAAGGTGAGGCGACGGAGCAGCAGTCCACTTTACAGTTATCCTTTGTGGATCAGGATGGAGCAGATTTTCTTCTGTCTCTTACAGTAACTCCCCCACTTCATCAGCGAGTCAGGGCGGCACAATGTGGAGACACTGACTACTAGACAGGACGTGTTCAGATATCCACAGTACAAGCACTTGATGGAATTTCTGAAGGTGGGGAGCATGTTATCCTCATTAGAGGATGTACTATGGTACCAGTATCACATTAGGAGGAATTATTGAGGGAGTTCTACACATCCCCTCTAGCGGTAGATCCAAGAGTAGCAAAGATATACAAGGACCTTTAAGGATAGCACTGGCGGCTATTAATGAAGAAGGTAGTAGCAGAGTTTGTCTCTCGGTGGCTCATTTGTCAACAAGTGAAGGCGGAGCATCATGTACCAATAGGCATGGTTCAGCCTTTAGATTTCCCAGAATGGAAGTGGGATGTGATATCTATGTACTTTGTGACAGGACTTCCACATCTTCCTATGGGTCTCACCGCAATGAGGTTTACAGATATTTGGCCGAGGTGGCAAGTTATCTCCGAGATTTATCGGACCTTTTCAGGTCCTCAGTAGAGTTGGTGAGTTGTCTTATCGCTTAGCTCTTCCACCTCAATTGCACCAGGTGCATGATGTCTTCCACATATCCCAACATAGGAGATATACACACAACCCTTACCGCGTCATCAACCATGGAGAGCTAGACGTCGACGATGGGGTGACTTTTACAGAGGTTCTAGTAAGGATTGGGGATTGACAGGAGCGAGTCCTTCATGGATGGTCGATACCTTTGTTGCACGATCGCTAGTAGCATGGGAACATCCAGGAGGGCACATTGGAGTGGGAGGATCAGATTTGTGCTCAGTACCCCCACTTGTTTTACGTTCAATATAAAAACTCATAGGTCGTAGATGCTTGACCATAAAAGTAACTTCACTTGTTCATTTACCCATAGATTTAATAGGAACTTCACTAGGTCATGCATGGACGAATATAACTGGTACCACATTGGTTATTGCCACATGATCTTAAAAGGTACGACATGTCTCATTAAGTATCATTTAACTACCTGAGTTCTCATTTCCTTTATAAGGATATATATATGAATCACATTTCTGTTGGACGGAGAAGAAAAGAAGTGATGGCAAGAGGGGGGTGAATTTCCTTTTAAAAATTAATTAACAATTTAAAATCAAAGTGAAAGTGCAGCGGAAATAAAAGAGGCAAAACACACAACTTGATAACGGAGTTTGGCTTAAACCCAAGCCTACGTCTCTGCTCCCAACTCAACCGTTGAGAGATTTACAACCGCTTGCTTTTCAATGGTTTTAGCAAGAAACCCACTAGACTTTAAGGTTAGTCTAGAACCTATTATAGCTTGCTTTTATTGGTTGAGCAAGAACCCACTAGCCTTCTTATAGGTGAAGGCTAGCTCACCTTTGTCTCAAGCCTTTTAAAGGAAAGGATTGACTAACCTCTTCACACCTTGAAGGTGGTGTGAGAACCCAAATGAAAGGGAGATGAGAGAAAGAGGGGTTTGTAGGCACAAACCCAAAATGATGCTCAAAAATATAAAACAAGTAAAACCATAAGAGGAGAAGCCCTGGGCGCAAATGGATTGATTGGAGTTGATGAAGGGCGTTCCCAAGCTTCTTTGATGGTGCTCCATGGATGTGGAAGTGAGTTGGAGCTATTGGAGTTCCTTGGAAGAATCCTCCGGAGGTTCGCCAAATGATCAAAATGTGTCCCGTGGGCTTCCTTATGGATTGGTTAACTTTCCGGGGCTTCCTAGTCCTTTATTTATAGAGGGGGAACCCTCAAATGGATTTTGGGAGGCTTCGGAGCCGTTGGAGAGGCCTTCGGAGCCGTTGGGAGGCAAGTGGACAGGTCTGGTCAAAGGCCCAACGGCTAGTTTGACTGGGTCCACCGGCTGACTAGTGCTAGGCCACCGGTTGGCCGGTGCTTGCAAAATGGAGGAGGTCTTCTGTCCAGGCTCCACCGGCTGGCCGGTGAGGAGTCCACCGGTGGGCCGGTGCTGAGGCAGTGGATGACACTGTTCTGGCTGGGTGCCACCGGCTGGCCGGTGCTGAGGCCACTGGTTGGCCGGTGATGAGGCGGTGGCTCAGCCTTCTGTCTGGGTGCCACTGGTCGGCCGGTGAGGAGGCCACCGGTTGGCCGGTGAGAAGGCAGTGGGTGTCCCTTCTGCCCAGGGTCCATCGGCTGACCGGTGGTGAAGCCACCGGTTGGCCGGTGGACTGAAAATCAGTCCACTTTGGCTTCTTGCTTTCTTGGCCCAATTCCTTGGCCACCTGAAATCATTCCTATCTTCCAAAATCACTTAAAACAAGATTATATAAATAAGAGAGTGATTGTGATCATGAAAATTAAACCACGAGGGGTACGAGAGGTACAACAATCTCCCCCTATTTTGATGATCACAATCACCAAAACAAGCAATGTAAAAATGAAATGAAAGGCATGCTTTAAAGGATAATTGAAAAGTAAATCAAAGCATGAGAAAAAGATTTCTCCCCCAATCAATCAAGAATTTCTCCCCCTTTGTGATTATCAAAATAGCACGGGGCATAAAACTTGATTGAGGGATACATTGAAAAACGAGATAGAGAATTTAAACCAATTGAAATTTTTGAAATTTGAATTGAAAGTTTTGAATTGAAAGTTTTGAATGAAAATTTTGAAATGAAAGTTTTGAATGAAAATTTTGAATTGAAAGTGTTGAATGAAAATAGAATGTTTTGAATTGAAATTTTGAATTGAAATTTTGAATTGAAATTTGGAATGAAAGTTTGGAATTGAATTGAAAGTTTTGAATCGAAAATTGAAATGAGAATTTTGAAAATGAAAGTTTTGAATTGAAAATTGAAATGAGAATTTTGAATTGAAAAACTCAAAAAGGTTTAAACGATCCTAACTCCCCCTAAATAAAAACAACAAATCACCGGGGAGAGGATTTTGGAACCGAGACAAATTTTGGTCTGGTGAGACTCGCTAAAAGGTATTTTTCAATCCACACTTGTCTAGTGGCGGGTCTTCTACTATAAAATTCATCATTAAAGAAAATAGTTTTAGGCCTACCATACCGGGCATTTTTGCAATCACACTCATAAATTAAGTGCCCGTGTTTTTTACAATAATTACAAAATTTAAATTGGGAGCTCCCCCTTACAAAAATAGTTGGAGCATGGGAAGAGGAAGCTTGCTTGGAATAGCCAATCCCTTCGGTGGTTCTAGATATGCGTTGGGAACCAAGGAGTTTGGTCCAATTTTGTTCACCTTGGGTGAACTTGGCGAGAGATTCCCTTAAATCTTTGATTGTTGATTCCATAGAATCAACATCGGGAAGGTTTTGGACTTTGAGGGACAACTCTTCCTTTTCTTTGAGAAGTTGTTCCTTTTCGGAAGAGAGTTTTTTGAAATTCTTTTTTAAAGAAACAAATTTGGAAGAAAGTTCATGAAAACCTTCCTCCCATTGATCTCTCGCATGTTGGAGATCCTCATATGATAGATGATTAAAAGAATTTTAAGAACAAGAGGAAGAGGAGTCGGAAGATGTTACCTCATGAAATGCCATTAGGCATTTGTTACCGTTGTCACTTGAGGAGGAGGAGGAGGATGTGGAGCTATCACTCCATGTGGCCTTGAATGCCTTCTTCTTTTCCTTTTTCTTGGCCTTTTTCTTGTTGAGTGGACAATCGGGCTTGTAATGGCCTTTCTTGCCACACCCGTAACATTTTACCTCGGGCTCGGATTTTTCGTCGTGTTTTTCCTTTCGAGCCTTGCGGGATTTCTTCTTTTTGTTCTTCTTCATGAACTTGTGCATCTTTCGGGCAAGATTCTCCATTTCGGAATCGCCGCTTGAAGAGGAAGATGATGAGGAGGAGGAGCTCTCTTCTTGTTGAACTTTGAAGGCGATGTTCTTTGGAACTTTGATCGGTTTGCCTTCCTTTTCAGCTTGCCTCCTCATGGTGATCTCATAGGTCATGAGGGATCCGATGAGCTCTTCGACCGACATATTCTTGATGTCTTTTGCTTCTTGGATTGCCGTGACTTTTGGTGCCCATGTGCTTGGTAAGATCCAAAGGATCTTCTTGACCATCGTTTCTGTAGAAACATCATCTCCAAGAGATTTTCTTCCATTGAAAACGTCAGTAAATCGAGTAAACATTTCAGTAATATTTTCAAGTGGGTGCATAGTAAAAGACTCAAAATCTTGACGATACATGTCCAATCGAGTATCCTTAACTTTGTTGGTCCCCTCATGGGTAACCTCCAACAGTTTCCATATTTCATGTGATGAGGTGCATGTGGAAACTCGATTGAACTCATTACGATCAAGGCCGCAATGTAGAGCGTTCATGGCATTGCCATCAAGCTCAAAATTTTTAATATCAGCTTGAGTCCATTTGGATTCATCGGGAGAGGAGAGAGAATAACCATACATGAAAATTTTATAAATAAGGTATCCTATGCTTCTAAGAAAAGTGGTCATGCGTGTTTTCCAATAGTTATAGTTGGTTCCATCAAAAAATGGAGCACGGACCAAGGAATATCCTTCGGAGGCGAAAGAAGTTGAAGCCATCACAAAAGGATCTTAAATTTGAAACCGGTGAAGGTATTACTCAAATTTTGCCTCTGATACCAATTTTTGGACGGATAAGAAAAGAAGTGATGGCAAGAGGGGGGGTGAATTGCCTTTTAAAAATTATTTAACAATTTAAAATCAAAGTGAAAGTGCAGCGGAAATAAAAGAGGCAAAACACACAACTTGATAACGGAGTTCGGCTTAAACCCAAGCCTACGTCTCCGCTCCCAACTCAATCGTTGAGAGATTTACAACCGCTTGCTTTTCAATGGTTTTAGCAAGAAACCCACTAGACTTTAAGGTTAGTCTAGAACCTATTACAGCTTGCTTTTATTGGTTGAGAAAGAACCCACTAGCCTTCTTACAGTTGAAGGCTAGCTCACCTTTGTCTCAAGCCTTTTAAAGGAAAGGCTTGACTAACCTCTTCACACCTTGAAGGTGGTGTGAGAACCCAAATGAAAGGGATATGAGAGAAAGAGGGGTTTGTAGGCACAAACCCAAAATGATGCTCAAAAATATAAAACAAGTAAAACCGTAAGGGGAGAAGCCTTGGGAACCAATGGATTGATTGGAGTTGATGAAGGGCGTTCCCAAGCTTCTTTGATGGTGCTCCTTGGATGTGGAAGTGAGTTGGAGCTATTGGAGTTCCTTGGAAGAATCCGCCGGAGGTTCGCCAAATGATCAAAATGTGTCCCGTGGGCTTCCTTATGGCTTGGTTAACTTTCTGGTGCTTCCTAGTCCTTTATTTATAGAGGGGGAACTCTCAAATGTCCTTTGGGAGGCTTCGAAGCCGTTGGAGAGGCCTTCGGAGCCGTTGGGAGGCAAGTGGACAGGTCTGGTCAAAGGCCCAACGGCTAGTTTGACTGGGTCCACCGGCTGACCGGTGCTAGGCCACTGGTTGGCCGGTGCTTGCAAAATGGAGGAGGGATTCTGTCCAGGCTCCACCGGCTGGCCGGTGAGGAGTCCACCGGTTGGCGGTGCTGAGGCAGTGGCTGACATTGTTCTAGCTGGGTGCCACCGACTGGCCGGTGCTGAGGCCACCGGTTGGCCGGTGATGAGGCAGTGGCTCAGCCTTCTGTCTGGGTGCCACCGGTCGGCCGGTGAGGAGGCCACTGGTTGGCCGGTGAGAAGGCAGTGGGTGTCCCTTCTGCCCAGGGTCGATCGGCTGGCCGGTGGTGAAGCCACCGGTTGGTGGGTGGACTGAAAATCAGTCCACTTTGGCTTCTTGCTTTCTTGGCCCAATTCCTTGGCCACCTGAAATCATGCCTATCATCCAAAAGCACTTAAAACAAGATTATATAAATAAGAGAGTGATTGTGATCATGAAAATTAAACCACGAGGGGTACGAGAGGTACAACAATTTCATGGTCCTGATCCTAACATCACAATAACTTTCACTTTATTGGATGATTATAAAAATTATAGAACACAATTAAGTGTCTTTAAGATATATTATAATAAATTAAAAACTAAATATATAGAACCTATAATACATATAGATTCTATCATTGATGGATAACTTCTTATATATACATATGTTTACAAAAAATTGTATCTTGGATCAAATCACTAATACGATGGTAACCATCTCCACACTTGAATTTGGGAATGATTCATGAAAATGTCTTAAATATATAGAAGAGTTCTTACGTGTGAAATAATCCACTACAAAAGGGTGAGGTGAGTCCAACCTACCTTTCTCTTAACCGAAGTTCATTCAAAAGCAATTATAGAGAAGTGCCAATGAACATTTAACTTTGGAAAGTAGAATCATCACTGACTTGAAATGTATTTAGGTCATGAACACAACAAAAATATCTCAAAATTAAACCTTATGACTTATTCTGATTCATTCATATTTCATACATATAATGAGAAATTCAAATCTCACTCATTCCAATAATTCCTAGAATGGACACTCAAATACCCACGGTAACCTGACATTCATCCATAAATAGGTTAGTTAAATCTATTTATGGGTTTCTTATCAAGTACAAAATAACCATTACACTTTTTTATAAAATCCAATAAAATCCTTAACACTACTATAATACAACATATAATTATCTACCCTGCATATTTTTTATATTCTCTTAGGCCTCTACTACTCCAAGTGACTTTATTAATCATTAGCATCTAGTGACTAGTTTCAACTTTATATATATATATATATATATATATATATCACGATGGGATAATTTACCCACATCTATTAACATTTCTTGTAAATACTAGATTAACTTTTCATGACCCATCTATAAGTCATAAATTTTTAAATATTGTGTGAAAATTTTTATGTCATAGAGTTTATGTTATACCTATTCTATATAAACTAGCCATTTATATATATATTAATAAAAACATTACAGAACTCCAAGTTTAAATTTATTTTTCATAAAACCACAACCTATGTATTATAGGTAAGGTTCCCATATCTAATAACCTCTAGGCTTCTCTATAAATGATATAACATGATACAATGAATGGGATTAGAAAAAAATAATAACACGACAAAATATATGCCAAACTAATCCTACAAAAAATGATAAATACCAGAACTCCATATCCTAATAGATTCTAAACTGTATAAAAAACATCACCCTAATCAAAAAAACATCCAATAAGTTAACCTTTCATAACTACATGTTCTTAAAATTTAATATGTGAAACTACATATACAACGGGATGCATATACATGGTGAGAGTATATAACTTAGTTTGATACCATTAATGGTTTCCCTAACTTAATCCTTTATATATATATTCAATTTATTGCATGATAATGATAGGATATTTAAGAGTATATTTAAATTGATAGAGAATATAATACAATAATACCATTGGTATATGTTATTACTAGACAATAATAATTTTCATAAACTATTAATATTGGTTTTCCATGTGCTCACATATCATCCAAGAAACCACTATACCTTCTTCAAGTAATTATAGAGAATCCCTATATATATAGATAGCATAGATAAAAGTATGAAAGTGGAAAAATAGTATGAGTATCATAATACCAATACCAAATGAAATGGTAACATGTGAATAGTTTTAGGGAATCAAAATTCCCATCATATAGGGAAGGGAACTATTAACAAAGTTAGGGCCTCTTAGGAACCGATACCATATAGAGTCAAAGTGTTTGAATACACATCCCATCATTCGCCATATGCACACATTTCCATAGACTATTCCTCTAAGCCCTGTTCATCTGAGACAAGCTTAAACAATTTTATAATATATACACAATAGATATAATAATAACTGGTATAAACATTAATATAACCCTTAGGCCATCTCCTCACTTTCCTATGGAATCTATATAAGAACAAAATAAAAAATATACCATATTACCCTTTCTATCATCATGAAAAAATATGTATATCACACAAAGAAAAACATGTTAATATGGAAAGAATAATAATAAGACACATTCTCATATCAAATAAACACTAACATGGAAGTATATAAAACATGACATGATTAAATAGAATAATAAATATAAAATATATAATTAATTTGATTTTGATATTTGTAAAATAATTTTTAAAAATTGGGTTTAGAATATTGGTCCAATTCAATTTTATATCTAATGATACCTTATTTATTTGCCCATTTATATTCTATGAACTTATGAGAATGATGTGGATTACCCATCCTATATTTGTCCCCACATAATAATTTCTTAATTCCATTACTGTATAAGGTATCTATATCCCACTTTAACACAATTACTTCTATCCAAACTGGTATATCCCTTACAAATACATCATACCTCATCCACACTCATCTTCCCTAAACTGACCATTTATCATAAATTTATCATCTACTAAAAATATGGCTTTTATCAGTGCTAAAAATGGCCATTAACAACGCTAGAAAAAGCGCTGATAATGCCGGCGAACATAAAGGGGGGGTCCCCTTTATCAGCGCTCCAAAAAGCGCTGATAAAGACCCCTTTTATCAGCGCTTTTTTTAGGGCTGATAAAAATAAAAAAAATAAAAAAAATAAATAAAATAAATAAAAATACTGCCAATCTTATGGGGGGGTTTTACAGCGCTTGATCCCCCCTTTAACAGCAGTTTCCCGCACATCCAGTGCCCGTCTGCACCGCCTACACCCTTTATCAGCCGCTAGCCCTTTAAATCACCCTTACGCGCACGCCCTTGCCTCCACCCGGATTTGATCTCGAGACCTCCCCCATGCGCACCTAAAGCCTTTTCCACTGCCCTATATTGATTTTTTTTCTTATTCCTGGTATCTATTTATTTATGTATATATTTTATTATATTTATTCGTACAGTAATATATACTTATATTAATATATATAGTTATATTAATATATATATATATATATAGTTATATTAATATATATATATAGTTATATTAATATATATACAGTTAAATTAATATATATATATAGTTATATTAATATATATATAGTTATATTAATATATAGTAGTTATATAAATATTCATATATTGGTATTTTAAATAAAATGGATATTAGTTATTATTTAGATAAATCTAGTATATTTTATATGTAAATATGTTTAATTATTTATTTAAAAAATTTAATTTGTAGGTGTGAATATATAAAAAATATGTACATATAGTTATATATTTGATTATAAATAGTAGTGCATTATAAAAAACGATAAAATTTCAAAGAAATAATATCAATATGAATGTAATACCTTGGAATAAATTCAGTCCCCACCAAAAAAATCCAATAATACCCCCTTAAACGAGGCTGAAAATCCACAAAATGTTACAAAATATGGGTACCCCGACTAAAAACACAATTTTGGAGGCCTTCTCGGCCTCTTTTGGCCTTGAAAAATGCTTCACCAGGGTACCCCCCCCCCCCGGTCACAGCGACGTAGAGCTCGTCGCAGGCTTCGATTTGATATGTGGTAAATCTCAAACAGACACCCGAATCAAAATTTATGGCCATTTGAAGTTTGAGTTGCGTTTTCAACATATTTTGGATCTTTTTTTAATTTTTTTAATTTTTTTATTCTTCAAAGTGTTATTAAATGAATATTACTCCATAATAATTATCAAATTATTAATTAAAAATATTTTTTTATATTTTTAAGAATCCATTTTCACTAAATATCTTATATATTAAGTATATTAAGTGTAAATGTACATTTATACTTATCTAAAATATATTTAAAAATTATATATTATATTTATATCAATATAACTATATAAATATATTTATATATTAATATTTTTTTTAATTATTTTTTTGAGGTCGACCCTTTATTAGCGCTTTTAAAAAAAGCGTTGATAAAGGCCCCCCCTTTATCAGTGCTCCTAAACAAGCACTGATAAAGGGGGTCCCATTATCAGCGCTAAAAAAAGAGCTGATAAAGGGGGGGGGGGCTTTATCAGCGCTAAAAAAAGCGTTGATAAAGGGGTACTTTTATCAACGCTTTTTTGAGCGCTGATAAAGCCCCCCCCCCCCTTATCACCAAATTTTTCAAACACAACATATACTCTTAAGGGTATCATTCAATGGAGAACAAAGTTATGTGACATCCCTTCCAAAAAAACTCTCAAGGAGGGGAAGTTGTTAAACAAATAAACACACTTTAATCATGAATAATTAATCTAACCTAACATATCACTCAATGTTAATGAATCACAGTCAATTTAATATTTTAACCGCATTCCACTAGACATGTTAATAATATAGAATAACAAATTCAAGGTCAAACACCCTCTATGAGTTTTAGTTATAACTATCGATGCACTTCCTTTTAAAAAATAATAGGATTAAAATCTTAAAAAATAGTATACCATGTGTGGTGCATCATTTATGTTTATCAGAAGGCTCACTCAACCATTTACAAATATGAAAGTTCCAATTGATTTAATATCAGGTCACACACTTTGAATTATCCAATCTCACCAATATACCTATCATGAAAAATCATATAAATTGAGAAAAAATGAAAGGTACAACCTGCTGAGGCTAATCTAAAAAACCACCCAATATCACAAGATGAATCTCCTCAATCACCTAAAATAAAAAAAATTGGACACCCCCCCCACCTTAAATTATGATTTCAGATTAAATAATAATATATATGATTTAAAACAATAATATTATGAGAAAAAAAGGATAATATTACTTCTATGAGGTAGTTTCTTGAGTAGATTAAATTCGATAAGGGATAGAGGATATATAATATTGATAAGGTGATGGGAAATGGAGTTTCCTTACCCTCTTGGATGATTTAGTTAAAATCAATTATATGTGAGAGAGAAAAACATAATTGTATATTTAAAAAATCTAATTTAATTAAGCTTTAAAAAATCATCATGGCCAATGGGCTTCCAGTGGATTGAAAGTAGCTTCAGTGCTACTACCATCCCCACTAGACATTTGGTGCACCATAAAAATTTCTTTTGGGGACCTTCAACACCCCAATTTCAAGCATTTTAATTACTTCATAATTGATTCCTCCTCTTGGATATTTTTTCCATTCTCACACCTCCAAAACCACCCTTTAATCACTATAAACATATACAAAATCCCCTTTCTCTAATCAAATTGTAAATATTCATAGTATTTTTAGATCCATTAAAAATTAATTTTAGTTAAAAAACCAATTGAAACTTCCTAAATAGATACAGAACATTATAGTCTAAGACTAGTACCTCTTCTATATCTCCCTTAATAATGATTCCCACCTCATCGAAACTTGAACCATGATCCATAAGGATTTCATATAAAGTCAGGATGGAAATTGTTGTTGAGTTTTCAATTGAAAATATATTGTTTCGTCCGATTCCACTCATTAAACTCAAAAATCACCACTAATAATGTCTAGAAACATGTATTACAGATGTACATAATCTCAATAGAAGTAAAAAACTATGTCATAGGTCCCAATAGAAGTTTTAAAAATAAAATAAATAAGGATTGTGGAAGACCCATAGTTGTTAAAATTTTGAATTTCATGAAAAAAAATACCCAATTTATAGTTCTAACATTATCATTTGTTTTAGTTTTCATAAATACCTTATTATTGGATAAAAATGTGAAATAGTTGACCTGATATTGAATCTATGGGTATAATTCGTCCTCAAATTGTCTCCCTCACCTCATAATCTATTAAAATATCAAGATAATAGTAGATAAGTTTGGAAAACGTTAATCAAACAATATATATTCCTTTCTATATGGTGATTAACTCCTACCATGTCAACACCTTCAATGTCAAAGTTAATAAATCGATTGAGAAATAACTCTTAAATTTATCCAATATAACCTCTCACCCATCTTCATTAAGATTAAAGTTCCACCACTGATGAATTACTCCTCTAAACAAGATAAAGACTAAAGATATACAATGTTATATGTAACTACCAGAAGTTTATAAATTATATTTGTTTCTTTAAATAAATGAGAATTATATTAATTATATAGTATTATACACATAAAATACATAAAAAACTGAAAGAATATTTAATTAATAAATCAAATTACATCAATTAGAAACTAAATCCCTTAAAATTATAAACATTTCAATTGGATAAATATAAATAAAATTAGAAAATTAGAATGGTAAAATATGGAGCCTTCCACTCTGTTAGAATTGTTTTCCCCATGACCAAAAATGATTAAATTAAACAAAACATTAGTGAATCAATTGGTATCTTAAGAAATTAAAATAACACACCCTGGGGGTAATTTTAGTAAATTTTGAATTACATAAGAATTTAATATTTTATGAGGTAATGTGACCATTGTAATTGAAAGTGACCATTGGAATAAAAAACTGACCATTTGGAATAGTAACATGATTGTTCAGAAACGTAACCTGACTGTTAGGATATTAAATTGACCTATAAATAATAAAATTAAATCTAAATAATATTTATATTAAGTAATTTTAGTAAATATAAATATTATAATTCCCAAAAAATAAATATCAACATTAAATACTCAATGAAAATATAAGAATATTTTTATAAACTATATTTTATGGTATTTCATGAGAAAATTATATTTTAAAAATTATAATATTCCATGTTGGAAAATTATTTTGATTAAATTAATATCATTTTTTAAATCATCACAATAAAATTTTCCAATGGTGATTTTTTTTAATTTTCTTAAATACTTAAATTTTTAAGTTGAATAGTAAAAACATGGTTTTTTCATAATCGGTGTGTTTTGAATTACATCATTCATTGTGTAATAACATACTAATCAATTATACTATATTTTTATTAACCAAGAACATATTAAATTTGACAAATGAGTCATTTAAATATATTAAACATTTTTTCCAAACCTAAAAAATAATTTCTAATGTCTAAAGTCTATATTATTCAATTAAAATGAAAATCATTTATTTTTACCACTTTATATTTTAATAAGATATTGAGTTAAAACTATAAATGGGTTTAAAGTACTAAAAACATTATATTATATTTATATATGATCCCTAATTTCATTAATATCACTATTAAAAGGTTTACATTGGATTTAGTATTTTATATGATATTTTATTCTAGAAATACCCCTCTCTTCAAGTATAAATAACCCCTCTTCCATCCCTTGGAAAACCACTCATCCCACACATACCAAATCTAAATATCAACCAAATTCATCTCTCACAAGACCCTTATAACCCTTAGGGATATTCAACAGTAACCAACTCTTTGAATCAATGGATTTTTGTGTCATGCAAGAGAAGAAAAACGAAGAAGAACATATTTTTTTCATTAACTATTCTATGAATTTTTTGTTGTCCCAATGAATGGATAACAGAAAACTATATAGGGGTGAATTGATT
This sequence comes from Viscum album, assembly GCA_963277665.1. Lineage (NCBI taxonomy): Eukaryota > Viridiplantae > Streptophyta > Magnoliopsida > Santalales > Viscaceae > Viscum > Viscum album. Next base: position 1,041,472,459 of record OY728164.1, on the reverse strand, counting down.
TCTTGGAATTTTTATTTACTTTAAAACCACAACCTTCAAGGTATCCTGGTTCTAATCTTTACTTTACCAAAAAAGAGGTAGTATGAAAAAAATTTAGAAGGAGAACACAAGAGTATTATAGTGGTTCGGGGAATAGAAAACCCCTTTTATACTCTACAAACACTCAACTCCATGAGTATGGTGATTTTTACTATGAAATACCTTTTTCTAGGGGCACCCAGCTAGGTTCGAATGGGTATAACTTGTTCCCAAGGTCCAAGATATTTTAACCAGGCTCTCCCTTCATAAGACTTATCCATAATATAAACACACTTAATCACAATTAGAGTATATTGTAAAAATGACAAAAAAGGTTTGGAATAATGACGTTGCAAATAGTTTCATGAATAAATAGATATTAGTTGAAGATAGATACAAGATAATATGTTATTCTTCTACTTTTACCACTAAAATTTATTTAATTATAAAGGATAGTCTTGTACGCACAAAAAACTATATAATAGCTTCATGTAATTTATTCTCTATATATTATAAGCATGTATTGTATCATATATTTCTTATGTACATAGCTTCATGTATTATTATTTTCACATGCATACATCCATTCTTTATGTTGTAGAAAACTCCTCTATTTATATATTTTCTTTTAAATTTGAACTCAATAACACTTGATAATAACAATGAATAAGTGAATAATCATATTGATAAGTTAGTAAGTCGGGTTCTTTATACCATGCTTCCTTTTTTTCCTTATATATAAAAAAATCCTATGGAGGTGATATTAGAAATGTTGTTTATCAGATACGTCCATTTTGAGAATAAAGAAACCTTATACAAATCAATCAATATTTATTTAGAAAACACATTTTTTTATTCTCTTAAAATTATTAATTCACTTATTAAAAGATTACACCAACGTTACAGGTATACTCATGACGATCTATGGGATGGATTATTCTTTGTAAGAAAAATTTCTATAATATATTTCCTATAATTTGAATTATAGAAAAGATCTGTAAAATAAAAAATACTTTTTTGTTCTATATAATTTAATATAATTTCATTTTTTAAGATAATATCTTATTATCATATGATAATAAACATCCATGAATTCCTTTGATTCTCATAAGATAATCCTTTTATGAATGTCATTTTTCTACGATAAAAACACTTCTCATAATTTCTTTCTAACTAAGATTTATAACATTGAAGATGTGTATTATAGTTTACTAAAAATGTAATATTTTTTTATATTTTATGATAAACATTCTCAACTGGGCTTATGTAGGGTAAATTACTTTGGTTCAGACTAAAATTCCAGTAAATATACAAATTTTATTTCATGAGATAATTATGATACATGTATGATATTAATCTTATGTAGATAAATTCCTTCGAAAAAAACAATATTGTAGCAGAATAAATTCATTTTCAAACACATATGATAATTTCCTTTTAAATATATAAAATAAATATCTCATGACTTCTAAGAATAGTTAGTGTATCACCCTGAAAATTCTATAAATAATAATATTTTATTATATAGCGTGTATGTGAAGAAACACCAAGAATATAAAGGAATATAACCTATCAAGACATTATAATACAATTAAAATTTTTAATAAATGTATTATATATCTTTAAATTCTTTAAATACGGAGTTATATTGGTTGCACACAACAATGTGTTTCTCTAATAGCTTGTGTTACAAAAAAGAACAGTTTTACCAAACAATAATATATTATTAAAATATTATTATTTAACATAATAAGATATAAAAAAGTCATAAATCAGTGTTTATTAATATAATTAAAAAACTTATAAAACTATATTGTTGAATTCATTAGTTACCAATTAATTAGAAATGAATATAAAAACTAACTAAATAAAAATGAAATGTTTTTATAAAGAATTATTTTGTTGCGCCCAATGGAATATTGTCCAAATAATTTAAATTAATTATTATTAATAAATGAATATAAATTATATATATGTATATATATTCAATAAAAAAAATTTATATGAAACTGATATATTTGATAGGAATAAGATATGACCAAAACCAATTTAACACATAAAAAACTATATTTTTCTAAAGAAGATTTTGCCGCCTATTAATGGCTCCCAAGTTTTAAAATATAATTTTAAACCATTTATAAAATTTATATTAAAAAATAAACTTATTTTTTTGAAATAGGATCTTCAAAATAATATTAGTGTTATTTTTTGGTATTTTTCTAGGAAATTTTATTTTTTTATGAATAGTGAAAAATATTAAATTGTATTTTAATATTGAATTTACATATAAAAAATGTGTAAGGTTAAATTATATTTTAAATTTGTTTTATAGTAAAGTTATATAAATTATTAATATATTAATCCAATTTAAGTAATTTTAATCATTTTTTTATTGAATTTTGATAAAAAAACATTTTAGTCATTTATCATTTTTACTTTAAAACATGTTTTGATGTTGAATTTGTGGGATAAAATTTCAATTATATTAAGACAATAATGTGTTTTGAATTTTTAAAAATAGATTAAAAATTTATATCATCATAATTTATATTTTATATTTTTCTAACTTAGTTTTTTAAAAAAAAAATATTAGTGAAGACATTTAAAATTAATTAAAGAGAATGAGGTGAAAATGTGTTTACTTAGTGGTCAAAATTCAAACTTATGTGGACAAATGACCCAGAAACTTGTTCAAAACCCATTTTATGGTAATATTTTTACCATATACCATATTTTCTCTAAAAGGGTTCATTATGGGAGGCACATGATGTAAGTGATGCCTCTCAATAGGGTTTACGATTATATATTTACAAGAATTTCACTCCTCCTCCAATATAAAAAGGGAACTCACCTCCATTATTTATTCACACCTCTCATACCCTTTGCCTCATCCAAAACCTTTGTAAATAATCTCAAAAAATATATTTCCCCATCCCAGAATCCTAATTTTGGTCATAAATACAACTAAAGAAGGCTTTTGGTATAAACAAAAAGGAGTATCCAAACTAAGAGATAACATTATTCAACGAGTACCTTTGTTTTATTTAATTATATAATCATTAAAATATTATTATATCATGATTATATAATAAAATAATCATATTATATTTTTTTAAATTTTTTTATTTTAATATTATGACTTGAAACATTAAATGATTCCATCAAATGGGAAATTCAATCATTGTTTGTGTGTACGACGAACTACCTCCTTGCAAACTAATGTTGTTTGTTCTTATATTTCCACATTTCAATGTTGGGAATAATGATATATTTATATTTTATATATTATAAATATAATATTTATGATATATTTATACTTTTTTAATTATTATATAACACATAACATTATTTTTTCTATTTTTAGGGAATATTATAACATCATTTGTGGACGTGTGGATTATCACCTCCTCAAACCGATGTGATTCATTCATACTTTACCTATAATGAATTAAGAAGGGTTTCAATAAAAATATGTGATTAATATGACATAAATATGATAGAGTAATTTTAATATACATATTCATTATTTACTTTTCATTATTTTATTATGATAATAAAATGGAAACAGCGTTCCATGCGTACATACGGACTACCATCTCCATGAACGCTATATGTCATTTCTTATCTTTAAACATTATGAGTTTGTATAAATAAATTTATACATAATATGTATGATATTTACATCATGATTAACATTTTAGAGATGATCAAATATTTATCTAATAAATAGTAACAAAAATAACAACTCTAAACATTCTAAAAAAACATAGCAATGAACACCCAAAATAGTGAAAATAATGAATAATTATTAACAAAAAGATAATAAGATGTTATAAATGGAACATTTATGCTACTATAAATATTAATATGGTTCTAGAATAATTTAGTAACATGTTTAAAACCATTATACAAAAGTTTTATCTGTTTTTAAGAAAAACATAGCGTATGGTAAGGGATTTTCATCTCACTTTTGACATTTATGAGATAAATGTCATATTCACCACTTTACTATTTTTTATGGTGTATATACTACCCATTTTGATATTTTTTATACTTAATTATTTTAAAATAATTGTATTTAAATGTTTGATTTTATGATCATTACTTTTTGAGATTCTGATTTAGATGTTAATACAATTGTAAGGGATTTTACATCAATTTCATTTCATTGAAGCATACTATAATTTTACACACCTAACATATTTTATATGGTGTATAAACATACCATTTGACTTATAATATCATTAATACTTAATTTATAATTGTATTTTATGTTAATATTTTCATAATTTCTTCTCAAGGGTTTTAATTAAGAGTTAACAAGTGGTAATGAATTTTATAACTCAGTTTCTTTTCATTAAGTTATATTACTTCTTTATTATCATTAATATTATATGATTAAGTGTATAATTGTTTTCACATTATATTATTGTAATTAAAATTATTTTATGTGGATTTATTTTTTATACACATAATCGATTCATTGTTTTATTCTCACTTCAACATTATAGTCTTTTCAAGGGTTTACTTTACAATATGATTTTACTTGGAATTTTTAACACATGAGTTTCCATTAAAGTAAATTATTTTATCATTGATTAAAACCACTTTAATTTTATTCTTATATAATTATTAATGATTATTATCAAGTAAAATTACCATTTTCCCACTCATTGGTACTCAAATTTTATTATCAATTTTTTTAATAAAATCAGACTTCATTTGTCTCTTCAATCAAAAATATGTTTTATTACAAAACCATGATTTCTAAAAATGTTTTAAAAAAATATTATTTTAACATTTTCAAAATTATTTATTAAAACATATTTTTACCCACATTTAATTTTATAATTTTTTTAAGGGAATATTATATTTTCTCATTGAACGGGGAACTTTTCTAACCATTTTCAATACAAAAGGAATGTTCTTCTTTAAATCATATGGAATTACCCACTATAATTTCATTGAAGATTCCTTTTCAATTTTAAAAAGATATATTTAAAGAAAATGTTTTTAAAAGTTATTTTCAATGAAAACGTTTTTCATAATGTTTTTCAAAATTAAAAGGATATTTTCATTAAAAAATGTAAAGATCATTTAATTTCATCAATAACAATAACCCTTATTCTTACTCTAATGGGTAAACATAATATTGAGACTATCCTTATTCTACCTCTATATGGTTTATGATTATTTGATCATGGATAGTAGTTACATTCACTACCATGTTTTATTTTTTTGTAGTCAAGTTGAAATATTCACTAGTCATTAAATTTATCCTAATTATCCATGTCACTTATCATGGACATGGTTATTTCTTAAACTATATTTCATTTATATATTCAGTGTTTTAAATTTAATATTATTTTATTTACTAAGTAAATATTGAAAAAAATTCTCCTTTACAGAATAAATATATTTGATGATAAGGAACATTGTTTATGAATTAAATTGATTATTCAATATACGAGGAATGCATTGGAATGATAGTGATGGGTGGGACCTAGACTATATATTTCCCCTCAATGCATCAACGGGATCTCAAGGCATAAATAAATTTTCTAAATTAAACTGGTTTTTACCTATAGTTTTTACCCATATTTTGAAAAGTCTTAACGGTATAGGTTTTCTCGTGCCTCACACATTATGTCAAATAATTAATAATTCCTTAATTTAGATTCAAGTTATTATTATCCATGAGATTTTCACATTGAAATTATCTATGGATTCATTTCATGCTCTATTTTTTTATTAAATAAATTGTGTTTCTGTTATTTATCATTCTGTATTGATTATTCAATATCCAGTTATTTGAAAGGGATATCATCAGTTTTTTACATTTTAAGGTTGATTATTATTATTGATTAAAGATGTATTCTTATGTATATAACCCTTACTGATAATTTGATCTCACCCTTATTTTCATTCCATTTTTTATGATCCCGTGAAGTGTACTATAAAATATACCCTAGGATATACAGGATGTAATAAAGTTATTATTTTCAAAAAAAAATTATAATTTGTGAATTCATTTCGAATACAAGACTCATGTATGTATCTAGTTTACCAAGACTAATAAACTCATTGGCCCTTTGAGATGTGTTCCCTTGTTATCATGCCAATTTAATCATTGTAGGCACTGGTTCTGGGATTTCTCGGGTTATGTTGTTATAGTGGGTATTAGAGGAAGTTTAGTAACAACATAAAGAACTATATTTATGGAAATAGAGTTTAGGAAAAATAAACATATGATGGAAATTTTGGATTAGTATATAAGAACATCCTACTATTTTACTGAGGTGGATAATATAATATTTTCCCACTTTGATTAGTAATTTTCATACTATGCTTCTTGGTTTTAGGAAATTCCATCTTCTAAAGGTTAACCCCTATACCAAAGAAGGACTTATGCTGAAATAAAATTGGTGAAGTATTTATTATCATTCATGTAGTAAATTGTAGACGTATTTTAAAAATATTATTTGGGTTATAAGATTCATAAAACACCTAAGGGTTGTGTAAATTTTTTATAAGAAATCATGTGTTCATTAATTTAAAAGTTAGGAATACCATCACTAAATTATGAGATTAGGAATGATAATAAGTTCAAATTTGTAAACACATCTTTTTTTAGGTTTTATGTAATTTACAAAGATAAATGATATTTTGAAAAAACATTTATGGTAATATAACTCATTAGTTTAGTACATGTTTCAATGGAAAAGTTATTTTATGAATACTATCTTTATATTTTATAGACATAAGTTTAATGTTATTGATAAATTTTATGGTTGATATACAAATAAGATTATTAGACTTTGTAAAACAATATGTTGTATCGGAAACCCCTAGAAAAAGTTTATTTAATGATAAATTTCATTTCAAATATTTCAATCATACGTTTTGGGGAAATTGTAAGAATTGTGTTAATGTATTTTATAAGAAAACACAACTCGTATGCTGGGTGAAAATCCATCGCATTCGGCAAGAAAGTGGGGCTTGATCCCATGATCGAAGGATGATAAGGGTTTTGCACCTACCACTGGCCTAAGTGATGTCCTAGTAAATATGTCATTTTTTTAATTAAACAATTAGATAGATAAATATTAATAGTGAACTAGTAGTATTATTTTATGAGGTTTAGGGATTAATGTATTGACCATATTGCTCTTGTAAAATATTTTTAGACAAATATAAAGACATGTTTTATGGATATAATGATTAATTAAAAGAAAATTTTAGTTATTTTGGCATAAAAAATTATCTATGGGTATTCATTTATTAGAGTAAAGGGATAAATATAAAATTGATCAAAGAAAAAACAAAGGCAGGAATTACATTTATGAAATTGATATATTTCAATTAAATATTTTTACTTATATAATTTGGAATTAAAATAATTACTCAACATTATGAAAATGATGTCAGAAAAAATTATCCTAATACCTTAGTTTTTTTTTGAACAATGTTCTTTTAAATCAAAAAAAATTATGGTTTTTAAGACATCAACTTTTTGTTGATGATTAACTTATTTTTTATCGATGACCACAATCACTCCAAATAAATATTTACATTTTCCCTCCATGTCAATATCTTTACTTTTCACTAAGGTTATCCTACTTAGAAACCTAATTATATGTTATTTCATGTGACCTTTTTACTTTATACTCTATATTATTAAAATGATGTTTTACCGAGACTTATCAAAAAGTGGGATTTCAGAAAAATAATTTCCGGATATCAAATCATTTATTTCAAATATTGAGTTTAAATTTCAAGGAAATAATTAATTTAAGGTGGAGATAATGCCACAACCCAAAAATTCTAAAAATAATAACATTTTATTCGATAGTATGTAGGACACACAACACCAAGTATAGAAAAGAATATAACCACTCAAGACATTATGAAAAAATTACTATTTTAAATAAATCTATTATATAGATTTCAATGCATGAAATACTAAGTTATCTTGTGTCGCACATAACAATGAGTTTCTTCGACAGCTTATGTTACACGTGAGACGAAGTTTTACTGAAAAACAATATATTATTAAAATTTTATTATTCAATATAATTATATATAAACTAGAAATAAAATATGAGATTTTTAATAGGAGTAACTAAATCATAAAAATATTTTTTTTAATTAATTGTTCACCAATTAATTATAAATGAACATAAAAACCAAATTAATTTAAATGAAATATTTGTTTAAAAAACTATTTGTATGCACCCAAAAGAATCTTATCTTAATAAATTAAATTAATTAATATTATTAGATCAATATAAATGCAGTTTATATATTATATATTCAATAAAAAAATTTACATTCATCCAATATATTTTTTAGACATAATATAAGAACAAATCCAATTTTACAAAAAAAAACTATATTATTCTAAAGACAGGTTTCCACCTTTTAAGGACCAAGTGTTTTAAAAAATAATTATTAACCATTATAAATTTTATAGGAAAAAATTACCTTAATTTTAGAAATATGAATTTCAAAATATTCTTATGGTTAATATTTTTATTTTTCTGATAAATTTCATTTTTCGATGAATAGTGAAAATACTAAATTTTAATTGAAAACTATATTTTCATATAAATAGTTAATAATGATAAATTATATTATAAATTGGTTTTAAAGTCCCATTATATCAATTATAAATCTATTAATCCAATTTAAGTTATTGAAATCATTTTTATATTGAATTTTGATATAATAACATTTCAATATGTTGATCATTTTTACTTTAAAATCCCGCTTTATTGTAACATATATGGGATAAATTTTATATTAAATTCCATAAAATAAAGGATTTAAGTTTTGGAAATGGATTTAATATTTTTATTCATCATAATTAATAATTTCTAGAAAGTTTAACTTTGTTTTTTACCAAAAAAATTAGTGATGTAAATTAAAATTAATTAGAGTGATTAAGGGGAAAATGAGTTTACTTAGAGGTTAAACATTAAACATAAGTAGAAAGATGACCTAGAAAATTATCCAAAATATATTGTATAGATATTTTTAGATAATATAACAAATTTTATTAGAAATGGTTCATTATTGGGGTCACATTAAGTAAGTAACACTTCCCAATAGTTTCTACCTTTTTCTATTTACAATAAGGACACTTCTCCTTTAATATAAAAGTGAAATCACCCACTTAATTTATTCAAACCTCTCAAGACCTTTTTATCGTCCAAAAACTACCAAAATAATCTCCTGGAAACACTCCTCATATCCTAGAAGCCTCAATTTTCAACAAAATGTCACCAATGAACCTTTCCGTATAAACCAGACGGAGTTTCCCAAAGAAGAGGTAACGTTATTCAATGAGAACTTTTGTTTTATTTATTTCTACACACATTAACTTATTATTATATGATGCTTATATAAAAAAATAAGTATATTCAATGTAATTATATTTTTTGATGCTAATATTGTTAACTATAACCTCGCACACTTCTAACAAATGGGAAACCCGGTCATCATTCATGTGTACGGAAGACTACTACCTCACGAACTGATGTTGTTCATTCTTTAATTACCACCTATACAGGTTAGGAATAATCCTGTTTTTTTAGTTTATATATGATATTTACGATATTTATGATGTATTTATATTTTTTAATTATTATATAACATATAACATTAGGTTTTCAATTTTGTGGGAATATGATAACATCCTTTGTGGATGTGTGGACTACCCCTTCTTAAAAGTGATGTGATTCGTTCAGGATTTACATGGAATATATTAAGTATGGTTTTAATAAAAATATATGATTAATAAAAAATAAATATTATATTGTAATTATAATTTACATAGGTATTAATTAATTTTCATTCATTTAATATGATAAAAATATGGAAACGGCGATCATGCATACATACAACCAACCGTCTTCATGAATGGTGTATTTTATTTTATATATCCAAATTTTATAGATTACTCTAAATAAATATATACTGAATATATATTAAATTTACATCCTTATTTATGTTCATTATATGATTAAATCGTGATCTATATAATATGAAAAAAATTACAATCAAAACTTACTCGAAAACTACACAACTAAGACCTGAAATAGTGAAAATAATGAAAGACTATTAACCAATGGATAATAATATGTTATAAAAGGATCATGTATGATAACATAAATATTAGAATGGTTATAGAATAATTTATTAAAATGTTTAAAACTATTATACATGAGGTTAAATGCTGTTAAACTAAAAAAGAGTGTAAGTTAATGAATTTCCATCTCACTTTTAACATCTGTTAGATAAATATGATATTCACCACTTAATTATTTTATGTGGTGTATGTACAGAAATTTTTTTTATATTGTAACCGTAATTATTTCAAATTATTTTTATTTAAATCTATCATTTTATTATTATTACTTTTGGGTCTTCTAATTTAGATGTTACTATAGTTGTATGGTATTATGTCTCAATTTCATTTTACTATGGAATATTGTAATGTTATACACCTAAATTTTTTATATGGTGTATACACTACACATTTGAAATTTAATTTCTTGAATAATTAATTATTAATGGTATTTTAAGATTAAATTTTAATTATTTATTCTAAGGGGATTTGAATTAAGATATTCCCAGTGGTAAATAATTTCATAATTCAATTTCCTTTCATCGAGTTATATTACTTCTCATTGTCATTAATATTTTAGGATTATCTGTATAATTAATTTTGAGTATCTATTTTTTATTTACAGTTATTTTATTAGGATTTACAATTGATACACATAATCAATTCATTAGTTGATTCTTACTTCAATGTTATGGTCTTCTTAAGGGTTTACTTTAAAATCTCATTTTATTCAGGATTGTTTAAACTTGAATTTCCATTAAAGGTAATTATTTTATCATTTATTAACAAACACTTTTATTTTGTTATCCAATAGTTATTAATTATTATTTTGAACTAAAATTACATGTTTTCCCTAGTTCGTACTTAAAATGTTTTATAATTGTTTTAATAAAACCTGAAATCATTTCTCTCTGTGATCAGAAATCTTATTTCTTACAAAACCATGTTTTATAAAATTTATTTATAAAATTTTTCATTTATCCTTTTAATAATGATTTATTAAAAGAAAATTTTCCACACTTTACTTTTAAAAAATGTTTTCAAATGAATCTTATTTTCATTTTTTGAACAAGTAACTTTCCTAACCTTTTTACAAGGTAAAAGAAATGTTCATTTTACCTCTTATGGAATTACCCTTCATTATATATTTGAATATTACATTGAAATTTTACAAAGATATTTTTAAAGAAAATGTCTTCAAAAGTAATTTTCACATAAAACAGTTATAAAAATGTTTTTTAATATAAAAAGGATATTTTCCTCAAGAATGCTTTTAAACATCTTTTTATTTTGTCAATGAAAATAACCCTTATTATTAATCTAATGTGTATACGTGGTATTGATATCATCGTTATTTTTCTTATAAATAGTTTATGATTATTTTGTCTAAGGATAGTATTTAAATTCACTTCCTAGATTAATTTTTTTGTATTCCACTTGAAATATTCCTTAGATATTAAATTTATTTTAATTATCTATAACATTTATCATGGATATGGTTATTTCGTAAACTGTACCACATTTCTATATATGGTGTTTTACTTTGAAATTTATTTGACTGACTTTGGAAATATTGATATATCTATATCCTTTGATCAATTTGGATATTTGATGATAAGTAAACAAATTTATTAATTAAATTCATTATTTTATATATGAGGAATACATTAGACTACAATGATGGGTAGGACCTAGGCCTTATATAGCCTTTGGATTCATCAACAGGTTATCATTAGAAAAATAAGTTGTAAAAATTAATAAGGTTTCTACTTGTAGTTTTAAACATTCTTATGAACGGTACTAAAAGTATATGTTTCCATGTGCCTCAAACATGACATCCAATAATTATGAATTTATTTATTTATATTTCAGTTATTATTATCCATGATATTATCACTTTGGAATTATCTATGGATTCATTTCATTCTCAGTTTATTGATTAAATGGAAAGTGTTTTACTTATTTACCTTGCCATATTGATTATGACATAACCAGTTATTTGAATGGAATGTTTTTACTTATTTACCATTCTATGTTGATTATGATTATTGATTCCTGATAGATTCTTGTGCACTTAACCCCTATATATCATTATAGATTAACCTTATTTTATTTTTTCCCCATGATTATTTGATGTGTACTAAGAAAGATATAAAAGTATATGCTATATGTAATAAAATTATTATTCTTGAAAAAAAATATGTTTTAATTTTTGTATTCATTTGTAATAAAATGCTGGTGTATTTATATATTTTACCATGACAACTCTACTCATTAGTTCTTCCGGATCTGTTTCCTTAAAATCTTTCCAATTTAGTCATAGAATGAACTGGCTTCAAGCATTTTAGGGTTGGGTCTTTATATTTAGATATAAATTTTTAACAAGATAAATATACCAGTAGATAAACAAGGATTTTTTAAATAATAAAAATTCATGAAAGACTCATATATGTTGGGTCAACATAAGTATGTTAAAAAATCTCCCCCTTTTTAATTACCACAAAACCCATTAAATGATACACATGGATTTTCGGAAAATAGTTTAAAAAGGGTCTTAAATTTGATTATCCTATTTTTATTCTACTTTATTTTGTGACCTAAAACAAGAAGGGTAAGGAAAAAATAATACAGTCAATGTTTCATAGGAACAAGTGTACATTGTTTAAATAAGATATGTTGAATATAAATACAATTTGGCATTGTCTAGTATTGAAAAATAGAATCATTTCTATAATTAATATAACTATAGAAATAATTAGTAAAAAATAAACATATAATAATGAGAATAATAAATTGTACCATGGTATAATAATACTTAACAACATTCAAAAAGAAAATAGTAAATAAGAATAAAGAACGATAATACAATATAGATAAAAATAAACTACCACTCAATTTTTTTGAGTCGACATGATTTGTTAAACATTATAGTTTTGAAAACATATTGGTCATGTGGAACTAGTCGATGTTTTAAAGAATGAATTTTAAAGGATTGAGTTTTTCTGACTGGCAGGGAAGAAGTAGGTATAGGTGCATCATCGCTTTCTCCAATGACAACATTCAAGGTAAGAAAAGATCCTCTAAGACAAACTTTATTTCTTCAAGAGATCCTTATATAGGTGGATTGGATGTTGAGAGTAGCTTTCTAATCTTTCTCAAAATCAAAGAGATCTATAGGGATGGTTGGTATATTAGTGGAAGGGGAAACCCAAGGTAATGAAAATTCTTTAGAAAACATGATATTGTCCCTTGAATAGATATCACCATGATCAAAAATATCTTTAAACCATTGAGATTTGGTGTCAGGAAGATCAGCAATCGATGGTCCAAAAGTATTTCTCACTCGAAGATAATACAGTGTATCTGCACACATGTAAATTCTCTTTAACATGTCATTTTTCATAAATAAAAGTGATTTTTAAAAATATTACACATTATATAAGAAAAATTCCAAAAATAATTTCCACACATCTCTATTCTTACCATAGTTCAAACCCATATTCTTCCAAATTTCAAATAGATTATTGGATATGCCAATAGAACCGACTTCCGGAGTTGAAATTGATTATTAAAATATAATTTATTTTCCTTTTGATTGAACCTATCATTATCAAGGTATAAAAAATAATCAACTTATCGTTATTCTTATGAAGTGTTTTGTTTCATATTTTCCCCAACTAATAAATTCAAATTTATAGACTTACCTTCAAACACTAAAAAATTGGTCACTAATGATTCATCTAATTTTTCAAAACTAGTTATAATAAGACTTGTATCTTTTTGTGATTGAACTGAAGCATCTTGAATATATATAATTCTATTATTTACATAGAACTAATATCTTTTTGATATAAATCATTATCAGTTATGATGATTCATATTATTACAGTTATTTTCCTAACTTCAATGGTTACATCCCTTTAAAGATCTTAAACTATTTATTTTGAAATAAGTTTGCACTATATGAATTCTTTGTTTTTTGTTAACACATATATTTATTAAGACATAAATTATTGTCTTTATTATAATTTGTCCTCATTCAATGATATATAGCCTGAGGAATATCCAAATAAACCTTTTGAAAAACACCTTATGATCAACAGAATTAAAGCCTTTAACTCATCAAAATAATTTATGGAAACTACTTAATCACTAAAAGTCCTTAATATTTATTTTCACTCAATCAACATATTCTTCAACAAATTTACTTAATTCACCAACTCATAATAACTTTTATAGCTCATTCAATAGTAGCATCAAGCTCTTCTATATGAATCTCAAAGATAGTGTGATGTGAATGAATTGGGGAAAAACATCTTGATGCACTTCAACCCTATGATCTTCATTTAAATAATGTTTTTAATCGACTTATTGATTTTCATACACTTGATGTAATTCCTCACTAAAGATGGTTCACAATAGTTTGATCTATATTTTCTTCTTATAACTAGAATAGGGGATTCATCATCATCATCATCATCTTCTTCTTCTTCATTCCCAACAACACTCTATCTAATAAAGCTACCTAGTTCTATTCTCACCCATTGATTGATCTCCTTAAAAATTATTTATTAATCCCAATGAAGTAGAAATGATCTTATCCTAACCAAAACTGACTAATATAATAATTTTTAAAACCAATTATTCCCTAATAGTAGAAACAGGTAAGATGACTTTTTGAGTAGTTGCAAGAGTAAGGGTGTCAAGAAAATGATGGGTTTCTGAATATATTTTGATAATGATCCTCTAATTGGTTGTAATTTATTATTAAATAACAAATTTAACTCTTACGTTCTTATAAGTAATAGTTTCATTTTCTAGAAGGACTATTACATATAAAATTTCAAAGGGTTTCCCAAGGATGTCGGTAAACATGCAACCACTTGAGCAATAACTTCTTCTGAAACCACACCATGATAAGACTTACCCTTGAAAATTGTAGGTTTCATTTCAACCAAATATTATATACTTACTGTTAACCACTTATTCACAAAAAAAATCCAAAAATATTGACAACTATTTAATACAACTTCACTAAAATTGTTTAGACCTTGATAAATAGTAGTAGTTATATCATCTAAATGAACGCATGATTTACCAAAAATAATGGTTACAAACTTACATATATATATAAAAATTTACAAATTTGTTTTGGATATGGAACATATAAATCATAATATATCTTTCTAAGTTTATAGGTTTTCCATAATAATAATAAACAACAACACAACATTTTTAAATGGTATTTTTTTTTAACATAACATTTTGTTGAGGGATTCTTCATTGAATCAACTTCATAATAACTTTCCACTCTGGTTCTAAATCCATCACATGTTTTTTATCAATATTATCCATTCGAAAAAGATATTTTATTATATCTAGAGTTATAACATAAAAAATTTAATCCAATGAGGTTTTGAAATAAGAATAACCTTTGTGATGGAATTAAAACACTTCATCCATCACTATAGAAGATATAAATAAATAATTTTTGTCTACAATAGTGCTTACAAGATCCTAAAAATATATAAAATGATTCAAATTGTTTTCATAAAATTATGAATATTATTTCTAATATAAGAACCCTATTTTTTCCTCATTTAAAACAAATTCCCATTGATTATGACTTATAATTTTCTTAAGAAGAATATGTATTTCTTTCCATCCAATTAAAATCAATAACTCTTTTAATCAAAAATTTTATTATAGACCTAGAGTGCTTAGGTCTACTAAATGTATCACTATATTTCTTATTTTTTTCTATATTTTTTAATATTTTATTAATTATTATGTTTAGGAGGGTTGGGATAAGAAAATATGGGGGCTCTGAAGTTTAAAGATGGTTCGTGCATAGGAATTATTGTCTAAATTTTTTGTTTTGAGGTAATTATAGGGTTGCCCGATGTGATGTGTAGTGTAATCATGGTAGAACTAGCCTACATATCAAATTAGGATGTGATTGATACTCTAAATGGAAGTTATAAATTTATAATGAAATAAACTAAATATAAATTTATTAAAAATATCACCCTCACTAGATTATTAAATAAGTAAAATATAATCAAGTAAAATTAAAAAAAATCTAATTAAAATTTAATAAAATGGAATATTTCATAACGAAAGGGTTTTTTTAATAATATCATATAATTGATTTTATATACAAAAAATTCTTAATAGATTCACCTTCATGTGCATGATCACTTAATAAATTATAACTTATATTAATGTGCTTTTTTCTTTAATGTTTTATCATATTATTTGAAATATTGATAGAATTTTTGTTATCACGTTTGATAGAAACATGGTTAAAATTAAATACAAAGTCCATAAATGTGTGTAGTATCCATAGAATGTGTTTAAAAAAACTTTCACCTACAATATATCTACCTTATCCATTTATAATACTATAGAGTGGTGTTTCTTACTTGACTATGGTACCAATGATCTACCCAGAAAATGGCATGTTGTTGTGTGATTTTCCAATTTGTTTTACACTCACCATAGTCAACATCTAAGTACTAAATTAAATTAAAATCAGAGGTTTTTTATGAATGTAGAGATAAATAGATAAATAGTTCCTTTTAAATACCTTAAAATTATTTTGGCATCATTTAAATGAGATTATTTTGAATTGTATTGAAGTATGGAACAAAGACATAATAAAAACATAATGTCCTACCAACTTACTGTAAGATAAATAAAACCACCAATGAATCATCTATATAACTTGTTTTGCATTTTATTTCCATCCTAATCCCTGGAACATCTAATATTATAGCTCATGTTATTTAAATAGGTCTTACTATTTTCAAGCCCAAACGTTTTAATTAAATCGTGTATGTGTTTTCTTTGGTTTAAAAAATTTACTATTTTTTTGATAAATTTGAATTATACGGAAATATTTTGGCTCACCCATCATGCTCATCTTAAATTATTCTTTTTCATCATTTAGGAAAAATCAATACACATTTCTGGATTTGAATATACAAAAATAACTTCATCAACATATTGTTTCAAAAGAAATGTACCATTTGTTGAAGTTCTCTTAAAAATAGTTGGGTCTTCCATTCCCACATTAAAACCATTTGATAAAAAATGATCATAATCATTCATACCATTCTATTGGTTCTTGTTTAAGTCCATGGAGATATTTTTAAAGTTAAAAATAGAATTTTCAAAACTAGTGTCTTAAAAATCAAGACTTTGTTCAACATAAACATACTCCATTAAGAATCCATTAAAAATTTAGATTTAAAATCCATATGACATAATATAAAATTAAATATGAGATGAATATTCTAACAGGATTAAAATTGATTCTAAACTAACTATTGGAGAGAAGCTATATTTGTAATCAATTCCTTCCTCTTGAATGAATCCTTTTGATACCTAGTTATGATTTCTCATTTATCCATTTTGAATGTGTCAAAATTAAGATTTTAAGTATCACATATAAGATCTCCCATATTGTCTATAACATAACTAGAAACAACTATAGTAGTCCAAAATTCATGGTTTATTTGACATTGAGAAACTCATTTAAACTCATATGGTCCTAGTCTACAGATAATACAATTCATATCCTTATAATTCATATCCTAGGTTACTTTAGTGTTAAAATCCCATATTTATGGTTGAGTCTCTAAATTTTATAAGGATTCATGTCTTTGAGATAAACCTTTAAACCAATATTTTTTAATTATATTGTCATTTGTTCCTTCCAATAACCTTAATTTTCAACATTAAAATGTTGATCTCTAACCATTGAAAAACCTTCTCTATTATCATCCATAAATACCACTTGAAAGATTATATTTAGACATCATTATTTTTTAGTTCAAAACTCAAGAGTCACGGGCACTGATGCCAATTTATTTCCAAGTGAAAGGATAACCAAAAATCAATATATGGGTTAATTTTATTCTTCAATATTTCCATTATAAACCATCATATTCATGGTATGGGAGTTCCAATATTTTATTTAATAGAAACGAGTAGTGAAAAATAATGTTTAGAGTGAAGAAAGATTAAACATAGGAGATTTAGAGTGGTTCAAAAAGGAAAATCCACTAGTACACTCAACCAACACTCTACTCTATGAGTTCGGTGATTTTAAATATGAAAACCATTTTCTAGGGGATTTCATCTTAGTAAAAGAACTTGTTACTTACTATAATGCTCTAAGAGATTTCAACCAAGATCTCCCTTTTAAATAATTCTCCAAAGTCTCAAATAAAATGATAAAAATTAGTGAAAACAGTAAAAAGGATAGATTTGGTTTGTAATAATGATTCATCACACAGTTTCAAGTAGCAAATGATAGTAATTCAAGAAGCATCCAGAGAATATATGATTCTTTTATATTTATCTTGGGAATTTATTTGATTCCAAACAATGATATTAGATGAAGACAAAACTATAGAATATCTTTAAATTATTTATTATAGATATCTTTGAAGCACATTTTGTAGCATATATTTTCAATTATATGGCTTCATGTGTTCTTATTTTCACATCCATACATTCATTCTACATGTAGTAGTGAAAAAGTCAATTCATATCTTCTATTTTGAATTTAAACTTAAGTGCACTCGATAATAACAATGGTTGAGTGACTAATACATCTGAAAAGTTGATAAAATAGGTTGTTAATAGAGTGTGTCCTTATTTTACAAAAATAGAAAAACTTCTATGATAGTTATGGTAAAAATATTCTTTATAGAGTACTTCTATTATTGGCCAAAACACACCTTATCCAAATCAATATTTCCTTATTTAGATAACTCTTTTTCTGACATTACTACAATAATGAATTAACATATCAATATATTATACCAATGTTACATTTATAATACTGAGGTTATAAATTATGGATTATTCTTCCTAAGTTAAATTCCTAATAGTAATTTTCATATAATATGATTTATAGAGTATCCTCATAAGATAAAACATATATTTGACTTCTGTGTAGTGTAAGAAAATTTCCCCTCATAAGATAATATCTTATTGGATTATGATAATAAAATTCCATGGCTTTATTTTATGCTCATAACATAATAATTTTTCAAAATTCCCATTCATAAGATTAAAAACATCTCATAATTTTCTTCTAATTGATAATTCTGACTTTGAACATATGGAAGATAATTTACTTTCTCTGTAGGATATTGTTTTTATGTAGTTAGATTAAATTTCATTACCAAGATTACAAAAGATAAATTAATTTTTTGTTGACTAAAATTATAGTGGGTATATTGATTTTATTTCATAATATAATTATGTTACACGTAAGATAAACATCCAACATATGATGAATTCCTATGACAAATAGCGAGATTATAATAGAGTAAATTTCATTATTCTTACATATAATAAACTCATTTGAAATATATTCAACAAATCGATAATGAATAATAATAATGGTTAGAGATAAAATCCAAAATAGATAAGATAAACATTTAAATAGATAAAAAGGTATTTTTTTGAATCATCAAAATATATAAAAAAACTAAGATATGTTGGAACAACATAAGTCTATCCAACATTTTCCTACTCACTTTCTCTTTTTATTAATGCTTCAAAAATAAATGATTATAAGATTGATTAATTATAATTTTAAAATTATATGAATGATGTTATTCTCTATAAATACTCATATATAATATGTAATTATATTTCATACTTCTCGTACCTCCTCCACAGACAATATCTCATTAACGGTCGCCTAACCAGAAAAGAATAAATTAACAATTAATTTCCTATAAATAACCTTATTGATGGTTATAATAAATTATTTATGATATATAATGTATATATATATATATTTATAATCTCTAATTAATTCTTCTAATTCATTCATTATCTTGTAAAAAAGAAATCGAATAAAAATGGGAAATTTTTACAGAAAACAAGATATCAAAATGTTTTACCTATGACCAGGTGATTGAATAAATATAATTTAATAATTACAATTGATAAATAGTGGAAAAATTGATAATAATTCACTTCTATTATAAAGTTTTAATTAAATTTTTTTTATTATTTAAAAGGTGGAAAGTGATTAAATAAAAAGTGATTTAATATTTGGAGATTCTCAAACCCAAAATATTTCCTTTCGTTTATTTCCTATTTCAAATTTATTTTAGTATAAATGTTACTATATATATCCAAAAAATTCCTTTAAATATTATTTTATCAATTATTTTATGTATATAAATGTTCATACCCTTCCAAAATGTTTTGTAATACATTTATATTTCTTTATCAAAAATACTTTAATTTCCAAAACAACACCTGAATACTCTTAAGTTGTTTTTACTTTGAAATAATAAAATGATATTTTATACTAAAGTACAATTATCCCAACTTAACCCAATATGGGGCTCAAACCACTACAACCTCAAACTCGCCTCCATAGGCCAGGGGCTGGTGACTAACATCGAAGGCATAACTAACATGGGGAGTCCATAGACTATATACCTATAACAACCCATCTCCTTATTAAATATTAATACATGATTTATTACATAATATAAAACTTAATATATCCTATATGGTTGAAAATTATATTGTCTTTTAGTATTATTTGCATTACAAAACAATTTAAAATAGTAAAATACATCATCTTTATTGAAAACAACCTTAACATGCTCATAATTAAAATTGCATGGGACAACCCTGGGACATACAAAGAAAGCGGGGAGCCATAAATCCCAGTAAGAGAATAATAATGGAATAATGGGAAAAATTTATACCATAGAAATATCAATGTTTAATAAAAGTAATATGAATAATAAGTCATGATATAAGATGATAATCATAACAAGGGAAATGTGGAAACAACATAAAACACTACATCATAGACATATGTCAAGGATAACCTCCAATAAATCATGATATAAAAATTACCATAATGGAAATAGTTTCACTTCATATCCCATAATTACATCTCATGATACTAAACATTACCCAATTCATTGGGGAGATATATAATTTTGGGCGCACCTGTCACATTTATTTCACTCTCATGCAAAATTGTGCCACATAGATCATAAAGCATAAATTCATTAATAATCATATTTTATTATAGAATTAAGAAGTGCGGAATAAATAAATTTAATTACCAATTAAAATAATTATATGTGTATAAATTTAAACACCCTTGAGAGGATTTGTGTAAGGTATTCACTACAGAATTATTTTGGCATGGAAAATTGCAGTGAAATTTTGGCAGCGTAATGACATCACCTAAAAATTTAAAAAATGGATTGATAATAGAGAAAGAGTTATTTAAAAAAATCTATAAAATGGGAAGTAAAATGTACAATGAAATATATTTCCAAACATTAGTAATTTCAATCATAAGGAATAAGATAATAAAGAAACTTAAATAAATAATAGAATGAGATGATTCCTTACATGAATGTGTGACACAAAATGCTTGGGAGGAGCTTCATGAGAGACTGGGGTAACCTTGAGAGGACACTAGAGAGTGTGGTATAGAGTAAGGTGTGATAAAAGGATTTTCTGAGATCATAAATGGGATCTTGGGTGGGTTTATATATGAAAATGTGTGGGGACATCATTAATATTTCTCAAACATATGTTTTGGACTAATTATAACAAAATAACCAAAACCAAAACCATTACATGTTTTCTTCCAATGGTTTCCTCCAAATAGAGTGGTTTAAATTATATTTTAAGTAAACGGGAGTAAATTAATAAAATTATACCATTTTTATATTGAGGTGAGTCATACTCTTACAAGAAAGGATTTTAAAACATTAAAATATAATATAGGGTTTGGAAGATTCATAATAGCTATATAAAATAAATTAAATAAACATAAAATCAAATATTATTACGTATAAAACATATAGTTTTTATTTTATTTATTTTATAGTATTTATTACATCACTTTTGTGTCAATATTTTTTCATAATACACAAATTATATTTATACGGTATTCAATTTTTACCCAAAAAATTGGTTGTCTCAGAAAATTTAGAAAAATTCACTGTTGGATAATTTTTATTTTATGAGTCCAAAAAAAATATTCATTTTCTATAAATAATTTTATATATATGTGAATTCTCATTTTTAAAATAATAATCTACATTTATTAAGAAATGTTGATTTATTTTACAATAACAGTTTTTGAACCCTTGTAAAAATTACATTCAAATTCATAAAAGTTATATAATAATTCATATTTAAAAAACGTTATTTAGTAATAATATTTTTGAAAAGTATAATTTATTTCAAATATCCATTAATTTATCAAAATAAATTATTTAATAGAATTTTAATATTACCCAACAACACTATTTTTTTTATTTAATCAAAATAAAAATAAATTATAAAGTAAAAAATAATATGATGAAAATATATTCATTACTATATAAAAAATAATGTAGGTACTCATATTTATAGGGTCTTGATACATATCCCTTTAATATGCTAGTGAATACTCTAAGAGTATGGTGTGTGATGATGAGACTTTCATGGGGTGGTTCGACATACATGGTTTGAGTCATTATCTCAATGAGCTTGAAATTATATCATAAATTATTTCACTAATTCTTAAGTTGTTGGATCATAGCTTGGGGTTGGTAAAGGGTAAATCACAGTGATTCTATCTCCCTTGAAGTCACTGATAAATGGGCTTCATAAGGTATGGTCCTTCTTGTTGAGGTCATCACTTCCTTTTGACTGTGTCAACTATACTTGTTAAAACCCTATATTTATAATAATTACATTATCATTGTTAAATGAATATATTTTTATTCGTTAGGATTATTAATAGTCATTTAAATATGATAGTATATAATAATTCCAAATAATTTCAGGTGTTTTCTATAACCATATTACATAATTATACATCTAATTAAATCATAAGGTAAATTTCTTTTATAAGAGTTCATGTCATTAAAATCCCCCCTAATAAATTTCATCATTTAAAATTTCTTTTAACACAATAAAATGGATTAGGGTAATTATATTACATCACCTCTTATGGTTCCCACTTTGCTTCGTTAGACTTTTAGTTTCTCGACAACACTTTGATAAGGTGCATTGTCTTATTCTGTAGAACTTTTCCTCTATGATCTAAAATTTTCTTCGGCTTCTCTTCGTAGGAAATATAATTATCAAATTGTAACACCTCTATATTGAGAAAATGTAAGGTTATGGTATTTAATTACTCAAGATTCATATATGGAATACATCATGTACTTGAGATAGGTTCGGTGGGAGTGAAATTTTAAAGGCCACTACTTCAATGCAGTCTAGGATCTAAAAGGGGAAAATGTATCTTAGACTGATATTTCCCTTTCCAAAATCACATAAATTTATTCCATGGAGACATGCAGAGGAATACCTTGTCTCTAACATCAAACTATAGTTCTCATTAATGATTTCCAATATATCTCTTCAGTCAACTCTTAGCAGTCTTGATGTGTTGTTGAATGATCTTAAATTTTTCAATATTTCCTCAACAATTTTAGGCCCTAGAAATTTTCTTTCCCCAACTTCATCACAAAATATATGTCTTATGAACATCTTCCAATAAAGGGCTCTAAAGGGAGCCACTTGGATGCTTTAGTGGAAACTGTGTTGTAAGAGAACTCAGCTAGAGGAAGATGTTTGTCCCATCCTCACTACAAAATATTTCACTTTTTCCAAGAGGATCATATCTGTCGATGAAAGTGAATTTTCTATTGGTAAAACGTTTTACCAACATATATGTTCCTGTCATTAAACTATTGGTAAAAACTCTATCGCTAAATGCTTTTGCGAGAGATAAAATCATTCTGTTGCAATTATAATAATACCAACAGATAATATATATGTTGGTTATAATATTTAGCAACCTGTTATAATGAGAAATTTTTATGTTGGTAATAATATTACCAACATATAATATATATATTAGTTAAAGTGTTTAGCAATAGGTTTTGATGAAAAATTTATATGTTGGTAATAATATTACCAGCATAGAATATATATTTATTTATAAATTACATTTGAATAAAATTTATAAAATTTTATTACTCTTGAAATTAAATATCTTATTTATTATTTTATCATATATAATACATTAATTTTATTTATTAAACCGAATATGATTTTAACACATGTTCAAACAAGTTTCATGTTATAAATATTAATTAATTTATCATATATAATAAATCTACATTAATTATTAAACCAAAGAAAATTTTAACAAATTTTCAATCTTAGAAAAAATTTAATTATATTAATAATGAAATTTAATACAAAAAGATCCATAACACCCCACCCACACAATGTCAAGACCACCCCCAAACCATCCATGCCTCCACAAGATCATCCCATCCATGTGAGAAAACATCCATGCCAGCAAACCAACTCCCACACCAAACACTAGAGAGTACCACCAACAAACCATCCATGGCATGCAAGCGAGCAATCCATGCCAACGAATCATATCCAGCACCAGTCAATCCATATCTCTAGAACCATGACCCCTTCATGCCCAATTTCCTGCATCCAAAGTCCATTACTCACAATCCATCACCATAATCACCTACTCAAAAAATAAACACAACACAAATAAAAAAATTAGTATGAAAATGGATAATGTAGTATGAAGTCACCTTCATATTATAAACTCAAATCTACAAATGTCCATCCAAATACCCCCATATCATTATAACTTTATGTATTCAAAGGTATAAGACCATCTTGATCCCCAAATTAAAATGGATCTAGATTGTTCAACCAGCAGCAAGAATCCATGACAACTAATGTGGGTGCCAAATTCAAGATGAAGGGCAAGAATACAAAACTAATAGTTGTAGCTTCATGGGAAATCCCCAACTTAAAGAAACAATGTCACCAATCTTGATTAAAAAATAATTATATTGAATCCTAAAATTAAATCATATTCTTGATTACTATTAATGAAAAAATAAATAATGTCCCTCATCATACAAAAATACTTCAATTCAAGCATGAAAAGATTAGTCTATGAAGCAGAAATTCATTCTTTATTCATAAGAAGAAACAAGAGAGTGACAGTCCTTATGGAGACCAATTAATGAGAATGGATAATCATATAGTTTCAGATACATTTTATGCATTAAAGAAAAATTAGATTTCACCTTTAAATAAAAACATAAGCAAAAAAATTCATAACAAAGGGAAATATCAACTGAGTTTGAATTTATGTTACATTAGCAAACCCTAGAATGGGACGAGAGCAATTGTCATATGTTGTATACTTTCTTGTTCCTTCCTGTACTTGCAACATTTAATCAAAAAATAGAATGGTCTATTGCATGCAAAACCTTTAGATCGATACAATATCTAGACAACCGTCATTGGTACAACCCGGTCTCTTGAAGAAGCTTCTGTTTGATTCTCCAACAGCAACAACCTATGTCGTATGCTCCTCTTTTAACTGTAAACCCAAGATCGGATGTTGCCAATTATTACTGAAGGTGGATTCCATGCACTCATGTTTTTGGTGTGGCATGTTGGTATTGGAAAAGTGTCGGACGCTAATCTATCTTTGCTTCCACGTGAACCCCTTCATCATGTCACCCGGGAAAACTGAACTAGCAATCCTGTATAAGATGAAACAACAATGTACCAAGATCAGGTCTTTGGATAAAAGATAAACAATCCAACTTCAAGTCACCTTGACCCCAAGTCACAACTAGCAGCACGCCCACTTACACTAACCTCCATTTCTGCTTATATGTAGAGTAGCTTCGTATCCATACCCAACGAACCCAGAATTAGCTTCCATATCTAGACATTCGACACATGCTTTAATTGATGACGGGCACCAAACCTGCTCCGTCATTGTGGCATGACCCATATTTTCAGTGGCCAAACACAAGTTCAGTGATGATCATCCCAATCCAGCATGATCAACAAGGATCTTTGAACCAGCCATGACCAGACAACTTGTTGCAGCAAACAACCACTTCAGTTTGGGTTAAACATGGTGTCGACATGCTTGCAAGGGATCATTGAAAACATGATGAGAGTCTCAGGTTTCCAACAGAAAGAGTTAACCAGCATTACAGGATTAATAAAAGGCCTAAGAATATAATAAAAAAATCAAGTAAATGATAATATTGACATATTGGTTGTAAATGATAATGTTGCTGGTAAATAGATGCACGAACATTCATTTAGAGTGGATAGTGGTTGTGCTATGAGACTTAGGTTTCCTACACATAGTTTGCACATATAGAGGCAGATTTCTCACCCATATCACACAATGAGATTACACACTAAGTTTATAGACATATATCACACACTGAGTTTACAAAAACAGATTACACACTATGTTTTTACACACATATTTCACACATAGACACATATTGCAGTCACAGATTACACTGATCTTACACACAGTTTGCGCAGACAGACACAAATTTCAAACATAGGTTAGACACTAATTTTACACATAGTTTTTAAACATAGACCCAGATTGCACACACAGATTATGCATTGAGGTTAGACATTGAGTTTACACTGAATTTTACGCACAGTTTTCACACAGAGACACAGATTGCACACACATTACACACTGAGATTACACATAGTTTACATAGTGAGTTTACAGACACATATTACACACGGAGTTTATAGACATAGATTACACATTGAGTTTATAGGCACAGATTGCACACATAGATTAAACACAGACTGTACACTTGAATTTTCACACAGATTTCACACACGTATTTTTACAGAGATTGCACACACGGATTTTTACACAGATTGCACACTGTGTTTACAGAAAAAAATTTTATTACACATATAGAGATTCTAGATTTCACAGTGTAGAGTATAATAAAAATTATGACAAGTCATTGATAATCAATATTCTTACAGACAGTTTCTTATTAAAAGGAACATATTATCAATGTAATTCTAGGTTATAAAATACCAAGTATAACGTTAGTGAATTGAAACATATTTGTAGGACCAAAGTTAATAGAACAATTGAATCTGTTCATAAATATAATATCTGTCAGAGAGGGTTCTAATATTTAATAAAATTTTGAATAATATTCAATAATTATGTGCAAAACAATACATATTTAATAAAAGTAAAATGTCTAAAATAACATCATGTGCTATATATACAACTCTTGATACTACCAAATTGTGTTAAATGTAAAATAAAAGGAATTCATACTCTAAAATAAAACCTTTTCTCAATCCAGGATAAACACCGCCAACTGTTATGACTGGAACATTTCAAACTAATGCATTGCTTTGAAAATATCTTTCATGCAACGCATAGCTTGTATAATCAGACACATCAATGTATGTTACCTATAAAATCAAAAATAGAACCATTAAAATTAAATAAAAACACCCCCAAGGGAAAAGTCAGTAAACAAGTTAAGAAGGGTGAAACACATTAAAAAACAATAATTGCTTCCTTGCCTTATAGTGCACTACAAAAAAAATGAGTTTCCTAGGATTCTCAGTCTTTATCCAATGATAATAGAGTCGATATTTGATATATGATTCCCAATCTGTGTCAAATGACAATTTGGTTCCATATTTCAAGAAAAGAGAATGAAAAGAAATGTGTGGGAATGTTGGTATACTTGAAAAAACATTCAATACACATTATCATTCATCCTCATCATCATTCACACATTAAAATATAAAAACATCAACAAGAAAAAATATAACACTTAAGCCTGTGACCTTTATGATGAAGGAACCAAATCTGAAAATTTGGAACTCCTTGAACATTTGGATCACCATTCATCATTATGCTAAATTAGGCTTAATTGATTAACCAAAACATGAACACCAACAAAAAGAAAGTATCACTCCTCTACCCATTTTACTCCCTCGTTTCTTCTCCACCCACTCATGTCCTCTATAATTTTCTATCATCTCAAACCAAAATTATTAGCATTATTCATCCCAATTTAGAGCATGCATTTGAAATCATATATTTATGTTTTCAATGCATATATTTATGTTTTATGAATCTAATTATGTAGAATTCATATCAGATTTATGTTCCATGGAAACTCTCATTCAAAAGAACAAAAAAATCAAAGACAGATTGGATTTATAAAACCAGTAAAAAAGGATTGCTAGCATTGATTATGTATTTAAATAAAAAAATAAATTTATAAATGTTTTTATAATTAAGTAGTGTGAAAAAACAATTTTTATGATAAATAAGATATGTCAAACTATTTCGGTGTGATAAATATATAGTAAAAATATTGATCGATACTTATACACATCAATTTTATTACATAAATTCACCAAATAAACTAAGAATATCAAGAAAAAATAGTGATTATATATATGAGATAGAGCGGGAGAGATAGAGAGAGTGGTTGGGTACCTCCACATATTCATCACAAGCTGCATTCTTTGAGTAGGCAGGTAGATGGTCCAAAACTACCAACTGAATCAGTTGGATCCTGCCATAAAAATTAGTAAATAAATAAATAGATCATAAAACTTTTTTATTTATCTTGGTGAGAAATGGTTATGCAGTATCCCATACATAAAAACAAGCAGTGCATAATAAACTCATAGATGATAGCACACATGCAAGTATATTAATTTAGATCACTTACACTGTGAACATTGAAGTATGCATACTCACAAAGGAAACAACAACACATACTCACAAAGTCACTAAGAATACTCCAATTTTGTCAAAGTGTTCCTACTCGCAAATGCAGAAATAACACTTTCATTGGCAGCAATAACACTTACATTAGAAACAAACCCCAGAGTATGTCCCATCGTTGTAGAATAGTAGTCTTAGTGATACATTGTTTCACCAGAATCTACACAAAACAACACAATAAAAGTAATAAACAGAAACTGAAGAGAAAAAATTATAAATTCAAAATATTTACAAAACAAAATATACAATAAATATGTGTGAACTAAAGGATTATAACTATGTTCTTGTTTTGGTTCCCTGGCTCGAATTCAACAACCATTGTTTCTACTTTAGAAACCAGTGTTTCTCCAATGGGGTTGTGTTGCCGTCAGATCGAGTCGTCACACCCGTGTTCCATGATGATCAGCCCCAGTTCTAGTCCTTGTAGCAGGTCTCATCTCTTGTCCACGTACAATGAGTTCAGGGTGGTGGTATTTCTTGTCCATCGAAGTTATCCAGGTGATACAAGATCTCCCTAGTAGGGGACTGTGTGCGTCCAAATCGTACCATGGCACAAACTTCTTCCATCAAATAGCGGAATGTATTCATTGGATTTCAATGGACCCTTCTTATCCTTGAGGGCACCATGATGAAGGGTTTGGATCGGTACCAACCTCGGTCGTCTCATTCACGAACGAATCTGGAATTGTTTATTCCGACATTTGCTTTGGCGACGATCTCCCATTGTCATTGTTGGATTTCTCTCGTTCAAGGCTGTGAGTGCTCGACAATGGTGAGGAAAGCTCATACCCTGATAGTTGATGCTTTGGGAGAGATTGCAGAATTCGTTGGTTATTGATGTAGGTGGATGGATTGGTGTAAAGACGAATAACGATTAGGGTTTCAATAAAATTCTCAATTATCAAGAATTTTATATTTTTAATATATATATATATATAATTTATCTAAAAACATATAAATATTATTAAATTAAACATATTTTAATTCTAGATATAAAAAAATAGTGAAAAATTATGTTTTTTTATTAAATTGTTAATAAATTTATTCAATCTGCTAAAATAATAATTATTTGGGAATAATTTATTATAATATATTTTTATAATGGTAAAATATTTTTTAGTGAGGATAATTAATAATAGTATATTCATTTGTTGGTAAATCAATTGTTACTATTAGTATGATAATGAAACATATTTTATTGTTAGTAAAAGATTTGTTGGTATAAAACAATTAATATCATCAGATATATGTGATGGTAAAAAAATTGATGGTACGTGAAATTAATACCAACTAAACTTAGTATATGTTTGAATTACTGATTTATACCAACAAATATATTATTTGTCACTAAATTTATATTGGTATAAGTCACTTTTTTTGTAGTTCCTCCTTTGAATTAAATTGAGTATGCTCTCAACATCTCATCAGCTATCTAGATACTCTAATCAGATTGGCAATTAGATTGAGGGTGATAATCCATTTTGAATCTCACATTAGCATTTAGAGTATGTTGGAAACTCTTCCAGAACATGGATTTAAATATTGGATATCGATCATATATAATTGATAGTGGTACTCAATGTATCCACGCCACTTATCTGATGTATATCCTTGCAAGTTGATCAAGTTAGAAAACATCTCTAATCACTATGTAGTGTGAAATCATTGTAAGATGATCTACCAAAACGCATATATAATTACTTCCTCATGATTTCTTTGGAATACCAGTGACAATTTCCACGGTCATTTTTTTTCATTTCCATGTATGTATGGGTAATGGTAGCATTATTCCCTTGTATTTTTGACTCTACACTTTCACTTGCTAACATACAAGACATATTTATGTATATTAAATGACTTTATTCTTTATATTGTCCCACCAATAGTGTTCTTAGAGATCTTTATAAAACTTTGTGATTGCTGGGTGGATGGATAAGGTTAAGCTATGTGCATCATCCAACAGCTCTTTCTTTAACTCGTGATTTGATGAAACACGTAGTCTTGACCCAAATCTCACAAATCCATCTTCATTAACATTAAACTCTACATATTTTAATTTCCTTATAGATTACACTTTCTTATAAATTTACACATCATTTCTTTTACCATCTTTTATCTTCTTCAGAAGGGACGGTTGAGAAATAATTTTTGAAAGGATTGAGGATGTTCCTTCCTTTATTATTACCATGTCCATCCATTCCAAATCTTGGTAGATCAGATCCCTCTCAATTCTCATCAATGATAGAATTTTTAGATCCTTCTTAATTATAGAGTCCTCTACTTTTTTGTATTTACCATGATGGAAGTGGATTGATCAGTCACAGTCTTTGATCAAATCTGACCATCTTCATTGGCATATATTCATCACTTTCCCTGGAAATATATACTTGAGGTTTTTATGGGTTTTTTATATTTCATACATATCCAAAAAGAGATAATACCTAAATATTTTCCATGTTAATATGATTACATCCAAATCTATACCATGACCTAGGTAGTTCTGTGCTTGAGATTTCCACTACCTTGAAGTACATTCTATGAATTTTTCCTTATATATTAACCCAAAACACACACCCTTATTCGAGGAATCATTGAATACCATGAAAAACTCACAACATGTGGGTAGTATAAGCATAAGTGCATTAATAAGCCTCCTTTTTGAATCAGTCAATCTCTCTTCACATTCATCATTCTAGGAAAACTTGACACCCTTTTAAATTATCTTATTAATAGGGTTTGAAAATCCTGAGATATTTTTCACAATTCGGAGATAATACCCAGTTAACCCAAGGAAGATTCTGATATCTATCACTGATATTGGCCTCTATCATCCTTAAATTTATTAAGTCTTTTAAGGGTGCATAGATATCCCATTTCATGTGATAATATTGCCTAGGAATAAGAGTTCCCTCAACCAAAACTCACATTTGTTTTACTGGGAATAGAGCTTCCCCTTTCGTAAGGTATTTAACATAGTTCTCAAATGATCCTCATGATCCTAATTAGATTTAGAGAATATTATAATATCCACTATAAATAAGATCAAAAAAATAAAGGTAATGTCTAAATACTCTATTCATAAAGTCCATGAATATTTATGGATCATTAGTGAGTCTGAAAGGCATTATAATGAACTCATAGCACCTGTACCTTATACGAAAAGCATTCTTGGGTATATCCACCTTCTACACCCTAACGTGGTAATATATTGACTATAGATCCACCTTGGAGAATTATAGTTCTCCAAATGACATATCTAACAAGTCATCAATCTAAGGAATAGGATACTTATACTTTATTGTGATCTTTTTTAGATCACAATAGTCAATGCAAAGGTGCATTGACCCATCCATCTTCTTGATGTAGAGGAATGGTGCACCCCATGGTGAAGCACTTGGGTATGTGAACCGTTTATCCAAATTCTCTTATAGTTGTTTCTTCAACTCCTAATTTTCTACAACATCTATTCAATATGTAGTCTTGGATATCGGAAACTTATTATTTATAAGCTCGATTAGAAACCAACCTCTCGGGTATGAGGAAGACCAAGAAGTTCCTATTGAAACTCATTAATGTATTCCATCATAATAGTAATGTCTTCAAGGATGGATATTTTATTATAATAAATCATTTGAACTGGATACACTTTCTCGTAGGGAAATAATATCCATTCTTGAGATGTTGGTAATAAATAATATTCTTCCTCCTCCTTTAACTCGTACTGAATATGGGGTCAATTAGCAATATGGATAGTGATTTCCTTCTAGTGGAAATTTCTATGGGATCTATATTAGGAAACCGAATCCATACCCAAAATTACATCAAATTACACCAAAGGGAGTATGAAAGTATTCTCTAAAAGATTAGCCCAAAACTTTTGACAGAAAAAGATAAATATACTCGGGATGCAATAATTTCACCGTTTTTATGTTTCACTAATAACTCCAATTCTATGATTTTTGGTGGTGTTTTAATAGTTCTACTAAACTTTCAGGATATGAAGGAATTCATATAAACATAATCAAAAACAATTTTCACTATTCTTGAATAAATAACTAGTGTGTATGTCACCACATTATTAATAGGATCTACCTTAGTGGTTGTGATAGAAAAACACACCCTTGATGCCTTGGAAGTTGTCAGTTATCTCTAAAAACCCTTAGATTAGTGAATTGGTTTGAAAAGTTCCTTGGATTCTTAAAGCTAAAGCAATGAAAAATAAACTGAGGGTTGAATAGATAATTCATTTACTCTGTAGCATTAGTTTGTTTCTCCTATTGAAAATCGCTAGCTAGGTTCTCTTCCTTCCTATACTTAAATCATTTCCTCATCCACCTTAGGAAATTTTTGGATTTCTTCATTCCAAACTTTTGAGAAGAAAGATTTATAAATTTCATATCACCATTGGATTTCTCCATCGAAATTCCATAATTAAACTCAACTTTTCTCTTCTTATCCCTGTGATACCGTTGGGATTCACCAAAATCTATTTTGACATTGATGGTATATCAAAAAATTTCCTCATATCTATCAAAGTCATTGATCGCCAGGGTTTTTCAAAAAACAGGTTTTACCCCCCACCAAATAATAGGTCAACCTTGAATTTAGGGGTAATAAATAATTTGGAGTTATATCCTTCAAGTCTTGTGAATTTTTCCTCATATGCACCAGTAGATTTTTCACCTTTATTCTTTAGGAAAAGAAATTATTTTCCATTTTAAGTTGGAGAGTGTGAGGAAAATATTTGTCGAAAAGAATTTTGCAGAATTCCTTCCATCCCATCACTTCTTACTCTTCCTCAGGCTTCACATTCTTGACCAATTTATACCACTAATCATATTCAACCTCTATATTATAAACAACTAGTAGAACCCTATCTTGGTTAGAACATTTAATTGTGGATAATATCTTCTCAATGGAGTGGATCCATTATTCAGTGATTAATGGACCAGATGATCTGTTAAAAGTTAGAGGCCTTTTTCACATAAAAGAATCAATTACATATTTTTCTATCATAGGGGGGATTTGGATACTTCTCCTGATCTAGTGTTCTATTCAAAACCTGAGTCTATTGAGATAGTTTTATCATAAATTTTGTGATTCATCCTTTTATTAGGTTGGGAATCTCATTGGGGCAGTCATCACATTGCACATCACATTGACTCTTTACCTGATTCCTCCTACATCACACCAATGACAAGAATAAAAGGATAATTAAGGATAATTATTTTTAAACTACTAAAAACATAAAGGAGGAATCCAATGATATTAATGAGATAACATATAAAATATATGTATTTCCTTAACATAGGAATTTCTAGGATTTAATATATGTTATCCATGATATATTTCCAAACATATACTCTTAATGTGATTTTTGGGTCCCTTAATATTTTTTTAATTAGCTTATGAATTTACCGAATCATATCCGTCAAGAGTGTCAAATCAGTGTAGTACGGCTCATTGTCATGTACCAGGTTACTCTAATTCAGACCTGGTACACCTTGTCAGATTTGTTCTATGTAGATTCATGTATTCTAGATCCACATCCATTTGTAGTATCCAGATAGATATATATTTTCTTGATAAACCAATTACTATATTCTTACCAAAATTTAGGGATGTTTTCTTATACTAAGTCTTACCTCTAAGGCTTTCACTAGATTTTTCTAATCCTAATCAAAAAAATAACTAAATTTTTTTTCTAATACACAATATAACAACCATACTCTTTATTAAATATTAATATATGATTTATTAAATAATATTTCACTTATTACTACCTAGGATATTCATATTTCTCTTTCTTTGAGAATTATGTTCATTAAATAACAATTTATAATATTAAAAATACATAATATTTTTTAAAAACTTCATTCACATGTTCGTACTTAAAACTAGATGGAATAACTTGGGAACATACATAAGAAAGGGGTGATCTATAATTACCATTAAGGTATTAATCATGTAATAAGTTAAAACTTATTTGAAAATACTTGTATAAATTTGGAATAAAATGAACATGAATAATAAAGAATGATATAGCATATGAATCAGAACTTGGGAAATGTGGCAACAATTTAAAACACAACATCATAGACATATGTTAGGGATAACTACCAAGACATCATGATGGAAAAGGTCCAACAAAATGAACTAGGTTCACTCCCTATCCCAACATGACATCTCTTGAAACTAAACATTACCCAATACATTGGGGTTCTATATAATTATGCGTTCACCCATCACTTTAATTTCATTCTCTTGCTTAAGTGTACCACATAGATCTTACAACATGGATTCTTTCACAATCATATATCATTACATGATTAATGAGTTTGGAATTCATACATGTAAGTCCCAAGTCAAATAATTATAAGTGTATAAAGGTTAACACCCTTGATAGGAATTGGGTAAGGTATTCACTATTTAATTATTTTGGCATGAAAATCATGGTCAAATTTCTAGAGCATAATAGTGTCACTTAAAAATTCATACAATAGTTTAATGAGATAGAAAGGGTTATATAATAAAATGGACATAAAAGGGTTAGTAATTGAGACATGGAATGACATTTACCAACATTAGGAATTGTAAATAGAAGGGATATGATAATAAAGAAACTTGAATAAAGAAGAGAAGGTGATGATATCTTACATGAGTGTGTGACTCCAAATGCTTGGGAAGAGTATATTGAGAGCTTGGGGGAACCTTGGTAGGACTCTATAAATATTAAGTAAGTGTAAGGTAGTTATCTAAGGATTTTTAGTGAAAGGAAATGGGATTTTGGGTGAGTTTATATAGGAAATGAGTGGTGATTTCTATAATATTTCTCAAACATTAGTTTTGAACTCTATATATTTAAATAACCAAAAAAACCTTTCCATGGTTTTCTTCAATGGTTTCTTCCAAATGGGCATGTTTTTTATTCTTTTATAGGGAAATGGTCTGAAATTAATAAAATAATATATTTTCTTACGTGGTGATTTATACTCTTAATGAAAGGATTTTAAAACCGTAAAATATATTATAGGTTTTTGGTGGATTCAAAATGGATTTATAAAATAAAAAAAATAAACATAAAATAAAATTATATTAATTTTAAAACATATATTTAATCATGGATACCTTTTGTAGTATTTATTACATCACTTTTTGTTCATAATGTGTCATAATACACAATGTATATTTATACTGTATTTAATTTTTACTTGAAAATTATACTATCTCAGAAAATTATGAAAAATTCAACATTGTATAATTTTAAGATTATGATTCTGAAAAATAATATTCATTTTATCTAAATAATATTTTAAATATGTTTATTTTAAATTTTAAAATAACAATGAACATTTATTGAGAAATAATGGGTTTTTTGACAATAATAGTTTTTGAACCCTTATAAAAATTACATTTTACATCATAAAAATAATATGATAATTTAAATTTAAAAAACATTATTTCATAATAATATTTTATAAAGTATTATTTATTTCAAAATTCCATTAATTCATCCAAATATATTCCTTAATTGAATTTGAATATTACACAAAAATACTATTTTTGTTTTTTTGAATCAAAGTAAAAAAATCGTGTATAAAGTAACTATAATAGAATGAAAATATATTCATCGTTTTATAAAAAATGAAAAAACTCATATTTTTAGGGTCTTGATAGATATCCCTTTAATATGCTAGTGAATTACTTATGAGTAAGGTGTGTGTCAGTGATTCTTTCATGGGGTGGTTTGGCATACATGGTTTGGGTCGTGATCTCAATGAGGTTAAAATTCTCTCATAAATGGTTTGGATGATGATTAAGTTATTATATCTCAGAATGGTATTGGTAAAGGTAAAATCCTAGTCATGACATATCCCTAAAAAGATTTGATAAATGGGATTCATAGGGTACAATCCTTATGGTTGAGGCAGTCACTTCCCTTCTCTATGTCAATTGGATTTGTTTAAACCCTATATTTAAACTAATTTTTTTATCACTCTTCAATGACTGTATTATCATTAGTAATGCTTCATAATTTTCATTTTAATTAGATTTGATATAATAAAACCAAAGATGTTCATGATTTTTCTATAACAATATTACATAATAATACGTTTACCTAAATCATAAGGGAAATTTCATTTTTAACAATTCAGGTCATTACAGTACCAATACCCGCACACACAACCATATCAATGCATAAGTGAAAAGGAATACTAGTAAAATATGCCAAATAATTGGGGAATAACTATAAATGTAAAACCTATATATAGTACAAGAGTAAGGTAGTTTCAAAGGATAATTAAAGGTGA
The DNA here is from genome assembly GCA_963277665.1 of Viscum album. Taxonomy (NCBI): domain Eukaryota; kingdom Viridiplantae; phylum Streptophyta; class Magnoliopsida; order Santalales; family Viscaceae; genus Viscum; species Viscum album. Next base: position 1,041,435,321 of record OY728164.1, on the reverse strand, counting down.
AAAATACATGCCCAGCCAGAAATATGTATAAACCTAACAAAACTAGAAAGTAAAACATTGGGAGAGCCCAGACCCAGAACTCCAAGCTATGACCACCATACACAATCCCAATTACCAAGTATCCCTAAGCTCATTTAAAGTCACCGCCAACCTTTCCATCATCTTTATAAGACATGACACATGTAGAAAAATCCCAAACCGGGGTGAGTATATAAATACCCAGTATGACACCGTAAAAATATGAAGGTGGATCAGTAAGAGATACAACAGGATTAGAAAGGTATTAGATAGTAAACATGATGTAGCTCAAGCAAAAGAAAATAAAAGAGAAACCTCATCCAAGCATGGGGGCGTGACACGGTGAGTAGATAAACAACACATTGAGTTCATTCCACCCAGTTCCAATATGAGGGTTCCACTATAGTCAACGAGGACCCATTCTCATATTAGTTGGTGGTTTTCACTGAAGATTCTTCTATTGATACTATGTGACCAATACCATTATCGATCATCTTCTAAAAAAGGGTTATGCTCGAAATATTCCACATCATATCTCAAAATCTAAAATAGATGTAACCATCATGTTTTACATGGAAAAACAATCAGTATAGACTACTCATAGGCTAAAATTCATGTCCAAATGAATGAGATAAAGAAGCTTGAAGTTCCCTCAAAATAATCCATGCGGTACATGGTGTTTGAAAGGAACCACATGACATGTTGTCCCACTCCATCACTTGGTCATGTCCCTATAGGTATATGGATTTCCAAGTGTGTTGGATTACATGGCCTGTGGAGAATATACATGGAATTACCATTCCACTTGGGGTCTCGCCCATGTACTTAGCCACATCTGTGTATCCATGTCAAGTCTGTTTACTTTAGTACATGATGTGCCTATTCACACAGGGTTCCACCCATGTGCTCTAGTCATGCTTGTGTACTCGATAACATGAAATGATCTTGGCTATTTTCTCCACACATGGCTCATCCACATGAAAAGGGGGATACCGGGCATGTGGGTAGCCTACATGGGGTGACATAAACATGAATTCAAAAAACCCTAGCCACTATAGCCAAGGGGATACACTTCGTATGTTTATCACGGTACATGGTGTGTAGTCTAGTTTTTCACATTTTTCCTTATTCGTATCCCAAGCTTAAAATCCATCCTTTTCACTTTAGTTACGGCCTCAATTCCACCCAAAAAGGGTGGATCTATCTATCTCTCATCATTTGTGAGCATCTGATGGCTATAAATATGATTCCACAGTCTTGTGGGGCTTCATAATACGTACTGATCACCTTGAATACTTTGTAATTTGATTACTCTATATCTAATATTCAAAATGATCTTTCTTGGCCCAAAAACATCCAATATATTTTCTTGATTCATCGATCGGTCCCTTGCACATTGATCTAGCATGATTTTGGTGGCCCGAATGGACTCAATATCGCCCAAAAATGTCGAACCCAGACCATGGGGTCCTACCGGTGAATAACGTGAAGTAATTCAGGTATAAATGCGTAAGAAAATATTTTTAACCACTATTGTCCATTTTTTGTTGGCCAACTATCAAGAAAAAGGATATTTGGATTATAAAGGAAGAATAACCCATTAAGATCCCAATAAATTTTCACATTCTCAAGCTATAATTGGCACATATCATAGAAAGGGATTGATCTGCTCAATAAAGTAAATCAAAATCGGAATAAAATTAAAATTGAAGAGTAATTTATATATATTGGACTATTCTTCATTAAAGAACGTTACATCCAATGATCAAAGGAATGTTTTGTGTTTGATGCATCCTGTTATGCTCTGATATAAAGTTTCATAATCATCTGATATGATCTACCAATAGAAGGAGAGGAAGGAGATCTTGAATCTTCCTAGAGTTTATGTGGATAACCATAGAGAATTATCCCTTGAATTATTATTATAGACATTTAATTTAGATCAAATAAATAAATCAATTATTTTAATTAACTCGTTTATCCAATATATGTACTGCCAATGGGAGAGATATTTGAACACCTAGAACTGAGATAATTTAGGTTGCACCAAGGGTAAACACTATATTCTAGACTCATACATGGCCTTGTATTTACGATTTGATATTTCTTTTAATATTTATACCATTTTCTGTAAGTGATTCTGTGTGAATAATGTAAAATATATTTAATACTTTTATAAAATTTATTTCAGGCCTTGAAATTGCAGGTCATCTCAGCACATCACTCTGAAAATATATGTAGAAATATTTCAAGGTCTTTAAAAGAAAAATCCAGGTCTCTACATCATTCTCTCCTTCATTATTTTCATCCCAAAAAATCAAAATAAAACAAAAAACTTGGAATAATGAGCTCGCATATGGCTCTCCTCCTACCTAGAACTCTCCTACACATTTCGTACCACCACAACTTGTGAACCAAGGTGATGTTCCATCCACACAAGGTCCTCTCCAATAGATCATTGATTTCCACTTGGTGGTTTTCAAATGTGTTTCCATCCTTGATTTACAGTTTTTTCTAGTTGATGATGTGTGTGGGTCGTGAAAATATATCCTCAGCTACAACACCTACAAGACTTCATTCACCCACTCTAGCTGTGGGGGTAGAGAAAGGCAATAAGAGACCTCGTCAACCCTATGCCCAATCTTGAACGGTGCAATGAACCTCGGTGAAATATTTCCTCCCTGTATGAACCTCCATAATCCTCTTCTTGGTGAGACTCTTAAGAAAATGTGGCCTCCCTGCTCAAAATCCAAGGGCCTATAATAAATATCTATGTTGGATTTTATCTTTCTTTGATCCATCCTTATCTGCTCATGGATGACATGGACCTTCTCTGTCGTTACCTACACCATACTTAGTCCAACAATAGATGTCTCACCAATCACTTTCTCACATAAGTCTTACCTGAAGTGTCTCTTATATAGGGCCTCAAAAGGTTCCATACTGTTGGTAGAGTGGTAATTTTTGTTGTCTGAAAAATCAACCATGGTAAAGTGATCTTCCCAGATCTGATCGAAGTCTAACACACAATACCTTAAAATATCCTCTAACTCTTAAATAGTGTGTTTCGTCTACCCATCTTCCTATGGGAAAAGATCGTAATCATCCTTATTTGGGTCTTAAATTCTTCCTGATGGTCTCACCACAATCAGGACATGATCTATTCATCATGATTAGATACAGTCATTGAGGGCACCCCATGGAGGAAAATGATCTCCCCTACATGAAACCTCACTAAACTCTCCAAAAAATCTACTCTCTAATAGAAAGAAAGTGTTCCAACTTTAGTATTCGATGAAGTATCTCCCATGTGGAATTGTGTACCTTCTTTGTTCATGTATTCTTTATAAAAATTTCAACGGATATGTTTCCCCATTTACACTCTAGGATCTTAAGGGGATGAAACGAAACTACAAAAATGTAGTGGTCATCCTTCATCAGCGGACTGGTGAGGCACTGAGGGATGAAAGCAGCTATGTTATGTCTAATGTCAGACCACCTAAATTATCACCAAAGGTCTATATACATCCTTAAAACACTTGGATATATAACTAGTGTATAATTTTGGAACTATTTCATCACCACCTCCTAAATCATGACTGAGACCACTGTCCATCCATGAAAAAAGATGATGTGATTCACTCTGTTAGAATATCTATCTAGAGAATCACCTATGGATATATAGTCATGTAAGACATCACAGTCAATGTATCTCAGTTGGAACTCTTTTACATGATTGATAAGCATAAGAGTCACTACCATATATTGGAGAAAATTTGTACCCTCATACTTCAACAAGGTCAACTGTAGGGAATCCATATGCTTAGAAGCCTCTTACACCATGTGATCTTAGGGATCCCTACTAAGGTAATATGCTATTATGTTTCTCTTCCCAATAGTATAGACAATATCTAAGTCATATATCTTCAATAACTCCAACAAGTTCTGATGTATCGGGTTCAAGTCCCCCTGAATAAAGACAAACCTGAGATTTTGATGGTCTAAGTAAACCAAAAAGTGATCCTCCAGAAGATATTTCCTCGACATTCTCAGGGTGAAGACAACCATTTCTAGCTCAAGGTCATCAGTTGAATAGTTCTAGATATGGGGTATCAACTACATTGAATTTTATGTGATAACTACCATCCATTGCATCAACACGCAGCTGAGCCCGACTCCTAAGGAATCACAATACTCTAAGAACTCCGTGTACTCCTCTAGTAGTCTCAAAACAATAGCACTCGTCATCTGTAGCCTCAACTCCTTTAAGAATCTCTAGCACTGATGATTCTAGGTAAATGACTTCCCTTTCCACATATAGGTGATCGAAGGGGTTTCAATTCTGGATAAATCTTCCACTATCCTCTTGTAGTTCCTCATCAAGCCAAGAAATATCCACACCTTTAACATGATCTTAGGTGTATCTCAAAAATTAAATGTATGGATCTTTACTAGGTCTAGGGATAAAACTTTCTCACAAATGACATTATCCATAATGAAAACTCATGAATCCAGAACTGTCACTTTGAGAGTTTCCTATAAGTCTATTTCTCTCAGAGTAAATCTATAACCATTCTTAAATGCTCTATATATTTATACAATGATGTAGAGTAGATGAGTATGTATCTGATGAATAAAACCATAAACTGGTCCATTTACGGATGATAGACCTTGTTCATAAAATCAATAAGCATGACAGGGTCATTTTTCACACCAAATGGAATCACTAAGAACTTATAATGTCCATTTTCATATTAGAATGATAGATTTTGGATATCAGCCTCTCAAACCCCCAACTAGTCACAGTCGGGCCATATATCGATCATTGAGAACAATATCACACCACAAAGCATGTCAATGAGGTCATCAATCCTCATTGAGGGGTACTTGTTATATATTGTTGTTGGGTTTAGGCAACCATAATATAAGAAAATATGCAAACTCCCATCTACCTTTTTCATGAAAAACACTGGAGCTTCCCATGGGCCAAATAACCTCTGAAGTCAATGTCGACCTATTTATTATCAATATAAGACATGACATGTGAGACCAAATATCATGTAGGGGTGAGTATATACATACTCTGTAGGACACCCCAAAAGTTTAAGGGAGAGTGGTAAGTGATACAAGAGATTATAAAGATAGTAGATTGTAAATAAGATTCATCTCAACCCAAATCAAGAGAAATAGTAAAGTTTTCCAGGAAGTTGGGGATTGACATGGTGAGTATATGAACAACACATTGATTATTTACCACCCATAGAATTAAATTAAACTCATCAAATCACAAGAAGCTAAAAACTGAAATCACGTGGCATACCCCTCCCATATTTACATCTCATGGAAAGAGAGTAACTAAATCCAAATGTATGTATATGGATGTATATATATATATATATTCAATCAAAATAATCCTAAATGATAGAGTAATGAGTTCTCCATATCATAACTCATCTCGGGATGAAGGGTCTCCAACAATTCCACAATTCCATCAATGATGCCCAATAACACACACATCTTCTCATAAGTACCCATCCAATCCAAGCCACAGCCCATCGCTATGCCGAATGGTTGAGGGGTCAATATCTAGGTAGAGGACATATGCCATGGTATAATAGCTGAGTTCCACTCAGTGGTAGAGGACCCATGCTTAGCCTAGCTAGAGGTTCCCACTCTAGTGGTCCTTGAGGACTCATGTTCATCCTAACTAGAGGGTTGCAATCAAGAGGTATGTATAAGATCCATGTCATGTGATAACATGAGGGTTCCACTATATACATTGAGGAACCATGTCAATCCTAGTTGGAGGTTTCCACTTTGGGGGTCTATAGGAGACCATTTCCCTATTCTAATTGGAGGGATCCACTCTAGTTGTCAAGGACCCATGTCCATCCTCACTAGAGGGTTCCACTCAGGAGGTCTGTAGAGGACCCATGCCATGTGCCAACATGAGGTTTCAACTCCATTTATCGAGGACCCATGTCCATCTCAATTAGAGGGTTCTACTCAGGAGTTTTATAGAGTTCTAATGCCTAGTTTAAATAATAGGGTTTCACTATATTCATCAAGGACCCATGCCCAGCCTAGCAGGAGAGATCCACTTGATATTAGTCTGGTGATCCTGTGTGACCACTACCATCATTGAGGGTCACCTAACCAAGAATTTTCCCTAAAAATTCCACATCATTTCCCAAAATCCATAGATGAGGGTGTCATCACGTTATACATGAGAAAACACTTAGTATAGGCTTCTCAGATAACAAAATATGTTCCTAAATAAATGAGATATAGAATCTTGAAGTTTCATCAAAATAAATCAAGGGGCACATGGCATGTAAAGGGACCCACATGATGTGTGGTCCTCCTCTATCACCTTCCTATGTACCTAGAGGTACAAGACTCTCCAAGCATGTAGTATTACACAACATGTGGGGGATATAGAAGTTATACCCATGCAAATCAGTGTCCTTTATGTGTGCTTGTTCATGTCCGTATATTGAAGTTGTGTCTATTTACTTTAGTACACATCGGGCCTCTTCCCATGGGGTGTCACCCTGTGTTCTCTAGATGTGCCCATGTACTTGGTCACATGAAATGTGCTCGGTTATTTTCTTTTTTCACATGGCTCATCCACATAGGAAAGTGGGGTATAAAGTGTGTGGGGAGCCTACACAGCCTGAAATCCTTATAAATTATGAAAACCCTAGCTATCATAGCCAAGGGAATAAATGTGGTGTGTTCATCACAGTACAAGGAATGTTGCAATATTTTTTAATGTTTTTTGAATCCTCCTCACAATATTCTAATCTGTCCATTTTTTTCATTTCTATCATCAATTCTACCTGAAAATAATGCATCTATCCATCGCTCATCATTTTTGTCCATACAGTGGCTGAAAATATAATTCTATGAATCTGTGGGGTTATTTCAAATGCATTGCTCACCCAAGATTATTCTACCTTTTATTATTTGATCTTTGGTCATAAAAATGATCATCCAAGACCCCCAAACATCTAATATATTCACTTGATTCATCTATCCATCCCTTTTACATAAATCCATCACAATTCATGGGGGATTATTGGGCTTGATATTTTTCAACAATGTCAAACTATGATAGTGGGGTCCTTCAAGTGAAGAACCTGGAGCAATTAAGGGATAAATGCACAAGAACAGACGTTTGACCATCATTTTCCAAGATTTCTTGTCCAAAGATCAAGAACAAGGATATCTGGTTTTAATCAATCATAAATATTTTTATTAATAAAGAAAGAAAAGGGGTATAAAGAATAAAAGAGATCCTTGATACCCTAATTAGGGGGGCATAAAATAGTGAAACTTAGGGGAATCCACCCTAATTAGATTCACTCCCGCTAGAGGGAAGGATTTCAAATGATAGAAGTGGGAAATTTTTAAATCTTGGGTTTTTTTAGAAGGTAGAAAGTCTGCAACCTTGTTACCCTTCCGCTAAGTGTTATGGACCTCTATATGACTATTGATGATACTCTTTCACCTTCTCAAAACATCAGTAATTGACCAGGGGAGATTCCTGCTTCTTGTTGGGATTTATAAATAATTAAAGTGTCTATTTCCATAGCTGCTAGACTAATACTCTTATGGGTGCAAAGGATGAGACTAGTGAGAAAGGCCAAGCCCTCATCCTATAGGTAATGACCATGATTGAAGTAGGAGTTAAAAAACAAATGAATCTTCCTCTAGAATCACACACTATACCACCCTTGTCCATGACCCATGAGCTTCATGAGCAGTATGTGTTAAGTTTGAGTCATGAGGATGGTGAGAGCCAGCGATCCTAATGCCCTTGTACAGCTTTGGGAATAGAGAGAATGGTTTAATTTCATGTCTGAATAATATTATAGTAGCGACATACTTCCAATTATTCAAGTGTTTAACCATGTAAAGAAATATATTTTTTTCACATTACCAAATACTTCCCCCTTCTAAAAACACCTTAGAATATAGGTGACTTCATCCCCTAATATATCCACTATCATCCAACTGACAACACCATGGATCTTACCTTCTTTTCTGGACCCACTATCCCCATGCCTTTAAACCATATTTTGAGAAAAAGAATATTCATATGGTCTGGGGATGAGAATTTAGTAAAATATTCAATGGAACTCCATATTATTCATGCCTAGACTTTTTTATAAAAATAGATGATCAGAAGACTCCAACCTGTCTTCCCTACAACACGAACAATGATAAGCTAGAATGATCCATAAATATTTTTTGTTTTCATCTATGGACATCAATTTATTCCTTATTCTCCACACCGAAAAGTTTAACTTTACATGTATCTATAAACTCCATAGAACATTCCTCCACTCAAAAACATTCCCTTGAGAGGTTGAAACCCTTTGATAGAATTTTTCAGACAAAGTCCATGTTGCAGACTCCATATAAATGCATTTATCCGGTTCTGTATTTATATCAATATGGATAAAGGTATAACATTTTCTCCATTGAGGTTAGAACTTATGAATCTCGGAAACATTCAATAATCCCTGAATGTAAGGTTATGAGTAGGACATCCTTGAAAAAATAGTGTGGTGTCAGACCAATTTTGAAACAAGAACAAAATTTCATCCCTCCCCACTATCAATTAAATCTGATTTTGTAGAACAAAAATGTGCAGGTTGATCTCAGGCCAAATGGAGTAAGATTTTACTCCTATAAAATTCATCTCTTCTATAAATTGATCTCACATAACTCTCCTTAAAAGGGTTTTCTCCTCCAGATATTTCCATTCCAACTTTTCATGCATGCAGTGCAATGTATCTGGAATATTTCTTACATTAATTCCTCCATCCCTCGAGTCCCTGGCCATCCTTTCACACAAAACCCAATGATTTTTTCCTTCTAAGTGGGCATCCCAAATGAAAAAGGTGTTAATTCTCTCAATTTGGGTAAAAATCTAATAAGGACTCTAATAGTGGAGAGATCATGAACCAAAATAGATGAAATAATGTTGTTAACTAAAGCTATTCTTCCACCAAAGAATAGGTAATTATTCTTCCAATTCATGATTCTACCTAATATATTTCCAGATATATGATCAAAATTCTAGATTCACAATATCCTTGTTGAGATACGAGTTCAATGGAAATTCATGGTCAAGCATCCTCACTACATGTTTAGACTTGTACTAAGAGAGATGGAATGCTTACCCGAACACCTGTTACTGATATAGAATTTTCACTTTTCATGGTTAATCAATTGGCCACACAATTTTTTGTAGTCTTTAAGTACATTGAAGATACCCCAGATCAATATTTTTTTAGGAATTCAAAAAAATAATAGTTTCAACAGCAAACATGAGGTGGGATGTTCATTTTGAGGACAGATTGCATGAACAGGGAACGAAATATCCCCTAGAGATACTCTTGTTGATTATTCGAATGAGAACATCTTGTATGAGGATAAAAATATTTTGGGATAGTGGATCTCTCTTCTTAAGCCCGTGTAGAGCATTAAATAATTTTTTGACTTTTCCCCATAAAGGAGATAGAAAACCATGATTATCTAAAGCATCTAAAAATGAGATTGGAATACCTAGAGGAAAATTCCATCTTCGATTTAAACTTAAGGATGAAGCTCTATTCAATTTTTTCAAAAGCCTTTTCAATGTAAATATAAAAGGCTATATTTTATCTCTGTGACTTAAGATTGATGTCACTAATTTCCTGACCAACTAAAATCAATATTTTATTCAACCTCTCCCTTATGAACCCATGTTTCTTGATTGATATTGAAACACACGGCTGATTGTCGCCTATCAACCGGTCAAAGTTCTGGTGCTCTGCTAATGTGTATAGCAGCACTCGGGTTGAATCCTCGGCGATGATACTTTGTAGTAGTTGTTTGTTTTTAGTTGATTGTATTTTGATTAGGGGGGTTTGTTGCAGAGCTTAATTGAAATGATTGATTGACTATAATTGATTTAACAAATTGATAAATATTGGGTGTTTAATATTCTGGTTATAATACTTATGATGATAAATTAATAATAGAAGAAAAAGAAAGGGATTAGAAAAGAGTGGTACGTTGAACACACACACACGAACAATGATGATAACTAAAAACAGATTTTCGATTTAATGAGGAAGAAAAAGAAGGGAAGGGGATTAAACTGAATTTAAACTGTTTTAATAACATTAATATTAAAATACAGAAGGTGGAGGATAATAAGAGATATTGAAGAAGAAACTTGCATTAAAACAGAATTACAAAATAAAGGACTTACAAAATTACAAAAATGAAAAAACACAAAAGTAAGTGAAAACAAAGAGAGGAGGAAAGGTCTCTCAAGTGAAAACATTAGTATGGCAGGTCCTCCCAAGCCTTTGGAAAAGCTTTGGCCGTGCCAATATGATCTCCTATCTTCGGAAATGCCAACCCCTCTCAAGGAGAGAAGGGGAGAGTATTTATAGCCCAAGGAGTGGACTGTTTGCATTCCTAATCTGTCCCTCCACTTCCATCGCCAATTTGGCTATTCAGAAAGCCGAATCTCCAAACATCTCCTTCTTTAAAGTTGTATATAATACAGTTGTTCAACTACTGTAAAAATATGGAGGCATTTGGACAAGTGGAGCCAAAGTTATGGCGGTTTTATTAAACAAAGGTAAACTTTCCATTTCTATACATGCTTTTTCGATGTCCAAAATGTGAATGGATTTTTGAATAGGAATATGCCTTCAAATCCGAATGACTTCTTCAACAAAGTCGGCCTTCTATATCCCCTCTTTCCCACTGCAAAATCTCAGATCGATTTGATGCTTAAATCATGAGATATGTCATGAATCGTATACTGATTTTAATTCTCGTACAGAATGGTCGGCTGGACTTAAAAGCTTCATTTGGGCCCCTTGTACTTGGATTTGGGCCATGAAATTTTTATCAAAGATGACATATACTGTCTCCCGAATTATGGTGGAGTGTTAATGTTTTTTGACATCTGTATTGAGCCCAGTAAATCAATCTTCAAGGCTGGTCCAGTTTGTTCACAGATTCTTTGGTCTTGTTTGTGATGACCATATGACCCATTAAATGGAAGAATTGGATCATGGATACTTCTAATGAAATGTTTTATATTGAAAGGAGAATTCTACAAAACAAGAACCACATAATTTGAATCAGTATAGTGATAGTTATAATTAAAACATTGAACTGACTCAATTGGACTACTTTTAAAAATGCTCAAATATTATACTTAATATTAAAACATTAATATTTCACACAAATTATGCACATTTCATATAAAATAAGTAAAGGGGGAATATAATAAGTCATGAAAATATTAATAACATAAACTCCCCCATAATTAGATTTGTGTGTGTCCTCATGTGCAACAAATATAAAAACATTACAAAATCATTTTCACTCACCAACAAATATTAAAATTTTGTTTTCTCCAATCAGGGGAGGTTTAGACTATTTCACTCATCCATATTTAATTCCATCACAAATTTGGTTCATAATAATGCATCAGAAACAATTCATTTTTTCATGTTCAAGGTTTGAATTGGAAAATGTAGGCACTCAAAAATTACTCCTCTCAAGATGATAAAAATGTATTTTAGGAGGTTCACTCATTCACCAACAAAAAGTAAAAATCAAGAGTTTGTAAGAGCTCTCAGCTTCCATTCCCAAATATAATGTGTAAAAGAATAAAGAGGTCTTTTAAGGGGTTTTTCAGTGGATATTGGACGGTAGGTATATAATGTCCAAAGGAAAAGAGGGGTTAAAAACACCAACATGGAAAAATCAATGCACATTTTTTTTGAAATTTGATTTGAAAGGAAATAGAAACACATATTTACAAGGGCATGAATATGTGATGAATGAAAAGTGAGGGAGATAGAAAATGGAATAGGGTGAGATGATGGAATATGTACAACATGGAAGACTTCCAATAATGACACAATACAAGATGATTCAAGTGTTCTTTTTTTTCTCTTTTTGCTCTTTTTTTTCAAAAGTTGTGCTTGAAACAAGTCTCACAGTCATCTCCCAACCCATGCTTGATCTTCTCATGGAACTAATTTTAGTAGTTATAACATGATCAAAGGTTGATGATGAATGATTTTTGACCCACCCATGACACAACCCATTCCTTTTTTTCATTTTTTTTAATATAATTATTTTTCATTTTTTTGAACACTTTTCAATGACTTTTGTACAAATGAAAATTACACATAAACACCCCAAAGCTCACAGAATTACAACCTCTCCCCCACAATTGAATGGATGCTTGCCCTCAAGCATATGATGACACATTGGAAATCAATGAAAGTACACCCAAAAATAAAGTACATTCCCCCCACACTTAAATTTCAATAAATTGTACAATGAAAATCCATGAAGATGTTGGGTGGGACACGGTATTAGGCTTGTAATGTGGCTATCAAAAGAAAGGTTTTCATAGGCTCAAAGGGGCTTTCAAAAGTATGATCAATGGAAGGGTAACGGGAGGCTGTTTGGCTATTCTGATTCTCATGTGTCTTAGAAAATGCCTCTATCATATTAATTCACACAAAAGATGGAAATTCAGCTCGAAGGTCCACAAACTCAAGACTCACAATCAGTGGTGAAGGCACAAAATGAAAAAGATGGCCATAGATGACCTTGGCATGAAGGCTAATGTTATTCCTCACGGTAGGGGAGAATCATTTTCCACCAAAAATTGTTCATTCAAAATGTTTGTTATTGACACAAAATTGTTTACCCAAGTTTGAGATAAAAATTCAGTATATTTGAGTTGAAAACAAGCCTTTTGACTCCCCAAAATGGTTGGACAGAATTTCAATATTGGATGATGAGTAATTATGACACCCCTTTTGTTTTAATTTTCATTTTTTTTAATTTTTTTTAATTATTTTATTTTTAATGACACATCCACCCAAAAGAAAAAATCGAAAAAAGGTTGTGGAAGATTGTTGTAAAAAAAATGAAAGGGAGAGAGGAAGAAGAAGAAATAGAGAGAAGAAGAGAGGGAAGAGAGATTGAGAGAGAGAGAGTTAAAGGGAAAGAGGTTCCCCTGGTTTGGATTTGGTGGGTCGCCGTTTCCATCTAGTGGTGGGTCAATGGAAGTCGATGTGGAACCTGAAGTTAATGGCCTCTCATTGTGATTGTTTCGGTGCGGATGTGCGTCGGGTTACGCTGTTCCGCCAGGACGCGTTCGCGCGTGCACCCGTCAACCCGAGGGGATGGGCGCGCGGCTTGTGGTCCCGCAGTCCCGCTTTCCAAGGGCGGGCGGCATTCGTCCCTTATTCAGGGGCGTCTGCTCCTTGATCGAAACCAGGATGATGGGATGTCGGCTCCTCCTTCCTTGGACGTCTCCTTGGAACTCATCGCCTAATCCGGGTCTCCCTCATAGACTTAAGAATGTTCGTGAATCTCGTTCCCGGCGCCATATCTTCATGGACACCGGTTAATTACGCTGCTTCTGCCCGGACGCTCCAAGGAGTCTGGGCGGGGCAGAAACCTGCGGTGAGAAGGGCGGGTGGCTCTGGGTGCTGGGGGCGTGTCGTAGCACTGCGGCTCTACACGTCTGTCTTCCGTCCCTAATAGGGCTTCTCGAAGGCATGATGGCCTGAGGCATCCCGTACTAGGTGCGGGGAACTGTGTCACCTGAGGTTTTCCTCAGCTTCCCATGTTTAACACGGGGTATGCCGCGAGTTTAACGTCCAGCGGGGATGGCATCGGACCGATCAACACGAAAAGTGGATCGGATGACGGAACCCCTTGCGGGGAACCTCCGACGCTGGGGCCGGCACATGGGCGGCTTCCCAAATGATGTGGAGTGGAGTGAAGTGGCATGACCCCACCGGGATGTGGCGGCCCGGGTAAGGATCAGGATGGATGATGGAGTGAAGAGCTTGGACCCCGTAGAGGCTTCCTACGTACCGCGCGTTAGCACGGATCAAAGTCAACGTAGTTCGGGTATACAGTTTAACGTCATGCTGGACGTCGGCAAGCCGACTCACGAAGAGGTCTAGGCCGCCGGGCGGATGATTGAACCGGACCACCTCGCACAGAGGGGGGTGGAACGGCCGGGTGGATCACAGTTTCACGTCATGCTGGACGATAAAAGGAGAAATGGGAAAAGGGGCTGTGGGGAGGCACAGTGGAGATACACACGGGCAGTCTCCCACAGGGGCGGATTCATAGGTGAATCGACGCAAGCGTGAACCCTGGAGGTGTCCACTGATGGACGAACCGACGTAAATACAACCGGGACGACCAGGTGGCGGGCTTGGACCTCAGGGAGGCTTCCTACGTACCCTGTATAGAAGACAGGGATCAAAGTCCACGTAGTTCATTCTGTCAGGACTTACGTACTTGAGGCAGCCCGGATGCGGCAAAACTCAGTTGGAAGGGACTTGGACCGAAAGCAGAAGACACCTCGATCCCAGTCACACCCTCTACTGGCTTCGGCAGTGGGGAGGCGCAATGGAGATACACATGTGCAGCCTCCCACGAGAAACTAGGGGTTTGTAATACCCTGCCCCCGTAGGGAAAAGCCACTCCCATTAAATCGTCCCAAAAGGGGGACAATCCCGACATCCCTGTAGAGACGAGCGGGTGGGGGCCACGTCCAAACCGGGGGAGACCCTGCGTGCGAAGCACGGGATCGAATGATGTGGACGGTTTAACGTCTTGCCGGACGAAGTACAGTTTAACGTCGTGTGTTAAGGACGAAGCGGACGGTTTAACGTCTTGCCGGACGAAGTACAGTTTGACGTCGTGTGTTGAGGACGAAACACTTGGTAGTTTAACGTCTTGCAGTGCGGACGATGGGGGCTAGGCAGTTTAATGTCGTGCAGCCTGGACGTATACAGTTTAACGTCGTGCAGGACGTGGTGCAGTTTAGCGTCATGCTGGACGAATATGCAGTTTAACGTCATGCTGGACGAATATGCAGTTTAACGTCATGCTGGACGAATGATTGCCGCCGACGGGTCCGTGTCACTTCGCACGAGCCTGGAAGGCTGCACGGGAAGACAGTGCACGGTGCGGGCACCTGTGATGAAGACCATCGGGCGCCACGCAGGCGGGTACCCAAAGGGGGTCAAGGGAGGCGACCCTGGCGGATTGCGCGCAAAAGAGGAGATTTGCGCGCAAAACCGCGGGTCGGCGCGCAAAATGGCGGGCTGGCACGCAATTGGGCCAGCGCTTTGCGCGCGGATGATTGGTATTGCGCGCACCGGGCTTCGGGTAGCGCGCGGGGGCAACGGCTCATTCTCTAACGAATGGCCACTTTGAAGATGGGGGGTGCGCGCAATCGGGTTGGATTGCGCGCACCCGGGGGCAATTGCGCGCAAGAGGCTTCTTTTGCGCGCAAAGGCCTTCGGGTTGAAATTTATTCAAAGGGAAGGAGCCAAGGGGATTGCGCGCGAAGGCGGACCCCAAGGCTCTATTGCGCGAAAGAAAGGAGGTTACCTGAAGATCGGCATTGCGCGCGGAAGGGGTTGAATTGCGCGCGCGGGAGACCGTTCGACTTCCAGCAACCTTTGAAACGTTGGGGGTCGCCTAGTATTTATAGGCAACCCCGGGCGCGGAATCCAAGGCGCGAGCGCGGAATTCTCCTCGCGGACGCGGAATCGGGCACGGCGCGCAAGGGAGTTGCGCGCATCCCGGGGGTTTTGCGCGCGGGTCATCATCTTTGCGCGCAGACCTCTGAAATTCCGCGCAAGGACTCCGGGCCCTCCGAAACATTCTTCCGACTCCGAATATGACCTCGCTTTCCACATCCGGAGCTTCGTTTGGGAACAACGGACTTTTCCGGCATCTACAGTGATGCTTTAAACGGTGTCCATTTACCGTGAATGTTCTTTTTGAAGAAGGGTCTTGGACTTGCACTGCACCAAATGGGTAAACATTAGTAATAATAAATGGTCCATCCCAACGAGAATTGAGCTTACCTGGGTGAAGTCGAAATCAAGAATTGAAGAGCATTACCTTTTCACCTTCATGAAATACCTTTCGAATAATGTGCTTGTCATGGAGTGACTTTTCCTTTTATTTGTAGATAATGGAGTTCTCATACGAATGGAGTCGAAGCTCCTCCAATTCAGTCAACTGCAACAATCTTTCTTCACCAGATTTTTCACAATCAAAATTACAAGTTTTGACAGCCCAAAATGACTTATGTTGGATTTCAACTGGTAAATGACAGGCTTTACCAAAAACTAGCCTAAATGGAGACATCCCAATGGGTGTTTTATAGGCTATTTGATAGGCCCAAAGTGCTTCACCAAGTCTATCGGGCCAGTCTTTTCTTGTGGGCTTAACAATTCTTTCAAGCACTCTTTTCACTTCTCTGTTAGAAAGTTCAGCCATTCCATTTGTTTGAGGGTGATATGCAGTGGATGTTTTATGTACAACCCCATTCTTTTTCAAAAGTGACTCCATGGTTATATTACAGAAATGAGTTCCCAAGTCACTTATCAAAGCACGTGGTGTTCCGAATCGATGGAAGATATGGGTTTTGAGGAACTCACTCACAGTTTGAGAATCATCTTTCCTAGTGGGTTTGGCCTCGACCCACCTAGAAACATAGTCAACAGCAAGGATAATGTAGGATAATCCATTGGAAGGGGGAAAAGGTCCCATGAAATCGATGCCCCAAACATCGAAAAGCTCACAGAAGATTAATGGCTTTTGAGGCATTTCATTTCTTTCGGAAATTGTGCCAAAACATTGGAAAGTGGGACATGATTGACAGAACTCGTGTGAGTCCTTGAAGAGTGAAGGCCAAAAGAATCCAGAATCTAGGACCTTTCAAGAAGTCCTTTTTGGTCCAAAGTGGCCACCTCCAGGCATTGAGTGGTAGAATTCCAAGATGGAGGATTGTTCAGTTTCATCAACACATCTCATAATTACCATATCAGCCCCAGTCTTCCAAAGTTTATTATCTTCCCAAAAATAATGCTTTGAATCACTTTTCATCTTTTCTTTTTGGTATTTTGAAAAATATTCAGGGAAAACACCAGAAACCAAGTAATCGACAATTGGGGCATACCATTGTATCTTTGGAGTGAGAGATGAGAGGTGTTCAGTTAGAAATTCAGGATCAATTATTTCAGAATGAGAATAATTAGAAATTCTACTCAGGTGGTCAGCCATAGGGTTTTCTTTTCCAGGTTTATCTTTTATCACAAGGTCAAACTCTTGGAGCATTAAAATCCATCTTATTAGCCTTGGTTTGGAATCACTTTTCTTAAGTTAGAACTTTAATGCTGAGTGGTCCGTGAAGATGATGATTTTGGCACCTAAGAGATAGGGCCAGAATTTATCTAAGGCAAAAAACACAGCTAAAAGTTCTTTTTCAGTCACAGTGTAGTGTGATTGAGTTTTATCCAATGTTTTTGAGGCATAAAAGATGACATGAGGAATGTTTTCTCTTCTTTGACCAAGAACAGCCCCAATGGCCCTATCAGAAGCATCACACATCAATTCAAATGGTAAGGACCCATCTGTGGATTGGATTATTGGAGCATATGTGAGATCAAATTTGAGTTAAATGAAGGCTCTCTTGCAAGCCTCATCAAAATTGAATGTGACATCATTTTGAAGTAAACGAGTGAGTGGGAGGGAAATCTTGCTGAAGTTCTGAATGAATCACCGATAGAAACCGGCATGACCAAGGAAGGACCGAATGTCTCGAACTAATTTGGGTTCCGGAAGTGATTGGATCACCTCAATTTTGGATGGATCAACTTGGATACCCTCTTGAGAAATTATGTGCCCTATAACAATCCCATTTGAAACCATGAAGTGACATTTTTCAAAATTCAGCACAAGGTTGCACTTGACACACTTTTGAAGGACCAAAGAGAGTTAATGTAAGCAAGATTCAAATGAATCTCCATAAATGGTAAAGTCATCCATGAAGACCTCCATGCAATTCCCAAGGAATTCAGAAAATATACTCATCATACACCGCTGGAATGTTGCAGGAGCATTACAAAGGCCAAAAGGCATTCACCAATAGGCATAGGTTCCAAAGGGGCAAGTGAATGTGGTCTTTTCTTGGTCTTGAGGTGCGATTGGAATTTGGAAGTAGCCGGTGTAACCATCAAGAAAGAAATAGTGTGACTTTCCGGCCAATCTCTCAAGCATTTGGTCAAGGAAAGGAAGTGGGTAGTTATCGTTTTGTGTTTCAGCATTCAATTTACGATAATCGATGCACACACGCCATTTGTTTTTCACTCGAGTTGTGACCACTTCTCCATGTTCATTTGTGACAACTGTTATCCCGCCCTTCTTAGGAACGACTTGAATTGGACTAACCCATTCACTATCAGAAATTGGGTAGATAATACCAGCTTGAAGAAGCTTGGTAATCTCTTCCCTAACTACCTCAAGTATGAGTGGATTGAGTCTTCTTTGAGGTTGCCTAATTGGTTTGGATGATTCCTCTAGATGGATGTGATGCATGCAAAGGGCAGGGTTGATTCCTGGAATATCCTCTAGGGTCCATCCTAAGGCATTTTTGTTTTCCTCTAACACTTGAACAAGTTGGGACTCCTCAGTTTCAGAAAGTGAAGCAGAGATAATGACAGGGTAGGAGGGATCATGGAAAAGTAATGCGTACTTGAGGTGTGAAGGAAGTGGTTTTAGATCAGTTTTAGCCTTGATTTGAGAGCTAGAAAAGTTAGGAGTAGGATAAGGGATTCCAGATGGGTTTGGATCATTTTCCTCAACACTGTCCAAGGTGGAGCAGTAGAGATCCGAGTTGATGTGGGATTCAAGAGAGTTTTCAAGTTCCTCTAGATTGATGGAGTCTATGAATGAGAGGTCCACATCAACTTCACCATTTATGACTTTGTTAATCATGGTGCAGATTTCACAAGATCCTTTATCATTAGAACATGAAGAACATGGTGGATTGGGGTTCGATTGAATCTTAGAAGTGTCCTCAAAAGCATGGATTGAGAATGCAGAGTGATCCTCAGATGGGTATCTCATGGCTTGGAAAATGTTGAACTTGACCAATTGGTCACCGAATTCCATGGATAAGATTCCTGAATGGACATCAATCTTGGTTCTCGCAGTCATGAGGAATGGTATTCCTAGAATTAGGGGAGATCGAGAAGAGGTCTTCTCACCTTCCATGTCAAGGACATAGAAATCAGCTGGGAAGATAAGATCACTGACCCGAACAAGAACTTCCTCAATTATCCCCTCAGGACTGGCAGTGCTTCGATTAGCTAATTGAATGACAACACCCATTGGGTGCAAGGAACCTAGACCAAGGTTGGAGAAAATGGATTTGGGCATGACATTTATTGAGGCTCCAAGGTCTATGAGTGCATCATCAAAGTTGGAACTCCCTATTTGACATGGAACTATGAAGGTCCCTGGATCTTTTCACTTCATGGGAATGGACTGTTGGGTTGAAACATTTTCAATGTTCTTAAGTTACCTCTTATGGGTGCACAATTCCTTAAGAAACTTGGCATACTTAGGGATTTGTTTGATGGCATCTAAGAGGGGGTTGTTCACTTAAACACGTCTAAACATGTCAAGCATTTTAGGATCAGGTTCAAAGGACTTCTTAGGCTTGGAGATGGCTTGAGGAAAAGGAATTGGGTTCTTTAGAGGAATGGAAGGAGGTGAAGGAGTGGATTCAAGTTCCTTTTCCAGCTTTTTGTTCTTTTCATTTTCTAGATCAACATCAAAAGGGGAGGTAGAGCAATCAGCATGGGGCATAGCAATTTGCTTTCCCAATCTAAGTGCAATTGCACTTACATTACCCTTAGGGTTGGGTAATGGTTGAGCTGGGATTTGGGATGAATTGGATGGTTGTTGCTGGCTAAGGTGGGATGCAAGTTGACCTATTTGGGTTTCAATGTTCTTGAGGCTAGAACGGGTGAAGGAAGCAAGATCCTCTACAGCACTTTCCCATGTTTGTTTAGAAGAAGAGGCTTGTCTCAAATTGGGTTGGCCTTGATTTTGGTTCATGGGAAAGAGATTGTATTGGTTGGGGAATTGGGAAGGCTCGTTAGGATAGTGGAATCCAGGAGGAGGATTGTTCCTTTGGGGTTGAGGAACAAAAGGATAAGGTTGATGGATGTTACCACCACTTTCACCATATTGGAACTGGTTTGGATTTTGATGAGGGAACTGAGGAGGATGAGAAGTGGGATTACCATACCTCAGAGGTGGATTAAAGGTAGAAGAGAAGGGCTCAGAGTGGGGTTGAATGAAGTTTCTAACAAACTGACCTAATTGTTGAGGGTTGAAGTTTCGCGGAGCATATACCGCATTGAGCTCCATTGGACTAGATGAATCAGATGGATCATCTTGAAGTTTTGGACATGTGTCAGTCGGATGAGATGGAGAGTTTCATATTCCACAATTCTTAATAGGTCCAGGCAATAGTGACTGTGGAGAAGATGAGGTTGGGGCTTTGGTAGCCACCACTAGTTGACGCACAAGACCTATAAGTTCACTCATCCACTCAGTCATCTTGTTGAGCTCTATGGATTGATTCTCTTGGGCTTGTTTCACATGAGCATGTGCTTGAGTATGGAATTGTTGCGTGTTTGCAACCATTTTTCTTATGAGTTCTCGTGCAGCTGCAGGAGTTTTGTCAACAAGAGCACCTCCACTTGCGGCATCAATGAGAGTTCGCTCCATAGCCAATAACCCCTCATAGAAGTATTGGATCAGGAGTTGGTCAGGGATTTGATGGTGTGGACAAGTTGCCACAAGATTTTTGAACCTCTCCCAATACTCATGGAGTGATTCATTAGGGAATTGACGGATTCCGCTTATTTCCTTTCGGATAGAAGCTGTTCGGGAAGCGGGAAAGAACTTCTCCAGGAAAAGTCTCTTCATGTCAACCCATGAGTTTATGGAACCAGGTGGGAGGTAGTAGAGGCAAGACTTGGCAGAATCCGCTAGGGAAAAGGGGAAAGCTCTAAGCTTAATTTGTTCTTCAAAAACCCTTTTAGGCTTCATGGTAGAGCATACTACTTGGAACTCTTTAAGGTGAAGATGTGGATCCTCATCGGCTAGCCCGTGAAAATGAGGGAGAAGATGAATCAAACCCGATTTAAGTTCGAAGTCAGCTTCAATGTTTGGATATTGAATACCAAGAGGTTGCTAATTCATATCAGGGGCAGCAAGTTCTTTCAATGTTTGTTCCCTAGGATTGTCCATATCTAATTCAATTTGTAGGGCAATGATTGGTTCTTGGGTGATTTGGTTATCCCTAATGGTCCTCCTAAGTCGACGAAGAGTTCTATCAATTTCAGGGTCAAACAAATCTGCGGGATTCTTTGGGAGGCTGCGGGGCATTCAGAGTGATTTAGAAAGGATGAGAAAGATGGGTTTTCCTTTGTATTTTTTCAGTTTATGATTTTTAAGAGGAAGACGGGTTTTTCTTTGTGTTTTTTCAGTTTATGATTTTTAAGAGGAAGACGGGTTTTCTTTGTAATTTTTTTTCAATTTTTTTCAAAAATTTTGATTTTTTTTTTGTTTTTTTTACAATAACCAGAAACTAATGACTACTTAAAACACCATCCCCAGAAACGACACCATTTGAAACACACGGCCGATTGTCACCTATCGAACGGTCAAAGTTCCGATGCTCTGCTAATGTGTATAGCAGCACTCGGGTCGAATCCTCGGCGATGATACTTTGTAGTAGTTGTTTGTTTTTAGTTGATTGTATTTTGATTAGTGGGGTTTGTTGCAGAGCTCAATTGAAATGATTGTTTGACTATAATTGATTTAACAAATTGATAAATATTGGGTGTTTAATATTCTGGTTATAATACTTATGATGATAAATTAATAATAGAAGAAAAAGAAAGGGATTAGAAAAGAGTGGTACGTTGAACACACACACACGAACAATGATGATAATTAAAAACAGATTTTCGATTGAATGAGGAAGCAAAAGAAGGGAAGTGGATTCAACTGAATTTAAACTATTTTAATAACATTAATATTAAAATACAGAAGGTGTAGGATAATAAGAGATATTGAAGAAGAAACTTGCATTAAAACATAATTACAAAAGAAAGGACTTACAAAATTACAAAAATGAAAAAAACACAAAAGTAAGTGAAAACAAAGAGAGGAGGAAAGGTCTCTCAAGTGAAAACATGAGTATTGAAGGTCCTCCCAAGACTTTGGAAAAGCTTTGGTCGTGCCAATATGATCTCCTCTCTTCTGAAATTCCAACCCCTCTCAAGGAGAGAAAGGGAGAGTATTTATAGCCCAAGGAGTGGACTGTTTGCATTCCTAATCTGTCCCTCCACTTGCATCGCCAATTTGGCTATTCAGACAGCCTAATCGCCAAATATATCCTTCTTCAAAGTTTTATATAATAACGTTTTCCGACTACTGTCAATATGTGGAGGAATTTGGACAAGTGGAGCCAAAGTTATGGCTGTTTTAGTAAACAAAGTTAAACTGTCCATTTCTATCCATGCTTTTTCGATGGCAAAATGTGAATGGATTTTTGAACAGGAAGATGCCTTCAAATACGAATGACTTATTCAACAAAGTCGGCCGCCTATATCTCCTCTTTCCCACTTGAAAATTTCAGATCTATTTTATGATTACATCATGAGATATGTCTAGAATAGTATACTAGTTTTAATTCTCGGACAGAATGGTGGGCTGGACTTTAAAGCTTCATTTGGGCCCCTTGTACTTGGATTTGGGCCCTGAAATTTTTATCCAAGTTGAAATGTAGTGTCCCCAGAATTATGGTGGATAGTTAATGTTTTTGGACTTCTGTATTGAGCCCAGTAAATCAATCTTCAAGGCTGGTCCAGTTTGTTCACAGATTCTTTGGTCTTGTTTGTGAGGACCATATGACCCTTCAAATGGCAGAATTGGATCATGGTTCCTTCTAATGAAATGTTGTATATTGAAAGGAGAATCCTACAAAACAAGAACCACAAAATGTGGAACAGTATAGTGACAGTTATAATTAACACATTAAACTGAATCAATTGGACTACTTCTAAAAATGCTCAAATATTATACTTAATATTAAAACATTAATATTTCACAAAAATTATGCACATTTCATATAAAATAAGTAAAGGGGGAATATAATAAGTAATGAAAATATTAATAAAATCATAGTTCCACCAAGAAAGATGAATAAAAAGACACCATTTGATAACACTTTCTAGCAGTTTTTATGAAAAATTACACAAATTAACCTGTCGGTAATAGTGGAGGTACAAGGGATCTTTGAATTTGGGTATGATAACCATGTTGGTGGCACATGCTACTCGAGGAAGGTTGAATACTTGGAAGAAATCTTGCACTAAAATAAATAGGTCTATCCCAACCAAGTTTTAGAAACCTCAATAAAATTATCTCGGGAAACCATCAGGCTTAAGAATGCTCTCTGGGTTGAGACCTTGCATTGCTTCCAATACCTCGTGCGCATTCAACTCTATCTCAAGGAACAAATTATCACATATAGATATAGATTGGGGAATATAATCTATAATTTATATGAATCCCCTCATATATCCATCATTCATTCATGGATATGGGACTAAAATAATTTATTTTAAATAAGAAATAGTCATAGAGCCAACCACACCATAATCATCAATATGGGAACCATCCTCCAAAATTATGTTGGGACATGTTATGTGACTTTTCTCCTTAATATAAACATAGAATAAGGTTATGTTTAGGTTTTCCTCATGAAGCCATTTTATGCATACTTATTCACATTCCATGTGTTCTTATCTTGGAATCATGTCTTCCAAGATCACTTTCTTTATGGAGAGTTCTCTAAATAATGAGTCATTCTAGTTCTCTTCCATATTTACATTAAGTCTCTCAATGTCTATTTTCACCATGTCTATTTCTTGGATGCTCGGAGGTTGTTTACTAATACACAACTTGAGATCATCTTTAAGGAACCGATGTTTCTGGTAAAAACCTTTCCATGAGTTTCCTTGAACTGGATTATTCCACAAGTCGACTACTTCATAATGATATCCAAGAGTGTCAATCCATAAATGTATAAAATGAGATCCTACCCTCTCTCTATTTAATGTATGTAAGATAAACTATGAGATGAGAGTGATCTAAGAGACTTATAGTAAGGTTAGTTACCTTTTTGTTTGGGATGGTGTAAATTGCATGGTTATTAGCCAAGATCATGTCCTGGTGACACCAGCTGTGGAGGCTCCCCTTCCTGGTATTACACAAAGTAATGTGATCACCAAAAAATCATAGATACATAAGACCACATCAATACATGAACCTGAAAACTCCTAGATTTCATATTGGGGGAAGGTCCCTCTTCCTTTTATCTCATGCAGGTTAGTAACAATGTTGAAGTCTCCGAAAACAATCCATGAACATCCCCTGGGATCAAAGAATCAATGTTCATGCCTCAGTGATTCCCTAAGATGGGCCTCACATATTCTTTAGACGAAAGAGATAAAGCCTTTATCGGTACGTGAGGAGACCTTAATGGTAATGAACTAATTATAAGCACTGATTAGGTTCACATAAATGTGAGTGTTTATGAATAACCAGATGTTCTTGTTTTGGGGATAAGCATGTAAATATTCACTCATTTTTATATGATGGGAAAACTGAGAGATCTTTGAGATTCTTTGTTTGGGCTCAAACACCACTATGAGGGAGACTTTTATCTTCTATACTTTAGTGAATATGTATTAAATTTTTAATTGTTCCCCTATTTCATGGGATTTTCATGCTAATAAAGAGATTATTGTGATATTCCGAATATGTTTTTATCCCCAGATGAAATGTCCACTTTTTTCTATGAAGGGGGAGTAGAGATTTAGAGAATGATTTTGGACTTAGATCTTGTGCATACTCAAATGAATGGGAGTGCAAGTTCCATTGCAAGATAAGATAAGGGATCATGAGATAGAGATATACCCCATCATGGTTCTATTCATGAGACTTTCATAGAGGGGGTGTTTTTTCCATCTTGAGGAGATAAATCTTATTCAATCTAGTATGGTGGAAAGCATGTTCAACTTTAATCATAGAAGAGGATTCCTAGGAGATCATGGAAGGAAGATAGATTTTAATGGTGTAGTCTTACTGGGTATACTGATGAAAACTAATAATAACTGAAGAGGGAGTATAAAACCTCACTAGTGAACCTGGAAAGCTAGGTAAAAGAGAATGGGTGTAGGGGATGACTATAATCTCATTTTTACATGAGATCGTACTAGATGTTTCCCGAACAGATTGGAGCACTACTTCAGAAACATTCTTGGTTGCTAGCAAAATTAATGGAAATAAGGATAAGAATGGACTAATATTTGGGGATGAGTGAGAAAAAGGAGGGGGATCATACTTATAAACAGGATAAAGGAGTTGGAAGATAGCTCCTGAGCCAGGATTGTCAGCTGGAGGAACCACCAGCCCCGAGAAGGGTCTAAAGGGGGCTATCATGGGAAGTATGAATAGGGATCTACTTATATGCATGAAGACATTCTCTAATTATTCCTCCTACACGTAGGGAGAGAGTGGCCTAGAATAATCTTAAAAAAATAGTACCTTGGTGGCACTAGGTAGACACGCTCTTGGCACCATTCAAATGAATCATGAACACAGTGATGGATCCGGTCTGGGAGACGTTGAGAGATGTCCAGATCAATACAAATATGGCCTACCAAATATTCTTTCAGATGGAGAGTGTGATCATCCATAGATAGGAAAACTCCTATGTAGTCACCAATGGCATGCAGGAAGGAAAGAGTCTCAAAGGGTAGCGGGAGACTAGGAAGATTAATCCATACTGTAGCATGAGGAGACTCTTACTCTTGATGAGTCTCCATCACCCAATGATAATGGTTGAAGAGAAAACGACCCAAAGAGCGGGGATATTTTCACCAAACCTAGATGAAATCCACCTTTGAGTTCATTAACACACAAAAAGAATTCAAATTTAGATAGAAGAAATGGATCAAAGATTCTAACCCCCAGGATTCCATGAAATTCCAGAATATATGAAGTAGTGGCTTTTCAACTCCAAAACGCACCACCAAGATCCATTTGAGATGATATTCAGCTTCCATAAAGGCTGATACAGGGACATAGATAATTGTAAGGACACTATATTTGGATCTAGGTAGAATTTCAGAGTAGCTATCAGGGGATAATGGGGCTGAGAAATCTTGTATATAGCTACAAAGGGTAACTTTGAATGAGACAGGCGGGAATGAGGTAGGATCCAGAGTATGATAGCTTCTTACTGAGTTGGTATAAGGGGATTGATCTGCTCCATAAATTTTATCAAAATGGGAATAAACCAAAAATTTAAGAGTCTTACCAGGATATTGGATCATTCATAGTTAAATAATGCACCTTCCAATGAATGAAGGAAGTCATTGTGTTTGATGCATCCTGGTCTTCTCTGGTCCAGAGTTTTGTCATCGGCCAATACTATCCACCAATGAAAGGAGGGGGAGAATCTATGGAATACTATTAGGCTTTATGTGGCTAACCTTAGATTATTATACATGGAAGCATTCTTATATTCATTTCATTTATTCCAAATAAAATAATTTATTAATTTGATTAACTAATTTATCCGCTGAATGTACTGTAAATGGTAGAGGTATCCGAACAACCCATGATAACCTATTTTAGGTCTCACCTAGGGTAAAAACTATATTTCTGACTCAACAGTGGTCTCAGATTTAGGATACGAGCTTTTTCCTATGATTTATCCCATTTTATTTAAAAAAACATTTTCACACAATATAAAATATATTTAATATTTTTATAAAATTAATTTCAGACAGACCAAGACTTAGAATCACATGTCTTCTTAGCGCATGGCTCTATAAATATATATAGAAATATTTCAAAGTATTATAAATAAAAAATTAGGTCTCTATAATGTTCTCTGTTTTTCATTTTCAAATCACATAGGTTATTCCATGATGTGTGATATGTGAAATACATTATAAATCCCATTAATTTCCCTAAGTTTATTTCATGACTATGATTTTTATATGTTATATGTGGAATGAATGATTTATTAGAATTTATGAAGTGACAGGTGGGCCCGAAATTATATATCCCTCTAATGAATTGGTTAATGTGATAAATCCCATGATAATATATGTATTATTCATGAAAATAATTCTATTTGTTGTCACATTTATGATGTTATAATTTATTCACATATGTTATGAAAGAACTTTATGCCCGCTTTCTTCACAACTATGTGTGGTATTTGACCACTATGTTATGATGTTTTATTATTATGAATATTCCACATTATATTACATTAACAAATGCTTCCCTCATAATTATAATGATGATCCTATAATTATGATATGATGATGTTTATTATTCTCACTCATGTACTATTGATTTATGTCCAATATTCCTCCCCTTAGTAGGATTTTAACTCACCCCATTATTTGATGTTTATCCTCAAGTGATTATATGTACTAAAGATATCATAAGAGATTTATAAGGATAATGAAAGATAATTTAAATAGTATTTGAGTTTTATTATGTACAATTAATGAATGAGATTAATTTTCCAATGAAAATAAACCTTTGGAACTGTTATTTTATCATTTTTATGTTTTTTATCTTAAAAAATATATAATAGTCGTTTAAGAAATAGTTGGGTTTATATAGTGGGAATAATAGAATTGTTTAGTAAGTTTGGAAATTATGATTATAAAATTTTAGTGAAAATAAGAAGTATAAATCTATGTATAGGTTAACATCATAGAAGAATCATTTTATAAAATGAATAAATATTGGTATCCCATATGATATGACTATAATTAATTTTCACTTAAGAATAAATTATTTATTCATGTGTTGATGACTTTTGATTTGTTCAAAAAAATTATTTTGGAAAATGGAGGGAACTAGGAGAAAACAAACCAATATCATGTGTGATGGACAATTCAATGACTCTCTAAACAACATCCCTAATTCCATGGGAGGTGGAGTTAAAATTTTTATGGATATTCTTAACCAGTTTTCTTAGTCTATAAATAATAACCAATGCTATGTGAAATTTATACATTCATTAAATAATTAGGAACAAGAAATTGAGTCTTTTATGTGGAAACGACCACCAACATTCAGTGGGTAATCCATTCCACTTACCATTGAATAATGGGTTAACTCAATAGAGAATATATTTACTATGACCTACTATTCTGAGAAGGGGAAAGTTACTCTATCCATCAATAATTTTGATGGAGTTCCTTATTAATGGTGGTAATTGATAATGAATTCCAAACTGAATGATGAAATTGAAGATATGAAGTGGGAATACATTATAAAAATATTTATTAACATGTATTTCCCTCAAACTCATTGAGAAAATATGGAGAGAAAATTCCTAGAGCTTAATCAAAAGGAGTTTGAATATGTCCCAGTTTATGATGAAAAATTAACAAGGATTTCAAGATATGCCTTGGGTTTTGTTATCAATAATGATAAATGAAATAGATAGATTCTTTAGTGGTTTAAAACCAGACCTCTGAAATGATCTAGATATCTGAGACTTTGGGAGTTATGAAAAATTAGTTCAATGTGAACTTAATGTAGTTATAGAGTTTAGTGAATGATCCCACAGTTATTGAGATAATAAATGAAATATGGTTTTTTATACATACTGGTCAAATGAAAAATAATGAAAGAAGATCAAACCACAAACATGTCCAAAATGTGAGAAGAAGCATCATGGAAATTTCCTCCAAGGGATATAGAAATACATCTAGTGTGGGGATAACTCCACAAATCTCAATAATTTTAAAGAGACTTGAAAAATATAACCAATTTGATGGGGGAAATAAGGAAACCACCCATAGTTAAATTTATAAACTATAAGGAACAAGAGAACTATGAAAGTCAGTGCACTAAACCATGGGTCATCGAGGTTAATCAGTGTTAATAACTATCAAAGTCAAAGGAAAAAAGGGAAATATTATGAAATCACCACTACTGGAGTGGGAAATGAAAATGAAGAAATAAAACGTATAGTCATCATTCACTCAAGAATGGAAAAAATTTATTTGATTCTATTTTTACGCATTCCTTTATATCCTTGATGTTTTATAGAATAGTTGAATCACAACACAAATACCTAGAAGTAGAGATATTTATAAGAACACCTAGAAGTTTTCTAAATTAAACCTAGGTGTTGGAATCTTCTCATATTAGTTTATGTGGGGTTATTTTTTGAAAAACAAATCACATTATACTTCCCTTGGTGGAATTTATGTCTATAATGGGCTTGGATTGGATCACATTATATAGTGCACACATCAAATGTCAGAAAAAGGAAATCTCTTTTCATATTCTAGACTTTCCCATGCTCTTGTGCAATTTCAAGGAAGATCACAATCCCTCATTTTTTGGGTGATGATATCCAAAAAAGGAACATACCTTTCACTAATGGTTAATTCAAAGGAAATCATCGACCTTGAAGAAATTACCATTTTTAGGGAATATGCGGATGTATTTCCTATTGTGTTTTCTATACTTCCACAGGATCCTAAGGTAGAGTTCTCAATATAGCCTATACCATGAGACACTCTTATCTCCAACTTCACCTATAGAATGGTCCCAATAGAACTATATGGGTTAAAGAATCAACTTCAATATAATTTGGATGAAGTGTTTATACAAACTAGTGCAACGCATTGGGGTGCACTAGTTATATTTATAAACAAAAGATATGGATCAATATGGATGTTTATAGTTTACCAGGGGCTCAACAAGATCACCATAAATAAGAAGTATCCCCTTCTAAGTATTGATGATTTTTTCAATCAAATAAGAGGTGATCAACAATTCTCAAGAGAATATATTTTTTTTGAATTTGACCAGCTAAAGATAAATAAATACATTTTGAATACAACCTTATGTATAGGGTATGGGAACTATGAGTTCGTAATGATGTGTTTAATACATATTAGTTCCCCTAAAAGCTTCATAGATTTGATTAATAGTGTATTTAGAGTCTTCCTTGAAAAATTAATGGTGGTCATTATTTTTGAAATTTTCATTTACTCCAAGAGAAGGGGAGAATATGAATAGTGTGTAACGATTGTAATTTTGATATTAAAGAAGGAGAAAATGTATGCTAAGTTCATAAATTATGAATTTTGGATGCAAAAACTTACATTCATAGGGAATGTGACAATAAGTGAGGGAATTT
This sequence comes from Viscum album, assembly GCA_963277665.1. Taxonomy (NCBI): domain Eukaryota; kingdom Viridiplantae; phylum Streptophyta; class Magnoliopsida; order Santalales; family Viscaceae; genus Viscum; species Viscum album. The sequence goes on along the minus strand of OY728164.1, from coordinate 1,041,405,086 downwards.
TTATGGACAATTTAATAAAAAATTCAATTGATGAATGTCTTATTCCCATTAGTGTCATTAAAATATGTAGTTTTCTTGACTGAGTAGGGTACCACCCATGTTTTGTGATAAATTCATCACAATTGTCTAGTACAATAACTATGTAAACACAGAAAGGGATAAAGTGTATAATGATATAATAATGAAAAGAAATCTTTACGGATATCAATAATATGATAATAACTTTTCTTTAACTCATTATACCATTATGTAGAGATGTTTTTCAAATATACAACAATACTTCAAAGAAATTCATCAGTTGTGTACTCATGAAAAATGAAAAAATGATAGTATACACCACATGATAACTAAAGATCCAAGAGAAGAATATCCTAACACATGATATTGAGTTAGAATCTATGATATTTTCTCTAAATATTCTTTGAAACAACCTCTATGGTGAGAAGTGTGGCATTTATATAGATCACAATAGTATAAATAACCCCCCCCCCCCACTTGACAAACCACTCCTTCCACACCTAAAAAATCCAAAAATACACCAAAATATTATATCTTATGACTATTATTATACAAAGGGATTTTATGGAGTAACCAGCTCCAAGAATTAATTCATTTTATTTTTGAACAAGAAAATAAACATCAAGAAGAGGGTATGTTTTCATCAACTCTTCTTTGTGTTTTTCTCTTCTCTTCCTCTTTTTTTTATCCCTATCGAACTCAAATATCAAAAGATTAATTAATTATTATATTATAATTATGTTAATGTTTTTATAATTCGTAAATAATCATATATACTAGGTAATTAAATTTAGTAATTCTTGTACCTCATCCATGGATAATATCCCATTAATGACTAGTTCACCTCTAGTGATGATGTTTCTAGTTATTTTCTTATCACTAACCTTATGGATGGTTATAATAATTTATTTATGATAAATAAATTTATTAATATTAGTATGAAATATTTAATTAATTCTTCTAATATATAAATTAACTTGAACAGAATTAGTGATATTAAATCAAAATAGTTTATTTTTTAGAAAAACCTGATATAAAAAAGTTTTCCCCTTAACCAAGGTAATTAAGAAATATAATACATTGATTATAATTGATAAATTTTGGAGAAAATTAAAATAATTATCTTCTTTTTCAATGTTTTAATAAACTTATGTTTATTATTCTGGAGGTAGAAAATTACTAAATAAGAAGGTATTTAATATAGGGGATTCTCAAACCCAAACTCTTTCTTTTGGATTATCTCTTATTTCACATTGATTTAAATATGAATGTTTCTACAAATAACTCTTTTAAATATAATTTATATTTTATTTTTGTCATATATATGTTTCTACCCTTCCAAAAAAAAAATTTAATCCATTTACAATGATTTATCAAACAGACATAAATTTACGTAACATCTCTTGAATCCTCTTGATTTTATTCTCCTTCAAAAGAATAAAATGATCTTTTATTACAAATTATGATCTCCCTTTTTCATTTGGTAATCCCCAAGGTTATTACCTAATGTATGATATGTGAAATTCTTTATTAAACCCATTCCTTTCCATGGGTTTATTCTAGGACTATGATTGTTATACGTTCTATGTGGCACACATGATTTTAGAAAAAAAATTATGTAGTGGGTGGAACCAGAATTAAATATTCATCAAGTTCATTGGGTAATTTGATATATCGTATGATATTATGTGCATTATACATGAAAATTATTCTATCTTTGTTCACATTTATGATGTTATTATATATTTATATATGTTATTCATGAATATAATGATATATATATTCCATACTTTATGTGGTATCTGACCAATACGTTGTGATGATTAATTTTTATTAAAATGATAAATTCTATTCCTTTATAAATTTCATCCCACTTTATTATAGTGATGATCCTTATAAAAATATATGATGATGGTGATTATGCTCTCCCATGTACTATTGATTCATTTTATTTAGTCCTCCTCTTACGTGTCTTTTAGCTCGCCACTTTCTTTAATGTATATCCTCAGGTGATTACATGCACTAAAGAGATCGTGAGATAATTATAAGGATAAATAAGAATATTATAAATAAGTTTTATATTTTATTATGTACAATTTATGTATGAAAATAATTTTCTCGGGATACTAAAACTATGGATCCCTGATTGTATCGATATCATGTTGTTTATCATAAAAATGATGTAATAGTCATGTAAGAAAAATGTTGGGTCATTATATTATATCCTTATACCGATCATCAAAAAGGAAATCTCAATATCCTCTAAAAAATATCCATCTCCAATTCAGAAATAGATCAAACACACTTCATTATACTCCACCATTTAAACTCCTAAAAAGTCATCATCAATTAGTCATCCTCTTCATGGTCTACCCACCAACAATTAGTCACAGTATCCTATTATAACTCATAAACCTCAACTACATGGGGTCCCTACCCAAATATCCTGATTATAGGCACAAATAAAAACTCAATATCCAAAGACATGTATTTAATTTAAAATATTTTAAATTAATTTAATTTTAATTTCCCTTTAATCTCCCCAAATTCGGGGTCTTTTCCATATAATCAATACACTCTTTCTTAATCATGTTCAATATGCTATCATGGTCCTTGGGTGGAATCACGGGGTGCCTTTTACATAATAGTTGGACTCCCTAGCTTACAATACATGCTAAGTTAAAATGAACTATTTACCTACTAAATCAATGAAATCATCACCACTGTCTACTTTAAATTATATCATAAATGAAAGAATGATATATGAAACCACTTTGGCATGACCAAACTCTACTGAAACCCCTTTTTGTTGGTATTAAAGACGACTATTACCCCCCCCCCCCAAATTCCACAACCAATATTTCATGGGTTATAGACTAACATTGAGGACATATAACATATAATATTGGAGGAATTTACCATTATAATCATGGGAAAATAAATAAAAGCACAAATAAATACAAAATCAATCGATGAAAAATATTAAATCCCATAAATAATATAAAAATTCATGTAATGTAATATGAAACAAAAGGGAAACATATCTAAAGTAAATACCAAGAGTATGTGGTTGTTCCAAGAAATACAGAAAACTCCTTTAACAATAACTAATCACCATGTCATGAGCTAGTATGGTTCATCCTATTATCCAACACTATCTTAAAAAAATATAACACAATATAGAGAAATAGGGGTGAGAATACAATTATACTAAATAAGTTCCTCTATGAAAACTCTTATGTTTTGTCAAAGAAGTATAACAAATCTTTAATGAATAAGCTTTGAAATATTCTCATCTCCCATCCTAAGTCAACTTCAATCTCATATCACTATGCACTCACTCTCTAGATTTTCGTATAATAATAATATATTAAATAATGGAATTATAGGAATATTGGTTCCCCAAAGCTATTTCCCCATTAATCTAGTCACCCCCATGTTCTAATGAGTCTTGGATCTCCCATCCCTTCTTATATCCATATACCACGGCATTATGCCATAGTCACATAATGTAACCTCATACCATTATCATATACCCAAACTTCATAACACAACCAAATTCACCCCATATGACAACCATTACCACTTACACATAGTTAAACTATGGTTAAACGGAATAATGGGGGGAGGAGTAATCAGTCATCCATTTCACCCATACCATATATGTTGACGGTTCACTAGAAACCTAAAAATATAAAATATTCGTCGATTAGGTTACCCATATATGGTGGTGGCGAATAATAAATAAAAACCCAAAATTGTATTATGGGTTCCACTTATATCAAGACACCTCTATAAATAATCCCATCACCCATGCCAACACCACCACACTACAACAACTACCACCTCTAACCACACAACAAACCAATACAACAACTTCATAAAAATTCAACAACAAACTTTATAATTCTCTTAATTTTACACTTCATTTCCAATTCCATGTTTATTATCATTAATAACAATAATCAAACCAAAATATATTATTAATTCCCATCAAAAAATTATATTTATTTCATTATTTCACATTTAACCATTTACTTCAACTCATTTGTCCACATTAAACATTAATTCTAGAAAATTAAAATTTACATTACTTCTTATATTTATTAGAAATTAAATTAAATTAATTAAAAACATCATTTAACCACTATATTTATCAACCCACATCTCATCATATTTCTATTTTAATCCATTAATTCATTAATTCATTAAATTTCGATAGTTAGGGGAAACTATAACACCCTATCCACACCAAACTCTCTATATCACTATATGAAACAATCTATGCTAAATCCTTTTCAATTACCACATTCAAATATAATTTTTAGACAACCACATTCCCTATAAAATTAACTTCTAACAAAGTAATGTATAACAAGTCAAATATATAAAGGAATAATCACAATATCACATATATTGCAATATCAATCTCAGTCCCCTCCTATGCTTTCATTTTAGTTTATAAAATTTAATCCAATAACACCAAATTAACCAAAGAAAAATAAAATAATGTTAAATTAACATTATTGTAAATTCATCCTTGAAACTTTGCCTAAAAAGATTAACTACTGGAGGGAAATCTGCTAAACATATTCCCAGATCCTTTATATATAAACTCCCAATCTGGGTTTTCATATTCCCCATCCCACGATGCTTAGATTCAGTAGGGATTGCATGAACATTCCATTCACACATGTGAGTAAACTCTTCACCCTCTAGAGATATAAATGTCTCCCATATTTTATAGAAGTAAATGAAAGCATGAAAGGGAACCAACTAGATTATCATGAGAATGATCTCAAAACCTGTCATTTTAAAGAAAAATAGGTCCCATACAAAGTGAATCCCACTAATATCAAGGTATAACTGCCAATAATGTCATAAATCCTCCATTCTAATCACTAATAGAGTTTCAATAAATATAAAAACATCATAATTTTGGACACCGAGCCCATGAATCTCCTCAATGGGCACATATATAAAGTTATGTGAAGTCCCTATATCAAAAAGTGAAGAATATAAAGTAAAGGATGTTTTAATAGTACCTATGACAGTAGAAGGTCTTGGATACAACTTATCAAGGGTCTATTTCACTTCATATATCTGGTCTGAACCCAGCCCTCTGATTCTACCTAGCTACCATAAACAGATATGTTCTGTTGTCGTCGTAAAATTGGGTCTGACTACCATGACCACAACCACCACCATAGCTTGATCAGCCAACTTTACCGCACCTCCAAATTTGATGACAAGCTGTTGACCCTGCTCTTAAACATGAAGTCGATACAAACCCTCTCTCATGGGATGTTGGAGGAAACATTCCACATAATTACTGTTGATCACCCTTCTTTTCATTGGATCATCACTCAACTGGGTCCCTAGTACACTTTTTCCTCTTATTTATCGAACTACCGCACTTGTATCACCTCAGTTGGATACCTGAGCACGTGATCTGACTACTAGTATCACCATGTGGAAGATCAGGATGACACTTCCTACTATCAGTTTAGGAAGTACCAAATATTGGTGCTAAAATATCTAATCTCACACCCCCAGCCACTCTCGGGTTATACACTATGATATGATCCTGATTAACTATTCTTGAAGATGGTATTCAAATGAAAGACATTCACCTATGATCAAATGTCATACCTCATACCATAATCGAATATCATGGATTTAGATAACTCATCCCCCATCAGAATAGGTGTGAATGGATGGATCTCAGTAAAATGGGTTGATTAATCCATCACTGATAGCACTCCCTACTACATGTGAAATAACTCTTGAGATATATCATCTCTCAAAATATCATGATAAAACTAGTCATATAAGGATGTAAGAAAATCCTTATAGGATATTTCCTGATGATGTTCCATCTAAGTAGTGACATCCCACCACCTCTTGGCTAAATCACACAGTATAAATATAGTGAGATTTACCCTCATCTCGAGAGGTGTCTCCAAATACTCAAAGGTAGATAAAATTTCCTCTAGCCATGACTTCGCAGCCTATGTCCCTCTATCCCCTAAAAATATGGGTGGATGCTACTTTTAAAACTCATGCACCAACTTTTCCATAGTTGGGGTAGGTAATGGTGTTCCCTGGATAGATGGAAAGAATCACATAAATCCCTCAAAAACTATGCTTTAGTACCTTTTTCAGTTACCATTACAGGTGCCATAGTTGGAACTACTTGAGAATATATTAGTATCTCATGGCCCACCACCTCTCATGTGTGGTCATTGCCACCCTCCTAGCATACGAGTGGAGGACGTCGCAAAGAAAAAATTATACAAATTCCAAGCACCAACCTAATATTAAGAATATTATGAAAGTATACAAATCAAAAGTGCAAACACAGAAATAAGAAAGTTATAATCCATCCTTTATAAGAACACACCTTTCTTCCTACTTCTAACGTTAGGTTTGGGTGAAGTACTGATCATATTAAGCAAGAGATACTACCTACTTCTCACTACTATGGTAGGGACTAGATCAATTTCTTTACTTTAATAGTTTTAGTTTACATTTCATTTATAATATAATTCACATATTCATTTTCCATATAATTCATTCTCATTTCACATTTATATCACATTTCATTTTAAAATGTTGAACCAATGGTTCACCAAATTTTGATCAATGAGGGTTTATACTCCTCAGGATCCAAATTATGGTGTCCACTTGATTCACATTATAAAACATTCTAGTATACCTATCACAAAAAATAGTATATATATCATGACACATATCACAAAATCATGAAACAAATAATGCATCCTAAATGCAATAGCATAATTCATTGCATGTGATTCCTATAAGGTTCATAAAATGATTCATGAGATGTAATTACATATTATAATAGGGTTTCAACAAACTAGAACCCATAATAATATCAATAATAAAATCATAATTCAATTTCATCACCCAATGGTTGAATCAAATCAACTGTAATAGTCAAAATATTGAAAACAATAGTTTAATTTGAGGTAATTTGGGTTTTTCTGATGCACCGATTAGATACACTTGGCACAACTCATTAACAAAATCAATTTCCCTCAAATACCTTTATATTCCTCCAAATTGTAAAAAATACCATAAAATAAACCCTATGTGACAAATCTGTAACATCCTGGACCCAAATTCCACTCATCAGTGCCCTGATCTTGGTTGTCCACATGGCCTTAGGTGCATCTCCCCAAACTTCATAGGATGCAGACTAGCATCGAAGGCCTAGGTGTGTTTGTGGGGAGATTATTCCCTCATTACCATAGTGTAGAATAGTGTAATATCCATAACATTCAATTATAAGAATCAGTAATAATAATCAGACAATATATTACCAGTAGGAATAGATAACAAAATCAAAAGAACCTCATATACATTTATGATGATGATGATGATGATGATATCTATCATATGTCTCTAAAAATATCCAAAATAGGTATACATGGAATTAGTAAAATAACTTTAACAAAATTATAATAATTCTATAAACAATCAATCTAGTACCATGAGACTCAACTCGGTCTTGTGCTCCCCAACTCCTAAGCAGCAATCAACAACCTATATCAAGGTGTTTTCCCTTATAAATACATGCAATCAAAGAGCCTATTTGGGTTCCCAAATGTGTCTCAAACAGGATGTGATGCATAATCCCTATAGGAATCCACCTATGGTTAGTTTCATCCATTCAGTCAATATATAATAGTAATAGTGTGTTGGGAGTAATAGAACATACATAGCAAGTACTCCAAGTAAACATCCTATAAAGTCTAGGTTCTCATTTGTAGACAAGTTCATTTAAAAGGGTATGTCCATGAGTTAACATTCAGGATTCTTTCATTTATAAGCTTGTTCAATTAACCATTCATTCTCATTTAAATATTAATACTCGGGACCCAGTGCATAGCCGACGTCCCCTGTGATAACATGATTACGGACAACTAAATAGGTCGTCCATAAACTATAAACAAAGACTGAATCCAAGATTGTACTTCGGCTTGGAAGATGAATTATATAAACCATTTCATTATTCATTCATTTATTATCCTAAGCTCATCCATGTAATTAATAATTTGGAATCCAAGTAGAACTCTTGGTAAAATATAATCCAACACCCTAAAATATTATCCATGGTTATCCTCAAAAGAACCCAGGTATCACTCTAGGTGTGGTATAACATCCCTACCATTCCAGTCTGCCCTTGGTGTTCCACTAAGGGATCCCAATTATCACACATGGCATATATGATCATATTACTAGTGCCTATATCCATGAAAATCCACATGGAATTTCAATTATCACTTAGCAAATAAGAATAAGTCCCCATGAGTTCGTCCTTGGAAAACCATATCAGGGGTCTAAGTGTCACTAATGAATAAGAAATGTAAAATACAATTGAGTATATCCATGGAATTGATCATTTAAATTCATATTTCACCCATGTTATATATTATTTTAATATAATTCATAATAGTTAATCAATTTCATTCAATAGGTCATGGTCATTACTAATAACATTATAGTTCAAACATACCTCAGAAGGTGAATGAATTCATGGGATAAGATTAAAAGTCTTGCAAGTAAATTAATAATGTGTTCAATTAAATATAAGGAAAACTCAAGCCTCAAAAATCTATTATTTAACACCCAACTCTTCCACAGTATGCTTCATGTATAAATAATTCAACAGTTTGTGAAGTACGCAACCTGAATTCAAGGGCATCATGACCTATCGATCTAGCTGTTTCAAGAGAGGTTATGAATAGTATTAGCCACATTTTTTATTTTTTATATATCGCATATAATTTTAACATTAATCTTATTTTTTTCTTAGACATAATATAAGGAAAAATTCAATTTTTTTGATTAAATAAGTATTTTTTCAAAAATCCATTTTTCCGCCTTTTAATAGAGAACCCTTTTTATATCCAATATTTGACACTTTTATACATTAAATTTGAAGAAATTAAATTATTATTTAGTATTGGGACATAAAACATTTGTGTGGATAAATTTTTGTACTTTTCTAACAACTTTCATATTTTGAAAAATAGTGAAAAATATTAAATTTTAATTGAAAAAATCTTTTTTAATCAAAAAGAAATTATTGTTTTAAATAATAAATATTGGTTGTTTAAAGTTATAATTAGATTATATTTTTATCATTTAATATAATTAAGGTCATTTGAAATAATTTCACATTTAAATTGGACATAAACACATCTCAGTCTTTTGATAGTTTATTACATCTTAAAAACCTGCACTCTAGTTTTGACAATGGGAATAAATTTTAAATTAATTTCTTCCAATTATATGTTTTGAATGTGGAAAAATGGATTCCATATTTGGAATCATAAGGTCCAAATTTTATAAATAGGTACTATTTATTTTTGGACATTATGAATAGTAACTTTAGAATTATTTTTATTCACTATGGTAAAAGGGTAAACTAGGTAAATAAGGGTAAAAAATAACATTATAATAATACAAAACTATCCTAACACATGTCCTAATCATATTGGATGATATATTTTCGAACATGGAAAGCCTTGGGTCGATTATGGGACCCCATGGAGCTACTTGGATGTGATAATGACATATTATAAGAATTAATTTAAAATAAAGAGAAATATAACAGAAATTTGTATATTTTACTAAAACAATTTAAATTATATTTATATAAGTGATATTTTCAAATAAAATACTAATAATAAAGTTAAAAATTTTTCCTACATCATGGTATTTTATTCTAAAATTTTAAACATTAAATAATTAAGTTTATTTATGACACAATAATGATAGAGTATTTTCCTTATTAATGAAAGAATCAAATAAATGATATTATAAATATTAAAATAAATATAATTTTAAAGTTTTTATGATATCCACTAATTTCATGGGTGAAATTAAAATATTAGGTATGATTTAATTCCTTTTTTTTATGTAATCAAGTTGTTATGACTTTAACAAAAATCAATTACTAAAATGTGTCAAAATTGAAAAAAATGAGTCTCAAAAAATATTATTTTATTAAATGATATAATATTTATAAAATTATAAAATTAGTCCAACTAACCATTATAGTGTTATATATGTCATAAATATCTAATTTTGGTTTGTTTGGAATTTTATTGTAATAGTATTAACATTGTAGTATAAAAATACAAGAATACATGGTAAGAGTTGAACTATTTAACTAAGGGTTAAAACTAAAAGATATGGCTAATTTTATGACATAAAAAATTCTAAAACCTATTTATTGAGACTATTTCGACCCATAATCATCTTATCCTTAAAATAAATCAATTTTTTTCCATAAAAAACCAAAAATAATTTTATAATAAATTAATATTTCAAACTTTTCCTGAAGTGCCCCTCACCTCTCTTATAAAAGGCCACTTCTCCTTCTCTTTAATTTACACATCCAAATACATTTGTAGCGGCAAAAACCTACCCATTTTCTCCCCCAACATCCCTCATATCATTTTAGAAGCTACACTCTAGGAAGAATTCCATCCTAAGGAGTCCTTTTGGCCAAATCAAAAGGAGACATCTAAAAAGAGGTAATTGTTTTATCACCTCTTTCAAAGTTCTTTTTTCTTCTACTTACTACTTCTATATTGTTTTCATACAAAAATAATAACTCCAGTACCATCCACAATATGATATTTTAATATAATTATTGTACAACCATATTCCTATTTTTACTCATCCTATTAAAATCAATATCACCATACATGCGTATATACGGCTTACTGTGTCCACACTGTAGTGAAAATTGTTTTTTCATTTACACATTATTTATATGCTTTTAAGGATGAATTTAATGGATTTAAATAATATATATAACATGATATTTTTTCTGTATGATTCATATTCCATCCAATTCAATATCATTTAACCATAAAGAAATGATATCGTCGCTCGTGCATACGTACGGCTTACCGTCTCCACGGCGCGATGTGACTCATCTTCCATGGTCACCATCAAAGAATGATTATAATAATGAAATATATGACATAATAATGATACTATTATGATATATATATATATCATTAAATTACTTCCATTCAAAATGATTAGAAAATGGAAACAGTGTTCATGCGTACGTACGGCCTACCGTCTCCATGAACGGTGTGTTCCATTTTATTTAATAATCTATTATATATTTATATATATGATATATATATGATATATAAATCATATTTTACATTCTGTAAGTAAGAAAATAATGATCTAAGTAATACAATAAAAAATAATAAGTCCAAACACGTATGATATAGAAAGCGATTATTACCTGAAACGTTGTTTTAACCTGGAAATTATTAATAAACGTGTAATATAAAGTCATATATTAATCATATATGATATCATAAATATTTAAATGGTCCTGGTATAATTTAATAATTTTTTTTAACCATTATACGGGAGGATAACTCACCCTCGACTAAAAGAAAGTATAAGTTAAGGGTTAATTCCTCAATCTCATTATTATCTAAGATTGTTTATGTGTAAGTATTTACTCGGATATATTTATCACCCATGTCCATGTTTTGTGAATATGTTTTCAAAATGAATATTTTATGGTTTATGGAATGGACTCTTTAACTATATCATCATTTTATATGTTTTAAATATTTATGTTTCTAACTATTTTTAATTAATTTCAATATTTTCAACATGATTTTATGGATTTATTTATATGGACAAGATTATTTTATAATGATAATTCCTTTCATAAGTTTCAAAGTGGTATGGGACACTTTGATTCATAAATATTTTTTAAATGACTTACTTTATAAATTGTGTTACTTTTAAATGATTTCATGAAAAAAGCAACTTTCTCTCAAAGAGTTTCACTGATCATTTTCAACTACGTAAACATCCTTTACTGGATATTATTCTTAGTTTAGGATGATTTTTTATAGTATAATCTTCCATATTGTATTGATTTAGTTATGATATGTTTTACTTTGGATGTTCTATTCTTATACAATTCATGGTTTATGGATAAAGTATTGACATTACATATGTTATTTTTAATATGAATGATTATGGTATGTTTCACACTTTTCATATGAGGAATTCATTGGACATAGTAACTGATGGGCAGGGCCCGCTATAGCCCCTCGATGCATCGGTAGGTCTCATAAGACAAATTAGTGTCCTGGAACAAGGCCTTGAAAGAATATTTTTGAATGGTCTTGGCAAAAGGCCTTGACGTAGTGGTTATAATGCCTGACATTATGCATTCCCTCATTATGATATTAGTTATTACATGTGATTATTCGACTTGTAGAATATCCATGTGCATGTTTATATGGTAATTTTTTATTTATTTTTTCCATGTTATGTTCATGTTTATGTTTAGAAAGGCTTTTGTTTTTATTATACATCTTTCCTTAAAAGTTTATAGCTTCCGCTGAATTATTTACCCTTATTGAGCATCTCAGCTCACCCCTGTATTTTGTTTTATTTTCCTAGGATTCCAATAAGTTTATTGTGATTGATCTATAGGGTTAATCTAGGGGAATAATACCTTTCTCAAATTATTATTTATGTTTTGTTCTGTGTTAGAAAGTTTAATGTAATGTTCATGTATGTATTCTATTTTCCAATACGGCTAAACTGATCAGTCCTTCAAGACTAGATTCCTTGTAATCAAACCAATATATTAAAATAATGCACCAGCTCTAGGATTTTGGGGTTGGGGTGTTATGGTTTGTATCATAATAATTTTAACAACAACATTTGAAATATATTTACAAAAAATTGATTAGGGATCATAACCCTAAGATATACTTTGAGGATAAGTATAGAAGAACCCCCTAGAATTTTGTTAAAGTAGGGATTATGTGGATATTCCAAGTAGTATATCCCTATCTGGATACTACAAGTGGATTTTGTTCTACCAAATATGTAATTAGGGGTGAAAACTCCCACAAGGTGTTCCGGGTTCAACTTAGGGTAACTTGGTACATGAAAATGGCCCTTACGGGACACCTGGTTTAATACTCTCGAGGGATTTGTTTAGGATAATTCATATTTTCTTTACAAACCACTATGAAGTATTTATGATTAACTATATTCTCAATGAAACCATGTTTATGATTATGGATTAGATATGAATAAATTTTTTAATTTATGTTAAGTATTTTATTAGTTTGGAATTATACATTATGGTTCATAATCTAATATAGTGTATTCCGCTGTTTAGATATGGTGCCTAGTGGAAGAAAGGTAAATTCTATCAATGCACATAATCCATGTAGGTATTTCCTTTCTATACAAGATAATGATAGTAGAGTTGGTGATACAACTGTAGCTGAAGTGCTTATAACCATAATAGGAAAACTCACTCAAGTTATGAATATTAACCTTACCCATATGGAGTAGCCTAATCTACACTATGGAGGATCAATGTTAGACCACTTCATGAGACAAAAACCTCCAACATACAATGATACTACAAATTGTTGTGTAGCTGAGCAGTGAATAAGTTCCTTAGAGAAAATATTTCTGGCTTTGGAGAGTAACGAAAGGGAAAAAGTTTTTGTGGTATTCTATCATCTTTTAGGATATGTGGATCAGTGGTGGTCATTGATTCCAAACATAAATAAGGATGATGATGTATAAAATATGGAATGGAGGGAGTTTAAAAGACTTTTCCTAGAAAAATACTTTCCTCTTGAACAACGAGCTAATATGGAAAAAGAATTTCTAAGTCTGATACAAAAATAGATTTTGAATATTTCAAAGTATGAGGCTAAATTCACAAGATTATCAAGGCATTCTACAGACTACATACATAACCCAAGAAGTAATATTGATCGATTATCTTACGGGTTAAAATCATTCCTCTTATGGGCATTTGTATCACAGTATCTCCCATCATACAAAGACATAATCTCATGTGTTATCAAGATAGAAAATGAATTCTCAAAGTCATATGACATTAAAGTAAATCCAGATAAGAAGAGAATGGTGGAGCAAGAGACGGATAAAGGGAAAAAGGTAAAGAAGGATTTTTCCCTTATGTAATAATTGTGGAAAGAAACACCCTAGTAATTGCATAAAAGGAATATGAGTTTTTTACAATTGTGGAGAGAAAGGTCACCAGGCTCATGATTGTAATGGAAATAAAGTAGCTGTGAAATGTTATAATTGTAAATATATGGAACATTATGAAAATTACTATCCAAAGCATCATGGGAATATATATCAAAAGAATAAAATGTATCAAGGTCAGTCTTATATTTTTACTATGGTCGAAGTGGAATAATTAATGTATTTTGGGATCCAAGAATTATATTCTTGTAATAATAAGAATGTCATATATAACAGGATTGTACTGAAGTAATTTTTGTTTTCATTAATGTTTTAATATGATGAAGGTAATCATATATTCTGTATGTGAAAATAAGTGTGACAATACGTTGTTTGGGGAATCTGATGTTACAATTGATTTTGGAAGTTTCGAGACCTTTTAGAGAGAGATTGGATAGAAGTATTTTGGATAACTCTAAAGGTTGGAATGGATTAAGTTTAACTTTGTATAGTATTTTTTAAGGTTAAAAAAATTATTAAGATTATTTTTGGGATGTTATAATACTATAGATTTATAAAAAGGAAAACCTGCAGGTTGTGTGATAAACTTTCACTTTGGATAAATATGTGAGAATCAAACCCACAACCAAATTATGACAAGGATTTATCACCAAACACTATCCTACAGTAATTCCATGGTCATTATACAAAAAATTCTATTTAAATGGTATATGTTTATATTAGTAACCTTATACGATTGAGGTAAATAAAATATTTTTGAGTTTTATCTTTTGAATAGAAAGATGAGTTTGTGGTAGGACATAGTTAAAAGATGAAACTCTACATATCAATTAAGTATTCTCTTAGTCTATTGAGTAAATTAATTCTACAACACTACGGAAAGGATTATAAAACCAAAAAAATTTCCTATTACTTCCTTTTGCGATGAATCAATTAGTCCCGTAGATCATTGCAAATTTATGGCTTTTAGATTGTTATCTTTTTTCTAATAACAATTTCTATCACTCTCCATAACAACTTTGTGGTTATTTTTATCTTACATATCCGAGTTTTCCTATATTTAACCCTAGTATGTGTTATTTCTGATAACCTTCATACTTACATTTCTTTATTTTAAAGTAGAGGCCTCATTAATCCATTTTTTTTGATGTGGGATTTCAACTAAGTTATGTTGAAGTGTCAAAACCCTAGCTTTCAATCCTGATTTTAAATTTTGAGGATGAAGTTTATTAAATTAGTGTATAATGGAATTCCCTAATATTCTATGCTATTATTCCTATTTAAATAATTCAATAGTGTGTGATGTACACAACACCAAGTTCAAGCTCACCACGACATATCAAACAAGCCATTAAAAGAGAGGTTATGAATAGTATTAACCAAATTTTGAAGTTTATATATATCCCATATAATATTAACATTAATCTTATGTTTTTATTAGACATAATATAAGGACAAATTCAATTTTTCTAGTAAAAGAAGTATTTTTCAAAAAATGGAGTTTTCCTGCCTTTTAATGGGGAACCATTATTAAATACAATATGTGACACTTTTAAAGATTTAATTTGACAAAAAAGAAAATCTTATATAGATTTAGGACATAAAAATTTATTATGGATAAATTTTTTTTTCCTGATAACTTTCATATTTTGATGAATAGTGAAAAATACAAAATTTTAATGGAAAACAACTTTTTAATAAAAAATATTTATAGTGTTAAATTTTCAATTTTAGTGGTTTTAAAGTATAATTATATTATAGTTTTATCATTTAATATAATTTAGTTCATTTGAAATATTTTCACATTTCAATTGTACATGAACACATGTCAATCTTTTGATAGTTTTTACCTTCTTAAAAACTCGCATTATGGTTTTGACAATGGGAATTAATTTTAATTTAATTTCTACCAATTCTGTTTTTTGAATTTAGAATAGATTCAATATTTTTAATCAAAATGTAAAAATTTTGTAAATAGGTAACTTTTATTTTTGGACATTTTGAATAGTAACTTCAGTAATTATTTTTATTTACTATGGTTAGAGGGTAAATCAGGTAAATAAGGGTAAAAAATAATATTATAATAACATAAGACTACACTAAAACATGTCCTGATACTATTGAATGAGATATTTAAGACCATTTGAATCCTTGGGCCTATTTTTATACCCCATGGATCCACTTGGGTGTGATAATGTCATGTTATAAGATTTAATTTAAAATAAAGATAAATATAACATACACATGTATCTTTTACTAAAACAATTTTAATTAGAGTTATATAAGTTATATTTTAAAATAAAAAATATTAATTACAAAGATAAAAATACTTCCTACATCATTGTATTTTATTTGTAATTTTTATACATTAAATAATTAAATTTATTTATGACACAATAATGATGGAGTATTTTCATTCTTAATGAAAGAATCAAATAAATAATATTCTAAATATTAAAATAAATATAATTTGAAAGTGTTGGTTCCATCCATGAATTTTATGGACGAAATTTAAATATTAGTTATGAGTTAATTTCTATGCTTCTAAGTAATCAAGTTTTTTTTGACTTTAATAAAAATAAATTACTAAATAGTGACAAAATTGACATAAAAGATTTTTTAAAATGAATACAATTTTATTAAAAGATATAACAGTTATAAAAATCCATGATTCGAAAAAATGACAAGGATAGTGTTACATATGTGATAAATTATCCAACTGGGGTCCTTTTGCATTTTATAGTAACTATATTAGCCATGTAGTATAAAAATACGAGAAGACATGGCACGAGTTAAACTATTTAACTAAGGGTTAAATCTAAATAATAAGGTTAATTTTATGCCCTAAACATGTATCAAAACTTTTTTTAGAGGACTTAGATCCATACTCATCTTAACCTCAAAATAAATCAATTTTAAACTTTTATAAAATGAAAATAAGTTTATAATAAATTAATATTTCAAGCTTTTCCTAAAGTTCCCCACACCTCTCTTATAATAGGGCACTTCTCCTTCTATTTAATTAACACCTCCAAAGCCCTTTGGATCAGATAAACCCTGACCATTTACTCCCCCAACATCCCTCATATATTATTCAAAGATACAATTTGGGATGAAATCCATCCTAAGGATTCATTTTGAGAAAATCAGAAGGAGACATCTGAAAAGAGGTAATTGTTTTATCAACTCTTTCAAAGTTATTTTTTCATCTACTTCCTCTTTCTGTATTGTTTCCATACTAAAATAATAAATCCAGTACCTTCAAAAAGATAAAATTTTAATATAATTATGGAACAACCATATTCCTCCTTTTATGCATCCTATAAATAACAATATCACCATGCATGCGTACGTACGACTTACCGTCTCCATGTCGTAGTGCAAATTATTTTTCTTGTAAACTTTATTTATATGGGTAAAACAATGAATATAGTTTATTTAAATAATAAATATAACATGATATTGTTTCTTTATAATTCATATTCCATACAATTCCATACCATTTAACCATTAATGAAATGATACCATCACTCCTGTGTACATACGGCTTACTGTCTCCACCACGTGATGAGACTCATCTTCCATGGTCACCATCCAAGAATGATTATAAGAATGAAATATATGACATAATAATTATACTGGGATGATATATATATATATATATATATATATATATATATATATATTTCATTCACTTACTTCCATTCAAAATGATAAGAAAATGGAAACAGAATTCATGCGTACGTACGACCTACCATCTCTATGAACGGTTTGTTCCATTTTATTTATTTATATATTATATATATTTATATATAGAATATATATGATATATAAATCATATTTTACATTATAGAAGTAATTAAATTATGATCTATGTAATATTAAAAAAAAGTCAAAACATGTATGATAGAGAAAGATATTATTACCCAAAACGTTGCTTTAACTTGGTAATTACTAATAAATGTGTAATATAAAGTCATAAATGAATCATATATGATATCAAAAAAATGGAAATGGTACTAGTATAATTCAATAATATTTTTAACCATTATATATGAGGATAACTCTCCCTCAACTAAAGGAATGTATAAGGTAATGATTAATTCCTCAATCTAATTATTATCTGAGATTGTTTATGTGTAAGTATTTACTGGGAAATATTTATCTTCCATGTCCATGTTTCATGAAAATGTTTTCAAAAGGAATATTTTATGGTTTTATGGAAGGTACACTTTAACTAGATCATCTTTTTAAATGTTTTAAAGATTTATTTTTCTAAATATTTTTAATTAATGTTCATGTTTTCAAAATGATTTTAAGGATTTATTTTTATGGATATGATTATATTAAAATGTTAATTCCTTTCAAAAGGTTCAATGTGGTATGGGACACTTTGGTTCACAAATATCATTTAAATTAATTCCTTTATAAATTGTGTGACTTTTAAATGATTTCATTAAAAGAGATATTTCTCTCAAAGAGTTTTACAGATCATTTTCTACTTTGTCAACAAACTTTACTAGATATTATTCTTGGTTGTGGTTGATTTATTATAATACAATCTTCCATATTGTACTAAATGAGTTATGATATCTTTTACTATAGATGTTCTATTTTTATACCATTCATAGTTTATGTATAATGTGTTGACATTTCTTATGATAGTTTTAATATGAATGTTTATGTTATGTTTCACCCTTTTCATATAAGGAATACATTAGACTTAGTAAGGGATGGGCGGGGGCCACTATAGCCCCTTTATGCATTAGTATGTCTCTTGAGACAAACTAGTGTCTCGGAACAAGGTCCTGACAGAATATTTGTGAATATTCTTGGCACGAGGCCTTGACGTAGTGTTAGTAATGTCTGACATTATGAATTCTCTCATTATGAGATTAGCTATTACATGTGATTATTCGACTAGTAGAATATCCATGTGCATGTTTATATGGTAATTTTTGATTTATTTTAGCAATATTATGTTCATGTTTATGTTTGAAAGGGGTGTAATTTTTATTATACATCTTTCCTTAAATTTTTATAGCTTCTTCTGAATTATTTACCCTTACTGAGCATCTGAGATGACACCTTTATTATGTTTTATTTTCCTAGGATGCCTAGAAGTGTATTATGATTGATATGCAGGGTTAATATAGGGGAATAATGGCATTCTAAAAGGATTATTTATGTTTTGTTTTAGGTTATAAAGTGTAATGTAATGTTTGTGTAGGTAATATATTTTCCAAGACTGCTAAACTGATCGGTCCTTTGGGACTTGATTCCTTGTAATCATTCCAATATATTAAAATAATCCACTGACTCTCTGATTATGGGTTTGGGTGTTACATATTATATATCCAAGACCAATGTAATGGTTATACATACCTTCATTTTAATAAATTCAATTATAATTGATATCACATTTTAATTTACATTACAATTATAATTTTCCATTCTATATTAAACATTCCTTGACATGGGGCAGTGGTCACACCTCAAATTCATCCAACTCCATTTACCATCATAATTTTCTATTTAATTAAACAATACACAAAAATGGTTGGTTATGATTTCAAGGTGTTTAACCTAGAAACATTCAATAATGGGCCTGTTTAATTATAAAGTCCATGCTTAACACTTTAATTTAAGGGTCAAATTAATTTCAAGATGACACTCTAAGAATTGGGTGCATGACACAATGACATATATATAATCTTTGACTTTTAATTAAAAGCATGTGGTAACCTACCATAGGTATGTAATTTCTTTCTCTTCCAATATCATCTTATGATTCGACTTTGATTGGGATAAAATCAAAGAGCAGATGAAGAACCTAATAAGAGGGAAAATTAGCTTGTTCTTAAATAGTGAAATTAATACTAAATAAAATAAGGAATGACTAAAAAGGAAATTATAAATCACTGATGTGGAATTAAAAAGAAAAATGGTTCTTGAATCTGAGGTCAGACAGATAAGAACATTGCATTTCAATCTTATTCACCAAAGAGACTCTCAAAGGAGGTTGTTGCCCAACAGGTTAAGAAATAAGAAATTAGGTTTCATTTCATAGATTAATTTAGGGTAATTTTGTATATTAACCAAAAATTAAAGGGTCTCATGGTTTAGCCGCATGGTTTTTCCAAACGGTGTGCCAACTATGCATGTTTAGCTGTAGGTAAGGGCACATCGCATAGTTTGTCTGAAAGGTTTGCCTAACCATGTGAAACCTTGAAAAAATTCACTATAAAAATTATAAACATCCTCACCTAGTTGTGTGTCCCAAATCACACAATTTAGACTGACCCTGTAGCCTATAGGACTCCGTTGTCCAATGTTTCATTATTTTATATGACCATGAAGCCTTGCCCATATAGTTTACTCTAACCATGTGTCAATCCATTTTCACCCAAAGGGTTGGGTTATAAGCTCTAAACCAGCCCCTGACACCATGAAAACCTTTATGAGCATAAAGGGAATTCACATTAGGCTATATTTAAACAATTAAACTGAAATTTAACAAAATTAAAGGATTTGTTACCTCTAAAAGGAACCGAGTTCTTAAAAAATTACCCCCTTAAAGAAATTCATCCCCCAATTTCCCTTCAATGGGTAGTGAAACATAAACTGAGAATAACTCTTGCCAATGTTCTCATACTTTATCCTCCCTATCCAATGTCTCCTCATGTTATCAGTCATGAAACCATAGAACCTGTACTAAAGGAACTAACTAGCATTGGAGAACATTCATCCTACGATCCACAATGTGTATAGTATGTTCCTCATAGAATGCATCTACCTATAACTCAACCTCCTCATAATGAAACGAATTATATGATTCTGAATAAAAGTGGTCTATCTAAGATACATTGAAGATATCATGCATGTCTTGGTACATATGAGGTAAGTGTAACTGATAGGATACCGGCCCGACTCTCTCCAGAACCACAAAGGGCCTAAAATAACATGGTGAAGGATTTCCATATATTCTAATTCTTTTACTTCCTAGACTTGGTGAAACATTTAGGCAATCCCAATCCCAAACCTCAAACTCTGTAGGTCATCTGCGATGATCGGCATATGTCTTCTATCGATACTGTGCAGTAGCAATCCACTTTTGAATCAATTGAACTTGCTTTGTGGTCTTCAGAATAATACAAGGTCCAAGCATAGATATTTCTCCCACCTCTAACCAACACAACGGTGATTATAAGTTCCTACCATATTAATCTTAATAAGGGGCCATCTTAATAGTATCTGAAATTTATTGTTGTAGTAAAATTCAATTAGGGTTATATGCCTCTCCCAATAGAACGTGAGATATAAGAAACATGCCTGCATCATGTCCTCAAGCACCAATTTTATACGCTCTGACTAGCCATCAGTATGAGGGTCATATGTTATGCTCAAAATAACCTTTTTATCAAATTCACTCTATATCCCCTTCTAGAATTGTGATGTAAACCGTGCATCCCTCTCAAAAAATATACTACACAGGACCCCATGAAGTGGTACAATCCCTAAAATATATAACCTCCCAAGATCATTTACTAAAAAGGTCTCCTTCATAGGTTGGAAATGTGTGACCTTTTTTATCCAGTCAACAGCAACCCACACAATATAATTACATAGATGAATCCTTGGTAAACCTATGATGAAATCTACTACAATGTCAACCAACTTCCACTCACGAATGGGTAACAACTATAAAAGTCTAGATGGTCACTGATGTTTTTACATCACCTACTGATAGGTGGAGTATCTCAGTAAAAAACAAGCTACATATCTTTTCATACTCATCCAATAGCATTGGTGATGTAAATCCTGATACATCTTGGTGATTCCAAGGTTCACTACCCAAACTGAAGCATGAAAGTATCACATCATCTCTTCATCCATTCCTACTGAAACTCATGTGTGACCATGTGCTTGGAGAATTTCTTCCTTGCCTATGGTCTAACTAGGAGGAGGGTCCACACCTACCACACTCTCCCAGAGGACTATTCCATATGATCCTAATAGCTTCCTCATCCTAAATATCACCAAAATGGTGGATGTAACAACAAAAAATGATTGGAAGTTCTACGCCTGACTATCATGCACCTTCAAGTGCATCTCATAGAACAAATCCATGAGCTTCCACTCACTACTTTCCAAATAAAATTCCTATATATGATTACTACTACTCAATGAATTAACCCATAAATTTCCTTTACAAGTCATATAGGCAAGCTCTAAATTGAAAGAATCTAGGTATTAAACAAACATTCAGTATCTTAGGTTTAGATCATGATGTGTAAATATGTACTTTAGGAATTTTTTGGTTCATTTACACCAAAAAATGCTTTCCCAATATGTAATGTCTCTAATAGTTAAATGCATGAAAAACTATAGCTTGATCTAGATCTCACATCGAGTAGTTCCTATTGTGTGGCCTAAATTACCGTGACCTATATGTCATGACTCTATCACACTACATAAGCACTGTTCATAGCCCAATACCTGATATATTATAGTAAATAGTGTAACTCCTTTTTGGATCTTGTAGTATCAATATTAGTACTGAAATAAATATATCTTTCATCTCCTGAAATTGAATCTTATAATAATTTTGACCATACAAATTTCAAACCAATCTTAGTCAAGCTTGTAAAATGTGATGTTAGGTGTGAGAAGTACTTTATGAAATTAATGTAATAACCGGATATCCTGAAGAAACTTCACACCACAAAACTTTTCTTGGGATTATCCTAGTAAACTATAGCTCTCACCTTCTCTAGGTTAA
Organism: Viscum album; assembly: GCA_963277665.1. Lineage (NCBI taxonomy): Eukaryota > Viridiplantae > Streptophyta > Magnoliopsida > Santalales > Viscaceae > Viscum > Viscum album. The sequence goes on along the minus strand of OY728164.1, from coordinate 1,041,382,210 downwards.
CTGACACATCTATATTTGAGAAAATTTTACCCAGGAAGTGAATCTAATCCATCCAAAAATGGAACTTTGAGATCTCAGAATATAATTGATGCTCTATAAGTGTGTCCAATATTATCTCAAGATGTTTTCAATGGTCAGGTTTATTGTGAGAATACAACAAGATATCTTCCCTAAAAACAACCAAAAATGAATTCGGATGGGGATGGTACACTCAGTTCATCAACTATGAATGTTGTTGTTATGTTCTTGAGATTTAATGGCATAACCAAATAATCATAGAGACCATAACTTCTATGAAAATTTGTGTGATGTATTTTTGGTGGTATAACATGCACCTGAGGATAACTGGATCTGAAATCAATCTTTGAGAAAACTTAAGATCCTTGGCACTGGTCAAAGATATCATCAATCCAGGGCAGAGGATACTGGTTCTTAATCTCCATCTCATTGAATTTCCAATATTCCATAAATAGAATAAGATTTATGTCCTATTTTTTCACAAAAAGGACTAGAAAACCCCAAAAAGAAGTACTGGATCATATGAACCCCTTTTTCTTTAAATTCTCTAGCTTCTTATTGCACACTTGAATCTTAGTAGTAGCTTTCCTGTAAGGAGGAATGGATACAGGTGGAGCTCATGGCACTATCTTGAGAGATAAATCTACTTATATCACTAGATTGAATCCTAAAATTTTTTTGGGAAAACATCCATGAAGAAATCAATCACTCTTGGAAAATCAGCCTGATGTATTCCATGATAATCAAGATATAAACATACAATATGGGCTATCATCCTGCCCAACCCACAATGTCTAGGTCCAACTTAGATCACCTAGAAATCCCATTCATCCTTGTGAACAAACTCTTTGCCATCTGTTGATGTGAAGGTCACCCTAAGGTGATAAAAAATAATAAATGCATGGAATGGAACCAACTAATCTATCCTTAGAATAATTTCTAAACCTATCATCTATAGGAAAAATAGGTCTCATGCGAAATGACACCCACCAATATCAAGGGGAACTCCCTAAAATGACATATATCCTCTATTCTAATCCCCAAAAGAGTGTAAAATTTCTTAACACCATCATAATTTTGAACACTGAGCCCAAGGATATCCACAATGGGCCCATATATAAATCTATGTGAAGCCCCTATATCAAAAGTGAAGAAGATAAAGTAGAATCTGCTAGAATAGTACCTATTATAGCAGATAGTCTGGGGTACTTCTCCTCAAGAGTCCATTGAATTTTGTATATATGGCTTGAACTATGATCTTTTGATACTGCCAAGATACCCTAAGATGATCTTCTCTATTATCACTACAAAACTGGGGTCTAACAACCACGACCGTGAACCCAACCTCAGCTTGATCATCCAGTAGTACTCCACCTCCCTATTTGAGGAGATGTTGTTGACCCCACTCTTGATAGTTGATTTAGTGAAAAAACTCTCTCAATGGACACCAGAGGATATGTCATGTATACACACTATAGATGACCCATATTTCTATAGGATCAGCACTGGACTAGGTCCCTCATAAGATATGGCCTCCTATGTCTCAGCCTACCACATTGGTATCACCTCGCCTATTTAACTGAGTATGCTCTCTAGTTACTAGTATCACCGTGTGGAAGCTCCAAGCAATGCTTAATACTATTAGTTCATGTAGTACTGGATCTCTATATCAAACCAACATGGCTCTCACTCTTATCCTTTTTGAGGTAAGAGTATGTGATAAGATCCTGATTCACTATTCCAAAAATTAAAATCTACTAAAACACATTCACAAATGATATAATTTCCTACATGTGACCGTCCACGAATCGCCTAGATTTAGATAAATTATCACCAATTAGAATATGTGAAAAAAATTATAGCTTTGTAAACTGAGATGAGTAATCCATCACTAATAAAACATCCTACTCTAGGTGAAAGAACTCTTGAGCTCTATCAGCTCTCAACATCTCGGGATAGAAGTAGTCATATAAGTCCCTATGAAAATCCCTTGAGGAAATCTCTCGATAATGTTCTGTTTGAGAAATAACTTACCGACATCTCTTGGAATAATAATGTATTATATAAATAGGTATATTTACACTCCTATCAGGAGGCATCTTTAAATTCTTGAAGATAGACCTCATGGCCTCTATCCATGACTCTGCAGCATGTGGTCCACCATCCCTTGAAAAAATGGGTGAATGATGCTCCTGAAACTCATGTGTCAACTCTGCTATATTTTGGGTAGGTCATAGTGTTCCCTGAATGGAATACAAGAATATCATAATTCCCTCATAGAATTGTGCCTCATAACCTATTTTTAGTACCATGACTAGTGCCACGACTATTGGTTCTATAGGATCTACTTGTAGCCCATGGATCACCACCTCTGGAGTGTGGCTGTCACCAACCTCCTAGTGTATGACTGGAGGATGTCGCAACGGAATAATTCTATAAATTCCACGTACGGACCTCATATCGAGAACATTATCATAGTTCCCAGAAACAAAATTATAAAATAGAAATAGGATAGGTAAAAGCCTTTATATATAAAAAACACCCATTTTCCTGCTCCTAGATTCGGGTTAAGGTGACGTACAGATCATATTAACAAAGATATACTACCAAATTTCCACTACTAATGTCAGGACTAGATCATGTTCTATGATTTAATAGTTTCCATTTCCAATTCATTTCTACTTGAATTCACATATTCATTTTAATCATAATTCATTCACATTTCACATTTATATCACAGTTTATCTTAAAAGGTTGAACCAATGGTTCGCCAAATTCTGATCCATGAGGGCCCATACTCCTCATCAGCCATTTTATGGAATCCAGTTAATTTACTCCATAACCCATTCCAATATACCTATCACAACATTATTTATATTAATCATATCACCTATAACAATAGTATGCAACAAATAATTCATCCTAAATAGAATGGCATAATGCATGGCATGTGACTCTTTTAAGGTTCCTAAAATGATGCATGAGATGGAATACCCTCGTATCATCAATTTTTAACAAAATATAACCCATAATAGTATCAATAATAACATCACAATTCAATTTCATCACCCAACGGTGGAATCAAATAAACTATAATAGTCAAAATTCAGAAAATATTATTTTAATTTGAGGCAATTTAGATTTTTCCTATACCTAGGTTAGCTATGCTCAGGGAAAACTCATTACTAAATGCCAATTACTTCATATCCCTTTTTATTTTCTCGAAAAAATAAAACAAACCAGGAAAAACCCCATATAATACTTTGTAACATCCTAGACCCAAATTTCAATCAATAGTACCTCGAGACTGGTTGGACACATTGCCTCAAGCACATATTTGAAACGACAAATGATTCCCACTAGAAATAAGGTCCTTGTTGTGTATTTGGGGATACTATTCTCTCATAATGAGAGTGTATAATAGTGGAATATCAAAACATACAAGTAGTGGAAGCAATAGTAACAATCAGAAAATAGATAACAAGTAGGAATAGTTAACAAAATCAAAATAATCCCATATACAATGATGATGACTACGATACGTGTCATATGACAATAACAAAAATCCAAAACATGTATACATGGAATTAGTAAAATACATGAAACAAAAGTATAAAAATGAAAGAATAATCCATCTTGCATCATAGGCCTCAACATGGTCATGCGCTCCTCTACTCCTAAGTAGCAATCAACAAACTATATTAGGGTACCTTCCCTTATCAATACCTTCAATAATATTGTCTTTTTGGGAAACCTAATGTGGCCCAAATAGGTTATGAAACATAATCCCAGTAGGCAACCACCCATGATCGCATGTCATCTAGTCAATGAATATATAATAGTCATAGTGGGATGGTATTAGTATAACATGAAAAGAAAGTACTGAAAGTAGACATCCTATAAAGTCTAGGTTCTAATTTATAAAAAAGTTCATTATAAATATAATTCTTTGAAGTAATAGTTTGGAATGTTTCATTTATAACAACGTTAAATTAACCTTTATTTATCATTTAAATGTTATGTATCGATAATTGGTTCGTACACCGATGTCCCCCATGATAACATGATCAAGGATGCCTAAATAGGCCTTCCATTAATTATAAACAAATACATAATCCAAGCCTTTAATTTATCATGGAGGAGTTGTAATATAAAACATTTTAATTTTTATTCATTTATGAATCTGAGCATGTCCATGGAATACATAATTTGGAATCTAGGTAAAGTATAATCCAACATCTTATAAGAAAATCTATGGTGATCCTCACAAGAACCCAGGTATCGCTCTAGGTATGGTATAACATCCCTTCCATTAGAGTTCATCCTTGGAATTCCACTAAGGGAGCCCAAGTATCACCCACGGAATATATGGTCTAATTCTCTTTGAGTCCATCTTGGGAAATCCATATGTAATTCCAAGTATCACTCGGAATATAAGAGTTAACCCATTTGAGTCCATCCTTGGAAATCCATATCTCGAGTCCAAGTGTCACTCGGGAATAAGAAAGGAAAATCCAATTGTGTTCATCCATGGAATTCCACATTTGAATACATGTTTCACCCATAGAATATAATCATTTAATATAATTCATTATATTTAATAAATTTTATTTAACATTTGATAGTAATTACCAAGAACATTACAATTAAAACTCACCTCAGAAGGTGACTCAATTCATGGGCTAAGCTTAGAAGGATTTCCTCTCAATTACCCACATGGGAAATTCAATATAAGGGATACTCAAGCTTCAACTAGCTATTATGTATCCACAACCAAGGTCATGGCCATCCATCCATTCCATTTAATCAATTCAATTATAATTGAGATCAAAATTCAATTTATATATCAATTATCACTGTCAATTCAATATTAAACATCCCTTGACAATGGGTAATGGTCACTACTCAAAGGAAACCAATTCTATTTTCCATTATTATCGTCCATTTAATGAAATAACATACCCAAAGGGGTGGTTCTGATTTCAAGGATTCAACCTATAACAATTCACTAATGGGACTATTTAATTACATAGGCCCAGATTGAAACTTTAATTTAAGGACCAAATTCATTTCAAGGAGGCACTTTATTAATTTAATTAGCATCACAGTGATGTGTATAAACACTTTTCCTTATAAATAAAAGTAAAATCACACATACCGTAGGTCTGTAACTAATATCTAATCCATCATCTTCTCTTGATTTGACTCAAATTAGGAGAAAGTTGAAGAATGGAAAAATAACATCACAATAGGGAAAATTATCTTTTACATAAAGAGCTCAGTTCATACCAAATCAAATGAGGAATGGATAAAATAGAAAAGAGAACTCACTAATGTAGATTCAAGGAGACAAGTAGTTCTTGAATTCCAGATCAGATAGAAAATATATTCCAATTTTTACATTAGTCCCCAAAGAGGTTCTCAAAGGATCCTATTGTCTATTGGGTGATGAAATAGGAAATGAGGTTTCATTCAATAGATTAAATAAGGTTAATTTTTTAAATTCACCAAAAATTATACGGTCACACAGTTTGGTCACATGGTTTTGCCAAACCGTGTGCCAAGTGTGCATGCTTAGCTGTATGGAAGGGTATATCACATGGTTTGTCTGTAAGGTTTGACTAATCATTCAAAAACCATGAAAAAATCCACTTTAAAAATTGAATACATCCCTACATATTCATTCACCCCAAATCACACAAATTAGACTAACTATGTTCCCTATAGGACTCCAATGTCTAACCTCGAATGGTTTTGTCTAATTGTGTGGTCTATCCCGCATGGTTTACTCTAACCATGATCCATGCCATTTTCTCAAAAATAGTTGGGTGCCTGGCTCCAAGCCCAACCTAGACACCCCCAATACCTTTATGAACTCAAATGGAATTCACATTAGGCTGTATTGAAACACTTAAACTGAAATTTAACTGAATTAAAGGATTATGTACCTCAATGAAGAACCAGGTTCTTATAACCATCATTTATAACATCGTATTCACAATCATTATGAACTAAATGAATCTATATAATGCATAGTCACAAGCAAATATTGTACCCCATATGAAGAATACTCATCCCTTATGAAAAGAGAAATATAAAATCAAGGATCTTGCATAAAAATGCATTGGTTTCTCAAATTCATAATTGGTTTCCTTAGTATAATTATTATCATAAGTTAAGATGTTTACTACTTTAAAAATCTAACAAAAATATGATTTGATCCCACTCTAAAATATAACCTTATACTCAACCAAATCCTAACTCTAATTCCAATATGTCATGACACAACCCATTAAGACCCCTCCTTGGGTCAGCGATGGGAATGATAATTTCACCCCATGACCATATTCAATAGGATAGTGGGTGAAAACTATATTTAAGGTTTTTCATCACTAAAATGGAACAAATTACCCTATAAATAAAATAATTGAAAACTAAATATGAAATAAAAACCCCAATATTTCTAATAAAGAATCAATAATCAACTGATATCTTAATAATATATGAAAGTAAAGTGACAATAAAAGGACTAAAACTACCCATGATAAAACTATTATTAACCCCAAAATGTAGAAAACACATGAAAACACAATAGACATCAGTGTTTTATGAAAAATACTAACACCAAAATCCATGAATAACCAAAGGTATTAAGCTGACGATTCTAAAATCCTATACCAACTCATCCATTAAAACATGCTTGTAAAAGTATGGTTGAGTATATCTTCATACTCATTTGGTCATCCCCAAAAGGGATAAACAAAATGTTCAATAACATCTTTCATAATAATTAGTGTTGAAAAATCATAATTCATAGTGATTATTTAACCCTTCATACCACATATTGTTAAACTGGTCCTAGTCTCAACTAGAAGACCACCTCATCATAGAAATATAAAATTAACCATTTATTATATATCTCAAGTGAGAAGTACATAACCAAGCTCACTAATAATCATACCACCCAAATAATAAAGTGTTAATAATATAGCTCAAACTATCACCCACCAGAAATCAACCATGTCCCTAACAAATATATCCTTTCCACTAAACCACATCCAAAACCACACAACATACACATTTTTAACGAAACAAAAACTTCCATATATCAAATTTATACCAACCAGTGGAGTGAGTGTGGTCTAAAAAGTTGGAAATCCTGTTATCTCACCCACTAATAGGATATTTTGTAGTGCCTAATAAAACAACTCTCATGTGGTGGTTTCTCAAAAATGGTAATCCCATTGTTTAAATGGCATAAAATCATAATAATGAGTAACTCATAAAATACCATCTTAAAATAATTGAGTTGTAACAAATACCATCATCATAACAATCACATCATCATCACATACCTTCTTGTCTTATACCAAATCATTAATCTTACAAGGTCATAATAATCTTATCAATATGGTCTCAAATAATAAAAGAAATCAATTGCCTTATATAAAAGTTGGAACATCCCATCTCTATAGTATACTCCACCTATATAGTCAAATATAGAAAGAACCATCTATATTTCATGTCCTAAGTATATAAATTTTAAAAAACCAACATATAATATAATAATAGACCACATATGAAAGGACATTGAACTAGTATCCTATATCTTGGGCCACTATTACCATGTCAATATCATTCCTAACAGTTTTCCTTTTCTATGAGTAAAGTCACTCATGGATATATGGTCTCTATTTCCACAATATTAATGGTATATGAAAATATAGTCTCTAAAATTTCATCAAGCATAACCTTCCTCCCCCTACAATCATTCAACCACAACCCTACTTCCCATTCTGCATCCATGATTTATATAATTTTATCAACCCTATAGGTAGTCCTAGATTGGTTCTTGTCTTCTAAAACATGCATTTGATCAACCCTCCATGAGTTTTTCCCACCTCAGAACAAACCCTTCATGATTTTTCAACCATGAATCAAATGAACCATCTATGATTTATTCTTACCTCTAATCAATCCTTTATGATATATCATTTTTTCACTATTGGGTAATCCTCCCTAAATTACTATCCTCACTAAAATATACTCCATTAGTTATCTACTCATAATTAAACTTATTTCCCTTATTATAATGCATTATCATCAATATGATTCTTTCTAATTAATTTTTGTTATAATCCTTGATGTATTTACAATTTCATATTTATCCACTACCAAGACCAATAACTTGAATCCAATAATTATAATCATTTTTAATGTTTTGAAATCTTATGATTTAAATTCGGACAACATATATACAGAGGTTCCCTATTTGTTAATAAAAATAACTAATCCAACATAACTTATCCATGTAAAAATAGTGCAACTATACATATTAGGGATATTGATTGATTTATTTTTATAATATTACATGAAATTTAAAATTTAATTGAAGTAAAAAAAATAGCAAGAAAATTATTTTATTGACTAAATATTTTTCTATATCTATACTTCGGTTATATGAATGTTTAATAATATCTCTATCATACATTATTTGGTTTATCATGTGCATTGTTCTTCTTAATTTTTTATGCTTTACTTTTACTAACTTAAGGATTATAAAATTATTTGGTTTAACAGGTATATTAGTGATATAAAAAAATATTTTATTAATCAAAATTTATAACATAAATTTTAATAGTAGTTTTTACATCAAAAATATTATACATTATAGTTTCAATGGCCTAATATTAATTTTTTTTAGGTTAAAATTATTTTAAAACCTTATTATATTGTTTCATGGTAACATCAACTGTATTATTTGAACCTTTACTTAAAATCCCAAGTTGTAGCTTAAATATATACATAATTATTTTAACTCTCTTATGTTATATTAATTTTTCATTTTACCACTTTCATAATTTTAGTTTCTTCTTTTACAAAAAATTATTATCAAAATATTATCTATTTTATCCAAATATATTAGTGATAAATATTGATGTATTATTGATGTAAAATCATAGGATGCATCTAAAATGAATATTTTATGATGGGATCAAAACATCTATGGATGACAAAATATTTACCTTCTTATGGAATAATGGTTGGTTGGAGTAAAAAAGGGGAATTATTTTGGCCTATTTATAAGGCATAAATGATTCCTACCAATGGATTATCATTACAAGAAAACTCAATGACACATGAACAATGTTTTAGAGAAAGAATAAACACTTCAACATATATTAGGGTTTGATATCATTAAAGAACAATATGGATTGTATTTGTTCTAATAAAGGGTCTATCAATTTCCATAAAAGGTTGAATATTCCTTCAATTTCCAGCAAAAATTTGATAAAAGAAATTATATTCTTTTTTTACCATATTTTCCATCAATTTTTTTGTTTCATTACAAGGAAATAATTCATATCAATAAAAAATATGTGAAATGGTACTTGAAACTCTTTTAAATGTAAATTCAAAAACAAAAGTTGATTTGTGCCCTTATCAGGATTTAAGGTGTTGGAGTATAAAATCATGACTTCGTCTTGAGATAATTGGTCTGAATTAGTGGAAAGTTCCTTGAACATTTTTCAATGAAAAATTACAAGAAAAATAACGTACTTAATTTGTAGAAAATACTATTGTTTTTATATAGTTATTTACATAACATTTAAAAATCGGTGAATAAATGTTATGTTAATATAAAATTCCTCAAAACCAAGGATTATTATGACTTTATTCATGAGATGATTCCTATTGGAAATCAATATTTTGTTGAAAATAATTTGAGGTTTGATGTAATTAAATTATTTAACTTTTAATGATATCATTATAGTAAATGTACGAGCATGGGTGTGGGTAAGAAATTAAAATAAAATGCATCTATCATTATTTATTAATTGGAAAAAAACATCACTAATATTTTTCACAAATATGTTAAATATGACTATGAATCTTCCAACTTAATTTATTTTTATCCATACCTTTTCATGTCACTAGATATATACAATTAAAATAATGATTCTTATAGTTAAATATTATGTGTGGAATGATAATTATCCCAAATAATCCATTGTAAATGATATTTATTATAAAAATGCATGTTTTTTGTTTAGTGTACTTTGGTAATGTCACTATGATATATAATATCCAAATAATAAATAAATATGGGCAATAGGATCCCATTTAGAACGCATTCCATCACTTCCCCAAACAAGGGGGGAATCTAGATTACATTCATTATGTACTTGAGTGAGGAAGAATGAAAAATGCCTCGTTATGTAGTATTCTTCAATTGTGGTGTGGTCGATGATTATATAAATTATATTTATTAAAATATTTTTTTTATGAAATATTTTTCATTGATTTTGTAAATTTAATATTTTTATATTTGTAGAAGATATATGTAAATTATAAAAAGAACCCATCATTTATTATCTATTAAGAGGAATGACTAATTTCACAATAAAGAGTTTCTTGTTTGGTTAAAATAAAAGGTAACATTATTAATTTTATACATGACTTGATTATAAATACTTCTTAAATATTTGATTTTGATATATATAAAGTTTAACATTTACTAATGGATGATTTATCTTTTGATATCATAACAATATTGTTTGGTCCAAACAATTGTAGGATCGAAATAATGATGTAGATGCTCAATATACAAGAAGGGGGGTGAATTGTATACTTTAAAAATTCCTTTGGAACCTTTAAAGTTAGTTATGAATAACTATGGATTCCTTAAGAAAAGGAAAGGGCTAAGTTTAACAAAGTTAAACTAATAAAATTTACAGAACCTCTAATACCAAATGAAAACTTGTAAAGAGATTCTGAAAGTAGGTTCCGGAAATATGGTTCCGGAAATTGAAACTTAACAAAAGATTATAATATGAGATTCTACCTTAAAGCGTATAGAATCTAAATGAAACAGAGTACAAGTAAGGAAGTATAAGAAAGTTATACTTTCCTTAAAATACAAAATGCAGCAGAAACAAACAAGTAGTAAAACTACAAGTAACAAGATATAAATCTTTTAACCCAAAGATAAGGGTATCCAAAAACCTTGGATAAAGGTCCCTTGATTTATACTTTCAAGCAAGTATGTCTTACCCACACCAGGGTAAGCCCTCGATACGAAGATCGGAGTCTATGTCTTTCTATCCCCACAAGCCCTCAACTTCAAGGTAGTTGGCAACCTCTGTCTTCATCAGCAAGGAAGCCCTCAACTTCAACGTGTTGGAAACCTCTGTCTTCCTCAGCAAGGAAGCCCTCAACTTCAAGGTGTTGGAAACCTCTGTCTTCCTATCCCCAGAAGTCCTCAAATGTAATCACCAACATTCGGAGTCGCACGAAGCTTTGAGAGTTAATAAGAGCCTCCCTCTCTAGAAATCACTTCAATAGCATGTGTTGTCAAAAGTTCAAAAAGTCCTGATCTCTTTCAAATTAGCTCCTATTTATAGGAAAGGTCGGCCCCCTTTCCAACGGTCATATTTTCCTTATAAATCAGAGGGACCTGTACACGTGTAACTTAAACAACTGTTAGTTTATAACAGAATAGATGACATCGTTTTATAAAAAAAACAAGTGTAACAACATGTATGGCATCATTTTAAGTCTAATTGAAAAGTTTGGAGTGAAAGTTCGGAGTGTAACTAAAATATCAAAGTTTAGACAAATTATAAAATTGTAAGCAAAAAAGAAAGTTTGGAGTCTAACTAAAAATAATAATTTTCAGAGTCTAAATAAATTCGGAGTGTATAAAACAAAGATGATCATATTTTGTTTAATAGTTGAATTCAGAATGAGCATTCAGAATGAGAATTCGTCATCAGAATTCGTAATGAGAATTCGTCATTAGAAATCGTAATGAGAATTCATCATCAGAATTCGTAATGGGAATTTTTCATCAGAATTCATAATGAGAATTCGATGTCGAACTTAATAAGGATTCGTATCCGGAATTCGGAGTAGAACTTAATCAGAGTTCATATCCGGAATTCGGAATGAAACTTTATCACAGTTCTCATCTGGAATTCGTAGTGAAACTTTATTATAGTTCTCAACCAGAATTCGTATCCTAAAACAGAAAGCTTCATATCAATGTTTCAAACAATTCCGAGAATATAGAAATGTATCCGAATCTTATACGTAAGAAAAATATGGATGAAAATATGATAAGGATAATTTTTCTTACAAAAGATATTTTCCTTATAAAAGTAATTTTCCTTATAAAAGAGATTTTCCTTATAAAATCAATTTTCCTTATAAAAGCGATTTTCCTTATAAAATCGATTTTCCTTATAAAAGCAATTTTCCTTATAAAAGAAATTTTCCTTATAAAAGAGATTTTCCTTATAAAAGCGATTATCCTTAAATATAAGGTGTTTGTGATTTTCAAAACAAAAAGGAATGGAAAAGTCATAAGGAAAACCTTATTGACTCAACAATCTCCCCCTTTTTGGAAAGCACAAACATCCTTACGAAAAAGAAATTATAAGAAGAAAGAAAACATTAAGGCTTATCTCCCTTTGCCTATGGATGTAGATGAATACGACTAACTCCCCCTTAGGCTTTGAAACTCTAAGGATCGTATTCTTGATTTCCGGAATGATATTTCATTACGAATAAGAATTTCTTCTTTAATAAGAAACTCCCCCTTAGATAAACTCTTATTAGAGTTTGTTTTCTTTCTCACCCTTTGTTAAGATTCTTTTTCCCTTTCATTAGAGTTCTTTTCCTTTTCCCCCTTTGTGATTTTCAAAATGAATTCGAGGGAATGGAAAATATAACAAAGTACCTGAAAAATTAGTAGTAACAAGAGAAAAAAAATGGGGAAGCACAATTTATATTAATTTTAAAAATTTCAACAACAAAAGAGTTAAGGTACAACAAAAGATCGGATATGTATATTTAGGATCTTTCTCCTTGGCCATGAGACCCTTTAGAATAGTCTTTATCTTCATTAAGTCTTTATGATCTTCTTCAGCTTGCTTCTCTAACACAACAATTCTTGCATTTTGGGCTTCAATTTTTTCTTCCTGGGCTTGAAGCTTTTCTTCCTGAGCTTTAAGCTTTTCTTCCTGAGATTTAAGCTTTTCTTCATGAGCCTTTAACTTTTCTTCAAACTTAATCTGATGATCCCTTTCATACTTCCAATTTTGAGAGATAGAATTTAGCTTCCCATTCAAATCTCTGACTTCTTGAATTTGGAAATTCTTTTCATTTGTCAATTTATCTTCAAAGGAAGAAGTCAGCTCATTTATCTTCTTGTCCTCAGTCTCAAAAGCATCCTTCACATTATCTTGAAATTCATCAAAGAGCCTCATTTTTGCTACAGTCTTCCTCGACCAACTGGTCATCCTATTGCAAGATCTTTTGTGGGCTTCATAGCCGACAAATAAATATTTGAATTGAGATTCTATCTCAACACACTTATCCATGATCATGGATACGGAGTCTAATTTCTGATTCAAATCATGTTGGAGCATCTGACATCTGGAATCAATTCTTGAGAAAGTCGAAATAGAACCTACCAGCTTCTTTAAAGACTAAACAACAAAATCATGCCCCAACGAAGATGACTCCTAATCCGAGACTCTGCTTGGAGAACTTTCTTCTTCAACTTGGTCAAGCTTTCTCTTTGAAGAACTACCAACTTCCTTTCTCTTCACCACCACTGAGCTCGGAGTATCAGCAATAATTTTCTTTCCCTTGTCTCTTTTCGGAACGGATTCCTGTTCTGGGGTTCTTTTTTCACTGTCAGATACTTGAATAATATTGTCTTCATCATCAGCAAGTTTTTGAGCACCAAACTCTACATTCTCCATTTGAGAAATATCTTGTAGAAGTTGTTCTTCCTCTGCATGATAAGCTACTTCTTTTTCTCCTTTCTCCTCTTCCATCACTGGAGTGACTAGCTTAGAAGACCCAGCTTCTGAGTTTCGGAGCGAAAAATGTTCCGAAGTAGTCCCCTTATAATCATATACTTTTTTTAAAACTTCTCTAGTTTCACCACTTCCTTCAGCAACAGCTTCTTCTTCTTGCTCAATATGCTCTATTTCCTCAACAGGCTTAGTAGTTGCCTCTTTCGGAGCGACAAAGTCTCTTCATGGAGTCTCAGGTAGAGATTCCAAGGAAAAATATCTCGGAACAGGAATGTTCGCAGAAACCATCTCATTGAACTTTAACAAAGTCTGAGCTACCTCAGCCTCAGACATCTTATTCTTGAGCTTCTTTTCTTTTTCTTGTTTTTCTAGCTCCTCTGTTGTTCTTTCTTTCAAGGACTTAGCCTCCGCAGGATCCAAGCCAAACTGAGGATCCCATTGCACTCTCTTTTCTTTGATTTCCCTCCACTTAGCAACTACCTCATCTGGGTTATCTTTCATCTTCTTCGGTTTTGGAGGTGTGGAATGAACTTCCTTGGACTTGGGATTTTCTGCTTCAACTTCAACCTCTTTCAACTTTCTCTTCCTCACTGGCTTAGAGGATTTCGAATCAGCAACTTTCGGAATTGTTTCTTCTTGAGCAGGTAAATCAATAAACTGACCAGTCTTCTTGTCGAAAGCTACATCCATCCTTTTGAGAGTGCCATCACTCACCAACATAATCTTGCAAACTCTTGGCTTAGACTTGAAAGCCTCCTTGAAAGACTCAAGGCACCGAACTATCAACTTTGAGAGGATTGCTGGATACATAATGATCTGAGCTCTCAGATTCCCTTTCTTAACATTATCAAGAGTAATGAGAATGTGCTTCATCAGGTTAAACTTCCTTAGATTTATCAGAAAATCTAGGATGTAGATCTCACTCTTCTTCAGACTATCTTTTTCACCTTTTTTTAGTATGATAAGGCCGTGTACCCATAATTCTAGAATTTGAAAATTCGTAGATAAACTAGAAATCTTCGGAGCCTTGTCATCTGCCAGTCCGAGAGTTTCTAATGCTTTTTCCTTGTCGAAGCTACCCTTTGAATCCGGCAACACATGAGATATGAATTCAGCTTATCCTTCATTATTCAGCCCTACCAAGCTGGCTGCCTTGGCATACGAAATCTTATAAGTCTTACCATAAGACTTAAAAGACAACTTCTCCCTTCGATCTTCCTTAATAAAAGAGACTGTTTCATAGAACTCTACAAGCAAATCTGAATAAACTTCATCTTGATTTCCGGGCTTGGACACAGCAATATCTTCTCATCCGTTGAGCTTAATATTTTTGGAAATAAGAGAGTCATACTTGTTAAAGAAATCAGGATGAACCAGCCTCTCTCTATATACTAACCACTTAGAAATCGGCTTAGAGGAAGACATGTCTTGAGAAGCTACTTCCACAGACATTTGGATCTAAAGACCTCTGAGAGGTTAGGAATGGAGAAATCTGAAGTTCGGAAAAATGAAGAGGCAGAGCTTCAGGACGCTGGAGCTTGAAAACCGATGTGGGACAACCATTTGGGGTCCCCATTATATAGGCAATGAGAAAATGGTCCAGCTTCCTCGGTTGATCGAACGGTTGTGACAAGCTGAGATCAGATCTGATGGTTGAAAACCAATTTTCAAGAAAACTTGAATCCGATCTTTTGAGGTTTTTATTAAAAAAATATTTAAGAAAACTTTAATCCGAAAACAAAATATAATAAAATACCATCAAGTAAAGTATGACTACGAAAACTTTGAGTAAAGAAATCATACCTTTCGGATTGGATTAGGAGGATTATTCGTAATGTGTAATATTTGAAGAAAAATTAACTATATAAAAAAACACAAAATTCACTATGAAAAACAAACTCAGTACGAAAAACATTATAAGAATTTCAGTACGAGAAATATTTTTAAAAAAATGAAAATGAAAAACTCATTAGGAAAGGCTTGGTACGAAAATCTCGTTATGGATATACCAGTACGAAATTTCAAATTCCGGAAGTGTTCAATAAGAAGATTTTGATTCCATAATTCTTCTATACGAACATATCCATTCTGGAAATTTTAGTTCCGGAAATTCCATTCCGGAAATTTAGTTTAGAAATGTTTGAAAAACTAATTTTGAAAATTTTTTGTTACTCTAACAATCAAATTTACTCCCCCTATAAAAAGGAGTTTATTACTGTAAGGAGACTTTTTCAACAGAAAGTTAATTAAGAGAGATTACCTTATTTTTATCATTCCTAAATTCTGTTTAATGTATTCAAATCTATCAGATGGAAAAGATTTCGTGAAAATATCAGCAAGTTGATCTTGAGTTCCGATAAACTAAAGAATAATATATCCTTTTTGTGTGTGATCCCTAAGAAAGTGATTCCTAATATCTATGTGTTTTGCACGAGAGTGATGTGCAGGGTTCTTACTAATGAAAATGGCACTTGTGTTATCACACAAAATTTGAGTTTTATTAAAACTCAAGCCATAGTCTGTGAGTGTGTGTTGCATCCACAACACTTGAGCACAACAACTTCCAGCTGCTACATATTCGTCTTTAGTAGTGGAAAGTGCTACAGAATGTTGCTTCTTGCATGACCAAGAAACTAACGAATCTCCTAAGAAATGACAAGTTCCGGATATACTTTTTCTATCCATTCCACATCCACCAAAGTCAGCATCAGAAAATCTTTTTAGAACAAAATCATTTCTAGAAGTATAAAATAATCCTAAATCCATGGTTCCCTTAAGGTAGCGAAAAATTCTCTTTACTTCCTTTAAGTGAGATTCCTTAGGATTGGATTGATATCTTGCACATAAACATACTAAAAACATTAAGTTTGGTTGACTAGCTGTTAAGTAAAGTAGACTTCCTATCATACCTCTAAAAGATGTTTGATCTACTGGTTTCCCAGCTTCATCAAGATCTAAAGAGTTTGAGGTACCAATGGGAGTACTTATACTCTTAGTGTTTTCATAACCATATTTTTTGAGAAGATATTTAATATAATTATATTGAGATATATCGGTTCCTTCTGGTTATTGAGAAATTTGAAAACCAAGAAAAAAAGTTAACTCACCCATCATACTCATTTCAAAGTCAGATTTCATTAGACTTGCAAAAGAGTCAGTTAAAGATTGCTGAGTTGAACCAAATATAATGTCATCAATATAAATTTGAACAATCAAAACATTTTTCTTATCTTTATTTATAAAAAGGGTTGGATCTGCATTTCCCTTAACATAGTTATTTTGAAGCAAAAATCCAGGGAGTCTATCATACCATGCTCATGGGGCTTGTTTAAGGCCATACAGAGCTTTGGTAAGTCTAAAAACATGATCAGGATGTTTTGTATCTTCAAAGCCAAGAGGTTGTTCAACAAAAACTTCCTCTTGAACATAACCATTAAGAAAAGCACATTTCACATCCATTTGAAAAAGTTTAAAGTTAAAGAATGCTACAAAGGCAAGTAGAATACGGATAGATTCAAGTCTCGCTACTAGAGCATAGGTTTCTTCATAGTCTATTCCCTCTTGCTGATTATAGCCTTTAGCAAAAAGACTAGCTTTATTTCTTACTATGACTCCATTTTCATCACATTTATTTATGAAAAACCATTTTACTCCAATTACATAAGTTTCCTTAGGTCTTTCAACCAAATTCCAGAATTTATTCCTTTCGAATTCATTTAGTTCATCTTGCATGGCTTTGATCCAATCATCATCACCTAAAGCTTCATTAGTGCTTTTAGGTTCTAATTGGGAAATAAATTCTAGATGTTCTACTTCATTTCTTAAGGAACTTCTTGTCCTTAAAGGTTGATTTACATCACCAATGATACTATCACTGGGATGATTCTTAAGAAATGCCTGATTTGGGTTTTGAAAAGCCTGTTCATCAACATAGGGTAGAAAGTCTTCTGGGGTAAATATTTCAGAAGTATCTTCTTGAACATTTTCCTTTTCATAAGGTTCTTCTATCAAAGGTTGATAATCATTTTTTGAAAACACATCCAAGGATGTAGGCTGGGATTGTTTAAAAAAAGGGATCAGACTCATCAAATTTTACATGCACTGTTTCTTTAACTGTACAGGTGTTTTTATTAAAAACTCTATAAGCCTTAGATGTTGTGGAATAACCTAAGAAAATGCCATCATCAGATTTTGGTGAGAATTTATGTAAGTTATCATTAGTATTAAAAATTAATACTTTGCAACCGAAAACCTTGAAGTATGATATTCTTGGTTTTCTACCATTCCATAACTCGTAAGGGGTTTTATTAAGAAAAGGTCTAATCAAAACTCGATTTATAGTATAGCAAGCAGTACTTACAGCTTCAGCCCATAAATGTCTAGCTATAGAATATTCACTCAATATGGTTCTAGTTTTCTCTTGAATAATTCTATTTGTTCTCTCAACTACACCATTTTGTTGAGGAGTTCTAGGTGCTGAAAATTGTGAGTAATACCTTTTCTACTACAAAAGGTTTCAAAATCAGAATTTTGAAATTCTCCTCCATGATCACTATGAATCGTTTTCAATGGAAGGTTTTTCTCATTTTTAACTTGAGCTCTAAAACTTTTGAAATATGAAAAAGCTTCATATTTCTTTACTAGAAAATAAACCCATGTAAATCTAGTGTAATCATCAACTAGAACAAACACATAGTATTTGCCTCCAATACTTCCAGTTTGTGTTGGACCAAAAAGATCCATGTGCACTAACTATAATGCATCAGTTGTGGAGACTTCACTGACTGATTTAAAACTAGATTTATGTTGCTTTCCATATTGACAAGGATCACAAACTTTAGAAGAATCAAATCTAAGATCCGGTAGATCCTTAACTAGTTTTCTCTTATAGAATTTACATAGGTTTCTAAGGTTATAGTGACCTAATCTTCTATGCCATAACCAATAATGATCTTCCATTGCACTTACGAAAGGTACATCTTAGCTCCTGAGGTCTTCTAGGTTTAAAGTGTAAACATTCTATTGCCTATTGGCTGAGAGAATAAATTCTTCCTTGGAATTGTGAACTAAGCACCTATCATTCCTAAAATTCACAAGGTATCCTTCGTCACATAACTGACTTATGCTAATGAGGTTGTGCCTAAGACCCTTAACAAAAAGAACATTTGAAATCAATGTTTTTCCTAAAAGAACAATATTACCAATGCCAATAATCTCTCCCTTAACATTGTCTCCGAAAGTTACCTTTCCTCCTTTCGTTTTGATAATATTTTCAAAATAGATTTTGTTACCAGTCATGTACCGGGAACATGCATTATCCATGTACCATGTATTGTTGCTAGTACTCTCTTTATTTTCCTGAAATCAAGAAGATAATTAGACTTTCGGTATCTAAACTTGTTTGGATCCGATATTTCCAGATAATAAAATTTTAGGAACCCACATTTTCTTGGAAAAGTAAGATTTGTGAAATCCTAAGGATTGGGTTTTGTTTAGGGAACAATTCTTTGCCTAGTGACCACCACATTGACACTTAGTACAAAATGGGGCACTTTGAGGAACAAAATAATTGTTACTAAAAAATGGTTTTGCATGGGTATAACCAAATCCGGATTTATTTTTTAAAGGTCGTATTTGGGAATAGATTTTATCAAAAAATTTCCTTACCATGGGTAAAGTTTGATAAACACTTCTTTAAGGAAAAAATTTCGGACTTGAGTTTTATAACCAAGTTTTTATCCTCAAAATCATTAGTTTTAGAACTAGAGCTAGGCTTGAAAACATTTTTCTTAGAAATTACTTTTTCTAATTCTTTAGAAAGTTTATTCTTCTCAGAACTTACTTCCTCGATATTTTTTGAAATACTTTCAAAATCAGCATTTTTCTTATCAAGATCTATAGAAAGATATGATATCTCTTTTGTAAGAATAGAATTCCTAGAGTTTGCATTATCATGTTACTTATTGAGTTTAGAATTCTCAATCTCAAGAAGTTCAGCAAACCTAGAGACTTCTTCATAATTAGGTAAAGTATTTTCTTCATCAGAAGAGGATTCTTCATCGGAAGAGTTATAATACTTACTATCATTATAATTTAAAGAAACATTGGTCAATGATTCAGAATTTTGTACCTTAGCCATAAAAAAATGATTATCAATAGGTAATCTGGCTATAAGACCAAGATTCTTATGTCCTGAAGATTCGTAATCAGAAGATTCATCTGAAGAGTCACCACCACTGGAACTCCAGGTGTCACTAGCTTTTAAAACTTTCTTAGCTTTGGATTTATAATACTTCTTTCAGTTCCTGTCTGGATGCCTTTCTTTCCTTTCTTTATTTTTGAGCAAAGGGCAATCTGGTCAAATATGTCCATCTCTCTTTCACTCATAACAAGTAACTTCTCCATCTTTCCTATCTTTCCTTTCCTTTTTCTTATACTGGGATTGGAAACTTCTTTGGCCAGCTATCTTGTTCATTCTTCGAGCAAGATTTGCTAACTCATTTTCAGATATTTCACTCTCACTAGATTCAGATTGGAAAATGACTTTCTTATTCTTGGATCTGGTTACTCTTCCAGGAGTCTTAGCTTTCATCTAATTTTATGTTGTTGTAAAAGCAACAGTACCATTTACATTTTTCTTTTTGATGTTGTCAGCATCTCTCTTCATTCTGTTTTCATGATGGAGAAGAGTTCCAAATAGCTC
Source organism: Viscum album (assembly GCA_963277665.1). NCBI lineage: Eukaryota > Viridiplantae > Streptophyta > Magnoliopsida > Santalales > Viscaceae > Viscum > Viscum album. The sequence goes on along the minus strand of OY728164.1, from coordinate 1,041,361,660 downwards.
ATCAAGAGAAATTTGAGTGACCTTCCTATTTTCATCTATAGCGGTTCTTTTGGATTCCCACTCATTTGGCATGATATCAATTATCTTATCCACAAGTGCTTCATCATCAAATCCTTTTTCTCCCATAGACTGTAGGCTGTTGACGATAGTCATAAATCTCTGTTGAACTTTACAAATTGGTTCACCATACAGAAAATTGAAGCCATGATATTCTTCTCTAAGTATTTCTCTCCTAGTATCGATCACTTTAGAAGTTCCAAAGTGTGTAACCTCTAACTTCTTCCAGATACAATTAGCTGCTTCACAAGAAGAAATTTGGCTATATATATTTCTATTCATTGAACAAAGTAATGTATTGTGTACCTTATAATTGAGTTGATACTATTTCTTTTCCTGGTTGGTAAAAGTTCTAACTTCCTTATCAGGAATTTTATAATCTCCAGTAAGCATAACAAAGTTTTCCACTCCAGTATTGATAAAAAAAATTCATTTGATCTCTCTAGTAATCATAATCATTACCATCAATGATTGGTGGTCTTGTAGAATTTATATTATCAATAGAACCAACATTTACTACTTCCATACTTAAAATAACCTTCGTCACACTAACTTGTTAGTATAAAAGATTCGTATTAACAAAGTTCGGAATGAGAATGTTCGGAATGAAAAATTTCGGAATGAAAAAGTGAGCAAGAAAATATTATATGCGAGTACAAGTATTTCAAAGACCTTCTCTGATACCAATTGAAGGACTGAAATAATGATTTAGATGCTCAATATACAAGAGGGGGGTGAATTGTATAATTTAAAAATTACTTTGGAACATTTAAAGTTAGTTATGAATAACTATGGTTTCCTTAAGCAAAGGAAAGGGATAAGTTTAACAAAGTTAAGCTAAGAAAATTCACAGAACCTCTAATACCAAATGAAAACTTGTAAAGAGACTCCGAAAGTAGGTTCCAGAAATATGGTTCCGGAAATTGAAACTTAACAAAAGATTATAATATGAGATTCTACCTTAAATCATATAGAATCTAAATGAAACAGAGTACAAGTAAGGAAGTATAAGAAATTTATACTTTCCTTAAAATACAAAATGCAGTGGAAACAAACAAGTAGTAAAACTACAAGTAACAAGATATAAATCTTTTAACCTAAAGAGAAGGGTATCCAACAACCTTGGATAAAGTTCCCTTGATTTATACTTTCAAGAAAGTCTGTCTTACCCACACCAGGGTAAGCCCTCGATACGAAGATAGGAGTATCTGTCTTGCTATCCCTGCAAGACCTCAACTTCAAGGTAGTTGGAAACCTCTGTCTTCCTCAGCAAGGAAGCCCTCAACTTCAAGGTGTTGGAAACCTCTGTCTTCCTCAGCAAGGAAGCCCTCAACTTCAAGGTGTTGAAAACCTCTGTCTTCCTATCCCCGGAAGTCCTCAAATGTAATCACCAACATTTGGAGTCGCACGAAGCTTTGAGAGTTAATAAGAGCCTCTATCTCTAGAAATCACTTCAATAGAATGTGTTGTCAAAAGTTCAAAAAAAAGTCCTGAGCTCTTTCAAATGAGCTCATACTTATAGGAAAGGTCGGCCTCCTTTCCAACGGTCATATTTTTCTTTATAAATTGGAGGGACCTGTACACGTGTAACTTAAACAATGGTTAGTTTATAACAGAATAGACGACATCGTTTTATAACAAAACAAGTGTAACAACATGTACGACATTGTTTTAAGTCTAATTGAAAAGTTCGGAGTGAAAGTTCAGAGTTTAACAAAAATATGAAAGTTTAGACAAATTATAAAAGTGTAAAAAAAAGAAAGTTCAGAGTCTAACTAAAAAAATAATTTTTGGAGTCTAAATAAATTCAGAGTTTATAAAACAGAGATGATCAGATTCTGTTTAATAGGTGAATTTGGAATGAGCATTCAGAATGAGAATTCGTCATCAGAATTCGTAATGAGAATTCGTCATCAGAATTCGTAATGAGAATTCTTCATTAGAAATCGTAATGAGAATTCGTTATTAGAATTCGTAATGAGAATTCTTCATCAGAATTCATAATGAGAATTCGATGTCGAACTTCATAAGGATTCGTATCCTGAATTCGGAGTAGAACTTAATCAGAGTTCGTATCTGGAATTCGGAATGAAACTTTGTCACAGTTCTCATCTGGAATTCGGAGTGAAACTTTATTATAGTTCTCAACCAGAATTCTGATCCTAAAACAGAATACTTCATATCAAAGTTTCAAACAATTCCGAGAATATAGAAATGAATCCGAATCTTATACTTAAGAAAAATATGGATGAAAATATGATGAGGATAATTTTTCTTACAAAAGAGATTTTCCTTATAAAAGCAATTTTTCTTATAAAAACGATTTTCCTTATAAAATAAATTTTCCTTATAAAAGCGATTTTCCTTTTAAAAGCAATTTTCCTTATAAAAGCAATTTTCTTTATAAAATCAATTTTCCTTATAAAAGTGATTTTCCTTAATGATAAGGTGTTTGTGATTTTCAAAAAAAAGGAATGGAAAAGTCATAAGGAAAACCTTATTAACTCAACAACAATGTGGCATGTAAATGAAAGAAATGGTTTTCACTAGAATTAAATTCTTTATAAATACTTTTTCATCAAACATGAAAAAAAAAGAAATGATCCTTTCATGATAATAATAAAAATAAAATTTTATGCATGTATATCATAGATACTAACTCAATCATAAAATATATCTTATTATGGGGGTTTCAACATAATAATAATATTGTATTATTGCTCATATGTTCAATTTATAATGATGAAATTCATGTTTTTTGATTCAATGAAGTGAAAATCCATTCATATAGATGGTTATTTGTTTATAGTGATTCATATGAAGTGTAAACATAATAGTAATGATAATTAAATTCATGAATCAGAATGAGAAAATGAAACTTTGTTGATTCAGAAAAACAATAAAGAATTTGTATAAATATTTATGGATTTAGAGTTATTTATATGCAACTTGATATATATAAAAAATTCATGTCATTTTTAAGTAATTCTAAGACAAATGTTTTATGAAGGCATGGATGATAGTATAATTTTTTATGAATCCATTGGCATTATCTAAAATTTATCATATTATGAAAAAATATTTAATTTTTATAATAGTTTTTGAATAAGAAGTTACAATACAGAATGAATAGAATTAACACAGTTGGAAGTATTTAATTTATACCATCAAAACATGCCATGTAATTTTAAAACATTCGAAAATGGTATTTATTTATTTTTTATAATTTTATCACACAAATTTTTTTGTTTATTCAAAATATATTCATTATTGAAATTAAAGACATGGTGATATGAATTGTGACATTTTTAACTAAATATTAAATTATAAATATATTTTTTTTACATTTAATAAATCCTTTCATTAATTTTTTTATAATTTTTCATTTGTTTTTTATGTCATATAATTTGTTTTTTTTTATATTTTAAATATTTATGACAATCTCATATCACTCCTTGGTAATTTTATGTAATCATGTTTGTGTATAAAGACGTATGTAGAAAATTTGTATAGAGGAATGAGAAATGCATGAAATATTTAGGGACTACTCTAATGATCATTATTATGATTATAGATTTCTTTATTTTCCAATAATCTCTATGAGTATGAATAGTTAACCATGTCTGAGTAAAATGAGGTATGTAGATAAATGATATATCCATTATTTTTTGTTAAAATAGAATTTATTTTATCATCCAATTATATTTGGGTGTTTTTTCATGGAGACACCTCAATATTTTATGGATTTAAAGGGTTCTCAAGAGTATAAGATGAGAAGTAAGAACCGTTCTATGCCTAGAAGTTCTTCATCTCCTACAGTTCATCCTCCTACTATACTACTTAATTCCCCATAATTTCATTCACAAATGTTATTTTCTAAATTTTTATCTTTTTAATAATGAAAAATCTTTATCCATATCCTTCTCCACCCACAAATACACAATACGATAGTCTACATCCTCATATCCATCCTTACAATTCATAACCATAATAAATTGTATATGGAACTGATATTTAATATATTCTATCATCACATACATAGCTACCATATTCTATAAAGTCTAATCTTATAGTTTTCATCCCCCCATAAGTTCAATATAAACAATTGAATATACAAAGAAATCGGGCTATGAATACCCCCACCACTTGTAGTGCATGATACTTCCATTACTTGTGCTTATAGAGTATAACTTTTGAGGAATTCATATCACTCTGATTTTGGTATCTATTTACATTTAATTGAAAGTAATATTTGATAAATTTTGATATATTATTTTTCATTAATATTTTTTCCTGAAAATTTGGATCATCTAATAGATGATGAGGTCACACAAATATAAAAGTTGTTTGGAATGTTGGACACACTATTGTTATTCTAGCATTTACAATTTTATCCTAGGTTTTAATTCTCACATAAACCCTCTTTTTTATTTCTAATTTTTGTCTTGAAGTATATAAAAAAATATGATAAACTTATAAATGATCTATATAATCTATTTATATTCTAGTAACATAAATTAATCTTTGTGAAAAGTTGTGTCTGGAAAAAAGCAACCTCTTTTTTTATCATAATCTTGTATCATGATTTTTTTCATGGAATAAGAAAATTTAAGATTATCATAAAATTATTTAACTATCTATGTAATGTTATTATCTTTAAAACTTTCCAAACATTCTAACTTTACAACATTCTTCATATTCAGTAACTTCGTAACAAAATTTTGTTAACTTTCAGCAAATCTTATTTTCCTATTTTATAAAGACATTCTTTAAGAGAAGATAACTATAAATAAATAACTGATTTTTTTAATGATAACATCACAAGGTATCTTCCATATCCCCATTTTAATTAGTTGAATACATTTTTTTAAAAATATTAACACTCATCATTTTTCATCACGCACACTTTTTTACAACTCATTTTTTGTAACAACTCAAAATTTTCAACTATAAACAAAACATATCCTTTTTTTAAAGAGAGTGTCATGACACCACCCTACTAGTAAATTAATGTTTTTAAAGGAATTACATCCCTCGTTGACAAGAATATTTGTGTCCATGTTAAGATAAAATCCTCATTACATTGATCTTTCCTATTTTTTCAATCTCAATTTTTCACTCTCCCCATTTTTGTCCTCTCTCGTATTTTATGATAACTACAAATATAGATTCATTATAGAAAGAAATGTAAAAACCTATTAAAAATTTGTTACCTTCTCTCCCCATTTTTCAACATAATACCAATCATAGTGGGACACTTCCTTTGGAGCTTTAAGAAGTCATTTGTGGAGGATGAAGATGTAGTTGTATCCTTAAATACTCAAATATTTCTTTTCGAATAACTTGTAAGAACCCAGATTTTCACTTAGGTAACTATCCTTTAATTTTAATTCTAAATCATTACTTTGGAAAAAATATGGACGCCTAATGGGTTATTAAAAGTCTTAGGGGTGTTTGGGGAATGTTCAAAGCCCAAAACCCATCTTTTGGGAAAACTGGACAGGTCGCATGGTTAGCACACGGTTGGTGCATGATTTGGCTAACCATGCAGATTGAAATTTCTTGATAGAACCACTTCTCATGGTTTTTGCACAGCTGTGCAAAATAACCATGCAATGTGCACCTTCTACGCAGAAAGCCTCACACGGTTTACACACGGTTTGTAAAACCGTGCAGACAAACCATGCAAAGGCTAATTTTTTGGGTAAATTTATAGTTTTCCATTAATGATCTATTAATCCTCCTTTTTCCTCCTAATACGAGAACATTGTGATTAACCCCCTTTTCTCTCAATTTGGGGCTTTTTGAAGATATAACCGTGGAATCAATAGATCTTATTTATACAGTGACCAAATGATCTTTATTTTATCACGTTGGATGTGCAACGGTAAGTACTCAAGTCCTCTGGAGTCGTTCTCTTTCCCTTTTTCTCTTGAATGAGTTATCGGTGTGTGAGTGTTTTTCTCCTTTTCATAGATCTACTTTAATCCAAGCCAAATCAGGAGCCAATACCGAAGGAGGAGAGTCTTACAAGCATAAGGTGGGTTATGTATAAATCATCCCCAAATTTTTTTAATTTTTTATTTATCATGTGGGGACCACCGATTTTGTCAGGTGTCGTTTCTTACATTTATATTCCATAATTATACTCATTATAACTCTAAGGTTATGCTCTTTCCAAAGATGTGATTAGTTGATAGCGATTAGACCCACAAATCAATACTTTCTATAAAACCCCAATATTTCATAGTACGTTATCTCTTTAAAGTAGTTTAATAGCTTATATTACATGAAACTGTGACATGACTTGTGTTATATACAAGATCGAGTTTCGAAAAAACAACGCATTAGTATTATAATTATTTAAATGATATATTTATTTATCAATTAAATATTGTATTATGAATAGTAACCAAAAAATTTAAATGTTATTTATAATGTTTTCACATAAATAAAACAAATTTATAACGAAATATATAAGTTTTGTTAAAATAGTAATATATTTAGAAAAACTATTTTCTTAAAAGAACTACTTTTTATGTCTTTTTGTGAACAATAATATTATTAATTTTATACACTCCAAAAAAATTAATTTGGTAAAATAAACTTCATTTTTGAATTCGGAATATCAAAATTCTCCTAAGGTTAATTTTTTGTACCTTTCTAAAAACATTCAATTTTTGATGAATAGTGAAAAATGTTGCATAGTACATAAAAACCGACTTTTTCATTTAAATAATTATTTTTAATTAAAATTTATATTAAAGTCAAAATAGATACATAATACATATATTAGTCCAATTTTAGTCATTTGAGTCATTTTTATAATAATATTAGATATATAAAATTTAATTGGACTTTTTAATGCCTTTTACCCACCTTCTAGACACATTTGCAAATTTGCAAAAAATGTAAATTCACTGCTTCTGTGAATTGAATTTCAAAAATCCAAAAAACATGATTTTTATTAGTAAGTAAAATTTGGTTCAATATGATGGAAATAATTTTTGGTGAATAGTAACTTTTGAATTTTATTTACCATCGTTATAAGTAAATAGGGTAATTAAAGGTACAAATAATATTATAATAATATAAAATTACCCCAACACATATCTTAATTATATTGGATAATTTATTTTCTACTAAAATCAACCTTAGTAAAAAAATATGATCCTTTTTTATTCACATGGGATATATTATGACATTTATTATTATTATTTTGAAGAAGAGTTAAAAGTGGTAAATTCAAATTTTAATAACAAAACCATTGTTAATATAGTGTTATACATGATATAAATTAGACTATTATTATTCCATATAAATATACAATGATTACCTACATCATGGTTTTTTATTTAAAATTTTTAGACATTAAATAATTAAATTTATTTATGACATAATGATGATGTAGTAATTAGCTTATGAATGAAAGATTAAAACAAATGATATTATAAATTATAAAATAAAAATAATTTGAAAGTTTTGATTCCATCCACAAATTTTTTGGAGGACATTGACATAGGAGTTATGATTTAATGCCTTTGGATTTATGTAATCAAGTTTTTATTACTTTCAAGAAAATACTAAATAGTGTCAAAATTTTCATAAAATATTTTTTTAAAACAAACACTATTTTATTAAATGATATTATAGTTCAACAAGTCTAATATTCAGCCAAATGATTTGTATAATGTTATATGTATAATTAATGAACCACTTTAGATTCTCTTGTAATTTTATAGTAATTATATTAACCATGTAGTATAAAAATACAAGAAGATATGGTAAAAGTTAAAATATTTAACTAGAGGATAAGTATAAAAGATATGGTTGATATGGTGACCTGGACATGTCTAAATATGATTTTTTGAGAGTATTTCAACCCATCACCACGTTATCCTAGAAATAAATTCATTCGGAGCTGTTAGAAACCGAAAATTATTTTATAATAAATTAATATTTCCAACTATCTCTAAAGTGCCCCTCACCTCTCTTACAAAAGGGTACATCACCATCTCTAAAATTAACACCTCCAGATACACTTAACTCATCCAAACCATACTCAAATATCCTCTCAAATACCATCACGTTAACATATCTTCCTTACTTTTATCATAAATCCAACCTATGGAGCCGTTTTGTTCAAATCAAAAGGAAGCACCCGAAGAAGATGTAATTATTTTATCACCTCTTTCAAAGTTCTTTTCTTATTCAACATCCTCTTTCTTGGTCGTTACCATACTAAAATAATAATTCCAGTACCTTCTACATTATAAGATTTTATTATAAATATTTTAAAACCATATTCATTATTCTATCCATCCGGTGATGGACAAAGTCACCATGCGTACGTACGTACGGATTACCGTCTCCATGTCATGGTGTAGTTTGTTATTCAACACTAAATTATTTGGATGGGTACAATAATAAATATAATTAATTTAAATAATTAATATTAATTTTTATTTATTCTTTATGTAAAATATACCATCCAATTAAACACAATTTCACCTTCAATAGAATGATATTGTCGCTCATGCGTACGTATGGCTTACCATCTCCACGACGCGACGAGATTCATCTTCAACGATCACTCTTTAAGAATTTTTATAAATATATATATATATATATTTATTAAGTATGAGTTATATGAAATAATATATCTACTGGAATAATATATATTTATGTAGATAAATATATTTTGGTTACTTACTTCCACACTATACAGTAAGAAAATGGATACAGCGTTCATGCATACGTATAAACTACCATCTCCATGAACGGTGTTTCAATTTCATATATCTATCTGTTATAAATATTTATATTCTAAATATATATGATATATAAATCAAGTATTATATTCTAGAAGTATTTAAATCAGGATCAATTTGATATGATCAAAAATAACATGTTAAAACACCTACAATAAAGAAAGCGATTATTACCCGAAATGTTACTTTAACATGAAAATTATTATTAAATGGATAGTATAAATTTATAAATGAATCATATATGATATCATAAATATTATTATGGTTTTGATATAATTTAATAATATACTATGTTCATTTTACAAGAGGTTAAACATATCATCGACTAAAGAAATGTACATGGTAAGAGTTAATTTCTCAATCTCATTATTATCTGAAATTGTTTATGTATAAGTTTTTAATGGGATATATTTATTATCCATTTATATGTTTCATAAAAATGTTTTCAAAATGAATATTTTATTGAAGGGAATTTTTAATTAAATCGTCATTTAAAATGTTTTAAAGATCTATTTTTATGAGTCTATTTAATTAATGTCCATGTTTTCAAAATGATTTTAAGGATTTATTTATATGAACATGATTGTTCAAAAATTATATTTATTTTCAAAAGTTTCAAAGTGGTATGGGATAACTTGATTCAAATATCTATTTAAATTGACTTCCTTTAGAAATTGTGTGACTTTTAAAAGATTTTTTGGAAAAGGGATATTTCTCTCCTAGAGTTTTACTGGCCATTTTCAACAATGTCAACATCATTTACTAGATATTATTCTTGATTGAGGTAGAATTATTATAATACAATATTTCATATTTTATTGAATGGGTTATGATAAGTTTGACTTTGGATGTTCTATTTTTATACCATTCATTATTTATGGTAAAATTATGGATAATTCATATTCTAGTTTTAATACGAATGGTTATTTTATGTTTCACCCTTTTCATATGAGGAATGCATTGGACTTATTGAGTGACTGGCGGGGCCCGCTATAGCTCTTCGATGCATCAGTAAGTCTCATGAGACAAACTAGTGTTTTAGAACCAGGACTTGACAGAATATTTGTGAATGGCCTTGGCATAAGGCCTTACTATAGTAGTTATTATATCCGGCATTATGAATTCTCTCGTTGTTAAATTAATTATTACATGTGATTATTCAACTAGTGGAATATCCATGTGTATGTTTTTATGGTAATGTTTTATTTATTTTTTCCATATCATGTTCAAGTTTATGTTTAACAGAATGCTATTTTTATTATACATCTTTCCTTAAAAGTTTATATCTTCCATTAAATTATTTACCCTTACTCAACATATGGGCTCACCGCTTTCTTATTTTTTATTTTCCCAGGATGTCAAGAAGTGTATTATGATTGATATGCAGTGTTAATCTAGGAGAATAATGGCATTCTCAAAGGATTATTCATGATATGTTTTATGTTAGAAAGTCTAATTTTATGTTCTTTTATGTAATATATTTTCCAAGACTGTTAAACTAATCGTTCCTTCGGGACTTGATTCCTTGTAATAATGCCAATGTATTATAATAGTGCACCGACTTTAGAATTTTGGGGTCGAGGTGTTACAATTTGTATCAGAGGAATTTTAGAAATATCCTTGGAAATTATATTTAGATAAACTCTGATTAGGGAACATTAACCTATGATAGACTTTGAGGATTATTATATAAGAACTTCCTAGAATTTTGGTAATGTCTAGATTATGTGGGTATTCCAAGAAATACATCCATGTCCGGATACTAATAGTGGATGTGGTTCTAGCACAAATGTACCTAGGGGGGAAACTATGATAAGGTGTTTAAGTCCTGACTTGGGGTAACCTTGTACATGACAATGGGCCTTACTGCGCACCTAGTTTGACACTCCTGGGGGATAAAATCTGGATAATTCATATTTTCTTTACAACCCATTATAAAGGATTTATGAGTAAATATATCCTCAAAGGAATCATATTTGTGATTATAGATTAGATATATATAAATTTTTCAATTTATGTTAAGTATTTTAGTAGTTTGAAATTATGAATTATGACTGATAACCTAATATACTCTATGCCATTTTTAGAAATGGAGCCTAGTGGAAGAAATAGAAATCATATCAATGCACGTAATCCATGTAGGCATTTCCCTCCTATGAAAGATAATGATAGTGGAACTGGTGAAACAACTGGTACTGAAAAAACTTCTAAACGTACTAGGATAACTGACACGAGTTTTGAATAATAACCTTACCCATATGGAGCATCCTGATCCACAACTTGGAGGATCAATGTTAAACCGCTTCATGAGACAACATCCTCCAACATTCAATGGGACTAAAAATCATTTTGTAGCTGAGTAGTGGATAATTTCCCTAGAAAAATTATTTATTTCTTTGGGAAGTAAAGAAAGAGAAAAGGTTGTCTTATTAGTTTATCATCTCTCAGGATATGCATATCAATGGTGTTAATTAATTCAAAACACAAAGGAGAATGAAGAATTTGGAAATATAGAATGGAGGGAGTTAAAAGAACTTTTTCTAGAGAAATAATTTCCTCGTGAACATGGATATGATATGTAAAGACAATTTCTGAGCCTTAGGAAGAAAGAGGATGAGAATATTGAAAAGTATGAGACTAACTTCCCAAGGTTAGAAAGGCATGCTACATACTACATACCTAACCCAAGAAGTAATATTGATCGATTCTTTGATGGGTTAAAACATTTCCTCTGATGTGCATTGGTCTCATAAACTTTCTCGTCATATGAAGATATAGTCTCGTGTGCTATCAATATCGAAAAATTATTATTTAAGTCTTATGACATTAAATTTAAGTAAGAGAAGAAGAAAGCGGTGGGGCAAGAGATAGATAATGGGAAAAATGGAAAGAATTATTTTCCCATATGTGATAACTATGGAAAGAATTACCCAGGGAAGTGCTTTAAATGACTGGGTATTTGTTATAAGTGCAGAGAAAAGGGTCATCAGGAAAAAATAATGCAAAGGATAGAAAGAAAAGACTAATATTTTGTGTTTCAACTGTAGTTAAATGGGGAATTATGAAAATAAATTTCATAAGAATCAAGGAAATATAGCTCAGAATAATCAAAGGGATCAAGGTCCAGCATAACATGTTTCTACAGTCAACGTGGAATAATTACTGTATTTGTGTTTCTGGATTGATGAATTATGTCATTTGAGTGTTGTATAAATGATGTACTATTTATATGAATTATGGAAATAAAAAAGGACAGTATTGGAGTATTATGTCAATATGGATTTGAGATTGTATGGTACTAAGAAAAGTGACTCAAAAGTAAGTTAAACTTTCTGGGAAAATACATGCTTAATAGAAAATAAATCTTAATATTGTCCTGATATTGAGGTAGTGATTTTGGAATATGAGATGATGAGTTTGGATAAATTATATTGTATGTTTTTTGACCACCATGGAACTAATTAATTGTTTTTTTATTCTATAATTGCTGGAGTTTACAACAATTTTGGATTTAAAGAGTATATTTAGTCTTCTATAAGGAACAAGGGAGCATGAATGTATTCGATAAAGTTTTTTCATAATTTAGGGTGTCACCATGTTTTATGAGAATACATGATGAAGGTAGTAACATGTTATTATATAAAAAAAAGATATATCCATTATGTTCACCCCCCATATAAATTTTTGCACTGTGAGTTTGGACACAAGTATTTTGGAGAAGTCTAAAGGATGGAATAGAATAAGTTGAGCACTTGATAATTTTTTTAGGTTAGAGTATAATTTATTGGATGCTTTAACCTAACCTTTTGTTTTTCAGTAAAAATATAGAGGATTAAGGAAATTCTTGTGGGACATATGATTTGTAAAATGAGTTTATGGCATTAAAAAAATAATTTTGAACATTCATTTCCTGGTTCAATGGATTCAATGAAAATAGATCCAAACACAACCAAATGATGAGATTATGATTATGATATGTAATGAAATAAAGAATGTTTTCTTTATTTTTTATCTTGGTAGTAAATTATTCCCTCTTCTTCCAAAAAAAGTATCTAAAAAATATGTTTTGATAATACCTTATGTTTTGTTGAACCGATATTACTTTAAATAATCATATATTTATGGCTTTGAGGCCCTCAATTTTCCACTTATTGTTCACTTGTTTTGTATTGATGACCTCAGTCACTCCCTATAAATATTTATGTTTTTCTGCCAATTATGTGTCTCTAATTTCCACCAATGTTCTCTTCTTCTAAATCCTAATTTGGTGGTGACTTGGTCATTTCCTTTTCCCTCTTATTGAGACTAAATTTTATTAACCCTATTTCTGATGTGGGTTTTCCACAAAGGTATTTTCCATTTTTTTAACTTTTATTTTTGAATAAAAATAGAAAATTGCGAGAATACAATTTATTAAAGGAGGGGAGAATGTAACACTCCAATATTTCATAGTATTTTATCACTTTAAAGTATTTTAATAGATTATATTTCATTCAACACTGACTTGGCTTGCGTTATACGCAAGATTGAGTTTCTACGAAACTACACATTAGTATTATAATTATTTAAAATATATATTTATTTATCAGTTAAATATTTTAATATTAATTGTAAAAAATAAATTGTAAATGTTATTTATAATTTTTTCACATAAATAAAACATATTTACAATGAAATGTATAAATTTTGAAAAAATAGTTATATATTTAGAAAAACTATTTTCTTAAAAGAACTAATTTTTATGTATTTTTGTGAACAATAATAAAATTAATTATAGATGCACCTAAAAAATGAATTTGGTAAAATAGACTTCATTTTTGAATTCGGAATATCAAAATTATATTGCGGTTAATTTTTGATATTTTCCAGAAACATTCAATTTTTTATGAATAGTGAAAAATACTGCATAGCATATAAAAATTGACATTTTCATTTAAGTAACTGTTTTTAATTAAAATTTATCTTAAAGTAAAATTAAATAAACAATAAATATATGAGTTCAATTTAATTTATTTGAGTCATTTTTATAATAATATTAGATATATAAAATTTTATTGAACTTCTTAGCGTCTTTTACCCACCTTCTTGGAAAATTTACAAATTTTCTTAAAACGTAATTTTACCCCTTCTGTGAATTGAATTTCAAAAATCCGATAGACAAGATTGTAATTAGTAAGTAAAATGTAGTTCAATAGGATGAAAATAATTTTTTGTGAATATTAACTTTTGAATCTCAGTTACCATGGTTAAAAGTAAATGGGGTAATTAAAGGTAAAAATAATATTATAATAATATAAAATAAACCCAACACAAGACCTTATTCTATTAGATTTGTAATTTTAGACCAAAATCAACCTTAGGACAAAAATATGATCCTTTTTTATTCCCATAGGTTATATTCGAACATTTATTATATTTTATTTAATGGAGATTTAAAAGTGTTAAATTTTAATTTTAATAACTAAACCATTTTTAATATCGGTTTATACATGAGATAAATTCAACTATAAATATTAATTAGAAATATAAAAATATTTCTCACATCATGGTATTTTATTTATAATTTTTATACATTAAATAATAAAATTTCTTTATGACACAATGTTAATGTAGTAATTATCTTATTAATGAAAGATTAAAAAATGATATTATAAATTATAAAATAAATATAATATGAAAGTTTTAACTCCATACACAGATTTGTGAATGAAATTGACATATGATCTACGATTTAATTCCTTTCGATCGAAGTAATAAAGTTTTTTGAATGACATTAACATAGACATAAATGAGATTTTAAAACAATTACTATTTTATTAAATGATATAATAGTCCTAAAAATCTATGATTCATCCAAATGACTTATATAATGTTATATATGTCATTAATTAACCACTTTAAGTTATCTTGGAATTTTATAATAATTATATTAATCATGTATTATAAAAATACCAGAAGACATGGTAAAAGTTAAACTTTTTAACTAAAGGTTAAGTCTAAAAGATAAGGTCAATATGGTGACCTAGACATGTCTAAAACCTATTTTTTGAGAGTATTTCGACTCATACCCACCTTATCCTATAAATATATTCATTTAGAGCTATTAGAAACAGAAAATAATTTTATAATAAATTAATATTTCATGCTTTTCTTAAAGTTCCCCTCACCTCTCTTGTAAAAGTGTACTTCCCTTTCTCTTAAATTCACACCTAAAAATCCATTTGACTCAGCCAAAACTTGATCAAATCTCCTCCCAACTACCCTAACCTCAACCTATAGGCCTTAATTTTATCATAAATCCAACTTAAGTATCCATTTTATTCAAATAAAAAAGGAAGCACCAGAATAAGAGGTAATTATTTTATCTGCTCTTTCAAAGTTATTTTCTTCTTCTACTTCCTCTTTCTTTGTCGTTAAAATACTAAAATAATAATTACAGTAAATTATACATTATTAGATGTTATTATAAATATGTTACATCCATATTCATTATTCTATCAATCATATTATTGAAAAAATCACCATGTGCGCGTACGTAAGGCTTACCGTCTCCACGTTGTGGTGTAGTTTGTTATTCAACACTACATTATTTAGATGGGTGTAATAATAACTATAATTAATTTAAATAATGAATATAAAATTGTAATTATTCTTTATATATAATATATCATTCAATCAAACACCATTTCACCATCAATATAATGATATTTTTGTTTCTACGTACGTACGGCTTACCGTCTCCATGACCCGACGAGATTCATCTTCAACGATCACTCTTCAAGAATTTTTATAAATATATCTACGTATTGATTAATAATGAGATATATGAATTAATATTTCTACTATAATAATATATATTTATGTAGATAAATATATTTTGTTTACTTAATTTTATACTATATTATAAGAAAATGGATACAACGTTCACGTGTGCGTACGGACTATCGTATCCATGAACGGTGTTTCCATTTCATATATCTATCCATTATACATATTTATATTCTGAATATATATGATATATAAATAAATATTTATATTATAGAAGTATATAAATCATGATCTATGTGATACGATCAGGAATAACAAGTTAAAACACGTACGATAAAGAAGGTGATTATAACCCAAAATGTTACTTTAACATAGAAATTATTATTCAATGGTTAGTATAAAGTCATAAATAAATCATATATGATATCATAAATATGATTATGGTTCAATTATAATTTAATAACATGCTATGTTCATTATATAATAGGTTAAATGTACCCTCAACTAAAGAAAATTACAAGGTAAGGGTTAATTCCTCAATCTCATTATTATCCGATATTGTTTATGTGTAAGTATTTACTGGGACATATTTATCATCCATATCCATGTTTCATAAAAAAATCAAAAAGAAAATTTTATGGAAAGGAATTTTTAACTAGATCATCATTTTAAATGTTTTAAAGATCTATTTTTCTAAATCTATTAAAGTTATGTCCTTGTTTTTAAAATGATTTTAAGGATTTATTTATATGGACGTGATTGTTCAAAAATGATAATAATTTTCAAAAATCTAAAATTGGTATGGGAAGATCTGATTAAAAATCTCTTTTAAATGACTTTATAAATTTTTTGACTTTTAAATGATTTCATGAAAACGGTATATTTCTCTTACAGAGTTTTATTGATCATTTTCAACTATGTCAACGTCCTTTACATGAAATTGTTCTTGATTGAGGTTGAATTATTATAACACAATATTCCTTATTTAATTGAATGGGTTATGATATGTTTGACTGTCTATGTACTATCCTTATAACCTTCAAAATTTATTGTTAAATTATTGACATTTCATATGGTAGTTTTAATACAAATTGTTATGTTATGATTCACCCTTTTCATACAAGGAATTCATTAGACTTTGTAAGTGATGGGTGGGGCCTGCTATAACCCATCGATGTATTGGTAGATCTCATGAGACAAACTACTGTCTTGGCACAATGCCTTAACAGAATATTTGTAAATGGTTTTGCACAAGGCCTTGATGTAGTAGTTATTCTATCCAGCATTATGCATTCCCTCATTATGAAATTAATTATTACATGTGATTATTCGACTAGTAGAATATCCATGTGCATATTTACATGGTAATGTTTGATTTATTTTTTTCATATTATGTTCATGTTTATGTTTAATAGGATAATTTTTTTATTATACATCTTTCCTTAAAAGTTTATAGCCTTCACTAAATTATTTACCCTTTATGATCATCTGAGCTCGCCCCTTTCTTATTTTTTATTTTCCCAGGATGCCGAGAAGTGTATTACGGTTGATATGATGGGTTAAGATAGGGGAATAATGGTGTTCCCAAAGGATTATTTATGCTATGTTTTATGTTAGAAAGTGTAGTTTTATGTTCTTGTATATAATCTATTTTCCAAGAATGTTAAACTGATTGGTCCTTCCGAACTTGATTCCTTGTAATTATGACAATTTATTAAAATAATGCACCGACTCCAGGCTTATGGGGTCGGCGTGTTACACTTTCCATGTAAAAGGTTATGCCATATTTGGGTTCTTATTGTTTTGACACATTTGATCCACTGTTCAGGTGTGCCTTTGCTTGACCTTCTTAAAGGTAATCATTCCTATAATAAATGTCTTGAATTACATTATGAATTTCATAATGGAAAGTACCATGTATTCCTACCACATACCCACCTAAGGTTAGTGCTTTCATTTTGATAATTAAATGTGTAATGGAACTTTGAAAAGTATACTAGTATATGACTTGGAGTTAATTTATATTGAATATAGGTTGTATGTCTGTAGAACCCCTTTCCATATTGATTGAAGGTAGTGGAGTGAACCTTAATTTATGAACATGCCTTTAATTTATTAAATGGTTGAAATGTTACTCGTCCTTTTCACACTAATGGAAGGTCTGGATTGCATCCAATGAAAAAAATGAATATTTATGACTTGATTAAATGGTTTCAATGATACTTGTCCTATTTACACTAATAAAGGGAAAGGCTTGAACCAATCAATAAATGGTTGCAATGCTACTTGACGTATCCACACTAATAAAAGGAAAGGCTTGAACCAAATAAATTATTACATGATTTCAATATTAAAAATAAATGGCATGACTTGAGCTCGCCATGAATTATGATCGTAGAATTCCGTGAGCACTTGGGAACCCAATTTCAATTCAAGGATACAGCTTGCATAGGTTTATACCCACCTAGATCCCGATCCTTATCTATTATTGGATTCCCAATATGACATTGTAGGATCCATTACAATATTACAATATTTCTTGGACACACTCCTTGGTTCCAACATTGAAAAGTAAGTGTCTTGGTTGCTTCCCATCAGGCCCTGTCATTGCTTATCCCCGTTTTACCATGGTTGGTCACCTTAGACTCGGTAGGCGTCTTATTGTGGAATGCCTCTGATTACACTCCTTCGATTAAACTCTTATCCTTGCTAAGATACATTTACTACTCAGTTGCAAACCCTTGACGTCTTTTACATTTCCATGGTTATTACCTTGGGACTTCATGAGTGGTTATCAGTACACGTGACATGTTAATATAAAATTGTAATGAATTAATCCATGAATTGATTACATGTTCAGACATTAACCGAGTGCTAAAGCAGATACTTGGGTATTTAGTTACATTGTACTTCTTTACATTATATATGCATTCATGCACATAGTTATATCTCTATTACATGGGCCAGATGTTACAGACACCATTTGTGGTGGCCCACTAAGATTTATCTCACACCCTCTTCGAGTGTCATTTGGTACTCTGGGCAGATTACATGCTTCCAGGTCTAGACAAAGGGAAGCATATGACATTAAACACTTGAATATTTTTTGTTTATTATGGAGCTTGATAGCAGAGGACTGATTTGGATCTTGGGATGATTGGGATAGTCTTTTGATTTCCTTTAACTTTTTTGGAACAATTTATGCCTTCTATATTGTATCCTTGTTTTCTAATTTTTTAGTAAATTACATATCATTATCTGTTGTTGAATGTTATTCTAGTTTTTTTTTATTTTTATTGTTGTCCCTATTTTCCACTATGCCTTTTGTTTACTTATATTGCTTCCTCTATTTACATATGTTTACATCCATCCTCTGCGCTACACTTTGGTACTAAGGGAATAGTCTCCCCACAGACACATCCTAGGCCCTCCCTTCTAGTCAGAAGCCTCTGGAATTTAGGAAGATGCACTTGATTCCATGTGGACCATCGGGCTCAGGGCACACATTGAGTGGCATTTGAGTCTAGGAAATCATATATCTTTGTTCAAGATATCATAAATTTGATACTTCTTAAATATATATCCCAGAAAAAAAATATCCACCAAAAAATTTCTCCTTTAAAAATTGAAACTAAATATTAATGTTCTTTGATCCTGAGTGTTGGATAGTATTTTTAAAAAGATAAATTTCACTTTGATTATCATAATGTATCTCAAATAGTGCAAAACAATATCTTTTAAATATTCCAAATAAACTTTTACCCAGAAAATTCGATTACAATCATGGGTAGTAGCAACATATTCTGATTCCACTATGCTCAAAGTTGTTAAACTCTGTTTCTTACTATTCCAACTCACACACCATTATCCAATAAAAAAGGTTCCTCTAGAATTCAGTTTTATATGATTGAAATCTTCAACCCAATAAACATGAGTATAAACATGAAAGTTCATATTGTTACCTCTTTTTTACATCAACCCATATGAAGTTCTTCCTTTAACATATCTCAAAATTATTTTTATTTAAAAAAATGAGATTCTTTATGATCACTCTGATATCTGGAACATAAATTCCGAACATAAAATATATTAGGTCTTGAGGTTATATAGTAAAAAACATCCTATAAACATCAAAATATCAATCTAATTTTCACTTTATCTAGTTTCATATTTACCCAACTTTGTACTCACTAAAATCAGGTTATAAACTTCTTTAGAGTCTTCAATTACAATCATTTCTAACAACTCCCTAATGAACTTATCTAGATATAGGAAAATATATATTTCCATTTTTGAACTTGTAAACCCAGGAAGAAAGTTAATTCTCTAACATTGATATATCAAGATTATTATTCATTTTTAGAAAATTAATTACAACAGTTTTTTATATCACTAGAAAAAATTATATTGTCCACATAAACAATTAAAATCATGGTGTATAAATCCACTTCTTTCACATAAAAGTTACTATCAAGTTTTCCTTTAGAAAAATATAAAAAAATTATACAACTATCATGTTTGGATTACCATGCATGTGGAACTTTTTTTGACCCATAAAATAATTTTTGAAATTTAAAAACCATTCTTTCATCGTTATCAAGTACAAAACCACAAGGTTTCTCAATTTACAGTTCTTCCTAAATCTCCCCATTTATGATATATGAATTTACATCCATCTGATAGAATCTATAAAATAGATGTTCATCCACTTCTAGGAACATTTTTATGGTTTCTAATATTGAAATAAGGTAAAATTTTATTCACAGTTCACACCTTCCACCAAATCATAACCTTTAGAAAAAATAATTTCTTTATATCATAAAAATTATCTATGTTTATTCAACTATTTCTTGTACACCCATTCTATTACAAAAACACTTTTATCTATTAGTTGTGGAACAAGTTCCCACATTTTATTTTTCGAATTTTTATCCAATTATTCATTCATTGAATTCACCCATTATTTATGTATTACTAATTTTTAAAGTGATTGTGGTTTAATTATTGAAATGAGTGAGGTCTGATTTTATAATATCAACCTTATTCTAGTTCGAATAAGAGTTTTCTGGTTTCCAATTATATTTTCAATTTCATCCAGTTTTTATAAGGTAGGAAATTTAAAATTTTAACTTATATATTCAATTTCCTCATCACATGATTCCTATGGGTCTTGATATATCTATTTTGGATCACTTTCAATTTCATTGGAAACCTTTACTTTTTATTCCTCAATATTTGCAATATCCTTTGTTAAGGAATTTGTGTTTTCAATAACATTCACTTAAAAGTAATTTATCAAATTTTTAAAACATTTGTTCAAACATTTTTAACTTATTTTTTTCCATGAATATCCCATTAAGGTTACTTCATCCCCTTATTACCTCATTTTCACCAAGATTTTAATTTTTTATTTTTATTTAAAAATATACTTTCAATAACCTTGAAATATTTCACTGAAGGTTTTTTGTTATACCATATTTAATAGGAATTATTATTTTTATTTAATATTTAATAGACTTCTATTTTTCTCATTAAATAGTTATAACAGAGTCTCTCTATTAGAAATTTGAAATTTTTTACTCTGCCAACATGTTTCAACCCATTTCCTTCATATTTATATTTTTCCTTCCTGCAACTACATTTTTTAAGTTATATATGGAGTGCTATATTGATTTTTGATTAAATGATTCATTACATAAGATTCAAAATCATTACATGTTAATTTTGTACCATTATTAGTTATCAACATTCTTATCCATCCAACATTTTGATTTTTATTCAAAAAAATGGGAGAGGGCCCGAGAAAGGGAAATACAAGGAAAAAAGGAAACTATCTTTAGGGGGTCGGAAATAATGAAGGCCAAGGGGATCACCCCAAAATAGATTCACCCCCTCTGATTTCAATTGAGACAAATTAGAAAGACATAACACTGAAACACCAAGAACCGCAAGAGAGGCTAGGTGCTCCGCCACTTTGTTTCCCTTGAGCCAAGTATGGGTGACTCTAACGTTGTTGTTAAGGAGTGCCTTACACTATCTAATATTATAGGATACTGACCGTGGAGTGGTTCCCTTACCATGTAGAGCATCATGAATAGTCATAGAATCTGTCTCCACCTGGGTGATGATAATTTCCCTCTGGCTACATATTCATAAACTTATAAACATCATAAGCACCTCTGCCTGAACATAATTACCACTTCCATGGTGGGTTATGAAAGCCAACACCACACTCCCCCTGAGTTCATAGAT
The DNA here is from genome assembly GCA_963277665.1 of Viscum album. Lineage (NCBI taxonomy): Eukaryota > Viridiplantae > Streptophyta > Magnoliopsida > Santalales > Viscaceae > Viscum > Viscum album. Next base: position 1,041,339,812 of record OY728164.1, on the reverse strand, counting down.
AACACATCCTCCTCATATTTTTCCAATTACAAAAGATCTATCAATATTAATCTTCTGGCCACCCCCAGGGGGCAGCAACCGAATTCATGTCCCTTAAGCCCTGAAACCATTATGGATGGCCCCCCTTGGATAATGTCCCTCTGGCTGGATATAGATAAACTTGTAAGCACCGCAAGCGCCTCTGCCCAAACAGAATTACCACTCCCATAGTGGGCTATGAAATCCAACACCACACTCCCCATGAGGTCACAGATATCACCTTGTCCTCACATGTCACCCATTACACAAGATCCATAAATATTAAGCTTATGGCCACCCTTGGGGGGTCTCCACCGCAAGCGCCTCTCCCAAAATCTCTTATGAAAGATATAAACATTTATATAGCCTCTAATTTATGTTTCATAAACATGATATTGGTCATTTGATTGAAATAATAAACAAGTGAGATAAAGTAAAAAATATATTTTCATTTATTGATGTCTCATCTGTCCACAAATATCTGAGTGAACAAGCTCAAGATGGTAGGTATATTGAATTTCTAATTTCTTATAGTTTTTACCAATCATATTTCCTTTCTAAAAATCAATACAACAATCAAATTATATTCTTCTAAATGTCATGATATTTCATACAACATTAACTTTAGAATAATTTTTTCATACTTTTCATTACAAATAATCTGGTATGTTATGTCGTAACTTGTTTTTCATATTTATCACCCAAGTAGCATGAGTCACTATATTCCCCAATTTGAAAAATATTAAAATTGGTTCATTCTCCTCCTGTAAAAATTTTCCATCTTCTACACTTGTTATGATAAAAGAATATTTTCGGAATAACCCTAATTTTCCGTCCACACAAAGTTTTATCTGAAGAAGAAGTTTGTGCTTAATCCCATTAATAAATAGAATTCCCTAAGATTTTAGTTTTTTAGGTTTTATCACAGTGATTCTAATTCTTCTGATTTTCAGGGAACTGTCATTTCCAAAATTAATTGCACATATATCACTATTTTAAACATCTCTCAATATTTTTATATCTCCCATCATGTGTGATTAATTAAAATTATCAAGAATCCATCATTTTTTTAAATTACTTATTTTAGAGTTTTCTCAACAAAAAAATCACTTTATTCAAATTTCTTCTTTACATGATCCTTTTCTTTTATTGCATATGAAGTTTTACCTTGAAGTGAATCCGTAAATTATTTAGAAAATTGATGTAGTTAATTACATATTCCACAAAATTCATCAAGGTATCTAAAACTATTTTTTCTTCAAATATTTTTCTTATGCCTTTGGATTTCACTTTTATTACATCTTATGACCTAGAAAGGTTACTCATTCTACTTCCACCATCTCTTACCCTATGTTCATGCCTCTTTCCTATAATTTACATGTTATTCCAAAATTATTACGCTCAATGATAATAAATTCCATATCACCTTCAAAAAACATAAAATCGTGGTTTTCTGTCAATGTATGATTTCACTCTATAAAAAATTTGTTGAGGTTCATAACTTCTTTTTGTTCTTAATTTTACTAGGTATGGTCCATCTTTTTTACATGGGGAATTTTAAATTTTTTTGGATGTTATAGGATTATCACATCCCTTTTCAGCCCATATTTTCCTAAAACTTTTCATAACACTTGAAATATTAGAAAAATCAGATGAATGTTTACGGTTAGTGGGTGAAGATTTCACCTGATTCTTAAAGTGGGTTTTCTGTAGATTTATATGAGACAAATTTTATATCTAAAGACATGCTAAAATTTTAATTCAACTTTATTATGTTATTTTAATCCAAAATTATTTATTGAGTTCTTATAACTTCATCTTCCTTATATTCCAACTTCTTATTGAGTTCTTTAACCATATTTCCCCATTCACAATTTATTAGTTTTTAGTTTAATATTTTTTTGATATACTCTTCTTATTTATTTTGTTTATCATTTCATCCCATAATAACTTTTACATATTATTTCATCATAAATATAATTTATTTCTAAAAAATTTATTTCACAATACATGATAAAAGTTTTGATCTAAGATGATACTCTATATAAGATTATTCACTTCCTTCTTCTTGTTCACTATTTGATGATTATTCCTTTTTCATAAAAATTTTCAGAGAATGTTTTGATTATTTATAAACATTCATATTCTAATGAATCAATATCATATAATTAAAATTCTAATTTCTTACTCAACATTCTTCTTCTATTTCTAGTAAACTTTTTCTTTCTGCTAGTGCACTTCTTTTCTTCTGTTGAAGGTTTTTTTAGATTCTTCCATCAAGTCTTTTCTTCGGAATGATCTTCAAATTCAATAATTTTCTTCTTAGATAAAATCATAGAAAATTTCCCAATTCCACCACACTGAAAACGTTTGAGAGGAAATTTTCCTCTATAATTTCCTCTTCCTATTTGTAAATTCTTAGAGAAAAGAGACTTGATTTTTTATTCAACTCATTATCCTCTTTATCTTCAGAATGACAAGAATCAATATCTTCACAACATTAAATTTTCATCTTTCACATAGATTTAAAATCATTTTATCATTGATATTATTTTTTAATTATGAATATTTTCTCATTTCATAGGAAAATTTAAAGTTATTAAAGTCATCAAGTGATAAATAGTCTTTATCTTCAAAATGAGATATTTTAGAATCAAAACTATCTAGAATGTTTCTCGTAAGTTTATTAAAAATTATAGAATCATCCAAGATATCTCTAAAACCTCTATTGTTTCAAAAAAATCATTCACTCTATTGAATTAATCATTAATAGTTTCTTCATCTCTCATTCTGATGTCTTAAAACTTGTTAATCTATATTTATATCTTCACTTTCTTTACATTAGTATTTCCTTAGAAAATACTTTTTATATTTTCCCACATTATCTTTTATATTTTGAGACTCATAACTATCATGTAAAAATTTTCTGATGGAGACATAATAATTTCATTTCTATCCTTTCTCAAAAATTCAATGTTTCTATTGTTAGAAAAAATCATTGTAGGATCCTTATCAATTGATGGAAACCCAATATTTATTTCATCTATAACCCCCAATCCAGGAGATAAAATATATTGTAACATTTTTTTCATCTATGATAATTTATTCCATAAAAGGATGGTGTCTCTCTACTGTAGATGAAATTGAGGTATTCCATGATAACGATATAATAGGGAAAACTTTTCTCTGATTCTAATTAAAGTTCCTAATGATCATATAACAACTGAGAGGAGTGGTTAAATCAGTTTATTTCATTTTGAAAAAAAAATTCCTCAATAAACTTATTCCCTATAACTTGTTAGAGGTGTTTACTTATCATCTTTTTGTAAACACACATGCATGAAAAGGTAGAAAAGTAAGAAAAGAGCCCAATATTAACAATGTTTTCCTCAGTTTGAGAACCTATATTATTTCCCTAGTCACACTTATGGATCCATGAAAATTCATTGTTGTCAAGAATTAAATAAAAAACAACTCTTATTGGACACCTTCTATCTCCTGATAGGAAATATTATACTAACTCCCATCAGATTACAATTTTTTTAAAAAAAATTTGATCCGTAACCCAAACATGTAGATTTATGAAATTTTCTCCCAAAAAGGTCCATCCAGAAACTCAATCAGATGTGCATGTTTCTGATGAAATCTTTCTGATGCACCTTTTTTGAAACTACTACTTTTAAAAAACCTCGATTTTTTATTAGAAAAATCATTGCCTCAAAAGAAATTTTCATGAAAATCATTTCTATTACCTCTGTCTGATGGTCTCTATATACTTCTCCTTATTGAAATATGTTCAATACGTTTGTATGAAATAACTATCTAACAAACTTATTCGATATGAAGACTGACTTCGGTTGGAAACTCAACTCTGACACAATTCTTCTAGTGTCTCAACTTTTTTTCAGTGAACATTCATAAGTACCATTATACATTTCATATCTATTTTTAATTTTTCTATAAATGGAGAAGGTTGAAAACTAATTTTTGTTTTCCCACTCACTATAATTCATAAATATTAATTTCATTAATGTTCCCACATTCTTGAATTTCCTTAACTTCATATGTTAAGAAACTCGTCAATATTTGTCACATCGACTTAATAAAATTTGAAACTTCATTAACTTCAACTTTGTAACTATGTAAAATCTTTGAATTCGTAACTTCATAAAACATTAACTTTGTACACCTAGAAAAAATTCTCTATATGATCATATTATTCATTCACATTTTTTATCAGATCATACTATTCGTCTAGTGATGAATTATGAACTTTCTAACAACCTAAATTTATTAATTTACATCAACTGTTGCTTTATGATGGATGGTCCCACCCCCCTGATTTTTCAAAAGATATAGGTGTGGCTAGTAGATTTGATGGATGTATAACCCTGAAAAATAACTAGGAAGGAAATAAAGGTAAGAAGAAGCCTATATAAATGGATCTCTCCCATTAGTTCCAACATCTCATCAGATTCACCAACAACAATAGATCCCATTTGAGTGTCTTATATGTATTATTTTTATAGGTGGTATTCCCACATATTCAATATATATATTACTAAGGTTTTATCCTTTTAATGGTGAGGCAGTTTTTACCCACATTTATTCATAGTGAGATCCTTCTATTCACCCATGGTTTTTACCCCTTTCATTTTGGGGGTTTTCCACATTACACCTCGTGTAATTTATTTATGAATTTTCCCATTATTTTATATCTATATTATTATTTCATAATTGGTCCAATATTTTGTGGTCATAAAAGTTTGTATCATAGGAATGTTCTAGCCTAGTTCTATTAACTTTTTGGATATTAATAATTACCGTAAATTTGAGTATGCATTGTGATTGTAACTCTGGTTGAAATTTCAAATCAAAAAAATATTGAAATGATTAAATAAACAGTTTTAAAATAGTGGTGGTTTTGGACTGAAATTGTGTCTAGATGATGGTGAAATTCGATATTGAAATATTCAATCCAAATAATTTTACATCGTGGAACATAAAGATACATGTAGTGCGGCGAATGTTTAATTGTGGATTGATAGTTGAAAGAAGACCAGAAGATGTTATGATGGAGTGTGGTTTCAGTGGGATCTAGAATAATAACATGGGTGTAGATGTGGTGATTAATTCTTGGAATGGATATATACAAGTCAGTGAAGTAGTGGAGACTGTAAGAAGAAGACTGCATCTCAATGACACATGGATAATTGACTCAGGAGAATCATGGAACATGATGTCTCGGTGGTAATGGTTTGATAATAATGAAACTATTCTAGAATTACTTTTATACATGGGGAATAATCATAACCTAGATTTTATTGTAGTCTGTATGATCAAAATAAATATGCATGATGGTATTTTTCGAAACATCCAAGGAGTATTCTATGTGAAGGACCTGAATAATAACTTATTGTCTCTGGGAAAATTTGATGACATCAAATGCAAGGATCTCACTGAGAATGGGTTGATGAGAATTGTGAAGGGGATTATTTTGGAGATGAAGGAAGAGGATATATCAAATAACATTTACATTATTAAGGGTGAAATGTACAAGGAGGAAGATATAGTTTTCACAAAAAAATACCTATATGTAAGCGTTGATTCCATCCTACAATCAGAAGCTTGGCTATATTTCATAAAAAGAATCGAAGATTCTTGTGGATCAGAAGTTTCTATCTGGTCTTACAAAGGTATCCTTACTATTTTGTGATCATTGTGTTTTTGAGTAATAAACATATGTTACCATTTGGAACATCAAAAAAATAAAATAGATCTTATATTTGATCTATTCTAATGTTTAGAAAGCACCGGTAATATTCCTAGTAGGAGAAAAAAACTTTTTATCATTCATTAATAATTATTTCTAGAGATGTTGGGTTCACCCAATTAAGAGGAAAGATGATACTTTTTAATTATTCAAAACCTTCAAATTGTGCAAGTAAATTGAATCCCAAAAGAATATCAAGTGTCTGAGGACTGAAAATCATGGTGAATATACAATCAAGGAGTTTGATATTTGTTTTTCAAAAATAAGGAATCAAGAGAGAGTGTATAGTGGTGTACACTCCTCAGTAGAATGGTTTAGTAGATCAGATGAAAATAACCTTGTTAGATGGAATAAGAGCAATGTTGAAGACTGTAGAAAATGTCAAAGCAATTTTTGGTAGAATTAGTGAATTCCACTTGTAATGTCATCAACTAATCTCCTTCAATGGAGATTAATCTGAAGACAATGATGGAGATGTGGACTGATTTTACCACTGAATATTCTCAGTTACATACTTTTGGAAGTCTTTTATACGCAATGTTTAATTACTGGAGAGATCAAAGTTGGATTTGAGATCTAGGAAATGTATGCTCATGGGATACACTGATGGTGTGAAGGGGTATAATTTGTGGGACTCCACAACCTACAAACCTATCATCTATGGAGAATCCATTTTTTATAAGGAAATTTGAATATGAAAATTGATGGAGTCAAGGATAAATAGAATATAGAAAACTATAATAGTCAAAGTAGAGGGAAAATCCAAGGAAGAATTAGTTTCCTTTGAGACATTACCAGAGCACGATGATCAAGTACTGATTGATTCGGGACCAAGATGGTCATCTCAAGAGAAAATAACACCAGTGTGGCACTCAGAATATGTCATTGAGAGAAATATTTCATACTTATTATTAACATATGATTGAAATATATATTATTTTGTGAAATAAAAGCAGATTATCTATGTATCCTCATGGATGGCCACAATGCAGAAGGAATTGAACCCTTAAACAAGAACAAAACATGGGATTTTGATTTATTACCTCACGAAGGGAAGGCTACTAAAAACCAAGTGGTATTTAAGATCAAGTGGGATGGAAAGGAACCTATGTAAAGATATCATGAAAGAATCATGGTTAAATAATATGGTCAGAAAAAGGTATTGATTTAAATGAAATATTTTCCCCCATTGTTAGATTGATAGTTGTTCAGATATTTCAGACCATGTGTGACACATATAGTTTACATCTGGAGTAGTTGTATGTCAAGACTAATTTTCTCCATGGTGGACTTTATGAAGAGATCTATACTATCCAATTAGAATTTTTTACTTAAGTCAAAGATATCTTGGTATGTAGGTTAAAAAAAAATTTGTATAGTCTTAAATATGAACTATGGTATTATTAAAAGATATTTTATTTCTATGTACAGATACATGGATACAACAGACTTCATTCAGATCCTCAAACATAGATTAGAGGTTTAAAATGGTATTGATTTAATAATTATTCTGTTGTATGTGGATGACATGTTGGTTTCATGACCTAAAAAATGGTCAAATAATAGAGGTGAAGGAACATTTGGCTATGTAATTTCATATGATTTAATTGGGACCAGAAAACAATATTTTTTATATAGATTTATTGAGATGAAAATAATGGGAAGATCTATCTATCATAGATTAATTCCTTATCAAAAAACATGAAACACTTCAACATGAAATACTCTAATCCAATAACCACCCCACTTCCTGATATTTTCAATATATCACCTATGATGAGTTATAGTAGAGATTCAAATAGGATAGATATGTCTTGAGTATTATATGCATTGGAATTGGGGAGTCTAGTGTTCTCTATGATTTTTAGTCAACTAGACATTGCATATGTGGTGGGATCAGTAAGTATGTACAAGGAGAATCCAAGATGGGAGCATTAGGAAATAATGAAGAGGATCTTGAGACACATCAAGCAGACCTCAGTTGTTTCATTAAGTAATCTAGGATAATATTTCACTATCAGAGGATATTTTGACGTAGATTTTTCAGTTGATTTTGACCATATAAAATCCACTACTTGTTATATGTTTACTCTTTTATGAGGATCAATGATCAGGATTCCAATGTTACAATCAATTGTTACATTTTCTATGATAGAGGCAGAGTACATGGAAGCTACATAGGCATTCAAAAAATTTATTTGGATTCAAAAGCTATTGGATGAGATCAGGCATAGAAAAAAGCAGATTCTATTGTTTTCTAACATTCAATGCACCATCCACATTTCAAGGAATCTATATTTTTATTCTAGGTTGAAGAAAATTGGTGTACAGTATCACATTTTCCAAGATTTGGTTGAGGAAAGAAGAGTGGACATGTATAAACATTATTCTAAATAAAATATAAAATATTTCTTCATGAAGGAAATTGACAATGATAATTTTAGATGGTCCAGAACCTTGGGTGGCCTTACAGACACAAGAGAAGCATGATTTGGAAAATAAAAAGGATGTGTTGAGATATAATTCATTCTCAATGAGTCTCCAAGTGTGATATATATTGGCTATTTTTTATTTTGGATGGTTCCCCCCCCATGCATGTGATTTTTCAAGGAAGGGGGGCGTGGAAGTAAGATGTGGTGGGTGGTTAACCCCCACCAAACCACCAACAGAGAAAGGAAGGAAAGGGGAGAGTTAGCCTATATAAAGGGTTTTATCCCATTAGCTCTAGCATCTCATCAACTTCACCAACACTGATGGTCCTATTTGAGTGTTCTTATATGTGTGTCCTTTTTTGAGGTGGTTTACCCACTTTTTAAAGAGATATATTACAAGGGTTTTCAAATTATAATTGTGAGGGCGTGTGTACCCACATTTACCCGTAGTGATATCCTTTTATTTTCTCACGGTTTTTTCCCCTTTAATTTTGGGTCTTCCCACATTACATCTCATGACATTTATTTCGTCAGTTTCACTTAATTTTATATCACTATTATTATTACACTAGTGAGATAATAATTTAAAATCCCAACACTTTCCTCATCATAAAATCTTTATTAACTTATATTATTTATAACTAAAGTAATTTTTGATGATTTTGGTTTGATCACGATTTTCTGATCCAGAAATTTGTTTTGGTCTGGTTCAACTAATGAAAATTTTTACGTATCTTTACTTTCATAAAAACCAACTCTAGATTGGATGATCAATAAATTTTATCTCAATATCTTCTCACATTTTTTCAAAAATAAAAAAAACTCATTAAAAACAAATTCACAAATTCTTAAAATTCTTATGTTCGGTGATATGTGAATTTTTATTCTTTTCTATTCCATCTAATAAACATCTTCTAATTAGGTTTATCCAATAATCTGTGTCTAAAACATTTATAAAAAATTTCGTTCTTATAAACTCGTACTTTTTAATAGTGGTTTCTTCGGATGGTTTGTTCAGTGGATCACTCGATCACAAACTTTTCAAACCTTCTTTTTCATCTCATGAATTGTACAAACTATTACATACTAATTAGAAGATGGGTTTGATGGTTCTTATAATGGATCATCTAATTAGTAACTATTCAGAACCTCAAACTTTAGAAAATCTATACTTCTAGTTTTCTAAAAATATATCCATCTAGTGCTACTCTTACAGAGAATTTTGGTAAATAAAAATTAAATTTTCATTTTTTTATCAAAATAATTTATCATGATATTTTTCATGACTTTAGAAACTTTTATATCATCATAGAAAAATTTAACTATCTTTAGAAAGTCCTTATCTTTCAATTATTCCAAAAAATTTGACTAAGAAACTTTCTTCATCTTCAATAAATTCCTAACAAAAAAAATTAACAACTAGAAACTCTTCTTTTCATATTTTATAAAAACAATCTTTTAAAAAATTACTATTCAATAAATACAAATTTTTTTTAGAAAAACATCACAAAGTTTCTCCATATACATTGATACATAAGTCTTAGAAAATATAAAGACTTGTGAAATCTTAAGGCTTATAAAAGTGAAGAGTTAGGGAGCCCATCATTTTAGATACTTCATTATAGTTTTTAGGGAATATGTTTACCACTATTTTATTTTAATATAATTCCTCTCTCTCATTTATTTTTATCAAAAGTGTTAATGTTAAAATAAAGAAACGAATAGTTAATTAAATATTATCTTTCCAGTAAATCAATCATTTCCAGGGAATATCATATTTTATCCAAATGTCTAACTATGTTTTACTATTTTTGAAGAAGAAGGTCACATGAAAAGGAAATATTATTTTTTCATTATTGTAATTTTTTAACAACCCTTGAAATAAATAAGGATGTTTAAATATAAAAATGAAGAAGAAATATAAAGAACAGTCATTATAAAAATACTCTTTTTATTAAAACCTTTCTTTTGTTTGATTCTAAACATGAAAACTATTATTGATGTTGTGTAATTTCAAGATATATATACAAAAAAGGTTCTTCAGAGCTTATTTAATGTATATTATTTCTCAGAGTAATTTCAACCATCTCTCATTCACTACTTGCAACTATATGCTAAACCAGATACATTCTTTTACAAATTATCTTCATTGTTGTAAGTGATCACTTCTTAAGCTAAGTTTCTTCCAAAGATTATGGATAGTTCTTATCGAGGTAGATCCTAGTGAAATATTATGGAACCTTGAAATAAGTTACAGTTGAATACACTCAACTATCGAGGTCCCTATAAAAAGTACCTGCTTAGTGAAACTCACAAAACCCACTTTAGCTGATGGTGTATTTGATTACGTAAAATTTTTATTTCCTTGAACCACTATAAATATAAAATTTCAAGTTCCTTGTATTTTACTTATTTCCACTACATATCTGATTGAGTGGAGTAGGATAGGGTTGAACTGATTTTAATTGGGATGTTTTATTTGGGGTAAAAAATTTAATAACTCAATTCTTGCACCTAACAATACTCCCCCCCCCCACCTTCTTGAGACTTTTTGAAAATCCTTATGAAACAATAATTAATATCAGAAAAATTGACTTTTGATTTCTCACTTTTTACTTGTAAAAGTATGATAATCAATTTCTAAAGTAGTTAAAATATCTTACATGAAATAACGAATGGATATAGGAATATATCCCTATTTAAATACAGATAACTATGGATATTGGAATGAAATAATGTATATATATCTATATATGAATAATATCAATCTAAAACTCTACCAAGAATTTTTGAAACTAAACAAAATTCATATTGGTGAATAGAAATTATTTTCTTCCACACAGGAAGAAAAATATGAATTGAATTTGATAGATATAAATTCTATTATATATAGCCTCATTCTAAATAATTTCAACTAAGTTTCTAAATTACCTAAACAGTTTACATATGTGAAAAAATATCTATAAATTGCGATGGAATTGAAAATTTCAGAAAACTAAGGTACAACATAACTAAGAAATAATTTTATACATTCAGAATTCATGAATGAAATAATATCACTCAAATGAATGAAAGGATTAAAAAGATAGTAAATGATTTTGAATTCTTGTGAACTCCTATTATTTAATAATATGAACAATTAAATGTTTTAATCATATTTTCTACTTGATAAATTGGGATATCTTCTCCAATCACATAATTTACTTCTATTATAGATCATAAAATAAAGACCTGGTTGCAACTCTTATGATTTATAAGGTATAAATGAAAGATGAAGATGAAGATAAAATATTATTTAAAATAGAAAATTATGATTTTAAAGCCTTTAATTTTAACTATTAGAAAAATGAAAAAAATAAAAATTATTTTCAAAATCATCAGATGAAGGAGACTAGATCTATTTAGAATCCAGTGGAGAAAAAGCTCAGTTTTCAAGAAAGTTCAAAAGGATTTATAATAAGAGATGATAATTCCATAAATAATTCAATACTTTTATGTAAATTCAAAAGTGGTGAGATTTTATTATATCAATAATATTGGTTATATCAAAAAAAAATTCATTTGGTTGAAGGAGAAGAAGAAATCTAAAAATAATTTCAAAAGAAATTTAGATTACAAGAAGAAAGAAAATAAAACTATGAAAGAAACTAGAATTGCTTCTGAATAATCCAGTGATAACTATTCATTTGATTTAAAGGATGGTAAATAAAATAATAAAAAAATATATTATTTATGTCTTATATATAATAAGTACATCTGATTTATTATAATTATTCTGAATCTGAATCTGAATCTGAAAATTTTTCATTTGAAGAGTTGAATAAATATTGTGTTATAATAGATTACCAGTATGAATATCTTAAAAATATGTATAAGTCACTTAATAAAAATTTAAAAGTCATGATAACTAAAAAAATTGACATTTTTAATCATATTTCACAACTAAAATCAAAACTAGATTCATTTGTTTCAAGTTGTGTTGTCCATGACAAAAAAATAACCAAATTAATTGCTAAAGTAAAATCTCTAAAATATGTTTTAGGTGTGTTTACAAAGGGGTAAGGGTACCTCACCCAAATAATAATTAAATAAATAAAATAAATGTAAGGGATTAATAATTAGTATTGTATAAAATATTAATCTATATAAGAATTATTTTGTGCATAGTTCTAAAAATAGAATCATGTCTAATGTTATTTTCTTCCACTCTGGTATAAATTTTCACTATATTAATGATTATTGTTTAATATATCCTTAATTTTTTGGTTTAAAAAAGTATTTTATTTATATAATATTATTTAATGTTAGTTAGGGAAATTCTAGAAACTTTGTAAATTCTAGAAAGTATGGAAAATTTAGGTTCCCAAATATTTAATAGTTTACACTACTGGACCCAAGTGTATTTAGGTACCAAATATATTCTTGTTTAATTTTTTTATATATAAATAAGCATAGGGATAAAAATGAAAAATTTATTATATAAAGTGGATATTTTTAAAACACTAATCTTTTATGAAATATTTTTTTAAAATAATTTTAATTTTCGTTATGGCTTCAGTTACACACAACACTTAATTTTAACAAATCATGATATACTATTAATATTATTATTTAAAATTGATCATCATAACCTATAAATTAAATTTCTTATTATTAATTGCAATAAACCCATTTTAAAAATTAATTATAAAGGTTTTACATAAATAAAATAAATTTATAAATAACAACATATTTTTTAGTAAAGTCTTTATATGCTTTGAAAATACTTTTTCCAAAAAAAATGATTTGTATTGATTTTGGAATACCAATAATAAAATTAATTTTTTAAGCTTTTAAAAAAATTAATTTATATAATTAGATTCATTTTTTGAATCAAAATTCAAAATTATATTATGGGTGATTTATGATAATTTTCTGAAAAGATTAATTTTTATTTAATAGTTAAAAATACAAAATTTTATTAAAAATTAATTTTTCTCTTAAAGGATTTAAAAAGATAAATCTTCTTTAAAAATGTTTTAAAAGTAAAATTAGTATAAATATTTTATTATTAAACCAATTTAGTTCATTCGAATAAAATTCATATTATCTTTTGAAATTAAAATATTTTATACAAAGAAACATTTCACTTTAGAAAACTATTTTTTTATTGAGTCTTCATATTTACTTTTAAATTAAAATTTCCTTATTATGTGAATGGAATTTAGAAAAATGTATTAAATATTTGAAATTATAAAAAGTAATATTATATAATAAGTTTAAATTTATTTTTTATAAATGTAAATATTAAAAATAGTAAGAAGTAATTACCACATTTAAGATGAAACTGGGTTCACCAAGGGGTTAAACAAAAATGATCATGGGTAAAATGATATAAAAACTACTCCAAACACCATTTTTGTAGAACCCCCGGTTTGAGTTATGTAGCCTTTGTTTATGAATTGTTATGTGTTTAAAGTGCATGGAATGAGTTGGGAAGAGGTTGGGAGTGTTTGGAAAGGTTTTGGATGAGTTCGAAGGCTTTTAAAGGAGTGCACGGTTTGAGCACGGTTAGTGTAAGCCGTGTGTATGCTCTAGGAAACCATGTAGGGGGAGACAGTAGGCTCTGCATGGCATGTGCAGGGTTTTCCAAACCGTGCGAGGAAACCGTGCAGACTCTGGCTCTCGAGGCAGTGGCATGCGCATGGTTAGCGCACGGTTTTCCAAACCGTGCGGGCTAACCGTGCGGCCACTTAAAGTTAGGGTTTTAAAACCCAGGCTCGCTCGGGATTACCTCATTTCACTCCTCTCTTCCTCCCACTCGAGCCTCACTCAGGTTTTTGGGTTCTCAGGGGTTAGGTGTGATCTCCCACTCTTTTTGTAAGAGATTCGAAGGGGTTTCAAGGTGGATTCAAGGTGATTTATCCTGGGTAAGTCTCTCCTCTTGTTTCTCTTGTGTTTTCCTCTAGATCTACATCCCTCTCTATCTTGTTTTTCTATATCTACACTTGTTTTGTGTAGATATAGGTTTGGGGTTTCCTTGGATGTTAATATTAAGTCTTGTGAATGTTAGGGAAAGGGATCTAGAGAGGTTTCGGTGGTGTGTTTTCCAGTTTTGAGGTGTGGAGGCGTGTGGATCATTTTATCAGGAACCCTAAAGGTAGGTGGATTCTCTCTCGACTCGAGTTGGTTAGAACTAGTGGTTACATGTCACAATTAATTTTCTATGATTGTAATTAATTGTATTTTGATGTGCGAATTTGGTTGGAAATCCATTTGGGGGTTTTTGGGAAAAGGGGGTTTTGTGATGAAATGCTATTGTTGTGAATTTTAAAATGGGAATTTTAAAATAGAATGTCATGGTTGATTTGTGAAATTATTGATGGGAAATGTTATCCAATAAAAAGGGTTTTTTTATTGGAATGGGGTTTTGGCATGGAAAATGGTTTTCAATAAATGGGTGATTTATTGCAGTGGATTTATATGCAATGGAATTTGGTTGATTGCATGATGTTGTGTTCTTGGTGGGTCAGATGCTTGGGTGTGAATGTCTAAAATGTCATGTGGAAGTGGGAGGGAAGTACCACTATAATGAAGGGGGGTGGATAGTGGACGGAAGGTCCACCATAAAAGGATAAGTGGATGGGAAGATCCACTAGTTGTGAATGGGTGAACGTTTGGACGGAAGCACCACCGTTTGATTGTTTTGGTTGTTTTGTGCATTGCTTTGCAAGATGGAAATTGTAGTGCTAATGGGAAATAATGAAACAACTTTTGTCATGTTTGGTTGGCTTTCCCTTGGATGCTTGGTTGTGGTATAATGGCTTGGTAAGGGCACGTTTGGCTTATGAAAAATGGTTGCACTTGTGTTTTATTTTATATAAACTGTTTTATATAAATGTGCTAACATTTTTATCCTAGTGGAGTGTATAGGGAAGTAATTTGGGGAAACCAACTGAGTTTTAGTACTCACCCCCTTCTTTGGCACTGTGGTGTCTTTGCAGATGTTGTGTACCGTGATGTGGGAAAAGGTAAGGAATCTCCCTCCTTTAGTGAAGCATTGTGATGTCATGGTGGTTCCTGGAGCTTGGAGCTTGGTATGGAGCTGTGGTGGTGTCATGGCTTGTTGGTGTTTGGATGTTTAGTTTCTTCTTTGTACTCTAATGTGTTGTGGACATGTCTAGTTGTAATGGGTTTTGTTTGCATTGTTGAACAACTTGGTTGTTAGTGGATGGTTTGGTTGGGTTTGCTAACATGCATCATATAGTTTGTGGATTGTTTGGTTGGTTTTGTCTTAAGGGAAAATCATTCCCCAAACTGTTCTCAGAGCCCTTGGTATTTATTTCAGCCTTTGGTGCCTTGGGAACATCTCTTAAGGCCATGTAACCCTCACCGTCTCCTCAAGCCAATGAGGTAGGGGTGGGGAGTTATAAGTGGTATCATTTTGTTCGGTCCTTTGGAGTTGATTCTCGGAGTTTGTGTTGGGATTCGTTGTGGTACATTCCTTGAGTCGGGATGGTAGCAAGGCATAGGAATGTCGAAACCTGGAATGTATAGCATAAAAGGACATAGCTAACCCTTTTATAATGAAATTCATGTTACCAGGGAGTTGGGTACATAGGTGTTTTGAAGACACTTATAGGCATTGGATATCTCATTGCCATGGGTGTAGCCAATGAGATGAGCACGACATGCATGGTAGAAATGACTTCCCTCTTGGATGCATATTTCATTGGGGTATAATGATTTATGATGTGATAAGAATATGTGAAATTGTAATGTGAATAAATCGGTATTTTGAAAATGGTTTGGTTTTCAAAATGGTGATACTTGGACCATGTGGAAAAATGTGAACTGGTGGAAAGCCTTGTTGTGATAGTGTGGTGTAATGTGATTTGAAATGGGATTTTGTGATGTCTATGGAAGTGAGACTCATGGTTGTTTGTTTTCTGTTTATATAAATGGCACCGGGTAGGCGTCGTAGAGACCAACCGGAGGAGGCTGCTGAGAATGTGGTTACACCTAAGCCTCAGGTGAACCAGCAGCTAGTGCAAAGTATAGTGCAAGCTTTCCAAGCTATGGGAAGTGGAAATAGAGGGGATGAACCAAGCCATGTGGATCATGCGGTTCAATTTCAAAAGTTGAATCCACCTATCATCAAGGGTGATTCAGAGCTCGAGAGGGAAGAAGCATGGTTGAATAGAATAAACAAGATCTTTGAGTTCATGGGAACACCGGTGGAGCTAAAAGTGAAGTTCGCCACGTATATGTTGGAAGATCTTGGCCTTCAGTGGTGGGAGTTGGTAGTCCAAGCAGGGATGAACCAGGGTATGACGTGGGAAGGCTTTGAGGAATTTTTTAACAAACAAGTCTACCCACATACATTTAGAATTTAGCGTACAACTGATTTCATCAGTTTGAAGCAAGAGCTGATGTCTGTGACCGAGTATGTAGCTAAGTTTATGAACTTAGTGCGGTTTTTACCCGAGGTGGAGGGTAGCACGTCGTTGAAGGCAAGGATCTTTGAAGCGGGGTTGAGGCAAGAAATCTGTTCAAAGATAGAGGTTCTATGTATAGATGATTACACGGAGATGGTGAATAGAGCATTGGCGGCTGAGTGGGATCTGTTGGGAACTCCAGGCGGGGGAAGCATGGTGGTACCCATGTGGAATAGTGGGAACTCTAACACTAGGTTCAAGCGAAGGAGGGACACTTATTCTCAGGGAGGTAACATGACATATAATCCGATGGTAGGATCGGTAAATCTTCCTCTGAATCCCCAAAGCAAGCTGGGATGTTTTCAGCGTGGTTCTACAGGCCACATCAAGTGGGATTTTACCATACAACCTCAATAATGTCATAATTGTAAGAATATGGGGAATCTGCAGTGTTATTGTCGGAATGCTCCAAGGTCGGGTGTGTATGACACTCCTTAGGGACCGCAGACGTCGTATACTTCGACGAGACGGGGGCCGCAGTATACCCCTCAACAGCAGAGTAAAGTGGGTCATGGTGATTCTCAGAATACCATGACGCCTCAGCAAAGAAATAAAGAGAAGAGTGTGGCAAGAAAACATGTGTTCGGAGCTGAACAGGTTGTGGGGGATGATCAGTCGGGACCATCCACGGTGCGAGGTACTATTCTTTTAAATTCTACGTTGATGCAAATGTTGTTTGATACAGGCACCTCACACTCTTTTATTATTGCACATGTGGTTGATTTTCTTGGTTTAAGGGTAGAAATAATTCCCTCCATTTTGAAAATTCAAACTCCTATGGGTCGAAGAGAGTGTCGAGCCTTCGTGTGTAGAGAATGTTATATCATTGTGTGCTTGAGATGGATGGGTATGATGTAATCCTGGGAATGGATTGGCTGGTAGCTTTTAAGGCCCACATCGACTGTGATGCGCAGACAGTGGATTTTACAACACACAATGGTGTTAGACATCTCTTTAGAGGAGAGAGGCATGAAAGGCAGAGTGCAACAGGTTTGTTGGCACCAATAGTGGGTACGTTATTGTTTCAGTTGGCAGTGTTGTTGTTGAAATCGGTAAACGGTGTTGATCAGAGTGTTCCTCCAGTAGTGGTGGACCAGTTCATGGTTGTTTTTCATGAAGAATTCTTTGAGTTACCTCCTGTAAGAGAAGTGTATTTTATGATTGATCTCCTCCCGGGGACCAGTCCTATCTCACTTCCGTCTTATCGTATGGCACTAGCTAAATTGCGGGAACTAAAAGTCCAATTGTAAGAGTTGAAAAACAATGTGTTTATCTAGCCTAGCCCATCTCTTTGGGTGGAACCTGTGTTGTTTGTGAAAAATGCGGATGGAACTTTGAGGATATTTGTCGATTATTGTGGACTTAACCAAGTTACAATAAAGAATATATATCCACTTCCACGAATTGATGAGTTTTTCAACCAGTTGAGGGGAGCCCAGTGGTTCTCCAAGATCGACCTCAGGTTTGGATATCATCAATTGCGTGTAAGGAAGCATGATATTCATAAAACAGCTTTCAGATGTAGATATGGCCATTATGAATATGTGGTTATGCTCATTGGTCTAACGAATGTGCTAGTAGTGTTCATGGAATTGATGAATCAGATATTTCATAGATATCTGGATTCATTTTTAGTGGTGTTTGTAGATGATATTCTAGTGTTTTCAAAGACAATGGCGGAGCATGATCAGCACCTGGCTATAGTGCTGGGGATCTTGAGGGATCATTGGTTTTATTCCAAATTATCAAAGTGTGACTTTTGGATACAGGAAGTTCATTTTCTGGGCCATGTGATTTCTGAAAGGGGTGTTTCATTGGATCCAGAAAAGATAGAGGTTGTTCTCTCGTGGAAACCGCCAAAGAATGTGTTCGGTATATGGAGTTTCCTTGGTCTAGCTGGGTATTATCGGCATTTTGTTCATGATTTTTCACGTTTGGCTTCTCCGATGACAGCATTGACAAGACAGAATGCTCCATTCCAGTGGAATGAATAGTTCCAATTGTGTTTTCAAGGGTTAAAGGGTCATTTTACATCATCACCAATCTTGGTTTTTCCAGAACCAGGAAAAGGGTACATGATGTATCGTGATGCATCGGGATCAGGGTTGGGCTGTGTTCTCATGAAAGGGAATCATGTGGTTGCATAGGGCTCATGGCAGTTGAGAGTGCATGAGAAGAACTACCCAACTCAAGATTTGGAGTTGGCAGTGGTGGTCCATGCTTTGAAAGTATGGCGTAATTATCTCTTCAGTCAGAAATTCACGGTATATAATGATCATAAGAGCTTGAAGCATATTTTATCACAAAGGGATATGAACTTGAGGCAAAGGAGATGTATGGAATATCTCTAGATGTTTTATTTTGACTTAATGTACATAGTGGGTAAGGGAAATTCGGTGGTGGATGTATTGAGTAGAAAATCATATACTCAGGCGGTAAAACGGGCATCAGACCAGTGGCAGTTGATGTCGATGATAGCTGATATGTGGTTGGAATGTGAGGACCAGGGCAATAGAGCGGTCTTCTTTCCAGTTTTGTTGATCCCTGACTTAGTTGTCCGGGTTAGAGAGGCACAGATATCTGATTCGAAGTGTGTGACCATGGGGTCTAGACTCAGTGGTGGGGAGATCATAAAGGGTTGGAAACTGAATGGAGATTCAGTTTTGTGTTTTCGGAATCGGATGGTGGTACCAGTTGCTTGTCTGGAGGATCTTCCCAGGGCGTATCATCATTCTAGGTGGGTTGTTCATCCTGGAATTCAGAAAATGTATAAATCATTGCAAGCGCAGTTCTGGTGGGCTGGTATGAAAAGAAGTGTGGCTGAGTTTGTTTTGAGATGCTTGACTTGTCAGTAGGTCAAGGAAGAGCAACAGAGGCCAGAAGGAGTTTTGTAGTCTTTACCAATCCTTGTTTGGAAGTGGGAGCAGATAGTGATGGATTTTTTCACAGGTCCCCCATGAACGGTCAGAAAGCACGATGCCATTTGGGTGATAGTGGATCAGCTAACGAAGTCGGCCCATTTCATCCAGATTCGTGAATCTCATACGGTGGAGGATCTGTCCAAAATCTATATCCGGGAGGTGGTAAAGAGGCATGGTGTTCTAGTTTCAATTTTATCAGATAGAGATCCGAGGTTTACATCTCGTTTCTACAAATCCTTACAGCAAGCCCTTGGAACGCAGTTGACGATGAGTACGGCGTATCACCCTCAGACGGATGGTCAATCCAAGAGGATGATACAAACTCTGGAGGATCTGTTGTGGGCTTGTGTCATGGATTTTGGTGGCTCATGGGAGGATCACTTGTCGTTGGTTGAGTTCTCTTACAATAATAGTTATCAGGCATCCATACATATGGCTCCATTTGAAGCATTGCATGGGTGGTCGTGTCGTTCTCCACTATGTTGGGTGGAAACGGGTGAGTCTTCAATGGTTGGACCGAGCCTTGTTCAGGAGATTATGGATAAGATCAAGTTGATCAGAAAAATAATGGAGATGGCTCAGAGTCGTCATAAATCGTATGTGGATCAGCGTCGACGATCGTTGTCGTTCGAGGTGAGTGATCATGCTTTCTTGAGAATCTCTCCTAGGTTGGGACATCGTCGGTTTGGGAAGCAGGGAAAGTTATATCGGAGGTATATTGGTCATTTTGAGATTCTTGTGCGGATTGGTGAGGTGTCTTATTATTTGTATTTTCCACCATAGTTTAGTTCGGTGCACAATGTGTTTCATGTGTCACAGTTGAAAAAGTATCAGCCAGATAGTGACCATGTAATTCATTGGGATCATGTTGAGCTAGAACTGGATTCTTCGTTGGTGCACATGCCTGTGCAGGTTGTGGATAGGCAAGAGAAAGTATTGCATGGTAAAATCATCGGTTTAGTTCGTGTTTTGTGGCAACATGGTCAGATTCAAGAGGAGACATGGGAGCGGGAGAAGGATATGGTCGAGCAGTGGCCCGAGCTCTTCCGGCAAAGGGAAGGTTCACTACTTTCTGAGTACAGAAAGTCCAATGGTGGGGAGAATGTAGAACCACCAATTTGAGGTATGTAGCCTTATTTTATGAATTTTTATGTGTTTAAAGTTCATTGAATGAGTTGGGAAGAGGCTGGGAGTGTTTCGAATGGTTTTTGATGAGTTTGGAGGCTTTTAAAGGGGTGCACAGTGTGATCACGGTTAGTGTAAACCATACATATGCTCCAGGAAACCGTGTAGGGGGAGACAGTAGGCTCCGCATGGCCTGTGCACGGTTTTCCAAACCGTGCGAGGAAACCATGCGGACTCTGGCTCTCTAGGCAGTGGCATGCGCACGGTTAGCGCACGGTTTGGAAAACGGTGCGGGCTAACCATGCGGCCACTTAAAGTTAGGGTTTTAAAACACGGGCTCACTTGGAATTGCCTCATTTCACTCCTCTCTTCCTCCTACTCGAGCCTTACTCGGGTTTTGGGGTTCTCAGGGGTTAGGGGTGATCTCCCAATTATTTTGGAAGAGATTCAAAGGGGTTTCAAGGTGGATTCAAGGTGATTTCTCCTGGGTAAGTCTCTCCTCTTATTTCTCTTGTGTTTCCCTCTAGATCTACATCCCTCTCTTTCTTGGTTTTCTAGATCTACAATTGTTGTGTGGAGACATAAGGTTGGGTTTTCCTTGGATGTTAATATTAAGGCTTTTGAATGTTAGGGAAAGGGATCTAGAGAGGTTTCGGTGGTGCGTTTGCCGGTTTTGAGGTGTGGTGGCTTTTGGGTCATTTTTTCAGGAACCCTAAAGGTAGGTGGCTTCTCTCTCAACTCCACTTAGTTAGAACTAGTGGTTACATGTCACAATTAATTTTCTATGATTTAAATTAATTGTATGTCGATGTGCGAATTTTCTTGGAAATCCATTTGGGGGTTTTGGGGAAAAGGGGGTTTTGTGATGAAATGATGTGGTTGCAAATTTTAAAATGGGAATTTTAAAATATAATTATATGGTTGATTTTTGAAATTATTGATGGGAAATGGTATCAAATAAAAAGGGTTGTTTTATTGGAAAGGGGTTTTGGCATGGAAAATGGTTTTCAATAAATGGGTGATTTATTGCAATGGATTTATATACAATGGAATTTGGTTGATTGCATGATGTTGTGTTCTTGGTGGGTCGGATGCTTGGGTGTGAATGTCTGAAATGTCATGTGGAAGTGGGCGGGAAGTACCACTATAATGAAGGGGGATAGATAGTGGAAGGAAGGGCCACTACCAAAGGATAAGTGGATGGGAAGAGCCACTAGTTGTGAATGGGTGACCGGTTGGACAGAAGCACCACTGTTTGATTGTTTTGGTTGTTTTGTGCATTACTTTGCAAGATGGAAATTGTAGTGCTAATGGGAAATGATGAAATGACTTGCGGCATGTTTGGTTGGATTTCCCTTAGATGCTTGGTTGTGGTATGATGGCTTGGTAAGGGCACGTTTGGCTTATGAAAAATGGTTGCACTTGTGTTTTATTTTATATAAACTGTTTTATATAAATGTGATAACGTTTTTATCCTAATGGAATGTGTTGGGAAGTCATTTGGGGAAAACCTACTGAGTTTTAGTACTCACGCCCTACTTTGGAACTGTGGTGTCTTTGCATATGTTTTGTACCGTGATGTGGGCAAAGGTAAGGCATCTCCCTCCTTTAGTAGAGCATTGTGATGTCATGGTGGAGCGTGGAGCATGGAGCTTGGTATGGAGTTGTGGTGGGTTCATGGCTTGTTGGTGTTTGGATGATTATTTTCCGCTTTGTACTCTGATGTGTTGTGGACATGTCTAGTTGTATTGGGTTTGGTTTGCATTGTTGAACAACTTGGTTGTTAGTGGATGGTTTGGTTGGGTTTGATAACATGTATCATATAGTTTGTGGATTGTTTGGTTGGTTTTCTCTTAAGGGAAAATCATTCCCCAATATGTTCTCGGAGCCCTTAGTATTTATTGCCACCCTTTTGTGCCTTGGGAATGTCGCTTAAGGCCAAGTAACCCTCACCGCCTCCTCAATCCAATGAGGTAGGGGCGAGGTGTTACAATTTTATAGATACAATTATGGATTTAAATTAAATATATGGTATTAATAACATAATTATACTTACAAAATTATAATATCATACATAATTCTTTACTTTTCATTCCTTGGGAATACGATAATGTCGCATGTGTGTACAACGGACTATCACCTCACAAAGCAATGTGATTTGTTTTTCACTTATGATTTGCATGGAAGGTAATACGTATTAATTTAATGAAAATATGTGATATATAATAAAAAATAACTATTTATTGGTGATATATTATTTTCCTTTCTAGTGTTCCTTTTATCAAGAAAATAGAAACAATGTTTATGCATATGTATAGCCTACCATCTCCATGAATGATGTAATTTATTTTCTATCTATAACTTTATGTATTAATATAAATAGATAAGAAATGAATATATTTTTATATATATAATTATATTATTTTTAACAATATATATATTAGGGAATCATGATCAAGTTATATATACTGAAAATACCAAATTAAAACATACATGAAAAACAAAGCAGTTATTACCCAAAACATGATTTTAACAATGAATGGTTAATAAATTGGTAGTAAAAGGTTATAATTATATCATATATTGTATGATATATATAATTATGGTTCTTAAATAGATTTATAATAAACCTGTATTTACTATACATGATATTTGAACATGTAGGAAGGAATTTGAGACTTTATATAAGGGAATTTCATCTCAAATTTTCTTCTTTAGGACATATGTTATGTTATGAACCAATATTATTTTATGACGATTATATAAAAATAATTTTACATTTATATCAAGAAGTTATTTATTATTTTAATATATAATTTTTTATTCAAATTTATTCTTTCATGGGGCTTACATTTCAAAATATACCCAAGTGGTAAAAGTTTTACTGTACAATCTCATTGTTTATTAGGATTTTTTATGATTAAGTTTCAAATGATGAGATAATATGATCTATCTATAAAGAAACTCATGTACTTTCTTTAACTCTAGTTGTTTTAGGGAAATAGATGTTTTCCTTTCATTTTCCTCTCTTTATGTACTCAATATTCCAAACGAATTTTTTTAAGGAAAATCGACTTTATTTGTCTCTTTGGTTGAAAACCCTTTTTATTCCATATCAATGTTTTCATAAAAATACTAAAGAACTTTTTTAATTTTATATAGTGATTTTTTGAAGAAATCTTTAACCATGTTTTAGTTTTGAAAAAATGATTTTAATGTAATATTATTTTTATTTTCTACACACGATCCTTTTTTATTTTACTAAAAATATGAAAGGGGTGTCCATTTTAACATGTACAACAAGAAATGTATTTTTAGACACTATAACCACTAAATATTTTAGAGAATCCTTTCTAATTTTCCATGTATATTTTTCAGGAAAGGTATTTCCAAAATATTATATGAAATTATATTTTTTTAAATGATAATTTCAAAGTGCAAAGTTCATTTTCCTCAATATATATTTCAAGTGATATTTCAAAATCATTTTCCATCTAATATGACATCCTTTGATGTAACTTAATAGTTTATATAGATATGATACAAGGATACAATAAATAGTATTTATATGGATTTTTTATGTTTATGGGGACAATATTTTTATGAAACCTATTCTTTCTTCCATGGGTTATGATATTATGAAATGATGAAATTTTTATGAAACTTATTTCTTTTCAATGGGTTATACTATGATGAAATGTTTATGAAACCCATTTCTTTTCATGGGATATCATATGATTAATGGTTTATGATCTTGGGGAATGCTTATGTATTATTTTCATTATGTTTTAGTGGATATGTTATAACCAATGATGGTTTGGAGGATTATCTTGCTCTAATTCATTGGATAAAGATTAATATCTCATGAGATAAATAGGACTAGAATGTGGAGTGACACCAATTAATTAAGGTAATTTTTTCCACCATGATAGTAATGGGAGTGAACCATGACTAATAATATGGTTTTGGGAGTGAAACCAATCTACTATCATAGTCTTGGGAGTAAACCTTTACTATAATGATTGTTTGGGGAGTAAACGCAATCCACTATGATATTTTGGGAAATGAGTCTTAACTACTAAGGAAATGATTTTGAATTGTTATATTTATTCCACAAATCCATATCTTATTCATATGTTATGTTATCATGGATAATGATCTTTGATTCCTTTATGATTCATGACTTATGAATTTCCATGATTTATTCCTTGACTTGACATTATGATATATGGTATTATTGGTATAGTTTTCAAATGTTATGCTCATGTTACCATACCATTATTATCATGTTATACTTTTGTGAGAATTGATATCTCCTTTATTTATCATTACTGTGAATCAGAGCTTGTACTTTCTTATTCTTTCTTTCCCCAAGGTATAGAGAAATGTAATATATTTTATATATCCAATAAGGTTTATACTTATTAAGAACTAAGTGGGAGATGATGTATAATTCATATGAAAAAGTTTTTTATGTATCTAATTTTCCAAAGGAACAATACCTAAATGATTATATCATGGGTCGTTATGTTATATAATTAATATTAGTTTAAAAAGATATGATATTTGTGTATGATACGTTTGGATCTTTACTGTTTGTGTCATAGAAAAGTTTAGTTAATCTTTTGGAAACAGGGATGAGAAAACTTTAGTTATAACCATAAGGATGTTTCTTTGTATAAAAAAATAACGTGTAATTTTAGTGAAGGATAAGGAAGGTGGTTTCAAAAAAAATTACATATATTTCTGGATACTGCAATTGGTTGTGGATTTGAAATAGTTGTACCTATGTTTAATAACTCCAAAAAGGGTACCTTGTGATGGACTCAATATTCAACTAGTGTAGGGTAATGAGCCTTGTTGGACACCTAGTTTGACACTCCTGGGCGATATTTTTTAAAAATTCAAATAAAATTATTTAAGAACCATCATGAAGGATTTCAATAGATAATGAACATTAATGACCTAGGATAAACCTAAGGTGTCCTATATTGAAAATAATGTTTCATAATTTAGATATATTATAGAAGATTTTTTAGGACTAATCACTTTGATTAATGATTCTTGATGGTTATTATAACCATTTTGGTTTTAGCAGGGGATCGAATATAGAACAACAAAGTTTGTGTGGTAATAGGTATGCTCAAATATTGAAGTGTCTTATTTGATATTAATTATATTAATTCCCTTATATCATGAAAATTATTTACGAATGTTAATTCCTATCCCCAAAAATTAGATGTTGAATTAGAAATGAAAACCCTTAATGCTATAATGATCAAATATCAAGCCTCTGATTCATCTCCAGTTCAATTTTAAAGAAATGGACTTTATATGAATCTCATTATTCTCCATCAAGTAGAAATATATATTATCATAGGCAAGGATTACATCTCTCTAACTAAACACAAAATCAATTTCCAAGGAATGAAAGACTTGTTTGATATTCTAAACCAATGTATTATCATCTACCAATTCGATGATAAATTTGACCAACTGGTGGAAATCAGAATGATTTTATGGGGTTTTGATACACATTCAAAAGGGTGATTATATCGGATGGTTGGGGATAAAATCAAAATCTATGATATACTTATTTTATGGGAGTTTTTTATGTATTTTTTCAATATTTTTCCAGTCTTCCATCAAATCATAAAGTTTAGTTTTTAATAAAACTCATACCTAATGTCTCGCCTATTTAAAATACTCCCAATATAGTGGCCTATATTTAGTTGTAGGAATTGAAGAAGAAACTCTATAATAATCTTGATAATAGATTCATTCGGACAAGTTTGTCACCATAAGGTAAACCAATTATTTTTATTAAAAAATAAATATGGAACGATGTGACTCTTAATTGATTATTGGGATTTGAACAAAATAATAATCAAGAACATGTATCATATACCCTATATTGATGAATTTTTTGATCAAATACACTGAGATTAATACATTTCAAAGATTTAACTTCATCGTGGATATCATCAATTGGGTATCAAGAAGTAGAATATACCCAATAAAACATTTCGTACAAGGTATGTAAACTATGATTATATAATTATTCAATTAAACCTTACTAATTCCCTTACTATATTCAGCGATTTAATGAATAGAGTCTTTAGGAATTACCCAGATCAGTTTGTGGTAATCTTTATAGATGATATTCTCATTTATCCAAAGTGAAATTAATATCACAAAGTTCACATGAGAATTGTACTAGAGACCCTAATAAAAGAGAAATTGTATAAAACTTTTAAAAAGTGTGAATTTTGGCTATAAATGGATTCATTTTTGGGTAATATAATATAAAGATATTGTATATCGGTAGATCAACAAAAGATAAAGTCTATTAAATGTTTTCCCAGACCATCCTTGGTAACTGAGATACAATGTTTTATTGGTTTGGATGGATATTATTGATAGTTTCTGGATAAGTTCTCATGTATATCTAAACTACTCACTAAGGTAACTCAGAAGGGATCCAATCTAATATAGATAGATTAATGAGAGTAAAATATCAAGTAGAGATAATTTTTGTCAGTGGACCTATGATGCCATTACCCTGTAGTGGGGTAGGGTTTCTAATCTATATTTATGTATTCAATAAGTTATTATGATGTGTTCTCATGAAAAATTACATGGTTATATCTTATACCTCATTCTAGTTTATGGAAAGATAAAAAATTACCTAACTTGTGATTTGGAGTTAGTTATGGTAATTTTTGAATTAAAGATATATGGGCATTATCTTTATGGATAAAGGTGTGACATATATATATACATATATATATATATATATGTATATGTATATATATATATATATATCGATCACAAAAGTTTAAAGTAATTATTCACATATAAGGAGTTGAATGTTTAAAGCCGGTTGGAGATGATTAAAGAATACAACAACTCAATGCGTTACCACCAAGGGAAATTCAACAAGGTGGATGATACTTTGAGTTGAAAGGATCGTACTAGATTATATATTATGTGGATAATAAATGAGCCAATATTTACAGATTTGAAAAGGATGGATCCTCAAATCCTAAAAAAAGGGGGGAATATTATATTTCTTAAATATATGTTCAACTATATACCCATGTGAGGATAAAAGAGGAATAGAAGAATGATAGGGATATATAGAAGAATGTGAGAAATATTCTTGGTACAAAAATGTATAGATATCTGAAAGATTATTTCTAGTGTCATGGAATAAACAAGTATATTGCATAGTTTTTATCTCAATTCTTGGTACGCTGGCAATTTAAGGATGAAATACAAAATTTTAAGGGGATGATATAACCATTACCCATACAAAAATGTAAATAAGAAAACACCTCCATAGATTTTATCATCAGACTCCCCAAAACATTTAGAGGCCATAATGTTATATGAGTTATAGTCTGTTGCCTTAAAAATTTTCCACACATTATCATTATCAGTGAATAATTTCCTCGTTATCATCTTTCCAAAATATACATTAAAAATGTGGTAAGATTTCATGGAGTACAACATTCTATTGTATCTGGTCAAGATCTAATGTTTACCTTGAAATTCTGGAGATGTGTTTAGAAAGCTCTTGAGTTTAAACACTATGTATCATCCTTATAATTAAGTTCATTTTAATATAACTCTTAAAAAACTATTGGATATATTGAGATCTCTTTGTATGGATTTCAAAGGTGGTTGGAATCAACACCTTTCTCTAGTCTATTTTTCTTACAATAATAGATTTGACTCAAGATTTTATATAGATCCTTCCAAATAACTCTATGGAAAGAAGTGTATAAATCCAACATGGTATGATTAATTTGAAGAAAGAAATCTATTGGGACTGTAACTAGTGAATAAAATGGCAGACAAGGTTATATCCATTCAACAATATATAAGGGCAACACAAAACTGGAGAAAAGTTATGATGATAATACCCATCATGATCTAGAATTTGAAGTTAGTGATAAGGTGTTTCTAATAGTTTCTCATTGGGTAAAGGTAATGAGATTTAAAAAGTGGGGAAAATAATCCCAAGGTGTATCATTACCATTGAAATTATTGATCATATCAAAATATATCTTACCACTTGGTTCTTCCACTGAGTCTCTCTCAAGTCCACGATGTGTTCCATGTATATCTCTTAAAGAAGTACATACCTAGTCCATCACATATACTGAACTCAAAGGTCATGCCTCTAGAGAATGATATTCATGTAATGAAAACCCAATTGAGATTTTAGATCATATAGATAAAGTTCATTGAAATAAGACCACTCACTTGGTCAAAGTTTTGTGGTGAAACCTCCATCTTGAGGAATATGCGTACGAACCTGAGGATGTAATGAAGTCAAAGTATCATATGTAGTTTATTCCAATGTTATGTAATTTCAAGGGAGAAATTAATTTTATGGAGGTTATAATATAACACCCAAATATTTTAAGAAATTATTTTTTTCAAATAAATTTAATTTCTTCGATAAAATTTGTTATATGCAAAACTGAGTTTTAACGAACCATGGTATACTACTAATATTATTATTTAAAATTAGTTATTATAACCTCACCTTTAAATTTGGTGGAATGAATATGAATAATTGATTTAAAATTAAGTATAAATTTTTTATATAAATAAAATACATTTATAAATAAGTACTTAATTTTTAGTAAAATCTTTAACTACTTTGAAAGTAATTTTTTACTCAAAAAATGATTGGTATTGATTTTTGTGAAAAAAATAATAAAAATAATTTTTAAAAAAATTTGAAAATTTATATTAATAAATTAACATCATTTATGGAATAAAAATATCAAAATTATATTAGGGTAAATTTTTGATAATTTTCTTAAAATGTTAATTTTTAGGTGAACAGTGAAAAATATTGATTTGTATTAAAAACTTATTTTTTGTTTAAATAATTTACAAAGTGACATATTATTTAAAAATGTATTAAAAGTAAAATTAGTTATTTAATTTTATTACTAAATAAATTTAGTTCTTTTTAATATAATTCATATTGATTTTTTTTCTTAAAACATTCCATACTTATGAAAATTTTCTATTTGGAAAACAATTTTGTCTTCAAGTCTATAGGTTTAATTTTAAATTATATTATTTCTCTTCAATGAATAGAATTAAAAAAATGGATTAAGTATTTTAAATAATAATAATTAATATTATATAATGAGTTCAATTTAATTTTTTTTTTAAATTAATAGTAAAATTGATAAAAATTAATTTCCACGATTAAGGTTAAAGAGATTTTACTAGGAGGTTAAACTAAAAATATAAGTGTTAAAATAACCTAGAAATTATATAAATCCCATTTTATCACCATATTTATACATTATAACCTCTAATATTAGATAATGGGCCATTTTTAACCTCTTCAAATGTTTAAAATGTGTGTAGATTTTTTATTTTCAAAAATTCCATGTGTCCCCTCTCTCCCACTTATAAAAGGAACACCCTATCCTCTCCAATTCACACTTATAAAACCATTTGTTTTATCCAATACCTGACCAAATATATTCCTTAATTTAAACAAATATCCTATATTCCTTATTTTTATTTTAAAACCCTACAAAATAAGTATTTTAATGCTAACCAAGGAGGTCATCTTAAGAATAGGTAACATTTTTAACCAATAAATTTTATTTTATTTCTTCTTCCACCTCTGTAAGATAATATTAAACATTTATAATATAAAAACATAAGTATCTAACACATAATAATATATTATAATGTAAATTTCATAACCATCATCTATCTTATCTTCTATTAAATAGTAAATTAAATTGTCGATCATGTGTATGGCAGACTACCGCCTCCCAAACCGATGTAATTCATTTTTCGTCACTGCCTCTCACAGTTTAATATAAATATATATTTAAATTATATAGATTATATTAATAGAATATTAATACTTATGTAATTATAATATAAAATATACCATCTAACTTTCAATTCCTTGGAAATACGATAGTGTCACTCGTATGTATAGTAAATTGCCACCTCTCAAAGTGATGTGATTCATTTTTTACTTACCCTTTACATGGAAGGTAATAAGGAAAAATTTAATGAAAATATTTTATATATGACATAAAAATTACACTATAAAGGTGATATATTATTTACCTTCCTCCCATTTGTTCCATTGATAAAATGGAAACAATGTTCATGTGTACGTATGAACTACCTCCACCATAAATTGTGTAATTCATTTTCCATGCATATATTTAATGAATTAATATATATATATATATATTCTTTGAATATATATTATATTTATATAATGCTTTAAATTATGGACATAGTTTAACTAGGATAAAATAAAAAGGACCAAAAATACCAAATCAAAACATATATGTAAAACAAAGTAGTCATTGCCCAAAATGTGATTTTAATAAGGAATTTTTAATAACCAGATAATAAAATGTCATACATAAATCATTTTTTTATAAAATATATTATTATGGTTATATAATAGATTTATAATAAAACTATATTTATTATACAGGAGGTTCAAACATGTACAAAATAATTTGAGACATAAGGTAAGAAAATTTCATCTCAAATTGTCTTCTTTTGAAAATATGTTAGGTTATGAACCTATCTTCATTTATGAGGTGCATATAAATCCCCTATTAAATTTTTTATCATGAATTTATCTATTCTTTTTATATTTAAAGTTTCATTCAAATTTATTATTTCATGGGCATTATGATTTATAATTCACCAAAATGGTAAAAGTTGTATGGCACAATCTCATTATTTATTATGATTGTTTATGATTAAGTTTTTGATGATGAAATATTATGATATATCTCAAAATAAAATCATTAATTTTATTATAATATGGTTGTTTCATGAAAATAAACATTTTCGTTTCCCTTTCCTCTTTTTATATACTCAATTGTCTACAATAATGTTTTAAAGGAAAACTAACTTTATTTCTCTCTTCAATTGAATAAAATAATTCTTACATTTCCATGTCTTTATAAAATGATTTCAATAAATATTTTAATATTATTTATTAATTGTTTAAACACATTTTTAAAAATGTTTTATTTTTTAAAAAAATGGTTTTATATGAATCTTATTGTCTTTGTAAAAGTGAGGTAACTTCGGATTTTATCAAAATTTTAAAATAAATATTTGTTTACAAATATATAGCATCAACGAAATTTTATACCATCATGACCTAAAAATGAATTAAATATTATTTTATAAGTTTCGAAGTATATTTTCAATGAATATTATTCCATCATTTTATTTTAAGTTTTAGTTTTTTAAATGTGATTTTCAAATTTGAAAGGTTATTTTACAAAAAAAAATGGTCTTGATGATCTTTTAAAATCATTTTCCATATAAGATGTCACCCTTTGATGTTACTTCAGCTTTAATTGAGATAATATCCTAGGATAACATTATTATTCAATCTCTATATGTTTTATCCTTATGATGAAAAGATGTTTATAAACCACTTTCCTTATTCCATGTGGTATTATATGATTAAAAGATGAATTATTTATGAAACCTGTTTCTTTTTCATGGGTTATGATATGATGAAATGTTTATGACACCAAATTATTTTCATGGGTTCTAATATAATGAATTTTTCAGGTATTTTGGCATACTTTAGTATGGTTTTCATTATGTGTTGTTGGTTACGTTATAATCAATGATGTTAAGGACCTATATTCCCCACTAATGAATTGTATAGTGATTAAAATATCATGATATAAATAGAATTATAAAGGATAGTGAACGTAGTTTAGTATGGGACTTTGTCCAATATGATAGTTATAGGAGTCAAATATTACTTTTATGATGGTTTGGGGAGTGAACCCAATCCACTATGATAGTCTTGGGAGTGAACCTTGACTACTATGATGGTTTGAAGAGTGAAGCTAATATACTGTGATAGTCTTAGAAATTAGTCTTAACTATTAAGTAAATGATTTTCTATACTAATTTGTATGCCACAAATCCATGTATTATGCTTATGTTATCCTCTCATGGATCTTTTTATTTGATTACTTTGTGATTCATATATTATTAACTAATAATATTAATTCTATGACTCAAATTTATTATCATTTATATATTGGGTATGGTTTTAAAATGTTATGATAAAGTTTCCATACCCATATTATCATTCTATTATCATGTGATCATTGATATCTCCCTTGTTTAACCTTATTGTGTACGAGTACTCAAACATTCTTATGTTTCCTTTCCCATAGTATAAATAAAATTTATATGTATGATATTTCTAAGAACTATTATATTTATGATGAACTAAGTGGGAGATAGAGTATAAGCCTTATGATCCAGTTGTTTATGTATCTAATATTTCCAAGGAACTAGACATAAAAAAATCTAGCATGGATCATTGTGTTATGTAATGAATATTTTTATAATAATATGTGATATCAATTTATGATAAGTTTGGGTCTTCACACTTTTCAAGATATATAAGTGATGATTTTTCTAACTTCCACTAACTATCTAATATTGAGGGAGGTTATGTTACACTTGGTGATAATGATAAATGAATTATTATTAGAGTTATATCTGTTCGAGATCAATATTCTTTACTCATCAATAAAGTTATAAAGGTTGAATATTAATGAATAGTCTGATAATTATTTCTCAACATTGTGATGGTGAATTTTCTATTGAATTTTCAAATAATTTTTTTGGGTTTTCTAAGATAAATTTATTAAATTTAACAACCTAGAACTAAATTTTTTTATTCTCTACATATTTATTATTTGTGAAAAATATGTGAACTCTTTAAACGCTAAAATTGAATAATAATATATTTTTTTATAGTAGTCAAAGAAATTAAAATTCATATTCTTAGGGAAAATTGGCTATGAAAAAAATTGGTTTTAGATTTTCTAAAATATAAATTGGATAAAAGTAAGTTATGTAAATCATGGAAAATGAGTAAGAAACACAAATAATCTTACAAAATAATCAATGAGGTTGTAACTTATAGGCTATTTTAAATTATTCATATGGACTTGTTTAGCCCCTATAGAACTACAAACCTAGATAGAAATAACTTTTTATGTATTGGTTTATGATTTTTCATGATTTAAAAGGGTTTAATTTTTGAGGATTAAGAATGATGTATCTTTTATTTTTATAAATTTATACAATTTAGTACAAAATTAAAAATTGATAAAATTATTTCATTGCTTAGTAACCATGGTAAGAGTTTTAGAATCATGAATTAAATTTATTTTTCTAAATATATGACATTAAAAATATGTTATATACCCCAGGACACCTCAATGGATCATTGTACATGAATGGAGGAATATGAACATGAAAAAAAAATTAGAATAATATTTTGTGAATATGTTTTTCCTACTCAATTTTGGGATGAAGCTATTAAAATGGATTCTTGGTCTTTAATAGAGTTAAAATTAAGGATAAAACTTAAAAAATTTCTTATGGGTTATGGAAAAATAAAAAACCAAATGATGGATAGTTTATATTTTTGGATGTGAAGTTTAAATCTTTAATATCATGTATGATCTTGGTAAGTTTGATCCAAAAGTTAATGAAGGAATATTCTGAAGTTACTCTACTACTTACAAAGCTTATTTATTTTTTGAACAATAAATCAAGTATAATTGAAGAATATACTAATGTAAGATTGTATGAAATTGATCTCTTTTATTAAAAATAAAATATATGTTGATGATGTTTGTGATTATTTTGTTTACCTAATTCTAGAAAATATTTTTAATCAAAAAAATTACGATGATATTGTAATTGATCATGAATAATCTAGTCTTAAAATTTTATAAACGATTGAACCTAAAAGTATTCTTCATAGCATTATAAGAACCATGAAAAAATATTCTTTATAAATATTTGTTTGAAGTTTAGATAGTGGAGTTATGACTAGAATAAATGTAGGTAACATTTCTGAATTTTTTTATTTATTATCCCATCCTGAACCTAAAACTATAGAAGAATAATTTAGTGGTGAGAGTTTTGTTTTAAAATTTTAAGAAACTTTCAGTTATTTTTTGATGAATAAAGTATGATAATTAGTTGATGAAACCTCCAATTATCCTTTTAATATTCCTAAATGGATATTTGTAAATAAGAATGATCATCATGTTGTGATAACTATAAATATGGCTAGGTTGGTTTCCAAAAGTTACAACCAAGAGTAAGGTAAAAAATTTAAGTAAAACCTTTCCCAGATTGTTGGGTTAGAATCCATTAGGATTATTTTATAATTTATTTCTTTTATGAATTTTAAATATTTTTAAATGATTGTGAAAAATGTTTTTTAATAAATATTTAATGGAGGAAGTTTATGTTGAACAACCTATAGATTTTTAAAGCCCTCATTTTCCAAATTATATTTTTAAAATTATGAAAAAAAATTATAGGCTTAAACTTTCACCTATTATTTTTTATGAGATTTTATGTTTATTTATTTTATCAAATTGTTATACTGTAAGATTTTCGGGCCATATCCACTTTAAAAAAATTCAACAAAATATATTTTCTTATAAATATTTATAATCAGTATGTTATATTTGGATCCATAAAATTAAATTTGTTTCATGAATTTTTAAAAAACATGAAAATGGAATTTTAAATAATCATGATGGGTGATTTAAATTTTTTCCATCATTTTCAAAATTTTCAAAAATAATATGGGAATACTTTGAATCAAAGTAAATGTGTATATGATTTTCTAAAGATATTTGGGAATAAAAACAGCAAGGCAGATGTAACTCCCATGAATTCCAACATTAAATTGGATTTTAATGAATATGGTATTCTTTTTGATAATAAGTTATATAAAATAATTGTTGGAATATTTTAATGTAACCCCCTATGTTTTTATGGACCTATCTTTCTCGAATAAATTAAATTTCCATTTATGTCTTATAATTTTCTAATTCAAATATTCCTTTCACATGTAATTGACTCATTATATGTTACATAAAATAGATATGTGGAGTATGTTACATGCAACGCTGACTTGGAGTATGTTACACGTAACATCGATGTTCCTATGAAACATCATTTTCATATTATAATTACTTAAATGAGATAATTATAATCTGGTCGTTATACTTTGTAAAATGAATTTTAATAATTAATTTTTAAATATTTTTTATAATTTTATTTATATAAATTAAACATATTGATAATTAAAGATATAATTTTTGGTAAAGTCCTTATATGTTGAAAAATACAATTTTCTCAAATAAGATGATTTTAATATCCTATAAAAAAATATTATAAGAATTTATATATTTAATTAGATAAAAT
Organism: Viscum album; assembly: GCA_963277665.1. Taxonomy (NCBI): domain Eukaryota; kingdom Viridiplantae; phylum Streptophyta; class Magnoliopsida; order Santalales; family Viscaceae; genus Viscum; species Viscum album. Next base: position 1,041,303,754 of record OY728164.1, on the reverse strand, counting down.
AAACATCATTTTTTAATTTATAATGTATAAATAATCTTTTGGATAATTTTTGGTATTTTCATGAGAAACTTCATTGCTGGATGAATAGTGAAAAATAAAGGCTTTTAATTCAAAACCGCATTTTCAACTAATTTATTTGTAAGGTTAAATTATATTTTAATTTGGTTTAAACATTAATTTTAACATTTTTTATCAATTAATTCAATTTATATAATTTTAAACAATTTCACTTTGAAATTGGGTATACAAAACTTAGCAAACATTTGGGCGTTTTTACTTTAAAAACCTGCAATGTTGTTCTGTCGGAGGGATTATTTTAAAAATTATGACATATATGTTGTTATAATTTATAAATATGGATTACATATTTTAAATAATAATAATATATAATATCTAATATGGTCAAATTTTTTTTTCCCATAAATATTAGTGAATTTAATTAAAATTAATTACACCGATTAAGGTAAACTTAAGCTTAACTAAGGACTAAACCCTAAATTTAAGACCCAAGATGACATAGAAACTTATACAACACCCATTTACTAGACATTTTTCATCCATTAACCTTCAATTATTATGTTGTATCGGTTTTGTATGACTTTTTGATGTAAAAACGTGGGTACACCTAATTGTTTTCAAAAATGGTGATTGTGCCCTTTCCCTTCCTTATAAAAGGGCATCAACTCCTTTTCTTATTCACACCTCTTAAAACACTTAGGATATTCCAGGATTTTCCCAATAAACTTCACAACATCCCTCCCTTACTCCTTGAATACTCCCTTCGGGCAGAAAGCAATCCAAGGAAGCCTTTCGGCACAAACTAAAAGGAGTTACTCGATTAAGAGGTGACATCTTATCTCAAACTCCATTATTTTATTTTCTTTATCCACCCCATACACTCTCTTTATTACATGATTGTATAAAAACGCTAGTATATTAAATATAATATAATTTTTTTATGCTATTTTTTCAACCTACACTTACACACACCTCCATCTAATGGGTAAAAAACATATTGTTTATGTGTATGACGAACTACCCCCTCAGTAAATGATGATTGATTATTTTTTCATTAACATTTCTCATGGTGGAAATTATTATGGGAACTCTATTTATATATGTTATGTATTATATTTATTATATCTTGAATATTTTTTAATTATTTTACAACATATATCTTTATACTTTCCATTTTGAATTAATACGATAATTTCGTTTGAGAAAGTATAGACTACCGCCCCCTGAAAGGGATGTGATTTGTCTATACACTAAAAAGAATGCATTAAATCTGGGTTTAGTGAATATATATGGTATATTTGATATAATAAATCTATTTTAATAATATATATATATAGACATATATATATATATATGTATATGTATATGTCTTTTACTATATTTCTTTCAACACAAAAATTAAACAGAAATAGAGTCCATGTGTACGTATGGCCTACTATTTTCATTAATGGTGTATTCTATTTCATACTTCTATATTATATTGATTATTATAATACACTTATACTGAATATAATGATCAAAGATATAACTAATTAAGACACATGCAAAAAACAAAGAGGATATTATCTGAAGTGAAACATTAACAAAGGATTGTTAAAAAAAGAGTAATATAAGGTCGTAATAAAACAATATATAGTATCATATATAATTATATTGTTCCAAAAAATATTTATAACAAATTTATATTTATTATACATGTGGTTTGAATTAGTACAAGGGTATTCAATACACAAGGTAAGGGAATTTCATCTCACTTTTTATTTCTGTGAGATGCATACATTAATTATCAAACAATTATTTTTTGTGGTGTATATACTATACATGAATTTATTATTTTTATTTTATGATACAATTTATCAGTATTGACATATCAATTTTACAATATTTCTTTCATGGGGATTATGTTTTACAAGTTACCAAATCGATAAAATAGTTTTGTCTCAATTTGACTTATTTGAGATGCTTTTTTTGTTATACACCTACATTATTTTTCATAGAGTATATAATTTTATTTTACATGATATATCATGAATATATTTCTTTTAATGATTCTTTGATATTTATTTAATTTCCTTTTGTTACATGGAGAGTATAATCCAATGTTACCAAGTGATAAGAGTTTATTGAAACAATATCATCGCTTTTCAAGATTGTTTATAATTAATATTAAATTAATGAAATCTCATTATCCATCCACCAAGATCACTCATGAATTTTCTAATCCCTATTTTATTCAACATATAATCATTTATTTTTACCATTTTTCTACTCTTTTTTACTTAATATAATGTTTTTATGTAAAATCGGATCATCTATCTCTTTTGTGAGAAATATATTGTAATCAAAACCAAGTTTTCAAAGATGTTATAAAAAGTTCTTTGAATCACATTTTTAGGGAAAAGGTATTTTAAAAACGTTTTATGATTTTAAATTCTTCCTTTATAAGTTTTCAAATCTATTTTCAAAGAATAAGGTTTTCAAAAGGATTTATGTTTTAAAAATTATTTTCATTGCAGAAGGAATATTTTCCTCAAGAACTGTTTTTAAAATATGTTTCAAAATTATTTCACATATAATATAGCATCTATTGGTGTTAATCATGAATTTCTCAGAAAACATATTCAATGTTTCCATTCATTGTCATTCTCTTAATTTATTATGTTCTAACAGCATGATGTCTTTGAAACTCGTTTCTCTTCCATGGGTTATATGATTTTAAAACCCACTTCTTTTCATAGGTTATGTTTATAATCAAATGATTATGAAACAAATTTTTCCTATAGGTTATGATTTGATCACATGTTTATAATAACCATTTCATTTCATTGGTTATGATATTATTATTTATGATATTGTGCCACATGTATGTATGGTTTCACTCTAATATTGGTGGGACCTATATCTCCCTCTAATGAATTAGGAAAATATTTATATATAATGAGATAGAATAATATGGTCTTGGGAGTGAACCTTGACTATTAATATGGAAATAGGAGTGAACCATGGAAATCAATATGGTATTAAGAGTGAACTCATGCTACTAAGATATCCATTGGAATGAACCTTGACTACAAAGAAGGTATGGGGAGTGAACCCATAAAACTAAGTTAGTCTTGGAAGAGATTCATAGGCAACTATGAGAATCATATTATATGATTATGTGTTTTCCACAATTCTATGTTTTATTCCTATTTTATGTTGTCATGGATTATGTTCATTATTTCATTATGATTGATGTATTATGAACTTCCATGTTTTATGCCATCCTTCATGTATATGATCATTGATATGCAAGATATGATCTCCTATCTTCATGATCATGTACTCATTCCCTTATTACATTAATAATGCTTACATATCTCCCTTATTTACCCTTACTGAACATCTAATCTCACACATTTTTAGGTTTTCTTCCCCATGTTATGAATATATGTATTGTATTTGATGTTTGTAAAAATGTTTTCCGAAAATAAGAACCTATTAGGAGATAATATATCTCACTTATGTATTAGTATTTATATTTCAATGTTTCCAATGTCACTAGACTAGTAAGGACATTTTGCATCTGTTTGTATAATATTTTATGTATTGTAAATAAGTTTTATAATGTTAATGTATGAAAATAAATTGCCTATATATTTGGTATTATAGAAAATTTTTAGTTAACATTGTGAATCTGAGAAGAGAAAACTTTAGTGGGAACCCTCAGGGACATGTCTAAGGATAAGTCTAAGGATAATGAATAGTATATGAAAAAGTGATATAATTTTGGTACAAGATAGAGTGAGTGGTTTCCTAACAATACATCCATGTATAGATACTACAAGTTGATGTGGATATGGAATAGATGTAACTATGGGAAACAACTCCGAAAAGATGCTCCAGGCCTGAATTGGGCTGGTATATGACAACAAGTCATGTTTAACACCTAGTATGACACTCTCTGGGGATATGCTTTTGTAATCCACAAAATCATTACGAACCATCATAAAGGATTTGAAAATAAGTTGGCTATGAATAACCTAGTATTAACCTAAAGTTTCATATATTAAGGATAGTTTCATAACTTAGACATCCTACAAGTGAATTTTCATGATTATGTGTTTTCTCATTGTGATAATTATTTATTACTCTATGATTTTCATTTTTGTAAAATACTGGAACCCAAAGGAACCGTGTTAATTGTGATTGAAATAGACAATGGAATGATTTTCCTCCTAAGAAACTAAATTATATGGGAGCTGGATTAAAAACCTCATTGTTATTCTCACCCAGCATTCTCAAGCTATGAATCATGGTGGGCTTTCAAATGAGAAAAGGATAGAACAACATCCTGTTGATTATTTTATGATGCAACATACACCTTCTTTTATAGGGTCTTCTGATCCACTTGTTGTTGAATAATGTATCAGTACTACTAAAAATATATTCTCCATTATTCATTGTTTGGATCATGATAAAGTCATTTTGGTAGTCTATCATCTAGACGGTGAAGTGGACCAGTGGTGGACTCTAATCAATAATATGAGGTAGCAAGATGAGATTGAATCCATGGAAAGGAAGGAGTTACGTAACTTATTTTTCAATAAGTACTTACCTAGGATTCTTCATACTGAGATTGAGAAATGATTCCTTGAGTTTACGAAAATGGATGATGAGTCTGTTGGTACCTATAAGGCTAATTTCACAAGACTTGTGAGGTATGCTTTAGGAATTATCATCCAACCCGAAAGTAAAGTTTATAGGTTATTTAGTGGCTTAAAGACATGTCTCATGAGGGTGTTGTCTATAAGATACTTTATTAGATACAAAGAGATTGTGTGTTGTGCCATCAAGGTTGAAATGGAGGTTGGAATCACATATCAATCTCCTGGTTTTGACAAGAAATGGAAGATGGAGTTTAAAGAAAAATCTAAAACCCATGAATAGAAGAAGATTAGATTTTCATTATGTTGTAAGTGTGGGAATAAGAATGGAATAAATTGTCTTAAGAGGTGTAATAAATGTTTTAAGCGTGGAAGGGAAGGACATCAGAGAATTTTATTGCTGAAGTTATAGTAATAAGTTATATAGACGTTCAAATGGAGAAAAAGTAGCACATAATGCACCTCCCATGATTCAGTTCTACATGTTTAAAGAGAATACGCATTATACTAACCAGTTCCCAAACCCAAGGGCTAATGATGATGATCGATGTTAGCAAAATATTAATCTGAGGGGAAACGTTAAATCTTATGCAATCACTATTTTTGACGAGGGGTGTGATAATGATGTGATGAAAGGTACACATACCATCCACTCTGGTTTATTTTTATGGAAATTTTCTTCCTTAAAATCTTTTCATTCTTCTTTTGGTTGAATTTGTTGTCATCTTACACATGGATTGGCTTTCTCTACATAAATCTTACATAAATTTTCAAGGAAGGGATGTTGAATTTTATATTTCAAACCCTACTATGATTATTCATCCTTGTTATGAAAATCATGAATATCTTATGTAGATTACATTCAGTGTACGTGTTTTAATTCTAATTCATAAGGGTTTTTTATCTCAAATGGTTGAGGAGAAAATTGGCATCAATGATATACCCATTTTTTTGGAATTTTTAGATTTTTCTATAAGAGTTTCCTAACCTTCCACAAAAATGTGAATTTGAGTTATCAATATAACTCATACCTGTTTCCACAACAATTTTAAAGACTCCTTGTTGAATGGCCCCAATTTAGTTTTAGGAATTGAAGAAGAAAATCCAAGAAAACCATGATTATGGATTCATTCGGCCAAGTGTGTCACCTTGGGGTGCACCCATTATTTTTTTGAAAAAGAAAGATTGATCAATTCATCTCTACATTGATTATTGGGATTTTAACAAGATCGAAATCAATAACAATTACCCTCTTCCTTTTATTGATGACTTGTTTGATCAACTGTACATAGATTAATAATTTTCCAAGATTGACCTTCATTCTGGATATCATTAATTGAGGGATAAGAAGGATGATATACCCAATATGAAATTTTATACAAGGTATGGACACAAAGAATATATAGTGATACCTTTTGGTCTTAAAAATTCCCCTACTATTTTCATGGAGTTAATGAATAGTGTATTTAGAGATTACCTCAATCAGTTTGTGGTAGTCTTTAAAGGTGATATTTTTATCTATTCAAAGATAAAAGAAGAGTATTAATACCACTTGATAATTGTACTAAATACCCTAAGGAAGAAGGAAATATACTAAAAATTTAAAAAGTGTTAATTTTGGATGCAAAAGGTTTACTTTTTGGGTCTCATGATCTCAAGAGATGGTATATCAGTATATTCATCCAATATGGAGGCTATTAAATATTGTCCTAGACCAACCATAGTGATTTATATCCATAGATTTCTTGTTTTAGTTGGATATTATCAAAATCTTCTGAAGAATTTCTCATAACTGTATAATCCTATGAATTAGTTAACTTAGAAGGGTGTCAAGTTCCTCTGGACAGATGAATGTGAACAAACATTCAAGGAACTGAAGGGAAGGTTAGTGAGTGCACCTACGCTCACATTACCCTATAGTGGAGAAGGGTTTATATTCTATAATGATGAATCCATTAATGGATTGGGATGTTTTTATATGAATAATAAAATGGTTGTTGTGTTTGACTCATGACAGTTGAAGATTCATGATCAAAATTACCCAACTCATGATTAAAAGTTAGCTGTTGAAATTTTTGTATCAAAGATTTAGAAGCATTTTCTTTATGGAGAAAAGTGTTATATATTTATATATATATCATAAAAAAATGAAATATATATTCACAAAGGAGTTAAACATGCATTAGAGAAGGTGATTATATTTGATATAGGATTATGACTACTCAATACACTACCACCCTGGGAAAAAGAACAAGGTGGTTAATTCTTTGAGTCAGAAGGATCATGTTATCTTATCCGTGATGAGGATCATAAAAATACAATAATTCTAGATTTTCAAATCGTGGATCTAAAAATCCTGATGTAAAGGGAAAATCTTATCTTTCTCAAATGATTGTTCAACCCTCTAACTAAGTGAAGATTATGGTGTCATATAAGGAAGATGTAGATCTAAAAAATAAAGTTAGAAATATTCCTGAGTTTAACCTTGATTTGGATAGAATGGTGAGGTTTAGGAACCATTTATATGTTCCTTCCATACCATATTTGAAGAAGAAGCTGTTAGAGGATGCTCATAGTTCTTCATTTTCTAATACTCCTGGATGTAAAAATATGTATAGGGTCTTCAAATAATACTTCTGGTGGGATGGCATGAAGAGAGATATAATAGATTTTGTATATCGGTTCTTGGTATGCCAACAAGTTAAGGATAAAATAAAAAATTCAAAGGGGATGTTTCATCTATTACCCATACCATAATGGAAATGGGAGGATATCACTTTAGATTTTTTTTATTAGAGTACCAAACCCATCTGAATGGTTTAATGTTGTATGGGTGGTATTTTATCACCTTACTATGTCATTACACTTTATTTCTATTAGAGAATACTTCTCTCTAGATCATATTGTAAGGATATACATTATAGAAGTGGTGAGGCTACATAGAGTACCACAATCTATTGTATCTAATTAGGATCCAAGGTTTACCTCAAAGTTCTAGTGAAGTATTCAGCAAGAACTTGATACAAAATTTATTTTTAGAACTTCTTATCATCTTCAGATGGATGGTTAATCTAAGAGAACAATTCAAACCCTAGAGGATATGTTGATATCTTTTTCTCTGGATTTGAACGGGGGTTGGGATCAACACCTTCCTCTAGTTGAATTTTCTTACAACAATATATTTCACTCAAGAATTCAAATGGCACATTAGTAAGCCCTCTATGGGAAGAAATGTAGAGATCCAATGTTCTTGGATTATATTAGGGAAATAAATATTTTGGGACCTTAGATCTCTAAAGAAATGTTCATGAAGGTTAGAACCATTATGTATCATATCAAGGCATCTCAAAGTCATCCAAAAATTTATGTTGATCACCTTTAGTGTGATCTAGAATTTGAAGTTAGTGAAAATGTGTTTCTATGAATCTCCCCTAGGAATAAATATATGTGATCTGGGAATAAAGGGGTAGTAATCCCTTGGTATATTAGTCCCTTTTGGATTTTTGGCCATATAGTGATGGTATCCTATGACTTGGAACTTCCTCAAAATCTACCTCAAGTCCATGATATGTTCCATGTATCTCTCTTGAGAAATAATATACCTAACCCTTCACATGTGTTGACCTCAGATTTCATACCACTGTAGAAGGATCATTCTTATCAGGAAAACCCATTAGAAAATTTGGATCATACAGATAAAGTTCTATGAAACAAGACCACTCACCTGGTCAATGTTTTGTTGAGAAATCACTATTTAAAAGAAGATATGTGGGAACTTGAGGATATGATGAAGCATAATTATCCCCATTTTTTCACCCTAATGATTAATTTTTATGGAAAAAATCATTTTAAGGGGGAGGTAACACCTTGAGTTCTTATGGACCTTTTTTGAACAAATTAAATTTTTATTGATGTCTTGCAATGCACTAAGTCAAACATTCCTTTCACACAGAACCAACCCAGTGTATGAATTGTTATATATTACATTGAATATAAACTTTCCATGTCATACACAACACTGACTTGGCATATGTAACATGTTACATTGTTTCTTCTAAAAAATCATTTTATTATTAAAACTATTTAAATGATATAATTATAAATTATCTATTAAAACTAGTTATATGAATAGTAATAACTAATTTAAAAATATTTTTTTAATTATTTTATATGGATAAAAAAATATTGATAATGAAAGATATAATTTTTGGTAAAGTCCTTATATGTTTAAAAATATTATTTTCTCAAATGAACCACTTTTAATGTCCTTCTATGAAAAATAATAAAATTAATTTTAGACAAATTTATAAATAGAATTTGATAAAATAAACTTTATTTTGATTTTATAATGTCTAAATTATCTTAGCATGATTTGTTTTGGAATTTTTCTAAGAAACTTCATTATTAGATGAATAATAAAAATACCATATTTTAATTCAAAACTGCATTTTCATCTAATTTATTAATAAGGTTAAATTATATTTTAATTTTTTTCAAAATATTAATTAGAACACATTTTTACCAATTAATCGTTTTTAGTAAATTTTAATATATTTCTCTTTGAAATTTGGTATAAAAAACTTAACAAACTTTTGGATGTTTTTACATTAAAAACATGTAGTCTCGTTCTGTCAAAAGGATTATTTTTAAAATTATTTAATGCCAATTCTATTATTATAATTTTGAAAAATGGATTCCATATTTTAAATTATCATAATTTTTAATTTTTAATAATTTCAACTTAGTTTTTGACCAAAAATATTAGTGAATGAAATTAAAATTATTTTCATCAATTAAGATAAATTAAGCTTAACTAAGCACTAAACCTTAAATTTAAGACCCAAAATGACTTATAAACTCATCAAACCCCTATTTTATGGCCATTATTCGTCAATTATCCTTCCATTATTTAGTTTGGTTGGTTTTTTAATACATTTTTTAGAAACATGTTGGTACACCTAACTTGTTTTTATAAATGTCAAGTGTGTCCTTTCCTTTCCCTATAAAATCCCACCAACTCTCCCCCTTATTAATATCTATAAAAACACATAGGTTCGGCCAATATATAACCAATAAACTTACCAAAATCCTTTCCTTCCTACTTTAATCCTCCCTTTGTTAATAAATAAATCCAAGGAAGCCTTTTTTCACTAACCGGAAAGAGTTATCTGATTAATAGGTAGCATCTACTCTCAAGCTCTTTTCTTTTCTTTTATTTCTCTACCCCATCCACTATAATTATTCCATTATTATAGAAAAAACCAGTATCAAAAATATACTTGGATTTTTTTACTCTATGGGTATTACCTACACTTACACATACCTTCATCTAATGGGTAACAAACATGTTGTTTACGTGTATGGAGAACTACTTCCTAACTGAATGAAGATTGTTCATTTTTCCTTTACTACCTCTCATGATGGAAATTATGATGGAAATTATATTAATATATTTTTTATATTATATATATTATGTATTTATGATTTATTAATTTTTTTATAACATGTAACTTTATCCTTTCTGTTTTGTGTTAATACGACGATTTTGTTTGAGGATGTGTGGACTACTGCCCCCTTAAAATGATTTGATCATTCATACACAACATTTAATTTATTATGGATAGGTTTAGTAAATATATATTATATATATGATATAATAAATATAATTTAATAACTATACATATACATATATTTACATATATTTCTTTTACTTTCTTTCTTTCAACATGACAATAAAATGGAAATAGCATTCATGCATACGTGCAGGCTACCATATCCATGAGCGGTGTATTACATTTCATAATTATATATTATATGGATTTTTATAATTAATATATACTAAATATAAATTATATTTTAATTTTGGTTAAAATTCTAGAAATTGTGATATAAATATAAGTGCACAAATATAACAAATTAAGAGACATGCGAAAAAAAAGTGGATATTCCCTGAAGTGAGACCTTAACATTGGATTATTAAAAAAAAGGGTAATATAAGGTGATAATAAAAACATATATTGTATTATATATAATAAGATGGTTACTTAAAATATTTATAATAAATTTATAATTATTATACAGGTGGTTTGAATGAGTACAATGAGAGTCAAGACACAAGGTAAGGGGATTTCATCTCACTTTTTATTTCCATGAGATACATGCCTTAATCATCACTCAGTTATTTTGTGTGGTGAATTTAAAAACCATGAATTTATTAAATGTTACTTATGATTAAATTTATGGGTGTTCACATATCCAATTTATGATATTTCTTTTATGAGGTTTAATTTTCAAAAGTTACCAAATCGGTAAAATAGTTTTGTCACTATTTTCCTTATTTGATACTCATGTATTGTTATGCACATAAATTATTTTTCAAGGTGTATATAATTAAATTTTTCATGATATATCATGAATATAATTCTTTAAAAGATATTTTAATCTTCATTTAATTTTTTTTCTTACATGGAGATAATGATCCATAGTTACCAAGTGATATGAGTTTATCAAAATAATCTCATCGCCTTTTGAAATTGTTATGTTTATGCTTAAACTAATGAAATCTCATGATCTATCTCCCAAGAACACTCATGAAGCTTCTTATCCTATGTTTATTCAATATATACTCGTGTATTGGTACTATTTTTCCCTCTTTGGTACTTAATATAATGTTCTTATGTAAAATTTGATCATCTATCTCTTCTGTTGGAAATCTTTTGTATTCAAAAACCTTGTTTCCAAAAATGTTTTCAAAAGATATCTAAAGTCAACATTCATGGAAAAGGGATTTAAAAAAAATAATTTTTTAAATGTTTCCTTTATAATATTTCAAATCTATTTTCAAATAATAAGGTTCTCAAAAGGTTTTATGTTCTAAAAAGTATTTTTCAAAGAAGAAAGGTTATTTTTCTTAGGAAATGTTTTTAGAATATATTTAAAAATTGTTTCCACTATAATATTACATCTGTTGGTGTTAATAATGCCTTTCTGGGGACATTTATTCAATGTTCCAATTCAGATTCTTTCTCTAAAAGGATTAAGTTTTGATGGCATGATGTTTATGAAACTCGTTTCACTTTCACGGGTTATATTCTTTTGAAACCCACTTATTTTCAAGGGTTATGTTTATAATGAAATGATTATGAAACCTATATTTGGCCATAGGTTGTGATATGATTACTTTTTTATTATACAAATCACGTTTCATGGGTTATTATATTATTATTTTTTATCTTGTGGAATATGTATGTATGATTTCACTATTAGATGGGTGGGACATATTTCTCCCTCCAATGCATTGGGTAAAGACTTACATCTCATGAGATAGACTAAGATGGTCTTGGGATTGAACCTTGACTAATAAGATGTCCATGGGAGTGAACCATGATTACCAAGATGGTATGATGAGTGAAATCATGATACTATGAAGGCCATTGGAGTTAGTGATGACTACCAAATGGTATGGGGAGTGAACCCACCCTACTAAGATGGACTTGAAAGAGATGACTTGGATACTATGGAAAACCTATTATATTCATTTTTATTTTCCAAAATTCCATGTTTTATTCCTATGTTATGTTGCCATGGATTATTCTCATTTTTCCTTATTATTCATTTCTTATGAACTTCCTGGATTTATTCCATGAATCATGTATATGATCTTTGATATAAAGGGTATGATCTTCTATTTTTATGATCATGTACTCATACCCTTGTTGCCATTATTATGATTACATATATCCCTTGTTTACCCTTACTAAGCATCTGATCTCACCCCTTTTGGTGTTTCCTTACCCAAGTTATGAACATATGTATTATGTTTGATGTTTCTAAGTTGGATAGTTAGAAATAATAACCTAGTGGGAGATAATGTTTCTCACTAATGTATCAGTATTTCTGTTTCCATTTTTTCAGAGGCACTAGACTAGTACAGTCTTTGGGCATTTGTTTTTATAAGTTTTTATGTATTTCAAAAAAAATATTTAATGTCAATGTATATCAAGACTTGTTTTCTATATGTTATATATAACTACAAGTAGACCTAATATTATGTTTTTTGTATGTTTATGTGATAGATTTCAAGAAAACAAAAAATAGTCACATTTAACAGCTACCAAAATATTTTTTATGAATTTAAAAGTAACTAGTTCTACTTCTCTAATTTTTTTAAAAACATATAGATTTGATTTAATATCATATTTAGATGCTAAATTTGGTGGGTGTAGATTATATATAATACAATAATTAAAAAATGATAGAGTTAGTATTTTCATAATTATTCATATTTTTTTCAAAAATTTAATCCCTTCCTATTAATCAATTTGAGCTTATTTGCATCATTTTACAATTTTTGGTGAGTTTTGAGCTTAAGTGTGAAAATTGGTTAATTCTATACATTTAGTAGCTTTATGATCCCTCTATATTTCAGTCATAACTCCTTTAATTATGATTAAATTTATGTTATTACTTTATTGTATAATTTCTATGTTTTGGGGCTATAAATTATTCTACTATAACAAGATCCAATTTGAATTACTACAAGCCCAAATAATTAGGTCAATGTGAACACATATTCTGGTCGACAGAATAGACCCTACCACATTTAAAGAGTCATATCTTGGGATAAGAAATAAAAAATGATATGAATGCATATGGGTTTGAAATCCAAATAAATTTGAAATTGTCACATTAAATTTTATAAATAAATTATTTCATTAAAGTCGCCCTTGAACTGTTCAAAGTGGGGTTGGTTGAATAGTGATCGGTGGCTAGAAAAAGTTAGGTCTAGTAATTCAGCCATAACTCGTTCAAAACGGCTTATAATGATTTGAAATTTCTAGGTTATATGGAAAAATACATTCTTCATATCTTATAAGAATTTATATCGGCCTGATTTGACCATATGGGGGCAGAACTGAAGCCAAATTCTGGTGGATTTATTTTGGAGGATTTATTTTTCTATTCTTTCTTTCCATTATTTTGTTCTTCTTAATATTGTAATGTATTCTTACTTACCCTTCTTCTAAATTACCATTGACATATTGGGGTAAATATTATGGGTTATTGGTGAAGTTTAGGTTTTATCTTTTGTAACATTGAGTTCTTTCATTTGATTGAATAAAAAATATATCTATCTTCTGCAGTGTTGGTTTCAAATTCTAATAAATGGTTTTATTGTCTTGTGCGACCGTATTTGATTTAATATTATGTTTTTATTATTTCTTTGGTAAATGTTCATAATCTCCCACCACCAGGTTGTGGTCTATATAAGATGGAATAGATCAGGTCTTAGTGGTGAAGTACTCGGCAAACATCAGTACGTGTGGCAGAGGTATTGAATATTTTTAATTGTTTGTGATAAACAAGACCCGATTGAGAATTGCCTAACTTAATTCAGTGTATTCGCTACATCTATTTCTCACATAATAAATAGAGTAGACTGAGTATCTATATTGGTAAGGTTTACTCTTACCATCACCATTTACCAAGAGATTGA